>CAVLJG010000001.1:37004864-37734136 GCA_963669975.1 Acanthoscelides obtectus
ACGGTGAGCAGTGGAATAGAAAGTTCGTTGTAAAACGATTGTGTGGAAGTTTGATATTTCTCTCTTTCTTTCAAAATTTTCGTCTTGAGGTCCTCGATATCTACCCTAAAAGTGAATGATTATCGAAATAAAACTGATTCATCACAATCTATAAATCTGAGTAATTGCTGATTATATTATCAAGTACCAAAATGAAATAGACAGAGGCGAATTAGGGAGACGGGCAATATGAGGATCAAGAACCTTAGGTGTATAAAGGAACAATAGTATGTTTTCTAAATATCTGAACCTTATCCAGAAAGAATGGAGGTGAAACTGATGGAATCGCAATATCGAAGTATTTAAAATAAATATCTGAACGTGGCGAAGGTGCCCTTCCTTTACGCTCCTCAATCGTCATAAGGGCGTTTGCTTTCAAGTCCTGCTTAAGCATGCACCCGCCTCCCGCTCTCCCGCTCTTCAATTTTTAATCGCCGGTCTTTACTGTGAGTCTCTTTTAGACATTGAAAAACGTGAGGCAACATTTTTCATCATCAAATGAAAAAAGTAGCATGATCGAAGCTTAATCATAGTATTTATTTAATGAATCAAATTGTCGATAGCGATTTTTACGAATTTTTGAAATAATATTTTGTGTTTTGTTGCAATTATCAGCAAACCATAAAACTTAAACAACTTGCGGCATGCCCTTTTTGAAATCCTAGCTCCCTCCAACTTTTTTCTGGATACGCCACTGTAAAACGAGTAGCGACATGCATCATACGCTACCGTTAATGCGGTTTGAGTACACAAAGACACATCACGTAGCAGTGACGTACAATGAGTTATGTTTAGTTTCACTAGCGAAAAAGTCCTTCTCATGTTCGGACTTATGTTTTTTATCGACGGACAGTTTTGGCAAAGCGGCCGCCCCATGCTTTTTATTACTGCTGAAAATAGCTACTTATGGAATAGACTTAGAAGAAACTATATAGTTTGCGGAGTAATCCTACTACTCATGACTGGGCCTCTATTCACCTCAATAATTCTGCCACAAAACTAAAAAAATTGAAAATATGGTGAAAGCATATATTATTAATTTGCTATTTCTTGTTAGATGGTAAAACAAAATAGGAAACATTTTCAAAGAGTTGTAACAACGAAGTTTACGTACTACATACACACTACATTTTTTCGTTTCTAGCTTCTTGTTCCAACCATTAAGATCGATTCTTTGTGTATCTCTTGCACACTTTGAAATGGTTCCCAGTTCAATCAATCTATATCTTGGGTCATGGCTGTCTAGACGTACATTTCTATAAGCTTCAACTTTCAGAAAGAGGGGAATTCGAGAATTATATACGGTTATACTGTTTTCTTTGTCGCCATGTCACTCAGTAAATAATAACGCGGCTTTTAAACTCAAAAAAATTCGTCCTGCTATACATGTTTAGAGGTACCGTAAAACATGACCTTAGGCGCGCTATTCAAAACCGCCGGCGGGGTCTGCTCTCTAGCGGTGTCATTCTCCTTCATGGCAACGCCGGCCTCACGTGGCGACAGGAACAAAATGGCACTCTTTCATGTCATATTCTAAAGTACAGTCACGGACGGCCTTTAAGGTTGACTATGCTTGGTAATTCTTCTAGAAATAGCTTGGACTCCAAATTAACGTCAACTTTACAAGTATATTTTTTTTCTCAAAAAGTGGACCTATTTCCCGGCCCTGGTCTTATCAGCAAACAGGGCCGGAACCGCCCCAAATTCCCTCTTGCCCCTTTCCGACCCAACAGCCAGGCGCCTCAGGTCCTGGCGCCCTGGGCGGTCGTCTAGTACGCTTACTTTGATTAAATCAAATATGAATAGTGATTTTCAAAATATATCGATCTCCTAAAAGACTGCGCATATATGGACTAATCAGAAACCAAACATTTCAGTATTCCGTACCTCAATTTATGAATCTTCTCAGAAGAGTTTGTAGAAAACACGTATTTGCCTTCCGAATTGTCGATGTGTGTACTTATGGTTGTGTTGTCAAACCAAAACTCGGCCTGTGTATGACGTCACAAGGATTTCATTGAAACCTTGCTCTCCTATAACGCCGCATTTGAGGGCTGTCACTCTTTCATTGCAATCCTTAAAAATGTAAATAAACCATGCTATTTTTAGGTAATCGAGACCTTTTAAATTAATTGTAATTTACTATTTAATTTTATTAATTGTTATTTATTCTGCAACCGGGCGGAGTTTTGAAAGGAAATCTGGATAAAAACTTACGCCTTGATTGCATGAAAGTATCCCAAATTCCAACATTGGCCCAATTCTTTACGCTCGAATTTTAAATAAGATTTTTTCTACATCCATAGTGATTTAGAATTCACTTATAACTGCAACATAATTCTAGAACTTACAAAAGAGAATATTTTCTGGATAACCTCGACATTGAGATTTAAACTCAATTGATATACTTCAATCATACCATCTTGTCTTCCAATGATTAGTTGATTCGTATCGCTACCATTCAAATCGTAACTATCCATACAGTTGATCGAACTAGAGTTATTTTCGTTGCTTATCAACCAACCTTTAAATGCCTGTAAACTAATATTTTCGATAAAGATTTGACTTTCTTTATCTGTTGCCCATTTTTCTTACTTTCCTACATTTAATATTCCAACTCTACCATCTATTGTACCAAATAGGACACTTCTTGAATCATCATCCTCATGTAAATGGAGTATAGTAGGAGAAGTATCTACTTCCAAACTACACGTTACTCTCGCATGCTCCAAAATCCTACACATTCTTCCTTCGCAGGCGATTATGGACATCAGTCTTCGACTCTGGAAAGAAACTGTTACCTCCAAAACTTAAAATATTCCCATCTCTACAAATGAATCATTTACTCTCGTCGCTGTGATCAGCACTATAATTTTCCCATCTCTAATTATTATGTAAAATTGAGGTTATATATTTGACATTTTTTGAAAAATAATTTGAAATTGAAACTTAAAGCTTCTGCATTTACAATATGCAAAAAAATGTTCAAGAAAATAGCTGTTGGGATCTCAGGAGGTGTGGACAGTGCTGTTGCAGCTTTACTGTTGAAGCAAAGAGGATACGAGGTGCATGGGGTATTCATGCAAAATTGGGACATTATGGACGAAAAAGGGACTTGTACTCTACAAGCAGATTATAACGATGCCCTATATGTTGCAAGAAAATTAGACATAAAGCTACACCACGTGAATTTTGTAAAGCATTACTGGAACGAAGTGTTTGTGCTTTAGTCAAAGAGTATGAGTCTGGGTTTACGCCAACCCTGATGTGCTGTGCAATCGTAACATTAAATTCAACTACTTTCTCGAATATGCCCAAAACAAAACTACAAGCCGACGCAATAGCGACTGGACATTATGCCAGAAACACTTTTGGATTATTTTTAGAAAATTATGATCCAGAAAAAAATGCAAAATTACTCCTGGCCAAGGATGCAGTGAAAGATCAAACATTTTTCCTATGTCAAATTCCTCAAAAATGCTTTGAAGCAGTGTATGTTTCCATTAGGTGACTTGACAAAAAATATGGTGAAAAAAATTGCTAATGCAAATGGCTTAGAAAAATTAGCCGAAAACCTGAAAGCATGGGATATGCTTTATAGGGTCCAGAAATTTTCAAGAATTTATTCAAGACTATATTAAAGATGAACCAGGTGATTTTGTAGATATAGACACTGGACAAGTTATGGGAAAACACAAGGGAATTCACCAATGGACTTTAGGCCAAGAGCTAGATTAGGGGGGCTACCAGTAGCTTATTTTATAGCTAGAAAAGATGTAGAGAAAAATATTATATATATTGCAAGTGGTACCAAACATCCAATACTTTATACAAACTTATTTTTCACATCAGAACCATATTGGATTTACTCCAAACCCAAAGATCTAGAAGAAAATTATATTCTAGATTGTCAGTTCAAATTTCAACATACACAGCATTGGGTACCTTGCAAAATATGTCAGTCAACAAGTGGGTTGACTGTGAAATTGAATACTTACAAAAGGGCTGTAACTGCTGGACAGTATGCTGTTTTTGCTAAGGATGGTGAATGTTTGGGTAGTGCTAAAATTGTAAACTCAGGTGTAACTAATTTTTCATACTTCTATATGCATAATTTGGAATGTATAGCAAAGAGTAAAATGGAGAAAGAGGAGAAACAGTCCAAGAAAAAGTACGCGCATCTTTTGTAGTTTGAAATATTATTTGAATGCATTTTATTTATTTTACATATATTTTATTAATACATTTTACAAAGTTGTATAGAGGGTTTTGTTTTACCATATTATATATTCATTAAGATCTTTCATTTTTTAAAAGGATTTAGTGGGGAGGTGAAGCTTGGCTACTAGGCTACCTTTGACCCTTCTTATGAGCCCTTTCTACCAATACTGTACTCCACATGCCTCTTCCCTCGTTACTGATTATTGAATAAACCAACTCCAGTGATGTGATATGTACTGATTTGGTGCATACATATATAGAGAAACACAAAATTCATGACTTGAAATGTAACTTCCGTGGCCGGGATTCAAACCCTGCTAAGAGCTTGATGCCGTAACATATTTGGCCACCCAGTCCCCTTCCTTAAAGGATAACTTCAAGCTTAGTTTTTATTTTTCACTTTTAGTGCTACCATACAAGAGGCACAGGAGTGACTAGTGGCCGCCACAAATCATGAATAACTTTGCGTACGTTTTGTGTTGTATTGACTGAACCTTCAAGTGGCGTCTTCCAAGGCACAGAGTGCTTAATGCTCGGTTCTGTGCATGGGCGCCTGCAGAACTTCCATAGATAATTTCTTGTGAACCCCCAACAGTGTTTGAAGAGCAGGGGTAGTAAATTGTCACATGCTAAACATGCTTTTTATGGTCTAACCGGATTATCAGAGGGGGACATGATACATCGCTGTGTGCACCCATAAACCCCTATTGAAGAAAATGGACGAAAATGAGGATGAGTCACCAATGGTCTGGTGTCCTGCAGCTCTTAAAGTTGAATTATAAGTAGGAAATACACAATAGAATACCTTGGTCGAGTAAAAGGCCACTACATCAACTATTTTGTCTCCACATAAGTAAGATCCAACTTCTCTGCAGTCTCTATAATGAGTATATATGTGTTTTCCACAAAGGAAAAGATCATTGTCCATAACGAACCTAAAACAGTGTTATAATATATATACCATAGACATTTTTGAAGATTTCATACATAGTGCTTATAGGTTCTGTTAACCCTGAATCGAAAGTCAGGAATAATTTCCCTCTTTGAGAATAGCCTCTGACTTCATTTTTTGATGCTACGAATATTTTTCCTTGATTCAGCCCTACAAAGAAATGTATAGACATATTTTTAAGTGGAGGTACAAGAAAACGTTGTTATACTGACCAGATCCATTTACGTATTTTAGCGAACTTATCGGAGGTCCTGGTAAAGTCTTAAAATGCAAGACTATTTCGTCTTTTTTTATCGAAAACACCTGCAGTACCCCGTCTTCATCTACAATAGCTACCTAAAACATAACATTCTCTCTCTAGCATACTCTAGGTAGAGGATGTGGAGGATAGAATTTCATCAAAAGAACGAGTCTGGAGGCGCAAAAGATCCTGTTAGTTGTCCTATGCTGCGACACTTGTAAGTTACTGGATTGCCTCCAGTTCTTTCGTCCAATATTACGTTATTATTCATAGAAACATGTGCATCAATCTTACCTTACATTGTTCCTTGGGCAAATTGCCAGGCATCAACACAAGACAATTGGAGTTAGTCACACCACGACTGTATAATCTACTCGAGTTAATTCCAGCTCCATATTGTTTCAACCCAACACACGTGGAGCAAGAGATAAGAGAAACTGGAGTAAATGTGCAATAATCAATTCTTTCGCCTAGGTTACAGAATATTGCTTACATTACAAACAGAACCCTGTACGTTACACCGAAAAAGCTCGTATTATTCACTTGACGCAGGAAAAAGAACGACACAGTTTCGATATATTTCGTAGCATTGCCAAAAATCGAATTTTCTATTTACTTTCTTTGGAGCTCAACGACTTACGGAGTTGCTAATTGAAAGAAATTTGGCGATATTTCTAGGACATGACAATTCTTTGCGCTCGACTTTTTCTATATTGCTACAGCAGTAATAGCAGAGTATTTTCCATTTCACGTTCAGAATTCCATGGTCCATGTCCCACTTTGTATACATAATAAAAACTCGTAATATGTATATTTATCTATTTGAATTACAGGTTGCCATGGCAATGTGCGGAGAGCGAAAAAATTGTAAATCTAACCGATTCTCCGCAAATGTCAATCTTGAATGGCTGCTTGCGAGCAGTAAAGTCTCCAGGACGTTGTAGGGTCAGATTTTCTTGTTGGTAATAGTTGTCCTTTCATATTCGGATTGCCGATCGTGGGATACGTGCCAATTTGGATTTGTTTATTCAAAGTTATAATAGTGATAATAAATGGGCTTTATTTCATACGGAGTACGAAAAAGGCGAAGTGTCGCGAAGGGCCCCCGCAGACTGCAGACTTTCTAACGGCCGATAGTTTAGTCGGGATGGGCTGCCGGTGCGCACACCGAAGCAACTCCAAACATTTTGGTTGGTGACGAGCGCGTAAATTAGCCAACAGCCGGCCGGCGCCAACTATTCCGAACGATACTAACGGACTTTACACTTATATATATATATAGCACATAAGCATTTCGACACTGCTTTAGAACTGTTAAATAGTGATATTGAAAAAAATATGAATTGTTTAAATGTCAATAAACTTGAATTAAACATTAATAAAACAAAATGTATGTCAATAGGGAAACATTCAGGTGACAATACAATTGATGATTAATGATAAAAAATGGAAGTAGTCGAGTCATTTAAATATCTTGGTATGTATGTGGATATTAAGCTACTATTTCACGAATATTATGAATACATTATTTCAAAAATATCGAAAAAGATAAATTACTGCTAAAGGGTTTCTCATAATCTTAGTATGTATTCCAAAAAAAATGTGTATAACACTATAATGCTTTTCCATTTTTTATATTGTTCAACCATCTTGTTTACAGCAAATAAAAGCATATTTTCAAAATTACAAATTCTACAAAGTAAAGCTATGAGAATCATTTTAAATAAAAACAAACATGCTAGGATTAACTTTATGTTAGAAGAACTGCAGTGGTTGGATGTTAAAAATTTCATATATATTCATATAGGTTCTCGTTTTCATATTCAAATTAAAAATCATTTATTACCACCACATTTAGAAAACTTCACAAAGTTAAATAGTCATTATCATAACTACGAAACTAGAGGCAGTATAGACAGTAATAGTAGCATAACTAGTAAATCTATATTTCAAAAGGGAGTATTTGAATTTAATAAATTGAATAATGATATTAAACAGAGTTCGAATTTAATAATGTTTGAGGTGAGATTAAAAAATCACTTTATGAATAATCAAAATACGTAGTGACGTAATTTTAATTTTAATAGACCAGAATGTAATAATACAGAAAATGGATTGAAAAAAATATGAAACAGAATCATTATACAAAATTGACATTGTAGCATTAATGCTAAATAAATCTTCAACAACAACAAATGAGACGCTCTAGAAGTGTTTCCACGAAACAGCCATCGATGCTCTTGATGTGTATGCCATTGCGCTGTCTTATTGGAATCAAATGTTCCCTAAGTCCAACTCATCTAGCCGTGGGAAAATCCTGGACCTTGTTTACATACCGGTCCGAATTCAGTCACTACTTCATTTTCCTCAAAGAACCAGGGACCAATAATTCCAGCTGAGAAAATTGCATACCACATTGGTGGCTTTAGGTGCATGCAAATGAATTTGATGCAATTCTCGAGGGTTGGCGTAAGCCCAGTAGCCCGTTTCGATAAATCTACACAAATGAAAATGGGCTTCATCACTAAAAAAAAAAAGAGCGTCCTCGGGAACTACTTCGAGAAAACGTTCATCCGAGAATTGAAGTCACGTTCAGAAAGTTCCTGCACAATTGCCATCTTGTAAGGGTGATCTAATGGGATGTGGGACTTCAGTTCTTCGTCTTGTCGCACTTGCAGTGTGTCTGAACATAGTGTCCCACGTAACAACTGATTTCCGTCCCGGTACAGGGGCCAACGGGCCTAAGTTAAAAAAGCACGCTTCTCACTGTTACGCAAGATGGCGACTGAACCATGTCGGGACAAAACTATATTCACGCCTTTCGAACGAGACCACTACCGCTACGCTACATCAACCGACTGAATGGTGCGCATTTTAAAAAAGGAAGTTGTGCTGACGCACCCTGTAGCAGGTACACTTTCGTTCGCGACGAACATTTTTCTTCCAAATCAGCGATACTCCTTGGACTATTGATGTAAATTTCGCAACTTAGATAGCATAGCCCCACACAAGTTTCTTATTTGGATAATACTTACAAATACTGTACTATAGATGTACAAATACAGGCACATCAGCTCCGGAAAAATATGTTTACATTTGCCAAAACAGAAGTATTTAAAAAAGTGACGAAGGGACAATAAATTTGCCTCTTTCTGAAACATTTTACTGCTGTAAATCTCATTTTGGTGTTAGTAGGTATGTAGTTAATATGGTAAAAAGGATACCTTAGTCTTTGTAACTAACAAAGCTTCTTATTCCGATAACGGAGAACGAAGGATTGCTTCGCTGCTGCGCAAGCGCAGCATAACAAAGATCATAATGAAGCAGCAAAATAAGAGCACTGACAACTTACTAATAATACGTGCTCCATTATAAGCGTTTCGCATTACTATTTAACCATTATTAAGTCCACCTTCGGAGGTTTACTGGAATCGGCGGACAGAAAACCTTTTTCCACTTCAATTATTGTATACCTACAATACGGCACAACAGTGTATGTCAAGGTACAGACAATAAATTGCGACTATATATGAGAGGGCCGTCGCATCGTCCGGCCACGGGCGTCAGTACTGAAGCGGGTGCAATGTGACGTCATGGTCGAACCTCAACGCACGAGCAGCCAATACAGAAAATGTTATAACTTCCTTAAATTTTAAGTTACCGAAATAATTCCTCCATATTTGCAAAGATACCAGTTATGCTATTATATGCAAGTGAAACTGGCAGTATTTTCTACTAACAAACTGTCTGATTCCAAAATGTACGTCGCAAAGTAACCAAATTATACACGCTATTCCTGAGCGCAATATACATATATGCGAACTGCGATAAAGAGATTACCTGAATGCTTGCAATGAAGTGGAGAGAATATCTTCATGGCAATCTTTAAAAATAAAATATACACATCTAGTGTTTCAATTTCATTAAAAGCATTTTTCCTGGCATATATAATATTTTTTGAATATAATTTGGAAAACTTGAATCTTTGAGAAACCTCTGGTTTAAGAACATGCAAAGATTCCAGAATCTGTTATGATGCCTAACCTGTAGAGACGTACCAATATACAGCGTTGCACAAAATTCCTAGAATGACACTGTATTTTCTCGGGTAAGGTATTTTTGGAAAAGATCTAGGTCAGGTTTTCAGTAACTTTCAGCAGGGTATTTAACGGTAACCTTGACCTTCTATTTGAAAACATAACGTTGCCCGTAAATTAATCTTGAAGGTGAAAGTCAAGGTCAAATTAAAGGTCACTGTTGAAAGCTTCTAAAGTGCTGACCTTGGTCTTTTCCAAAAAGTACCTTACCCGAGAAAATAGAGACTTTTGTGTCACGCTGTACATATGATGCTACATTCAAGTGTGATCTTATTTCGAAAACGAAATTACAGATTTCTCGTGGGAGTGGTCATTTGGGTAATAATAACATGAAATTCATCTAAAAAGTATTTTTTGCATAATAGTCCTTACACATACAATGTCATTATGTACACCTAAAACGCTTAATACTACATCTGTCCACACTGTACTATTGTAACAGGTATCTTAGGCTTATTATTGGGCCCAGTGGGTACATTCTCTATCTTCCTCATTACCAACAGTCCATCTATCACTCTACCAAACACGACGTGTTTGGCATCTAGAAAGTTACACTTGGCACATGTGATGAAGAACTGGCAGCCGTTCGTGTCTTTCCCGCTGTTCGCCATTGACAGGAGGCCTGGAGTGTCGTGTTTTATGGTGAAGTTTTCGTCGGGGAAGGTGCCGCCTCCGTAGATGCTCATCACTCCTGTTCCATCACCCTTTGACAAGAACAAATGATGTCAAGTAGGTGGACTCTTTAGCATTAAAAGTATAAATATTTGTATAAAGTGAGATGTCTGGGATTGCATGCACTGCGAATTGTCCATCATATGTCATATATTAAGCAATTGGTAGGTTATAGAAAGCCAGTACCCTAAACGTGCAAGCACATTGAGAAGAAGGCAAGCGGTTTGTGTGCACAAACGTTTGTGTAAGCTTAGACATACGTTCTTTAGTTCTATCTCGCCACCTCGAAAATAATCTCGCCAACATATGAGTATTCCTAATCTATGCTTGTCACTGCCAGTATGTCAAGCCACTTGACATGATTTACCTTTTATTGATCTTTTTAATGTAAAACATAGTCACTAGTAATGGATAGTACCGATATTTTTTACCAGAAATTATTGGAGTATTTTAAGAAATGAATGAAAGCAATGGTCCTTATTAACCAATTCATGTGTGCAAGAGAAGCTGCAATTAAGATCATTCTGGCTAGTGTGCAATTCTCCTGTGTTGCAGTTTACTTACTTATTTCATATGGCACTGATGATGTAACCACCAGAAACAGTGAAAATAACCAGCTATCATTGTTAACTGGCTAGTCCACAAGTGACATACAGTAGTGTATTTTGAGATTCAGTGCCCTGAACCTCTAAAGATCTGCAGTCCCATGAAGAACTGGGAAAAGCAAAAACTTTTGATTCAGATGGCTTGAGCCATTCCCAGCCCATGGCTCTAGGGAAAATACACCACTGGTGACATATGGTGGTCAGATTGATGTTAAGCAACTATCTTAAAAATTGAATTGGGGTCCTTGCAAGGCTGGAAATATGGCTGAGGGAGACCCAGGAGAAGGTGGTTTTTCTAATAATAGTATTCTGTATTCCAGAGCAAAAGTTTCACCTTCAACTCCTATTCTAAAAGCAAATGTAATTTGGGTACAGGCAATTTGGTTTGGTCAATTCGAATATTACAAAATAACGCACTAGCATCGTAAAATTAGAAAATTTTCGCTTGGGAGTGTCAAATTAAGGACTGAATTCAGAATCTGTATACCTAAGACAACCAGAGGGGCTTTCATTTAGACAAATTGTAGCATATTTTCATTTTTGCCTCCTGTTGTTACAAGCAAATTAAACCAAGTGTGTTTATATGGGGAGCTGAATTTAATATGACCATCAAAGATCCTGAAAGTATTATGGGGTTGAATTTCAAGTACAAAATGTGTCACTTGCAGGCCCCTCATTCAAACTGGATTTGGAATTTACGCACCCGATTCACAAAAAAAAACAGATTTTTATCAATATCACAGACTTGAAGAGGTATTTGAAAACTTTGTCTCACATTGTTACAATGAATGAAACTTGGAGTACCTAGGTAATTTGGGATACTAAATACAAATATCACTCTAAGAAGCATCAGGTAGTGTAAGGACGAATTTGTGATTGGTCCTCCCAGAATTAGAGTTTATCCAGATCACAGGTCTGTAAGGCAAATTTACCTGCAAGTATTACTTTATTTGAAGTTGTTCATTGGGTGAACTTGCATTGATTCTCATAAGATGGAAATTTCACAGTTCATGGATAATAGCCTATACAACTCATAAAATTATCATTATAATTATCAGATACACTTACATTAACGAAGTCACCTCCTTGTATCATAAAATCCTTAATAACTCTGTGGAAACTAGCTCCTTTGTACCCTAAAGGTACTCCATCCTTTCTGAATTCTCCAGTGCAAAATTGTCTGAAATTTTCGCTTGTTTTTGGTACTACATCAGCGAATAATTCGAAAATCATCCTTCCGATTTCCTGGAAATTGAATGAATGAAATCAAACTAGAAAATATCATTTGAGCTAAGTAATATACTCACTGTTGTTCCGACCGATACATCAAAAAATACTACTGGATTTGCTGGATGCCTCAATTGAGACTGTATTTGGTTCCAATTCGGCATTTTTATCAATTAAATCCACAAATTGAAAGTTTAGCCGGTCGTTGTTTACAAATACAAAATCATAACCTGTAAATTTGACATCTTGTCATAGATTTTTGGGCTCTGTGATGGTGCTTGAATAAGTCGAGACTACACTTGTATATTTATGGCGGTGGTTATCCCTGTTGTTCCAGATGAAGCAAATTACCTGATTTAAGAAAATTGTTTTGCGACCTCATTAGAGAAATGGAATAAGAAATATTATTAAATCGTGAATACGGTCCGGAGTAAAGAATTAGAGGACAGAATCATCATATTCCAATAAGTCACGATTGCAATTCTGCTATCCTACCTCATGAATCGAAATTCGTGGCACCTAAACGTGCCGCTTTGTCGGTTCTTAGGGCAAAGAAACGGCTATACGTCCTCGAATCAATGGGATCCCTTTTCATGCGGATCTCTTGTTCAGTGTTAATTGAAATCACTCGAGTACGATTCTGGTTGAATTATAGATATTCGACATTATCATTATTATTCCATAAATAAGACGTTAGATATGCGTAATCCATGAAAATAAGCGTCTTTGCGTGTAGACATGGCTTAACGTTCAATATATCAACACGTAAAATGACTCACACTTCCCATCACTAGTATTTCTTCATAGAACAACAAATTCTCAACTTGACTCTGACGTTCGATAAACATCAACTTCAGATTTTTTAACTTTAAACCCTCTTCAAAAACATCATATTGCAGATATTCAGTATTCAGTTGTACGTTCAGTTGTTCTTTAGTTTACTACTGGAGTTCTATATTTCAAATGGATTACAATTAGCTACAGTTAACTTGTGCGCTTTTACTCAAACTTCAGTATTTGCAAATATGTGATAGAAGCTCCACAGTCGAAATGGATTACTTGAAAGGATCAGAACTCATAGCAAGCATTCAAGAATTTTTCGGTGTCAGTAAAATGAAAGAAAAATCTAGCACTTCGGATAAGGAGTATGTAATAGAAAATAAATTTTGGTACTACTTGTTCGTCTTCAGCACTGCTTTAGGGGATGAAACATTTTATTCAGCATTTATACCTTTTTGGTTCTGGAATGTTGATGGGGCTGTGGGAAGGAGAATGGTTTTGGTATGGGCCATTATTATGTATGTGGGTGAGTAACTTGCATCCATATTTCAGTAAACATTTCAAGAAATCGAGCAGTTATAAGTATTAACAGTATAGTCATACAATGTATCATGTTTTGGTCACCACCAAATAACACCAGATGTACTGTTTTGGGCATATCACTGGCCCTTTGGCATTTCCCAAAGTAATATTCAATGTTAATAAAGTTTAACATCAACATCTGTGGTTTGATATGACTGTCAGCAAAACATGGAGGTTGCTCAGCAAGATACCTCAGGAATTTTCATAGGCTTTAATGTAGCTAGGATGTTTGTAGTTTTTTTTTAAGTTGTGACCTCCATTCTAATGCAATATTACATCAAACCTTGTTAAAATTAAATGTTAATAAAGCTTTGCCACATTAGGTTAGAAATATTGTAATAGATAAGAAGCTGGTCAAATGGGATTAAGGAGGCACATATAGTGTATCAAGTGGCATCTAGAAACATTTAGAAAATGAAGGATTTTTTGGAAGAAGATATTTCCCATACAAAAAGACTTCATTTGAAATAGGGACTTGAAAACAGCTACATATAGAGCTTCTTATGAAACATCCAGTTCCATGAAACATAATGAAATAATACCTAGCAATAAACTTTTTTTTCAATAAAGCTTCCTGTAAATAGATTACAACTATAATTGTGAATTTCATACAAAAGCTAATAGGCGTTCAAACCCAAAAAAATGATTGCATACAAATACTTTTTTATCTTCAAATATTTGTGCTGCAGGATTGTATATCTGGCAAAATTATGTACACTGATACTAACTGGTAGCTAGAGATATTTCAGAATACCTAAGTAATCAGTTCAACAAAGTCATCATTTGTATATGTTTTAACATTCCTTATTAGCACATTTTTTGGAAAGTGTTTCAGTTGTACCTAAATTTACTTTAAGATTATGTCCATTTTTGCTCCATTGCTATGTGATATTTTCAAAAAACTTCTCTCGAGTTCAAATCCTTTGGCCAGTATATCAAAGCTTCAGTATGGCCCTAGTAGTAAGCATATTATAGAGCTCAAAAGTGGATTTTTACACTATTGCTATTGTGTAAGAACTGCAATATGAGCAGGCAACATATGTATTGTTTAAACAATATGTATTATTTAAAAAAATCCTGATAATGATGTTTATGTAACAGTCATGTTGTTAGCAAGAAATAGACAGGTTTGTCAACATCTTAAATGATTTAGCAGATTTGTCTGGGTCAGATACAGATAGATGTATATGATTGATCTACATTTTTTAATCACAGTTCATATAATGTGATGATGGTGACTTTGTCATAAGTTTATCTTGATCTATCATTAAATAAGATAAGACAGGTTGTGATGTAATTATGTAGATGTTTTAGAAGTACTTAACGTTTCAAGTTATTTATACAAGAAATCTCAAATTTTTATGATGTGATTTTTGGCTGGTATATTAAACTAAGAATGTATATGTTTGTCAAGATTTTAAGCAATTTAAATATATGACATTCTCTCAGAAATTGATTAACTTCTATATTGAAACTGAAAACAGTTCTAGTTTGTAAAACTGTTCAACCAATGCTAATCACAAAAATCAAAAGGACATACAATATTGAAGTTGGAGATGCTCTATTTTTTATATCTGTATAACAGGTATTTATTTATGAATATGGTTTTTTGAAGGCCTATAAAGAAAATATTTATTGTATTTCTATTTTCCCTTACATGAAATCAGTTATCATTGGTTCATGGCAACCAGACATTGTAATGATTTTGTATTCCTATTTTTATCATAACTGATAAAGTATTTGTTCAAGTCAGAATATCTGAATGGATTTTATGGGATGTGATAGTGCATGGAATGTAATGAAACACATAATTCATTATGCTTTTATAATGATCATATTCTAAGAAATGATATAATGTAACATCCAGAAAATTGATAAAATATATCTAGTGATGCAATCATTATTATTCATTGTATATTTGGCTGCATATATTTGCCAATTGTAGGTTGATTACTGTCTTTTATTTCCGACTTATTAGTGAGAGAGTATTTTGATTACAAAATAAAAACTCAATTTTCCTTGTCAATTTCTGTGGGAGGTAAATATGTAAACTATCATTACTTAATGTTTATCAATGTGCCATTTAACATTACTAAACAATATATGAGCAGCATATTTTCACAGAATATTGTAGGGTACATTATATTTGTTTCCGATTTTGCACACACAATAGGAAATAATCAGAATCAGTTCACTGATTTTAAATTGAGAGACGGCTAAAAATAAGAATACTCCTAACATTTCTTCAAATG
Source organism: Acanthoscelides obtectus (assembly GCA_963669975.1). Classification (NCBI taxonomy): domain Eukaryota; kingdom Metazoa; phylum Arthropoda; class Insecta; order Coleoptera; family Chrysomelidae; genus Acanthoscelides; species Acanthoscelides obtectus. Next base: position 37,020,533 of record CAVLJG010000001.1, read on the forward strand.
ACTAATTTGCATTTAAAACAGATTTCTATGTTTGTCCCATTTTATCTCAGAAGTCATCAGTGTGTTTCTTCATACAGATTTGAACAATATATTGATTGTGCTAACTTGAAATGTACCTTCTAGAAACTTTTTCTAGTGTAAATTATTTTGTCATAAATAACAATAGCGTTAAATGTATTACAATTAGGGCTGATAGATCTCTAAACACGCGCAAAAATAGTATGTACCAATGTCGAATCAATTGTTCAACACAATCTCAGAAACAATAACATTTACTTTGAAATGCTATAGCACAGGATATATAGAAAAAACGTAGATTTTCACTTTAATTTTTTATGGAGAAGTGCGGAATTCAAAGCCACTGTAGTGATCAACATGAAAAAATGGCGTCAAGTAGGTTGACTCTGCACTTCCTACGCAATGCCGTCATTAGTTCATAAAGGATTAAGTTCAGCGCAATTCAAATTTTCTGAGAAAAAAGTCAGTTAACGAATATGGTGCAACAGAAAAATTAAACGGATTAAGTCAGTCAAACTGACCCTCCTTGACCCTGAACTTAAACCCGTTCAAAAATGTTTGTGAAAACATCATTTTGTTATGGATTTTCTCTCCGCCGCGACTTGGCCGATTAACATTGGCTTCCGAGGGGGGAGGCGGTCGAAAGTTATGGCGGTGGTATGTTAGATCGTAAACGGTCATAGCGTAAAAAAAATAATTTTTCAATTGGAAAATGTTTCGAGGAATGGCCATATCATTTTAGTTTTATTTTCTAGGGTTATTTTTAAAAAAATTGCCGTGCCAATATTGAAATGTCGTTTTGCCCCCCAAACAAAAAAATGACCACTATATATGTTTTGAGTAATATTGAGGAAATTTACTTGGTTTTATAATTTATACTTGTAAAGTGAAAAGAATAAAAGATTTATGGATATTTTTAGACTGATTAACATGAACAATTTTAGAAAATAGAACAGAAAACGTTGTTTATTCGTTGAAAAGGTTGAAAATAGCATAACCATGCTTTTCCGAGAAGCACGGTATATTTCACTTTGCAGCTGGAAAATACTTTCCTGTATTATTCAATATTTTTGAGATGCACGATGATTCACAAAAATATTGGAAGAAAGTTCCTGTTCTGAAACAAAGTACGTTTCTTTCCATATATTTTATTACCCATCACAAAATAAACATGTTCAGTGCTTTTCAGCTGAAAGCTCCTCATATTTATTTTTTGAACTGGTCATGTTAAAAACCTAAAATGTAGAGAGGTGAAATTGACGCATGAATAGCTTTAACATAAAAATAACAGATGAAAATTTCGAGATAGGCGTCATCTTGTAACATTTTTTGAAGCGGAGTAAAATTTCATCTGATACCCCATTTAGAAGCTACTTATGAGTACTTTATTAACCCTAGAATATTTTTGTATATCGAATCTAATATAACTAATCAACAAAACGTTATAGTATGATATATCAATCTACTTCTTTTGGAATGGTCTATCTGATTGTCCAAAAAAACATACGCATTCAGATTAAAAAAGATTGACAGATGTTGACAATTTTTTGAAATGGTATATATCTCATATTTTTTTACATAATCAGATAAACCCACTCAGAGAAGAACATTTGATATATATAGCTTCTTGATAATTGGTTGTTAAGTTATAAGGGATTCAGTGTACAAAAACGCTCAACTTTGACAGCCTGCTAATTTGCGATTTTGAAAGAGTGCTTTTTTGTATTCTAGAGCTATAAAAATGAGTTATCATACGACCCCTCCATTTGAAAAAGGATTCCAAAAGGTCGTCTAGTCGCCGGCTTGAAATCATCAACTGCATTCTTCACGCTAAAATATAGTATTCATGTAACAATTTCATTTCACTGAATTCGAGCGTCTTGACCTGTTTGAAAAATAAGAAGGGGTGGGGGGTTGGTTTTGAAAAGCACTGTATATCTCTCCATGTGATACGAGATGACTATTAAAGCTTCAAAAATATGTTTAAATTCTTTGAGGCTACCATCTACCACTGTTTAAACCTACACACAAATTGTGTCACACATATCGATGTTTAATCGTAAAGCAAGAAAATAGCGTCAAGTAGGTTGACTCTGCACATCCCACGCAACGCCTTAACTAGGGCCTCTGAGAAAAGAGTCAATCAAACAGGTGCATTCAATTAGTCCATAGACCTTCTTCCCTTTTCTATCGGTAGTCTATTCGGCAACGTCGTCTCTCCCCGATACCTAACCGGATCAGACGTCGCAGCGCGGCCACAGCATATGAAACAGTATGCTCTGGCGCGGCAGTAATACGTGTAATACCAGAACACTTACCAAGGCCGGCGGTACGCTGTCGGGAGCAAACGCAGACGCGGCCGGTAGGGTACGTACGTCTGCTGTGAAGAAATCTGTGTTTGAACTATGTCTGATAGGTGCATAGAATAGCAAAGGTTGGGAGCGTATAAATATGCTAACAATCCCCACTCCCTACAACCCCCACTCTCAAAATTTGCACCTGTAATTTTTTTTCAGAAATGATCAGGATCCTCTGAAACGTCAAAAAAAAAACAAGTTTGAGCGATTTTTATTTTTTCGTTTTTGGCCTTTTTCTCTGCCGCCACTTGACCAATCTTCAAAAACTATAAAGACAGATCGACAGATAAACGGAAATGAGTGACTTGTATTTTCATGTACATGTACATGTCATATGTACATCCAAAAAACAATATCTCATTTTCGAAAATTTTCGCGATTACGCGCCAGTAGGCGTGGGAAGTAAAATCAAAAAGACGATACAGTGTTTCTAGATCCGAAGCTGGTTAATGTTTTGGAAATAGAACTCTACTTTTATAGACTCTTCCATTATGAAACCTCTAGTTCGAGGGTGGGAGGCGACCATCGTATATACGGCACTGCTGTTTTTATTTTTACCAGTGGTAAAAAGTGAATATGAATATCAACGATTGTTGGGTTATTTGCAATAACAAAGTCTATAACAGCAACAAATTGGTCTTGCTTTGAAGGTTTTTTAATCTTCTACAAATAATGCCTGATTTTTCAATCTCTGTTTAACTTTCAAGTCAGGTAATTATGAGCTGGAAGATAACTATCAGTTGTCTGTGAATTCGTTTTTCAAGTTGTAGTTTACAACCAATAAACCGTTGATGCAGCAAGCCTGAATGATAGTGTTCTATGGGTTTCGTGATGTTCTGCGTTTGTGCCTCGTGTCATCCATGATAACTTATGTCACTGTCAAGCACATTATCTTAGATATTGCGGTGTGACCACAACTTTACTGTTATCCCATAGATGGAACTCTGGACTTTAGGACAAACTTGATATTGAAAAACTCTACTTGAAAGTTAACTTCTAGTTAGCACACAAGTTGCAGTTAACTTACGATTGGAAAACCGGTACTATGTTGTAGACAATTTATACCAATACTACATAGTTTTGTTAATATACTCGAAAAAGTGATTTTCCATCTTTGACGATTGATATAAAGTTACCCTGCAAAACTTTCTGGGAGGAGGGGGCTCGTTTACCTCTAAGAGTATAAACTTTCTATACGTTTTCAATAACAGAGATTTTTGGTAGTGGTCTACTTGAAACGAGATATGAGTTTAGACTTTGTTCCAGGTCAAGGTATTAAGGACATCTTACGATGGCCCAGACCGGGACCTCCCGCAGTCAGACTTCAGCACAAATGGTCACTGGAATATGGCATGCCCTCTACACATGCCATGGTCGGGGTATCTATACCATTCTCCATTATTCTCTACACCATGGACAGGTACCAGTACAACGTACCATTGGGCGTTTGCGCCGCTGTTGTTTGGTGCACGTTGATATGTATTAGCAGATTGTATCTGGGAATGCACACAGTATTGGTAAGTACGCCTGAAGTGTGAGATTCTTCGTAGATCCGACAGATTAGCTAAACTCTTCTGTTACGTTATAGTTTTAATGCAGAACTAGCTTAAGTCCATTTTGTCGTTTTTGCGCTTTTACAGCAACGGATAGATAGGGGTTTGAGGCATTTCTTATTTAATGCGGAAGATGAAAAGCTACGTTTTCATGGGATCATCGGACGACAGTGTGGCACGCTCTGCTTTTTTGGATAATTCTCACGTGACTTTAAACAGTACTGGAAATAGGACTTGTCCTAATTTACGTATGTTACACTCAAGACACTTTATAAACAGTACAGTTAAAATAATATGCCATTTTGTCATAATTGGCATTATTGTCATTAAATTATCTTTTTAAAACATATGAAACAAAAAAAAAACGCAGAATTGTGATTATGGATATAAACTCTGCAAACACTAAGTGGTGACGTCCTTCAGTACATTAGTCCTTGTATTTGTATAGTACATGCATTTTGTTTTTGATATGTATAAGCACGTTAGATACAATTAATATACAAAAATTGTTTATTTTCCGCATACGTAAGTACTTAATGTACTACTACTGTTCGGACATTATAGTAATCTTATAAATATCGTTTTCTTTCAACTAATTAACAAATTAATCATGTAGTTTGAATCCGTTTTTGCAAGCAGGCAGTCGTTTTATTAATACTATTTTTATACAAATGTATTCCTGCTACACTAATTTAGCTTTGTGATTCATCTGACACTTTCCGTTGACTGTCTTCCTTCCGCCATCTCTGCCTATATAAATATAAAATACTCGAGTACTTTCCAGGTCGAGTCGCGAAGCGTCATGGAAGTGGTCCAGATGGCATTAGAAATTAGATTCATCACAATGATACTATGTTATGTGCACAGAAATATAGACAAATTTAAAAAAATGCAAGAAATCTATACTCACAATTGAATATTACTAAAAATAATGGACCTAATGTTAATTTATATAATATATTCGTCAATAAAAATAGAGAACACAATTTTGAAAATATGTCTAATCGCTGCTTTTTGAAGTTTGCTTAACCACTATTTCTATTCAGTTGATGAGTACGTTGTTGCTATGATAGACTGATTTTAAAATAGTTTGTAGGTTCCCACATATATGTACATTTTAGTAGTAGTACGTAGTAGTAGTACTGGTGGGGAGGCGCAGCCTGGCAAGTCGGTCACATTTGGCCCTTTTTGCCGACCCCGAATGTACCAACACTACACCATATACTTGCCCTGTCTGTCGAACCTTCCAGAACTCCTAATGTATGTTAGGATGTCCAACCACTCTGCTGAATGGGTGACATCGCTATCAAAGTTTACAGCTCCAACCCTTAGGTTGTAGTACACGGGGCGGAAGTGTGGGTAGTGGAACGCTGTATGGTGATCCTTCCTTAGTAGGGACTAGGGCAGTGGAATCTACAGTGGTCCGTAAGGATCTCCACAGAAAGATCAGGTGATTTCCTATTTCTGTCCAGTAGCCACTACCAGCGCATCCGACGTTTGTCGTGGCCCGCTACGAACCTTGCAGTCCTCTCTCTCTCTCACAGTATTCCCAAGTCCCTATATGCTCATTTGTTCAAGTCGGCGTTGACCTGGCTTCTGGCCTGTCTAGCCGGATAATCGACTCTCTGGTTTTCCGGTAATGCACTGTATCCGGGGACTCAAAGCAGGGTCACTTCTTTAAATCGGGCTAAGCTCTAAATAACAGTAGTGCATTCCTGGAATAAACTTGAACTTGTCCTCGGTGATGCAATCGCCTTCAGAGATGCTTGATTGTCGGAACATATAAAAATGCTCCGCAGACTACACTGTTATAGCTCCTCTGAGTATGCCACCATTAACATGGCATACGAGGTTTTGTAAATTGAGTGATGAGACTGTTTTTTTTTTGTTTTATTCAAATATAATTACAATTTAATATTGTCACCCTCAAAATAACTTCCTTCTGAAGCCACACATCTCCTCATAGCAGTGCTGGAACTCCGATACTGGAATAGCCTTCATCTGGTCGGTTACAGCCGTTTGAATATTTTTGACTGTCCGTTGAGGCGATTTTTCAACAAAGTCACAAGGACTCAAGTTAGACGAATAGGGAGACTGAGGAGCCACATGAATGTTTTAACTGGCCAAAAACCGGTTTATTGACATTGCTATGTGACAAGTAGCATTATCGTAATTCAACACCCAGTTATTCTTGATCTGATAAACGGTGATGTGGCTCAAATTTAACTCTTTCCCGATCATTCTGTCAACCGACGATCTGAACGCATAAGATCCCGGATTCTGTCGATATTTTCATCGGTGCCTTAAACTACTGAAAACCTGGGCTCTTGACAAAAAGCTATCGCCGTAGGCCTGCTGAAGTTTAGTAAGAGTTTCCGTTGCACCTGTGCCAAGTGCGAAGCAAATCCTGATGCACAGTTGCTCGAAATTGATATCATTTTTAGAACACAATAGGAAAAACTGTTTCACAAATCGCTACGGACAACCAAATTACGCGAGCGAGTTCAAACTTTTAACGAAGGCGGATAACATGTTTCCTTGCCTCCCGTCCAGTGTTGCCAGATTGAACGCTACGTTGCAAGTCCTACCTCTGCCTGGAAGACTGTTGTGTGGATTCCAAGCGCGAATCTTTCCTGTACGTCTCTGCCTTGCAGGTATATTCCCGCTCCACTGGATCCTGATTCGTTGTAAAAGGATCCGTCGGTGAAACACACCAGGCTATGAGGCGGAAATATATACGTTGTATATAATATGGTGATCAAACATGGTATGGTATGATATACTGATATAATAATAAAATAAACTTTTTATACTGATACGGTCGCGTAGGGAGATTGTTGAATATCGACGCATTGCTACTGCTATACTTTTGAAAATAAGTGCTTTGTGGTATTTTAACAGCAACGGAAAACTAAATTTTCAAAAAATTTTATGCATTTACTTTTTTATTTTTTCTAGGATATCATTGTGGGCTTGGCCTTAGCTATGATCCTGATGATTCCATTAGTACCAATCGTGGATTTTCTAGACAGTTACCTTCTAACGAATCCCATATCACCGCTTCTGTTACTGGTATCTTCTATACTAGTTATAGTATATTATCCAAACAGCGGAAAGTGGACGCCAACAAGGTATCAATAATATAATGGTTATTTATCGTAACTATGCTGTATGACCCCTTTTGAAAATTTTATCGCGCTAATCACGATTATAAAAATTCGAAATTTATATGCGAATGAAACTTGGTACAGTGAAGTGTAAACTTATGACTAAGGATTGTGATTTTGACAAACATTAGTTATTAAAAAAAACAGAATTTCCTAGGTCGGCCTTGAAATTATTTGATTGTCATTTCTTTCGCATAGCAGATTTATCCGAAAATCACTTTTAGTTTTTCCTGACCTTATTTGAGATGGGATTTCAAAATAAATTGCGTGTTGTCTTTGTTACTTATTCTACGCTAGAAGATGGCATAGTCAATTCTTTTATTCCATCAACAACTTTGGTTTTTTAATGGACGCTATATTGGAATTTTGTACAATTAAAGACTTTTCAGTCCTAAAATCAGTGATGTATTTCCTTAGTTGGCCATACATTTGATGTTGGATGAGAATTATAAGGATATAAAAAGGTATGGTGAAACCTGAACACAAAATTACATTGCTTACTGCTGGATTTATTTCTCTTCTTCTCAGTCATCCAAACTGTGTTTGCTATGTTTAATTTGAGGTCTGGTCTGGTATACGAAACAACTGAAATCTGATAGTTGTAAGACCTACCTAGAAACTTCTGTTTTTCTGGAATAACAGGTTTAGCAATGTCAAAGTATGACATATTACACATTTTTGAAATTAGAATTAAAGACTCGTATTTATCTGCGCAAACATCCAATGTGGCGTGCATAAGAAAAAACAAAACAAAAAGGTGGCAACGTTAATATGCAACTTATTTTGAAATAAATAAAGTCGGGAAAAATTAAAACGATTTTGGGAAAATTCTGTTTTTCTCTTCTCTCTCCGGAAGTACTTTGAATTTCGAATTGTTCTAAGCGGAATTTTGTTGATTATCTAAGTGTACCTGTTTATCTTCACTTTGGTGTAGGTGTGGCATACAACAGCTGGCTGTTTTTTTCTTTCAGAGGCGACACCAGCATGATCTTAGGTGTCTGCGTGGGCATCCACGTCGGCGCCTGGCTAAACTACCAAACAGGCCTGATTCAACCTACCACGAAGCATCTAGCCGCACCTTATGTCATCATGTGGCCATCCTACTATATGCTTTTCCGCATGCTCTTACGCACAATCATCGGGTTCGTATGCGTACTCCTCACCAAAGAGCTTTTCGGGCATTTGACCTACCACGTGTTGTGCGCGGCGCTGGGTGTCGACGTGGACGATTTGAAAAAGTCTGAGAACACACTGCAGAATAAGCACAAGACTTTCGTGGAATTGAGTTGTAAATATGTGTATTGCGGGATGATCGGGTTCAACACTCTGTATATGTTGCCGCAGTTGTTTAGGGCGTTAGGTATTGAGAGACCAACTTTCTTCACGGAGATTTAGTGACTGCAGAGTATTGTTTCAAGGTCATTTAGAGCTAAATTCGATCAGTCTGGTAGATAAATGCTTGGAAATCATGTAATTTCTCAGGAGGTTTGTCGTAGATAACTTGGACTGGCGTGGTTTGTAGATTTTTGTGATTACTGCACAGTGAACACAAGCAGGGAATTGTTTTCAGTTCAAACATCTGCTTGAAGTTAGAAATTTGCTGCAAGCGTATGTAGAACAAGCATTTTATATTCTGTGAGTTATCATTAAAAATTTCGGCACCAACACTTATGAAACATTCCTAGAATTACGGAATGTATTCTTGTGAAAAATCGTATTTTTGCGGTTTCCTTCAATCCTAATATTCACTTTGAGGTTGAAAATTTACTGCAAGCGTTTATAGATCAGGCATCTCGGGATGACTGAACATGGTTTTCATACCGATTATCCTCTATGTTTGCCTGGCCGCTAAACGAAATCGCACCTCTGGGTGTGTTTTCACGTTCGCGGAAGGCTTTTGGCATTTTCGGAACGATGGGCGAGGGTGGCGTATCTAAAACATTAAAAAAACGATGGATAACCTCATGCTCGTTTGTAGCTTTGGGGGCTGGAAGTCCTCAGCATTATACGTGGTGGCTGAAAAGTCGTATCAGTATTTCAAAGGCATGTGGTTTCATTTAGAGGCCACTAAAACATGGAGGATTATGGAAGATTTTAGCACAAAAATGTATTAATATACGTTTCAGAAGGATTCAGTTGACAGCATTTAAGGAATGCAATCGTTCAAGACATTTGTATCTTCATATTCCCACAACTGAGAGTTTTGAAACCCATTTATGCATATTTCAAAATGGATAATAGATTATACGTTGCCGAAGACGCGCAACTGATCATTTTTGAAACTTGAAGCCATAAAGGAGTGATCTTGAAAAACAAGTAACCTATATCCTATCGTATGAATCTGTTTGAATTTGTCAGATAACAGTGAATATTTTCTCAAGCATCACATTGAAACATATCATTGAACTTCATACTTTTATCCAGTGCTTCGACAAAAATGTAGCACTGGCCTTGTTGGTAGGCAGTAGTAGTATTTTTTGAGTTTTTCTTCTGGTCGTAGAGGGAAACTTCGAATCTTCTTAGATACACGGCGCTACTACTCGCCGGGCATGCCCGATTCACCACAATTTTTAGATGGTCTCCAAAAGTCATCTCGTTGTCCAAGACACACTACAGACCTGCTGGGTGTTAGCTGCAATGGACTGTCAACACTGATGGAACAGGCGTAACGCGAATTCATTGCGGCTAGAATGAGAAACGAGAAGGATAGCGCTAGTCAGGGAAAAACATTGGCAAAACATCGTGGTCCATTGTGGTATTTCCATATATGTTCTAAAGATTTCCGGTGAATGTTTGTTTTTAGTGACGTTAAAGATTAATATTGATAGTTTGCGACAATTATTATAAACATTTTTATGCCGGACAGCCTTCAACAGCTGTTGTTTTATGTGATATTTGTTTAGAAATGGTTGAATCTTGCAGTGTGGTGAATTGTTGCAATAGACACAGAAAAGATGTGAAAATGAAGTTTCACAGGTTGGTTTGAATCATCTCATTTATTTTTGTGTGAGAATTACCTGTTAATTGGCAATTCGAGGAAATATCTGGATTTTTAGGATACCTAGAGATCCTAACATGAGGAAGTTGTGGTTACATGATATAAGAAGAGAAAACTTTACTCCCAGTACAACAACGGTAATTTGTGAAAAGCATTTCACTCCAGAGGATTATGAAGTTAGTGTTCATGGAAATAAGGTACTAAAAAAGGTGGCAGTTCCATTTGTGTTTGATTTTCCAGCCCATCTCAAGAAAGATCCTAGCCATCGAAGGGTTTTGAAAAGAAAACATGAAGAATCCTCCGAGTCTAAGCTTAAGGTTTTAACTTTTCTACTTTTAAAAAAGATATTTACAATGATGAAGTGGGTCTTAGTAACGTAATTATTTTTAGAACAAACTTTGGCTATTGGTGAAGTAGTAGAAGAACCTGAAAATGGCGATCAAGCTGATGATGGAAATATATTGGCAGCTGATCCATCAAACGTAACACAAAAACTAGGATTTTTAGAATCAAGTGAACCTTCACACATATGCAATTTAAGGTAATTGTCATTGAACTTTATGTTTCTCATTTGTTACAACCTCTTTTTGTTTGTAGGGTCAGAAGATCAGCAGTATACTTTGGGGATTTCAAAATTTCTGATTTAAATAATGTGCAGCGTCGGAAGAGATTTTGGAAAACTGCTCATGAAACTGTTCATAAGTACAAAAAAATAACAAGTATAATCAGTGTAAAATTCGTAGACAAAGAAATAAAATAAAAAGTCTGAATAGTCTGGTAGATGAACTACTTAAAGAGAAGAGAATATCTGCAGCTCAGTCAATAGTATTACCTGAATTATTAATTACTTATGTTAAATACTAATTTTCATATCTTCAAATGTGTAAAGGAGAATTTATTGTTAAGTTTCATACATATGTATATATAAATAAATAAACTTGGTTTTTTAATTATAATTACGTTTCCAGGATTTTATCTCGTTCCAGTTGCCTGAATGACTTTTAAATCTTCTCTAATAATCCTCGGTTTCCTATGCAATTCATTCAAGTCCGCGCGCTTTTTGCTCTGACTAGCTCCATCTCTTTCTCGGACCTCTTTGTCGTATGTTGGCCGCATTATCGTTTCATTGTACAAATGGGACGGGGCGATTCCATCAGTGTTGACAGTTCATTCGTTAGCTGCGTGTTCCTGATTTTAAACAAGACGTCTCGCCTTTTTACCCTACTGCCTCGCAGAATCGAGGCTTCCGTTTTTCCGGTGCTAGTTCTAGCTTGTGGTCTATCATTTATCTATCTATGATGGTTAGCGCCTCATTTGTTTTCCGTATGAGGTCGATTTCGTTGTTGGCCGTAGAGATAACGGCCAGGTCGACGGCATATGCAATAGTTTCGATACCTCGCTGCAGGGGGATCCTTGACACTCCATCATAAAGTATGTTCCAGAGGAGAGGTCCCAATGCAGAGCCCTGTAGAAATCTGCATTTTCTTCCCTGCAATCGTGATTGTTCTGGTGTTCAAATAGCTGCAGATAAGGTTGCATAGATATCTGGACACCTGGATGTTTAGGAGCTCGCTGATGATGAGGCTCCCTGAGGCAGTGTTGAACGCATTTCCCACGTCCAGCATCACAAGCGCGCACCATTTATGCGTACGCTCCTTGCATGTTGCGGTAAATGTCTATGGTTGATTTTCCCCTTCGGAAGAGGAACTGGTGCTTAGAGAGCCCTCCTTGGCTTTCGATTTATCTCTCGCTTGGAATTTCATACAGCTTGCCGACCGTATCCAGCAGAGAGATTGGCTGGTGCGATGACGCCAGTTCTGGAGGTTTTCCGGGTTTACCAACAAGAATCACATTTGCTCTCTTCCAGGCTACAGCGAATAATTGCTGTTTCAAGAGTAGGCTGTAGTAGTAGTGGTGAGGAGACAAGGCCTTGCAACTAGGTCAACTTTTACCGTTTTTAGCGACCCTGAACACTGAACTACTCCACAAGCCATCAACTAGTAATTTATTAGTTAATCGACCAGCTCCAGCAATGCAGTGTACCGATGTTGATCTTGCCCCAATTTAATGCGTACTTTAGGTAGGCAGCTCATATTGCTTGTACAATCTATGACTGCCATTCTATCTTTCTCTTTTACACTACTAGTTACACGTACAAAACCTATTTTTGGGGTAACCTGTACTAGTGCTTGAGCTTAGTAAAAATTATATTGACTCAGTATAACTCATGTTTCAAATTTTACTGTCTCCACGACTCTTGCTACAATTTAAAAATGCCGAATAATAAGAGTCTCTTACCCTTTAGAGCCTCTTTATGATTTTAAACGAATTTTTTGTTTTAATGTATTTTGATGAAGCGTGGTAGACGTAATAATTCGTCACTATTTGTTTATTTCCACACAATTTATGTTTTACAATGTTATATTTTGTTTAGTTGTCATATATTTTGATGGGAGTGTAGCCAAGTAATACTTATTTTGCCATTTAGTGACTTGCAATCAAACGATTTTGTGATAAATAGATGTTAATTTGATGTATAGTATTTATAGCTCGTTATTTTCAATTAAAAGTTTCAATATTTACTGTCTTTCAATTCAAATAATCTTTCCCCCCACATTTTAGGAAAAAAACTCTTGTATTATAGAAGGTTGTAGATTCAGTAAGTAGCAACTTTGAAAGAAATTATAGTTAAGAAGGATGAAATTCCTCAGCTAAGGAATCAGTTTCTTGAAGATCCTAGAAGCCCATGCACGGGATCCTGTTTGGTCGCATTCCATCAGTTAACATTTACTTGCCGATTTAATTTCACCAGACTATATCCTTCAGTCAACCCCACACCCAATTTCACTGGACTATCTCTGTTAATTCACCAAATCCATCAGACATCGACTACAACCGTTCGACATGTTTGCCAAAACTTGCGTTAGTTAACATTAACTGTTTGTTAAACTTGAGAAGTTAATTTCACCAGACTATTTAAGCACCTGTGAAAAAAGTTACACTATTTTTTGGGAGCTGATTAATGAAAAGTCAGGGTGCGTTAGGATACAGTGACAGCATTTTAAAATTTAGGGCTTGCATGTAAACGAGCTCTGTGTTTTATTTTTAATACCACTATCAAACAGTTAACTATTTTTTGCGAGAGGATCAATGAAGAAAGTCTGGGCACATGCGTTTATTGCTCTGTAAATCAATTCTGATTTTACAATAGTAAACACAGTTTTTTATTTTATCGTTTATCAAGCACTTAGTATAGATTTTACAATTACATAGCTTAAAATTTGTCGATCAGACCAAATCATTCATTCATGTGAATTTAGAAAATTTTAAAAGCTATTTCTTGAAGTGTCCAGATGAACATAAAGTTCACGAAGTATTTGTTAGCACTAAACAAATAGTCTAGCTTTTTCCGAGCAGCTGGAGTTATTGACGAGACGTGTTTGTGCCAGATCAAGTCCTCGGTGATCTGGAATCCGACCAGCCGAAATGAACGGCTCTTTGGTAGGCCCCGGTCATCCATCGAAACCGAATGAGTAGGGCGCTTTTTGTTCGACAAGGTACAGTACTGGGTTATGGAAGCATTAAACTGTTCAAGATTGTTGCGTCCCGAACCAGTGATAGCTTTCAGGTCTTTCGTCAGATAGGAAGCCACTGCTAGTCTTGTTTTTTGTCCAACGCACCGGCAGAGATCGTTTTGTCGCTGCATTTAGAGTGCTGTCATCAGCAAAGCTGTGGATCGTACAGGAAAGGAGGTCGTTGATATGCAAGAGTAACAGTGTCGGATCCAAGACCGATCGATGGGGAACACCCCGTTTGACGTTGTGGGAGGAATAGGAGAAACAGTCAATTGCGACGGATATCTTGCGGCCAGAGATAGAGTCAGCCACCTATCTGCAAAGCTGGGAAGTCATAGGATGGAAGATTGTATAAGACGGCAGCGTACCACAGCTGATCAAACGCTTTCGCGACATCAAGAGCAACGACACGAGCCTCACCATAAGTCTAGATGAGTTTACTCCACAATAGGAAGGTTCGACATTTTTCGTATTTCTCTTATTTTAATTAAAATCGAGGGATTTTGTTATTAGAAAACGGTCAAAGAAATTTGAGTGCAAAATATTAATATTTACGTCGACGGAAAGCATTTTAATATCAAGGATCGACGCGAGGCTAGACCGCGTGACGTCAGTAGCCAGACACGTGCAGTCGCCCTCATAGAGTACTTGTATCTTGTATACGGAGTGAAGAGTATACGAATACGAATTTATATAAACTGGGACCGACGTTTGGGTACTTTATTTATTTGTGCTAGCACAATGCTCCAAGGTTATCAGAAAGCTGATTCGCGAAATTTACCCCATGTGAATGTGGAAATGGTGTACGAGTTTTTGGCAAATAATGCAAATTTAAATGAACCTCAGAGCAGCGGTGTTAAAGTAGTTCGGTAAGTACCTATACGTAGTCGTGCCATAAGTTCTGTCCCATGATAATCTCATGATAAAAATGAAACAAGATAAGATATATTTATATGAAAGATATTATTTATTCGACAACATTTTTAGAATTCATAATCAAACAGTTTTATTCAAAATGTCCCCCCTTGGCCTTCACACACTGCTTCAATCTCGCGGGCCACTCATCTATCACTGCACGCACAGCTTCCAAAGGAATAGCTGCCGCTGATCGGATCAAATCCGCTTTCAGGGACTCGATATTACGGTGGGCTTTGGAGCAGGCCAACTGCTCTAGCAGGTCCCACAACTTGTAGTCTAAAGGATTGAGGTCCGGACTCCCTGAGGGCCAATCTTCCTCAGCAATGAACTCTGGCACATTGCTTTCCAGCCAGCGCTGCGTACTCTTAGCCTTGTGAGCGGGGGCGGAATCCTGCTGATAGACCCAGTGTTGGTTGGCAAACAATGTACCACTTAAAGGCTTGACGATAGGATCCAGTATGTCGCTCTGATAGTTTGCCGCTTTTGTTTTCACGCCCTGTTTACAGAAATGGAGCTGAGTGACCCCTTCGTAGGACACCCCCCACCAAACCATGACTGACGCAGGGTGGTGGCCTCTCTCAACTCTCGGAATGATCTCCGAAGCTTCCTGTGAACTCCTTGCATACACTTTGTCATTTTGTCGGTTGAATTTTTCTTCTATGGTGAAGATTTTCTCATCCGTGAACAAAATCTTTCGGAATCCCCCAGCTGCGTACCTCTCCAAGAGCTTCTTGGATCTTGTCGCCCTGATGTGTCGCAAGGTGGCCGTAAGTCGCTGGCCCGTACGTCTCCGGTAAGCCCCTAGCCCTAGGTCTTGTTTAATGATGCGCGACATCGTCCGGACAGGAATCTTCATTTCCCTGGATAGGATCTTCTGCTTCCGGAGTGGATTCCTTTGAATCCTGGCTTTTACGGCTTTGATGGATGCTGGAGTCCTTACTTGACGAGGTCTTCCGCTTCTTGGCCTGTCATCAACAGAGGACGTCTCATTGTACCGCTGAATGGTCCTAGACACAAATTTACGCGATATTTGAAGGCCGCGTAAGAGTTCAAATATCTGACTAGCACTGTGATTACACTTATGTAAAGCTATCACTGCAATACGGTTCTCTGCCTTGCCCCACTCCATCGTTATGCTTCGAGAGATCAATACAAACTGAGGTATATGTAATTACCCGAAAAGCGCTTAATCAACTGACACCACAATGTAAACAATCGGACAAGTATTAACAGGTCTACACTTGTTTGAAAACGAGGGACAGAACTTATGGCATGACTACGTATGAAGCTAATTTTTCTTGTTTAGCTCCAATGGGTAGTATTTTTTTGTATTTCTCCGCAAAAACTGATCCTGTTTTGCTTTAGACTACTGAAAGCTAATAATATTAAGACATAATAATGCCTGCTCGTGACAATAATTTTGAAGGCTATTTATCTCTGCTTTTTTCTTCCTAGTTAAAATATTACGGAATTTAAATTATCATACATACCTTTTTTTACCTTGTTACGCCTATTAAGAGCCCCGAAAATGGTTCTTTTTGCATGCATAATGAGGCTTTATTACACTATTCTCAAGTAAAGTATGGTACCTAATATGTTTTCAATGAGAGAAATTCCAGGGATGTAGAGAGAATCTTATTTTTTTTTTTTTGGCCTATTGGGAAAAAATTAGGGCGGGGGCAGTCACATTATAGAATTTCATAGCTACTCAAATAACAAAATTTAGGGCTGCATCCGGGGGATGGACAATGAAGCCAGGTTCTAAACGTTGACTAATATTGCGCTTAGAATGACTACGATCTCGGCAGTAAGCTGGCCAGCTTCGATGTCACTATTTTCAGTACTGCTTCCACTGGTTTCATACGAATCAGATTCGGATGTTTCTGTTATTGCGGGACTTTCAAGATTTGCCCGTTCACTTTCCACTTGCAAACGTTTTTTGGCCGCTCTGAAATCTGTTTAGCAAGCTCAGGAATTCTTATTGGCGATACAGCAACATCCATTACTTTCCGTTTTTGCGATATTTGAACTGACTTGCTTCTAAAATGTTCCTGTTTGGTTTGGCATGCCTGTGACTGAACTTCTACTGTTAAGGGTTCAGGCAGTTCATCATGCTTCTCCTCAATAACTTCCACGCCTTCAGGATCGGACTTTTCGGTTGAGGGTCCCGCCCGGCGTGCCGCCGCTGGCTGCAAATATTTGGCGATGTCTTTCTGCCTTGCCCGTTTTTCGCTGAACACTCGTTTTGTAGAGATTAATTGTCTACCCTGTTGACATGCAAATTTATGAGGTGCCATATTAGGAGTCATCCGGGCTCGAACGGTACTTATGATGTGGATATTAAAGTCTCTATTTTTACTGGCCGTCTTCTTTATCTATTCGATCTCTACGCTCCGCTACGTACAGTACGTGTCACAAAACCTGCTGCGCCCTGGCTCACTCCTAACTTGAAAATGATTTTTCAACTCAGAGATGAGGCATTCGCTGCCTATCAGCATAACAGATCTGATCAGAATTGGGCCAGCTACAAAGATTTGAGAAATTATGCCCTTGCATCGCTTAGAAGAGAGAAAAAAGTATATTTTTTCACGTTTCCGGAATCTTAACTCTAGTTAAGTCTAGAAAACACCTGAGGAGGATGAATGTGGTAGCCCAGAAACATGTTGCTATACCTCCCAGTCTCCTTGAGCCTAACATTTTAAATAATTATTTTCTTTCAATTCTCCAGACAGCTGCAGCTGATACAAATTTGATTGATAGTGTCTCTAACTCTTATAGCGATAGACGTCATACACCGGATGCACCTCTGTTTGCTCCTTACTCAGCAAGACATCGTCAATATAATCTCTCACATTAAGTCTACGGCATGTGGCTCTAATGGTCTAACTTTAAATATGGTTTGCTTATGTTTGCCTGATACCATAGACCATATAACTCACATTATTAATGTCTGTCTCGAAACAGGTTACTTTCCTGCCAGTTGGAAAAATGGTATTATTATTCCAATAGCTAAAACTAATCATCCAGAACAACATTCGGATCTCAGGCCAATTACCTTATTATGCTTTCTATCAAAAATACTCGAAAGAGCTGTCTACTCACAACTAGTGGAGTTTTTCGAACAAAACCACTTATTTCCTCTACATCAGTCAGGTTTCAGAGCTGGTTACAGCACTACTTCGTCTTTATTACATCTTACTGATTCCATCATTCACAATTTAGATAATCACATCAACACCGTCTTGGTACTGTTAGATTTCTCGAAAGCCTTTGATATGGTCAATCACCAGATACTACTGAGTAAGTTATCTCATTATGGAATGTCAGATATAGTTCTAAGGTTCTTTGAGTCATACTTGCTAAATCGTCAACAAACAGTGAAAACTGATCAGGGAATTTCCTCCTCTGAGCCAGTTCCTTCAGGAGTTCCTCAGGGCTCAGTATTAGGTCCCTTACTATATCTGATTTATACGATCGATCTGCAAGACTGTTTAGTCCACTGTAGTATGCAAAGTTATGCAGATGATACTCAGTTAGTGTTTGGTTTCGATCCATCAAAGGTTGATGAAGTTTCTTTTAAAGTTAATTTAGATTTGGCTAACATCGGTGATTACTGTAACAAACACTGCTTGAAGATCAATCCTAATAAAACTACTGCAATGTTGTACTGTTCGAAGAACTCCTACCGTGAAATGAAGCAGAGGATTTGTGTTTTTTTGGATGAGACACTCATCCCTTTTGTGGATTACGCCAAGAATCTCGGTGTTACCCTTGACTTAAATATGAGATTCGATCGGCATGTCTCTTTCTTATCTAGAGTAACGTATTTTAAAACCCGAAAAAAGCTTGCTGAAAGTCTTGTGTTGTCTGTCATTTCTTACTCTCTTGTTCTGTATTACCCATGTTTAGACTACATCCACAAAAGGAAACTCCAGAAAATTCAGAACAGCTGTTGTAGGTTTATTTTTGGATTGCGCAAGTTTAGTCGCGTCTCAGATAAAATCAAAGAACTCAACTGGTTGCGAATTGATAAGTTATTTTTATATCTTTTGACCGTCTTCACGCATAAAGTTCTATTATCTAACAGGCCAGCTTACCTCGCTAGCAAATTAGTTCACCGAGGTAGTTTTGTTACCAGAGCTCTTAGATTTAATGCTAATTTTAACATGCCTCCTCACAATACCTCGGTCTTTGAAAGAAGTTACACCTATAATGCTGTCAAGCATTACAATGCAGTCAACAGTGGCTAACGATCCAAACAGGTTGTTTCTTTTAAGAAATTAATGAAAAGTCAGCTGCTGGAGTCCATTTGGTTCAGTTTTTCTTGTGTTCATGTGATTTTTTTTTGTTTGACTATTTTCTACTATTTTTGTTTCAAATTTAGAACTCTCGCAGTGCTATCTGCATTTATCTTGTGCAATCATTGTTGTCATTCTTATGAATTGTTTTTTTTTTTTGGTATGTTATTATTTTGTTTATGTGTGTAAGTATTCTTTTTTCCTGTTGTGGGGTTGAGTGTAAGAGTAGCCGTCTGGCTAAACTTCGCCTCACTGCAGTTAATAAAGGCATTATTATTATTATCTTGTATTGTAGATAGTTTTCCATACCTTTTTCCAGGTCAAAATGATCTTCGCAGCAGTACATGGTCGACGTGGAAGAAACTGATTCTACATCCCGTCGAGCTGCGTCAAACTACTTTTTACGTTGTGCGGCAGCTTTTGGAACACTCACAAAAATTTTTGGTGGTGTACTTCACGTACTTGTACATTTTGGCACAAAACACCACTTTCTGTTCGACATTCAACACCGTCAAAGTTCAGAGAATTTAACAATAATCTATCGTACCAGCTCTAACTAAAACCGATTACTGGTGAGGTGTGTCTGGCTACTGACGTCATGCGGTCTAGTCTCGCGCACAGGTATGTTTTCCAGCCTCGCGCCGATCCTTGATTTTGAAATGCTTTTACTCGACGTAAATATCAATATTTTTTGCTCAATTTTTTTTATTGTTTCTTTAATAACAAAATCTCTCGATTTGCGTAAAAATAAAAAAATGGCAAACCTTCCTATTGCATGACGTAAACTAGGACGTCCCCTGAGGATCGCTGGTGCCGGAAACCCTACTGCCTGTCGCCAACCAAGCCATGACGTTCGAGGTAGTCCAGAATCTCGCGATTTATGCATCTCTCCATCACCTCACTTCAAACAGAAAGCAGAGCTATAAGCATTACCTTGTGCCTAACTTTTATATCGTGCTGGTCTTTGGCATTGCGAACCGCTGCGTTAAATTTGTTCCTGGACTCGACGTGGGCTAGTCTTGTCTACAGTGGGGTTTTGGAAGAAGGTTCTGTGTGCCTTGATCTTCTGCTGATGAGCACTGATGCACGATTTGTTGAACTCGGTTTAGGCACTTTCACTGTATAAGGGATGTATTCCTCCATCTCAACGTGAATAATTTCTGTTATCGATCCGCGCCAGTGTAAAAAACGTGGAGAAGTCTCTGAGCCCCTCCCACTAGGCATGTCCGTAATGCCAAATTTCGCGGCCTGAGCAAGTTTCTGCTGCCACAGCGGCTTATGACCGAAACCTCGCATCCACAACACCGACGTCTGAGTTACCCAGGGGGCACAGGACAGTGGTGCTGTAAGGGACACGATGCGTGAAAGTGCGAAAGAGATCCAGCAGGCTACCGGCGTGTGACGAAACGCGGGCGAAAAAGTAGGGCTCGTCACCAGCTGGTCAGTCCTTGGGAAATAGCAAACGCTTCAACTGCACGACCAGCTGCATCGATCTAGTTTGAGTCCAACCAGGTCTCATTATGGGCATTGCAATCACCGAAAAGAACTATCTCTAAAGCGGTGTGATTGATGTTCAGGAAATGGATCTTGACAGCGAAGTATTCAATTGGGTCATCCCAATGTCAGTGCACCTTATAATTTTTCGCCAAGAAAAGCATGGCGAAATGATTAGATTGCAAGTAGTGATGAACAGCATCTGTGTTGCTGTTAATCTCGTACATGTTCGTGAAACAAATTTTATCATCGATGTTGTTCCCCGAGTCCACCCTCCGGGTTTACGTCCGGAATTCTTAGTACTCCGCGGATCTATCATCTTTAATTTCTTTGTCGGGGAAGATAACCGACTGCGTAGCTTAGGTATGGAAACATGCTGACATTCTTAAGATACCTTGGAAAAAGGGAGCAGGTGGAACCGCCTCAGTCGACTGGTCCTAATAGACCTAAAGTGGTCCGTTGGCCTTCTACATTAAATGCACAACAAAGTATATCCTACATAATTGATAATTGGTGGAAAAAGTCTACATACATTAGAATATACTGGCATGAGCACCAAACTACCACCGTTGGGTATTTTCTTAATAATCTTGCGAAGTTCATTTCACAACACTACATCCACTCGATGGTATTGACCACGCCCGCATTTGAGGAAATAAAACAATTCTTCCAATACTTACTTTTATTAGAAGACAAACATTTCGTTCAAGATCTCATAAAATTATATACTAACAGTATAAATATATAAATTCGCTAACAACGATATGGTTCCATCACAAATTCCCAAATAACCAACTGGCAGGATCCTTAAAAATACATGAGCCTAAAAATAATGATGGTATTACAAAATTTATTTTTTCTTTCCTTCTTTTTCCTTCTGTTGTCTTCTTTGGTTTGCTATGTAGATCGTCCAGAAGAATCCCATCAGGTTAATGATTAAAACGCGCAACTGAAAATTTTAATTATCATTTAAAAATCATTTGTTCATTTAGCTGGCCTAGAGTGGGCATTCAAGGAACATAATAGTTTATGTATCAAGGGCGTGAAGTGAGCCGTTATGGCCCGAAGTGTGAAATTAGAGTCCAAAGCACCGCAGGCACAAGGCCAAGGGACGTACTAGATATACACGGTGTCCCATTCATGTGTGGACGGAATATTACACATAATCAAATACATTTTGGGAAAATCTAATTATGGGATGTTATACACGACATTTAAGGGCATATTTCTGAAATATTGCCATTATACAAGGTGTCCCAATATCGACCTACATATCAAAGTTGTGATTTTTCAAATGGAATGCCTCAAATTTTATTGCATATTTGGATAAACCAGTTCATAAGAAGAAAATTCATATAACTTACTATGGGGTTTTGGTAATTACCTACTGAGATATAAGGTGTTTTGTCTAGAAAAACCCCCCACTTCGGCAACCCCTCAGTCCGCCATTTTGAAATTTGGAGTGCTGAATTTTGTATCAAAAAAAAACTTACACACCTCAGTTTTTATCTTATTTGTTACTTTTTCGAATTTTAATTTTTGCTCATACAGGGTGGTCAAAAACGCAAATTGTTGTTTTTCTCAAAAAATTCAAATGCATCACCCTCTATATTTGTGCAAGTTTGGATTCAATTTTTTATAAGATTTTTTTTTGATACCAGACACAAGAGTTTTTACGGCTATTTTTTCGGTTATTAGCACGTCTTTTATGGAACGGCTTAATTCCCTAAAATATCGCATCATCCTTGGAAACAAATAAATTGTTGATTAGTTACAAACTGTCAAAATTAGCTTTTTCTAAAGAAGAAATGGTGAATACGGTTGTTCGTTCTGGGCGAATAGATTTTCCCAAAATGTATTTGTTTATGAGTAATATTCCGTCCACACATGGATGGGCCACCCTCTATACAAAATTGCTTCTACGACCGGCTGAAAAAATTTGGGTCGTTCCTACATAGAATTAACTATTACCACCGATAGTTGCGCCTTCGCCGTGTATGTACAATATAGTGTGATTTACTCATGACGGGCGGTAAAGTAAAGAACGCAATGGGCTGAGAAGTGACACTTAACGCCGAAAGAACCTGTTCATAAAGTAGACTTTTCCGTCCGGTAGCAGATCAACGCTTATAACGCCCGAGATACAAATTTTATCAATGCTCGGCTCTCTAGTAAATTAGAAACTTAAAGCAGCCTTTGTATGAATGAATGAAGTAGATAAGGAGGATACGTGAAAACAGTGTCAGGTGTTAAACAAAGTAAGTTATCGCAATATTTAAAATTAAATCATTTTTCCCTTTAATAATAATTCGTTAACCATAAGTTCTATTTTTTATATGGGATGATAAGGAAATGAACCAAGGCCGAATTTACGTCAGTGAGTCAAACAGCTACTTTAGGGCACTAAATTTTGGTATAACTGTAAAAAAACCATGATGATGTGGATTCAAAATTGAGATTGAAGTGGATCCTAGTACCAAATTAACCTCATATTCGAAATCAATGCACCTGGTTTATTTACTCAGGAAACAAGATCTCTATCAGACCACAGTATTATAGAGAGATTTCTGAAAACTATCACATTGTTCCATAAGAAGCCTCAATATGTAGAAATTTTCCATTTTCATCTCTTGTTGTTAGAAACAATTACTTGGTATACCTAGGTAACATCAGACAATGGATTCTAATATGACCATATTGCCCAAATTACGAAGTGTCATTGTGCAGAATTTGAAGTAGAAAACTGAATATAGTTGGGTGCTATACTCAATACAACTTTCATTTTTTGTTTATTACTGAGGACCCCAATTATTGTATATAATTTAAACAAACTTACCATAGGTGGCACAAAACTCAAATTGATCAGATGAATAATAGTAAGGTACTTCCAACTGGTGGTGAGCACTGGCAAATAAAGATGACGCAGCTGTTCTAGGGCCCCATCATGGTCCTTACCTTCTAACCTAGCCAATGCATACAATGTGAATGCTTGGTACAGTGGTGAATATACCAAACGTTCTAGTAGCAGTTTTTTGGCAATGGGAAATGATGCATCTTCAGGTACTGCCCAGTCTAAGAAGTTGTAGAAATAGTGGGGAATGGTACCTCCTACTACAAGTCCATATATTCCATATGCTAGGAGACTGTGAAAGTCTAACGCTTTGCTGCCACTTATTTTTTGAGATGCTAAGTTTCCTGTTGTGGCTATTATGGCACTGAAAAAAAAGACTAACTTGGGGACAGACTTTTGACGTACCTAGACAATTTTTTGATGATAACATACTCAAAAATTGCTTCCTTCTGGGGAAATCTTTGTGTGAAATTTTCGTAGACTTTTTTGTCCAGTAGTTATGTGTCAACATTACATCAAAATCTGGGTAGCGCTTTCCAAGTTGTAGAGAGGCCAAGGATTAGCAGACAGACTGTGATTTTAAATATGCAAAGTCAAGGTGTATTCAAAATTGTTTCAATTAAAATACTTCCTCGCCAACAGGCGTGGGAAGTAAAAAGTGGTCTTTTGACCTAAAGGTGATTAATAAATTCTCTTAAAAATTTCTATACTGTCAAACATGCTTAGACTGTTTATAGATTTAAAAAATCAAAACTTATGAAAATACATAAATACACTGACCTGTGATCCTACTGTGGGGTCTGACTATAATAGTGACTTTTGAAGTGCGAAATATAGTAGGTACAGTAGTGCATTTTAAGATTCAATGCCCTGGGCCTCTTAAAGTTTGCCGCCCCATTAAGAAACAAAAACTTGTGATTGAGGTGGCTTGAGCCACCATTCGCATCCTGACACCCTGGGCTGTTACTCTTTTACCCCTGACCCCTGAGTAGGTAACATTAAATACTCAAGTTAATAGTTATCAAATATTTTCTGCTTACCATGTAATGGCTTTTGTCCTTACTGGATGTTCAAAAAGTTGACCGAAGTAAAAGCTCAAGGCACTGATCACTGGTTTTGATAAAGCCATTTGTGTTTGGAAAAATACGTCGGACGTGTTATGTTTATTTTAATATGCAACTCACTATTGAAGTGATATGACAGTTATCTGTTTTGTGATAATGAAATAAAAAGTTAAATGGAAATCATAAACGATTCCACATCAACAAGTGATAAAAACGGAATCAAAAGTACAAAAGTCAATATTCACAAGGTGGTCCACAAAAACATCGCTTATTTGAAGAGAAATTAATTCCTCAGAATAATTTGTGTCAACTGTATTCACTCTTTAATACAGTCTGGGATGTCTGTAAAATTGAAATTAATTAACGGCAATTATTTTATTCTCAAAGTTTCTTACTATTTTTACTAATAAATCAAAACAAACACGGTGGCACCCTGGGGTCCGGGTACAAATAAGGCAAATTTGATCCGTCAGTTGTCGCGCTGTTGCCAAGCTGAAACCAAAAAGTAAACATATGTGTAAAGCCCGCCAAAGACGTCGGTTAGTGGTGGGTCATTTTGACTCTGGCCCACACGATGTGGCGATACCTTACAACACATGGCTATTCGCCACATCGTGTGGGAGAACGCTGACGGATTTCATGGCACGTTCGGGCTCTTGTCGGTAAATTTGACCCGCGTCAAAGGACGTTACAACGTTGGAAGCATGGTTCGTTACGCTCCCACAACTATTCATAATAATGAATGTTCCGTAACCTAATATTTTGGACGTTTCGCAGGTGAGTTATGGCTGGTCTAAGAATATGTATTGTAGTAAATTATAAATTAACAAGTGCTTGCAGTTGTTTCATTATAATGTCCTGTTGCAATGCAAGACTAGTTGAGAGATATATTGACTTGCATGTCATAACTAACGAAAATGATTAAATATATGATAACTCTGAAAGTACTATCAGGATTTTGATGAAATTTTGACCCTAGGTTACTACTATGAGAATGATGAAAAAGCTCTGCAGTTTTTGAAAATCGGTACAATGGCAGCGGAGTTATCGTCTAAACATAAACAAAAAAGGGTCAAACTTTGTTTTTTGGCATTTCTGAGGCATCTGACAGACTTAGGCTTTGGTCGCTGAAAACATCTGAAATTATTTTTCGGCGCTCGAAGAAATTGTTTCCTCGTTCATTTTGTATAACTTTGCCTTCATTTGTAAAGGTTCATATGGGACACTGACACAGATAATAGATGTTGGCGCCTCCATGCGTCGAACGCCCGAAACTAAAAAGTTCATCCCATCGTGTAGGAGACACACTTGCCAATTGTGGGGTGTCGAACGTTGTACACAACGTTGTATACAACGATGGAAGCATCGTGTGGGACCTACATTACCCTATGTGACAATTTTAGTTAAGATTCTATGAGTCCGAAATAGAATCCTAATACTTTGAGGTCTTATTCTTAATATGCTACATTCACGTCACAGTTGTGAGTGACAGGAATTTAGTCAGACATACAATATAGAAGAAAAGTCATGAGATGTGAACGTCTTAGTTAACAATTATGGAAAGTAATAGGACGACTTTTTGTATCGAAAAGATTCAAGATTAACAACGCAAAAAAGGTTAGGTAATACAGAAGTAAGATGTAAAGTGTTTAATGGAAATGATTCATTCGGTCCTTATTCGGATTGGTCAATCAGCAAGGATTTGGGTGATGACATGGTAGGCTGGTAGTCACGTGTTTCCGAACTGTTGCGTCACGTAACCGTGCATCAATCCAACTCACAAAATAAACATTTTTCGCCGAAGTCGGAGGATTTATAAATTTTCAGAGTCGCAGTGAGAGTTCGTACGTCATATATAGCTGTGCAGACGTACTACGAGTCAACGACGTCTGTAATCGGATTTAGACAACGAATTCGAATACGGGCTTTAGAGGCAAATTCTATAAAGACTACATTTATGATGTGGCAACGTCGGCTCAAGGGTCAACCTTTTTTGACGTTTGCCGTTTTCCTAAACATAACCGCACATTCCGACTGTTCCAAGTTTCTTTTTTTACTTTAAACAAGTCTTAAAATTTTCTGTCATCTCTTTGTGTATTAGTTTGTATGATGGATTCGTCTCAAATTGTATTATCTGCATTGAGAAAAGATATAACGGAAAATATTTTACAGTTGAAAGCGATCATACAGGTATGTATTTATAGTATGTATGCAAGCAGTTTTCATTTAATTTGAATGCAGGTATGGTATTTTTTATACCAGGACCAGTCGTAGATCTAACAATATTCTTTATCTTTGATACAGGATATCAGTAGCTGTACAGGACCTTTGCCAGCATTAAATGCCCTGAATAGTGTTGGCCGCTCTAAAATCTCTTCTCTGAGAAAGTCCATTGACAGGTTTTCAGACGTAGCAAAAGATATAAAAGATAATGAACTGTTGAAAGAGCTTGCTCTGCAAAAAGAACAATTAGCCAGGTAGACAAAAATAAAACACTTAACATTTGAAAACATAAATATTGTTTCTATATTTTCAGTACAATGGACACATTTAAAAAAGTGAACTTAAAGGCTATGCTGTCTATTGAAAATGCTGCCAAAGAAGAGTTACTGAGACCTACAAAACCAACAGAATTGAGGCAGAGACAAGTAAATGCCAGGGATAAAGCATCTCTTGCCAAAACTAGCTCTAATGTTACTGACCAACTGCTCAATATTAGCAGGTAAACAACATTTAACTTGTAATATATTCTTCATCAGATCACAAATGCCTAACTATGGATATCTGTTTTATACTATTTGGCAACTCTTCAGCATCGTGAAGGCTTGGCCTTGGCAGCATCTAGTGGGCGTGGTGGTGACCCAGCTGATAATGTAGACTGGCATACAGTTCCAATAGATAGTTTGCTGTTTTCACTTTCCCATTGGTAAATTCTGGTAATAGATGGCAATTGTTGCTGTCTTATTCCAACATTTAACTTATCAGATTAGTAAAAGCAGGGAGGTGTTAGTAGTATATATGTGACTTTGTGCCATGCTGTGAGTGCCATCTAATGAAAGCAACACTGACTACCTCAATAAAAAATGCTTAGTGGTATCACTGTTCGAAATGTCAAGAGCATTATTGTTAATTTTCATGTGTCAGCAGTGTCAAAATATACTAGGATAATGGTTGTTTCCAAAAACAGAAATGTTAACGTTTTGTAGGTGTCTAGTTTGTATAAAAGGGGAGAAGTATCAGGCAAAACTTGTGCGAGATATTAAGATGATGTAGTGTTACTTCATGCATGGAGGTATTATGTGGAATGGGGGAGAAATTATAGTTTTATAACACTAAAAGGTATTTTTTTGATTGTGAATGCTGAGGCAGAACTAAGATGCACATGACTACTGTCCATCAGGTCTTGAGTGGCTAGGGTCTCTATATTACTGTTCCAGGGACCTCAGAGTAGAGAAAATTTGTACTCTTGTACTTCATACCCTTTCAAATGATCGCTAATGTGAGCACCAAGATTTTCCTGTCAGATCTGTATGATCTGCCTTTAGGTGACTCCCAACAACGTTTGTGCTTTGGGCCCAGGTTCCTTATGGTCAGAAAGAGTTTCCTATCGATGTAATCAATGGCTAATACAATATCAGAAGGGACAGAATGGGTCTGCAAATTGGTTGTCACTAATGCCTGTAGTTGGAAGTAATAGAGACAATGTCTGATACTGGTAGAGAGAAATGTTTAAGTGATAATACAGAAGAAGCATAATTGCAAGCACATAATAACATGAAATGATTGGATGTGTATAAAGTTTTAATAGAAATCTAGCATTTCTTATGTGTAACTGAAACCAAGTCAATTATGAAAAGGTGGTGTATAATAAATCGTCATGAGAACAGAGAGCGCGAGCGTGGTTCAATAGTGTCATTTCTTGTAAAGAACTTATCACAATTGATTATGGTGGCTTAATGGGAATCTCTTCAGATGGTATTTCCACACATGGCACTAGAAATTAATTAAGAATGTGTAGGGTACCGATAATCTCTGAGTAAAAGAATAGGTTTAATTGTAGCATAACTGTGATCTGACACTTTATCTTATATGGAGGTAATTACTGTTTAAAGTGAACCTGATAATTGTTATCGCGGCGCTAAAAACACCACTTTTTTCGAATATGTTTAACATGTTACCAAGCTATTTTTACTTGCTTGGTGAGTAAATACTTAGTGTAATATTTTCAAAATAAATAAATATTTGATGTAAAGGACCCTTGCTGAGACGACACAGAGAAGTGCATTAACCCTGGACACGCTGACCGCCTCTTCGGACAACGTGTTGGGGACAGAAGAAGAATTAAAGGTGACTTCCGGTGCGATCGGCCAATCAGGAAAGCTGCTTGCCAAATATGGTCGTCGGGAGTTCACAGACAAGGTGTTGGTTTTTTTCGCGTTCATATTTTTTTTGGCATGTGTTTTGTATATTATGCAGAAGCGGCTATTTTGATGAATGTATGCATGTTACGGAGAGTTAAGTTCAAAAATATACAACAGTATCTCTAAGACGTCAAGTATGTTGACAAAAATAATGTGAATTAAGAGGACTCAGATTTCCTCATCATGGAACATGATGAATTTCTACACCACTCATTGAGTATATACATACTATGAATGTTATCTAGTTATAGGTTCATACAAAAATCCAAACAAATTAATACTGCCCAGCTAAGTATTTAACTGGACTGCTCCACTTAACCAGTCAGGACTGTCAAAAGATCTTATAGGAAATAATCTTATTTAGATCTGTGGTAGCCACTTTCTAACATTCTTACCCAGTGTGAATTTTTCATTTTATTTTCAGCATTCTACATTATATAGTCCTGCAAATATGCAAATGATAATTTATTCAATTGGGGCACTCTCCTAACTGTGATAATATCTAAAATTAAGTATAGTACAATTGTCTATGATTCTATGGAAAGATAAGAATAAATATATAAATCAGATAAATAATTTACATAATTGTCTATTCTGATTTGTATTAGAAATATTCTTTATTCACATGGTTTTCATCAGAATACATGATTATTATTTTGTTAATTTTATATGGGAATGGAATTTTGTTTACTGATTTTTATAAAAATATATATCAAATCACTGTAGTGTAACTTATTTTATTTTTCAGCAACCCATATACTATAGTTCTACAATGTACAATGTGCTAATATGAGCCCCTGGTTTTGCCTGAGGAGTAAAATCTCGTATCTGATACATTACCCCTTTTCTTAAGTAACGAGTTGTGAGTGCTTTTTGCTTGACAAAATATCCCCGAAAACTACATTGCTAGATCTGAATTGTGAAAATTCAAGCAATCAGACTGCAATAAGTTGAAAGAATGCAGAATCAATTGTGCTATCAAGTCAAATCTAAGAACACCTCAAATGTCAAAATCCATCTAGCTGGTTGGCCTGTAGCCCGTGAATTAGAAACCTCAAAGTTGAAGTTTTTGTTTAAAATCTGCCATTGTTATTTTATAAAATTTTAGTGTACCCAGTGTTGCTCGCACTGTCAGTATAAATCTAAAGACACTAACACATGTCCAAACTCCATCAAGCTGTAGGCTCTTAAATAGGAACTTCAAGGTTGTTATTTACGACTTGGATAACGACCTTGATAAGGAAGAATACATTCAAAGATTCGTTGGGAGATATTTCAGAACCAACGGTGGCTCAAGTAACAGTGTAGAACACGGTAGAACCCGTTTTAAAAGTCCCGCATTTTACTCGTGCGGAATTTCATGGTCATATCAAATACCTTGAGGAGCGCAAGGCACCGGGTGGGGATCAAATCACCAACAAAGCACTGAAACTTTTGTTGCCGAATGCTTTGACACATCTGACGATAATTAATGCGATTCTTAGGCTCCAATATTTTCCAAGAGACTGGAAAATCGCTGAAGTTGCGATGATCCCGAAAAAGGCGGAATCAATTATTCCCCATAAGTCTATTGTCTTCTCCGTCTAAACTGGCCAAAAACACACTCACCTAGATAAAACTGTTTTGATCTTCAAGCAATTCTCGACATACCATTTAGATTTAGCGCCGAGCACATCAGTACAGAGCAACATGCAATGAGACGTGTGGAGACGATAACCTCTGGATTCACTAATAATCAAAGTAGTGGAGCTGTTTCAAAGGCTTTCGACAAGGTGTGACAGTGGGGCTGCTTTATAAATGGATCAATAATTATTTCCCTTTTGACCGTCAAAATTGCTTAAATCCTTGGAAGGAAGAAAGTTCTGGATCAAAATTGATACGTGTTCTATGTATCATTGTATCAGGGCAGGCGTCCTCAAGGGCTGGGGCATATTCTTGATATACTCCTAATATCCCTAGTCCCACTCACTGCGTGGTACTTCTTTATCGCAGTGGCTCATCAAAATTAATTACTCCTAGACACTTACTTTAAAAGAAAAGGCATTGTGCTCCAGAACATATCTTTTAATGATGTTCCTGTCCCATGGGAATACAACGGCGGAATATTTAGGCCTCGCATGATATAAAACTATTATTTGGAAAATTCGTATTCAAAATTTGTTTAAACATGCATTCATAACTTTCCCGCCGTTGTATCCGCTTCTGAACTGAAATTCAAAACTACGTGAATAAAAGTGGGCTTTACTTCGGGTAAGTACTTAAACATAAAATACTTAGTCTGGCTCCCTAAATTATAAATCTTAAGCAACTTTCGGAAACAAAACACAAATTTCCCTCTTAATAATAATTAATTATTTTCACCATTTTCTCTCTCGTTTCCCTCTCTCTGTTCTACCTACTTAATGAAAAATTCCGCTGGCTGGGCTCAGGAAGATTTTGAAGAAATAAACATCATTCTGCCAGACAAGAGCCAAGGTCCTGCGCTCAAATATCAAACGATGGGGCGAGGTTGTTATTTTATTGAATTGAAGAGGATTCAGTATTAAATCTCCGGAATTCCTCCTCTTAACATGAATTATGGGACAGTTAATACGCTCCGCCTTGAATGTTGCTATATGGGTGCCCATTCATGTGTTTCTTTCAAAGGAAAAGATAACAACGAAACATTATCGTCGCGTCCTAAAGTGAATATTACTGAAGAGGGCCTAACGTTTTGAAATCCAATCGGACTATTTCTGGTAGCAATGCACAGGACGTGTATAGTCGACCTACTTGATGCCATTTCTCAAAATTATCGTCCAATGAAAAGTGAGAGAGTCAAATTGAGGCCTCGGAAGAGTCGAGCGTCTAATTGAAAAAAAATATGTCAAAACTTCCAAAATTGCATTTACAGTAACCTATTTTCCAACATTTAATTGGAAACCAAATGGATTTTTAAAAGAATCGTTGACACTCCCCGATTTCGTGATTACAATACTAAGTTGAGCTATATGCATATAAGGAGCAAAAATGAAACAAATGCAAGAATAAATATACTTTTTATTTAGTGTATATTACAAATATTATAAAAATACTTTAAGAATACGGTTAAGTTGTACTTATAAATAGAGACACCTATACAGGACGTCTTGGACCAAACACGCAGGAATTAGTAGTTTTAAAAAATTAAATGTATCGACAAACAATAGAATTTTATTCCTTAATTTCATAACGTGATATAACTTTTAGGCGGTATATCCTAGAAAGAAAATGTAAGTTTTCAACAAATAATTTGAGTTTCAGTGATGTTTGCCTTTATCTAGTTTACAAAACATCCCAAATTTAGCAAAATCAGACAATCATTACTAATGTCTTCGTCATTTTAGAAACCCTGCATATCTCTTTGAGTAGTTTAGAGCTGCTATGTGTATCTGTATATATTTACAAAAATAACTATACTTACACATTATATGTATAAAAAAAAAACAACAAAAATATATGATATATAACAGCGTTATTTATATTCATTAATATATAAAAATTAGACACACTTTACGAAAACAAAAAATGGATGTACTTGTATAATGTGATGTGTAAAATTCCATAAAACAATAAATATATATCTACCTAACATCATTCTTTGAATAAATACATACGTAGTATGACAAATTATTAATAGCACAATGTTCGAATATTAGAATATTCTATTTTTTATGTGTATATTCTATGATAAAGCGTGTATAATCATAGACAGCTATGAGTAACCTCATCGGGACTGGCGAGCCATTGCATGAGTGTTAAATCGTCACTTACACGCGATTTTATCCTTGATGTGTGGCACACGGGCAGTTACGTAGCTCGATACTATAACAGTGTATCAACTCGAATCTGAAGACTGCGTATGAGTGTTGACATTGGTGTTCATGCAATGGCTCGCCAGTTGTCGATCCTTTCGACATCCGCATATGAGTAGACAGAGCTTCGGTGTTCATAGATCATCAATGTTGTTCTATACGCTCTACGTCCCTTAGGCAAAGCCATCCGTCCTGCCGGAGGGACAAGGTCGGATCGACTTCGACCAGCCGCCGCTACCAACCCGTCTTCGCTCTCTAATGATCACAAGAACATTCACTGTCAAAAGCACTGATTCAGCAGCCCACAACCCTCACGGTCATCAATGTTCAATTGCAGAGAACTAGAAATATGGCCGATATCGTTAGTTTTAAATATCACTGTGATAACTGGTACTGTTACTTTTTGATATCGGTGTCTTAAACTTTTGATGTCAGCACGACGTCGATGCGATGATGATTACACTGATATCCTGAGCAAAATACCGCGATGAAATCACATGGAGCCAACTACCAAAGCCTATAAGACACACGGTATTGATTGCAGGCCATAGTAGTCTTACTGTGGTATACGTTATACGATTCTCGACCATATGCATCTCATGCACATTCAAACGTGAACGGCGTGACCCCATGATCCGCCGTTGCCGTGAAACCAAGTTCCCGAAGTCGTGATCGAGTCACACTTTTTTACGGTATTTGATAACAGTCGTGATTTAGAAATATTAGTTACTAAATTACAGTTCCTGAAATATCTGCCACCACTACGGATAGCTCCTCGCACTTCAATCGCAGCAACCTCCCTCCCGAGACGAACGCCTTCCTCCACATGAATCCTGTGACTCCCCTCTCTAACACAAAGGCTGGATCCGCCCTTGCTATTAAAGGAAATAATATTCGGCTTTGATGGCTAAATGTCCCGCCAAATACAGTGTCAACTCCGGCTTTTGTATTTTAGAGAAATCCATATACGACGGACGTAGTAATGTGTACGAGAGAGAAGCGTCCATTACGTATGTTAGAAAGAGATAGAAGCACCACGTTGCCTAGCAACTCAAGTGACGCAGTTGCGGCTTGCCGCGTTTCCATCGGAGCGCTCTTTCTAACATACTAAGATTAACGTGTTACCCACAACTCAAATGATTTAATTTTATACAAATGAATAAATCTCATTAATATAATATTTGACCATTTGCTCTGTACATTGTACACTATTTTTCCGTTAATGTGAAGTCAGCCTTAGTTATTTCATTTTGCTTGAGGATTTCGAATCCACCGTTTGTCCTCATAAACCTGCAATTACAGAGACATTTATATTAGTTTGTGGAGTACTGGGGAATCAGGCGGCCGGAAATTAGTCTAGACTGGTATTTACTGGTATATGCATAGGTCTCGAGACTAGGCTGGGTGTTCTGTTGGTAGGCATGGGTAAAGCGAACTTTTATAGTGAAGTATACTCATAAGTTATATCATAAGGGCATCTAATTTTTCCGAAAAAATTCGAAAAAAACCGTTTCTAGATTTTTTCGCACGAAAAAATTAGATGCCCGAATGTTATTTGACAAGACTATTTCATAAGTAACAGATTATTCTGCATATTTTAAAAACATTACAATATTTGTTGACATTAAAATCAGAAAAATTTATCGTCGTTTTCTGGTATCCTAGGAGACCATAATTACTTGTAATCAAAGGTATTATAATTTTTGGTGACAACAGCTGTGAAGTTTTGCCGCGGGTAAACTCTAAAAAGGTGCTGTCATACAATTTTTCCATCTCGAAACCATTTGTAATTCAATATTGCGCGTTTGTGATTGGTAGAAATTAAGACGAGGGAAATAGTCATTAGAATAGTGGAACATCCTGACCATCAGAAGTCAGATGAGTTCGATACATCAAGGGTAAGTGGTAAAGGCCAATCAGCTTTACCGATTTATTTTTATTATCGAAGTAAAAAAAACACTCTTCAGATTCAGTGTTTGAAGACTATTTCTTTGAAATGTCGGCTGTTACTGCGGTAAATGTGAACCATTCTTGAAGTTCATTTTTTGATGACGCACTCGAGCATTTTAACTTGTACGTAAAGACCTTTACCGCGCTGCCTGAATAAAAATGCACGGACGCTTTTGAAAATTGGAATATCAAAATGAGCTACGTCACCCGCAATGGTGGTCAACATTTGAAGGAATCATTTTCTAAAAAAAGGAATGTCATGCATGCTTCTTTTGTCTGTTAATAAATATAACACGACACATATGTCAGTATATTTATGGTTTTGAAAAAAGGACCTCCAAAATTAGTCACCCACTAGAACAATATTAGTTTATTTCAGATAACATTAGCGATTCACTAATTGATTTGATTTTCAAGTTACTTGACTTGAAATCAAGTTTAAATCAAGTACATATTCGATATTAGCAATGTGAATCAAGTCAAGTAGTTTTTACACGAGGTACTTGAACATTCATGTAGTCTTGATATTACTTGATGATTCTTGCAATATAATTACCAGGAGATTATAAATACATAACGGAAGGACTTTGTGACAAGTTACATAGAAAACAATACATATTGAACAAAATATTGTCTTCATCGTATAACAAATAAAGGAACGATAAAACTGTAAACTCAAATAAAAAACATTCCTTCATCAGCTGATACAAAAAATTGAAAAATTCTTAATTATCGTTCCATTCGCTAACTACGAGTTAAGACACATGAGTGTCCTAACTCTGTTGCGCGGTTCCGTAATGGTCAGTGCGGCTTTAGAAAATTCCCTTTTAATGGACGCTGATATTACAGGGGTCGTTAAAAATTCTCTTGCCATTAGTACTTTAATATACGAGTATTTTCATGCCTTTTCCACCACTTGTGATTAATTGCATTAAAATACAAAATACGGTTCATCGGCCTTTAGTAGAACAAAAATATAATTTGCCATGAAGTATTAAGTACTTTGAAAATAGTTGATCTCAAGTCAAGTAGAACAATAAAAAATAAAATCAAAGTCAAGCATTAAAGTTTCAAGTAATTTTATTGTCAAGTCGGTTCTACAAATATCAAGCTACTTGACTTGATGAATCCCTAGATATCAGTGAAGCAGTACTCTACAGTATTTTTAGAAGTCTATTACTAGATTGAATACATTCTGGTTATTTATATCTGGTATCATATGTATAACATTTTCTATCAATAGATATTTTGTCACTCACCTATAGTCTCTTGTTGAATTTCCACTTTATAAGTAGGATTATCATACGCGGACTGGCTGACTCGAGTTCCATTTGTAGGTGGTGTGATCGCAGCTTTATTCTGATTGTGCCTCCTTAACAAAATCATAAGCAGCACTAATGTGCTGAATATAGCTAGAGTCGCTAAGATAGCTACAATCACCAAGGGAGCATAATAGTCCCCTGATTTTGAGCTGCTTGATCCCGCGTCTGCTCTAGATAGTTTATCTGGAAGTACAGATTCTCTTAAAGATGTAATAGAATTAACAAGTAACGACTTTCAATCCAAATTTTACTAACAGGAGGTACTACTATTATCTTCAGCGAAAGAACGCAAGAGGGTAAAGGGTCACGGTTGCCGCAAAAACCGGTAGATTTGATGGTGTCTCTCTCAACAAAAGCCTCTTAGTGACATGTCTGAGCAAAAGCGCTAAATTGTCAGCGGTAGCGTTAGACGGCTATAGCTTTTGGCTGTGTTTTGTCACATGCTCACAAGATTTGCGCTCTCAATATATTTTTCTGATACCACATCGTACGTATCAAGTATATTCTGATTTGTGGTGCGAAAATAGATGTCAAACGTCACCTACTAATGGTTTCTCAAGCTGGTTTCATCCTCATCCCATACTATGGAGATGACAAGAGGACACTTACGTCTTCTGGCTCGATGTTCTGCGATATGCACAGAAGATGTCGTACCACCAATTCACGGTCGATCCATCAAGAAGTCGGAACAGCGCTGTTTCGCACTCATTAGAAACTCGTCAGTGCAGTGTAGGTCTAGTTTTCGAACCAGATGAACGGGAAGCACCTACGTCGTCTACTTGCGCACATAATTTAGAGTTCTAGAGGCTAGATCGATTTCGCACTATCGAGTAGCTAATCAGCACGAAACAGAGCTGTTTGCGGTTGGTCATGGTTACAGTGGCGGAAAGCAAACTTGTCCTTTTCAGCCATATTATGGTTTTCCGCGTTTTTTTTTCAAATTGAAACAACTTTCCACAAACGCAACCGAACATGAAAAGTCTTAACCAAATATTTCTGCACAAAGTTGATACTTGACAGCTATGCACATGCGCTTTTCAATGTGCTGAAAATCCTGAATCTGTTGAACTGAATATGGCGTTAGCCGTTTCCAAAAGTTGCTGAAACAGCGGTGTTGTCTAACGCCTAAAATGAAAATACATGGTAAGCCATTCACTAAGCTTTCTTGGTAATAGACGCAAGAATTTATTTTGGGCAGAGGAAAGCTTTTATAGCTACTTTCAGGCAGAAAAGTTCGACAGTATTATCCTGTCGGCCTTTATTCCTGACCATCCATCTTGCATATACATACATTCATAGCTATGTACATGTACAGCCGAGCAAGTAGGAACCCACTATTGTTTTTTCTGTCAATGTTTGTCCTCTTGTACCTTGCTCAGCACCATTCGCCTCACTGCTGTTGGAATATCAACCCAATCGCCCTCGCTTACAAGCGTGGCAGAATTGTCATCAGTGAGCCTCTCGTCGAGCGTCAATTCCAGCTGTCTTTGGTAATCAACCCATCTACCACATTCGAGAGGATGATTCTGAGTATCCTCTCCTTCGTTGCCCTCTCTGTTTCCTACCCCCTTCAAATAGCTGTCGAAACAACCATGTCCTTAGAGGAACTATGCACTATAGTTAATGTATCTGCACTGCTCCTTTATCAGCCCAAGTTTTGATATTCTGGGATGAGCCTTCTACTCCATTCACCATGACCTGTTTCATCCCCTCTCTCCTGCCATCTGACAAAAAGCCTCTTTTTTCGCTTCCAACTTCGGCTCTTTTTATAGAGTGCGCATCTCTAAGCCTGCAAATCAGTTGGCGGAATACCAGCCACCACCAGCAGTGCATCGTTTCTAGAGCGCAAATCTGCTCCTGTGAAGTATTTAGTGTCACTCCTGACAGGCCTTCGATGAGCATCTGCGAGGACGAATCCTCTAGGGCATGGTTGGAGGCCCACGTGGGGGATCTGCGGCCGTGGGAAGGCGCAAGGCTCATTACGATGAGCTTTGGAGACCTTCCCATATACCACCGCGTGATGGCCTGGTTTCCGGGTCCCAACCTGGATAACGGGGTCATCACGAGGAGACTCAGGAGGCACAATCCTGGGACTTTTCCCAGCGCGTGGAGGATACTTGAGAGGAAGGAAGAGCCGATAGGTGTCCGACTTGTCCTCTCAGTTGATTCCATAAGCTGGAAGGTCATTGTAGGTAACGGCAACAGGCTGTGTTGCGGTGGAAGTTCGGGGGTGTTTACACTCCTGAGCAAGAAGAAGAGCAGTGGAGCGACACCTGCTGGAACTGGCCTGGCTCCAAACCAGGAGTCGGACCAGCCCAGACCGACGGGAGCTGTGGCGGTAGACCAGGCTCCTTCACAGGGGATGGGTCGGCCGGGTCAGCTCTCGCTGGAGCCACCGGAGGCTACGGACGTGGAGGCGGCGGGTCCAAGCGGGATATCCGCAGAAAACATCGTGGCGGACCCTGCGATGGATCTGGTCCCAGAGGAAAACGATAGCGACTCGGACGAGGATGGAATCCTGAACCGAGTCCGAGAACTCCTCCGTGGAAGCGGAGATGAAGGCGGCTGTGGCAGCGATGACTGCGGCGGCGACGGCGGTACGCCCGAATAGGGGTTACATACCGTCATTCGGGAAGGTGTAGGAAGGGCCTCTCAACATCCATGGTAAGTTTTAATTTCATCCAAATTAACTTACAACACTGCATAGCGGCTTCGAGGGCCCTTACTCAGGAGATCACTCGAGGCCGACATGACGTGGCTCTCATCCAGGAACCCTGGCTGAGAAACGGTTCAGTAAACGGGCTTAGTATACCAGGCTATACGCTTTTTAGCGATACTCCGGACACTAAGCCCAGAGCTTGCGTAATGACTTCCGTCAACTCATGGCAACTTAAAGAATTTACATTCAGAGACTTAGTTGCAGTCAGAATTAGATATAAGAAGGAAGGCAGTGACAGGGACTTGGTTGTCTGTTCGGCTTACCTTCCTTACGATTCAAGAGACCCTCCTCCGTCTAAGGAAATGGGGGACCTTGTCGCATTCTGTAGGGATTCTGGACTCGACCTTGTGATTGGATGCGACAGTAATGCCCATCACGTTGCGTGGGGCAGCTCGAACACCAACAGACGAGGCGAAGACCTGATGGAGTTTCTTGGGGCATCGAACCTTGAGGTTCTGAATGTCGGTAACATGCCCACTTTCAGCAATAGTGTAAGAGAAGAGATTATCGACGTAACACTGAGCACGCTTAACTTAGCTCAGGACATCAGGGACTGGAAAGTGTCTCTAACACCCTCTCTATCGGATCACAGGTATATACTGTTCAAGACTGATGGAGAGATTCCGGATAAATATGCTCGGAATCCCAGGCATACTAGATGGGGGTCCTTTAGGGCAGACATTGACAGTAAGCTTGGAGCGGTCCCATACAGGCTTGGCAGGGGCTCTGACATAGAAGCAGCTGTCGAGTCTCTGAGCAGGGACTTGACGGCCGCATATGAGGAAAACTGCCCGTTACGCAAAGTACAAGGTAAGGGCAAGGCAACCTTCTGGACCAAAGATTTAGAGGATAGAAAACGAGCGGTGCACAAACTTCTTAGCAGAGTTAAGCACAGGAGAGGTTCTCCTCTATGGGAAGAATACAAAAAGGCATTGCAGGAGTACAAAAAGGAGATTAGAAGGGCCTCCAGAGAATCCTGGAGGCACTTCTGTCAGTCCATAAATGACATTCCTGCTACTGCAAGAATACACAGAGTCCTATGCAAAGACACTAAAGCAAGATTGGGATCTCTGCATGATCCCTCGGGAGGGAACACTACTTCCGAGGAAGATACTCTGAGGCTTCTGATGGATACGCACTTTCCCGGTTCCACAGTAGCGCGATCAATCACAGAGTGCATGCAGTTGCGCAGGCCCTCAAGGGAGGACTGGCGCACGGCAAGGGAGATTGTCACCTTCGAAAGGACGGTATGGGCAGTAGATTCGTTTGCCCCATACAAAAGTCCAGGTCTGGACGGCGTATTTCCGGCCATGTTACAGCAGGGACGGATTTCGGTTGTTCCTTACCTGTTGAATGTGTTTCGAGCATGTGTGGCCACGGGCTTCACACCTAGAAGTTGGCGGCAGGCTAAAGTGGTATTCATTCCTAAACCGGGCAGAGATAGATATACTGGCCCGAAGGATTTTCGACCGATTACTCTTTCATCTTTTGTGCTTAAGACCCTGGAAAGGATAGTTGATAGATACCTAAGGGATGGCCCACTGGAAAGGTGTGTCATTCATGCAAATCAGTTTGCATACCAAGCTGGAAAATCGACTGATCTGGCCTTACACAATCTGGTTGGGAGGCTGGAGAAGACTCTAGATCAGCGAGAAGTGGCACTCGTGGCCTTCTTAGATATTGAAGGTGCATTTAATTGCACCACAACCGACTCTATCAGACAGGCCTTGGTTAGACACGGGGTTGGATCAATCCTAATAGATTGGGTCCTCTCTACTCTGGAGGGTCGGGTAACAACAGCTATGCTGAATAACGTAAGCTGCAGCGTGAACGTAGCTAGAGGCTGCCCTCAGGGTGGAGTTCTGTCACCCCTACTGTGGTGTATCGTGGTGAACGAACTGCTCGTTAGGCTCAACAGTATGGGTGTCTACGTGCAAGCCTATGCTGATGACGTAAGCATAGTGGTTAGGGGGCGTTTCTGTAGAACAGTCTCGGAAATTATGCAGGGCGCTCTGCGCTCCGTGGAATCGTGGTGTAGGGAAGTCGATCTTTCTGTTAATGCTGAAAAGACCGAGCTGATCCTATTCACTAGGAGAAGAAGGCTTGACGGACTGGTCATGCCTACCTTCTTTGGGACTAGATTAGTTTTGTCCCAGTCAGTGAAATATCTGGGAATTATCCTGGACTGCAAACTGAACTGGAGAGAGCATGTGGAACACAAGGTTAGCAAGGCTCGCAATTCGATGTGGGCTTGTAGACGTGTTGTCGGTGTAAGGTGGGGGCTTAAACCCAAAGTGGTATACTGGCTCTACACGACGATAGTACGTCCATCTCTCTTGTACGGCTCCCTGGTCTGGTGGCCTTGCATTAGAACTGAGTCAACTAAGGCCAAACTCAATAAAATTCAGCGTTTGGCCTGTATTAGCATTACAAGCGCAGTGCGAACAACGCCATTGAGTGCAATGGAAGCTCTGTTGGATCTCCCACCGTTGGATCTGGTGATCCGCGGTGAAGCGAGAGTAGTCGCTCATCGACTGTGTAGTCAGGGCAGCTGGGCTTTCTTGAATCCGGTCAAGGGGCATACTGCCATATTAGTCGAATTAGAAAGGGAGGACCCCGTCCTTCTAAGCAGGGGTGATCGTATTACCCCTAAATATCGCTTCAACCGCAAGTTCATTGTGGAGTACCCAACGAGGGAGGAGTGGGACGCCGGTAGCCGAGGACTCTCCGAAGTGAGCGGGCAGGTCTGGTACACTGACGGCTCGGTCACCGAAGAGGGCTCAGGTGCTGGGGTCTCTGGACCTAGAACTAGGCTATCTCTGCCTCTCGGTGAGTACACCACCATTTTCCAGGCGGAAATCTTTGCGATTCTGGCTTGTGTATCTCACATTCTGGAGGAGGGTGGGCCTAGGAGAAGAATAACAATCTTATCCGACAGCCAGGCTGCAATGAAAGCACTAAGTGCATGTAAGATTACTTCGAGTCTTGTATTGCAATGCAGGGAGGCTCTGGATTGCCTCGCAGCGAGGCATCCGGTATCGTTAATATGGGTACCGGGGCACGCTGGGATAAGGGGCAATGAGACGGCGGACACTCTGGCGAAAACAGGATCAGCCAGCAAGCTCGTTGGTCCTGAGCCAGCTCTAGGAGTAACCGCGCATAAAGCTAGGAGGAAAATGGAGACGTGGGTTGCAAGACAACACTCTCAGAAATGGAGAAGTATCTCTAGACATCTCCGCCAGGCACGAGAGCTCATTGAAGGGCCCAGTGCTAAGGATGGACGCTTCTGCCTATCTCTGGGTAGAGCCAACCTAAGGTTGCTGGTGGGACTGTTGTCTGGCCATAACACGTTAAGGCGGCACCTGCACGTGATGGGGGTGGCTGAGGATCCCTTATGCGAACGCTGCGGAGTAGAGGAAGAGACCTCGGCGCACGTTTTGTGTCGCTGTGAAGCTCTGAGCTACTATAGGCAGACTATACTGGGGTCCATTACTTTGGACCCTCAGGACGTAAAGGAGCTTGGACTCAAGGCGATTCTCAACTTCGCTAAAAGGGCGAGGCTTGTGATTTAAGTATTGTAGAGGTGCATAAGGGCCCGCTTAAGCGGCCTATGCACTGGCTCCTTATGGTGGCCGGGATGCCTCTAAAATTCAAGATTCATTCATTCCTGCCATCTGACAAAAAGCCTCTTTTTTCGCTTCCAACTTCGGCTCTTTTTATAGAGTGCGCATCTCTAAGCCTGCAAATCAGTTGGCGGAATACCAGCCACCACCAGCAGTGCATCGTTTCTAGAGCGCAAATCTGCTCCTGTGAAGTATTTAGTGTCACTCCTGACAGCCCTTCGATGAGCATCAACCATTCAGTTACACTAACTACAGTATTGCAATATAGCTTCCTGTTCGTCTGACCACAGACGACCAACCATGGACAGCTGTTTCGTGCTATTTGGCAACTCTTCAGCATGATGTAAGCGTGGTCTGGGTGGACAAAGAACGAAAGGTGAGCAACTCTACCCGGCTGACAATGCTAACTGGCATACACTTCCAACAGACAGCTTGCTGTTTTCATTTTCGATTCTGGAAATAGATGGCACCTTGTGCTGTCTTATTTCGATAGACTAACTACATTGTTGCTACACGAGACAGTATGAAAGACCTTTTGAGACTCTCAGCATGTTCACGACTTTGGAATATTGCAATAGCTTCATACCTATCGTCGGTGGCGATACTAAGATTTCTGGGCCAGACGCGAAAGCTTTGTAGGGGGACCCGGAAGGGCCGAGAATAGGACTGGATGGGTCCCGTGACAGAACAAAGTTTAGGACAATTATGCGGCTCGTGAAAATGAAGAAGAGCGGTTAGCAGGAGTATTATGAACCTCAAAAAACGAATTTTCTCTACTATGGAGCCCATGGAACGGTGTGTGGGACCCCTAGTACGCATCTTAAATCCGGCTCTGTGCTTTCCATACATTCTGTAGTGTTTTTAATGAATATATTTCCCAATTAGATACCAAGAACCATATTTCATGCACAATGTTCAACATCACTATTTCCAGCTCACTCGTGAGATCCTAGCATTATTTTACTAGTTGTCGTTATGGAGCCTTGGACGGTGGAGCACCG
Source organism: Acanthoscelides obtectus (assembly GCA_963669975.1). Classification (NCBI taxonomy): domain Eukaryota; kingdom Metazoa; phylum Arthropoda; class Insecta; order Coleoptera; family Chrysomelidae; genus Acanthoscelides; species Acanthoscelides obtectus. The sequence continues at coordinate 37,063,695 of CAVLJG010000001.1, forward strand.
CGTTTTCGCCTATGGCCTCGTCCTAACTGGCAGCAACCGTGCGAAGAGATTCGTACGAATAGTATTCGTACGAATTATCTTAGCATTCAATCAAGGAGGCTGGAACGGATGTGTCCTAATTAGAGGATTTCACCGTCCGGCGTCATCGCACGGATCGTCCGCACGAACGAGTTCGGTTTGATTCGGCATCGCATCGTGTTACTCGTACGGCCAGTCAAGTTCCAACCTGCGTTTTTCAAGTGTGGTGTCCTCATCAGAAATTTCGAATAAGCGACGAGTTGTGATCGTACGGGAGAAATCAAACAAGTTTGTTTTTCGTCATCCGAAGTTGGCTTAAATATTATGTCGTTCGAAGAGAATTTAATATTGGAGGTCCAGGCAAGACCACTATTGTGGAATAAACAAAATGAACACTATAAAAATCGGAATAAGGCTCACGAGGAGTGGGAGAAGATAACAAGATCGTTGGGAAAACCCAGTAAGTACATGATTTTTATTTCAATTTCTTTACAATTTATGCACAGGTTTGAACTTATAGATTTTTAAACTAAATCGGATACTAAGTTATTAGAAAAATATGCACAGAACTGCGCTCTTGCAGCAATAGCAGCCCTGGAAGGTCGATTGTTGTCGCGAGATGGAGTCAAATTATAGTGGGTACTGTTAGAAGTAACATTACTTTCTGCATTGAGTTGTGGCGCGAGACCTTCCTTATCTATTATAACATTATGCAAAACACAAATAGCTTTATCAATTGCGGTAGCATTGTTGACGGACGTCTCTATCGGCTTATTCAAAATTCGAAACTTGGCGGCAGCTATTCCAAAAGAGCATTCTACTGTTGCTCTAGAAGCAGATAATTTTTTATTGAATAAAGTTTTAACCTCGTCTCCATGTGATGTTCTTCGTGGAAATGGCCTCATGATAAAAGTGGTTAGCGGGAACGCTTCATCCGCCAAAAACACGTTCGAATTTCTAATTCGTTCTTCTGAAGGTAACTTATATGTACCGTCTACGAATTTTTTGAAAAATATGGAGTTACTCAACACACCTCCGTCGCTGTCTTTTCCGTATGCCCCCACGTCGACGATTCGGAATTTATAATCTGAATCAGACACAGTCAGGAGCACAATTGAAAAAAACCTTTATAGTTGTAAAACATGGTTCCTGATTTCCGTGGCTTTTTCACACGGATATGCTTTCCGTCGATGCTCCCACAGCAATGCGGAAATTTCCCCTTTTCACTGTATGAGGCAGCAATAGCTTTGAAATCTTCTGTACTGGGAAACTTCATGTGCTTGTTGTGTAACTTCTTCCAAATGGCTTTACAAACTTCGATCACGATGTTTGCAACCGCTGTTCTTGAAATCCTGTATGTGAACGAAATTTTTCGAAAAGAAATTCCAGTCACCAGAAACCTGGAAGAAAGAACACGAAACAGATATATAAATGACTCTATGCTTTATTCACTTTATATAAAATTAATTATTATTAGCATTGTGGCTGATTATAGGTTTTTTTACAGGAGAAGTGGTGAAGACCAAATGGAGAAATTTGAGGGATACTTTCCAAAAGGAACTGAAAAAAATTACTGTTCACTGTTCGGGTGATCCAGGTAGTCCAACTCTCACTAATTACACCGGGAAGTGGGTGTATTTCAACGATTTATGGTTCCTAAAAGACGTCATGAAACCTCGTGAAACTGAAGGCAACTGCCCTGAAGAGTCTCAAGAAAGTGAGGCGAACTCTGCAGAACAAGATATTCTACCAGAGGGATGAGAAACGCACAAACGCCCTCCTCGCAAGAGCATGGTACCCCATTTTGCGAGTCAGCACCACAGTTTACAAAGACAAACGGTTACATAACGCAGCCTACGGATACAGTAGAAATTCGCCAACTATTTGAACAATCCAGTGGCACATCTTCATCCCAGACTTTACTGGCATCACCACCATCACAGTCAAGAGTTACAAATGTTGATACTATTCTCCGACGTAATGAAAAACAACCAAATAAGAAAAGGAAACAATCGCCATCGGCGGCCGCCATTACGGGCTTCCAGAGGCAAATGTTGGAGGTCGAAGAAAAAAAAATCGCAGCTTTCAAAGAGAGAAGTAGAATGGTTGATGACGAGGATATGCTATTTGCTAAGTCCTTGGTTCCTTATCCGAAAACTCTTCACCCTATTCAAAAGCTGAGATTGAAAAGTAAAAATCAAAACCTAATTGCTGATGAAATGGCAGCATCGCCTGTTTCTGATCATAACATCGTTCTTTCCTCACACCGCTTTTCAGAATTCCAAGTTTCATCCGACTGTATTCAGCCTCGGGATAACCTCGACAATATCTCACGCGATGCCTCAATACCCATTAAAAATGCCTCTATCGCTATAGTCGATGATCAAACATTGTATTCTATTTAAGATTTCCAGCTACGTGTTTTTTGTTAACTTTTGTATTTTTTTAATAAACTTTACTACTTTCACTATATTTACTATTTACTGTAATATATTGATAAGAACTTACTGTATGGTTAACATCAGTCTTTCTTCCACGCTTATCGGTTGTTTAAAGTTGGTGACCTGGTGGGTGCATTCATCGCGTATTTCATTGCAGGTGTAATCGAACGTTGATTTGGACATTGCAGCATACTCGAAAAACAGTTCTTCGTCATCACACAGTTGGGGATAAAGATGATGAAATTCTCCATGCATGCAACGATCTTTCCATATAACCTTAGCAGATTGCCGTTTTCTGGGTGGGTTGGGAAACATCAATGATTGGAAATAAACATTCCGGGAAAACAAAAACGTGGCTTCATCTTCGCTGTCCATCTCGCAAATGAATGTAGAAGTTTTGTCGTACGAATGTCTAGTCCTCTCCTTGATACGTTCTTTTCGCAGGTAAATATGGACACCCAAAATGCTCGCGCGAAAGTCGGTTTCTTCGCGCGAATATTTCGTACGAATCTCTTTTTCCACGGATGCTGCCAGTTAGGACGAGGCATATGATTGTTTCGTCCGAAATAATGAGTCAGTCATCGTCGTACAGCGTGAGTTTCGTCGACACTTCAACATTCATCGGAATAGAGCTGTTCCCTCTCGAAACACCATCCTTCGTTGGGTTGAATCACTTCGCAGGCGTGGCGAACTGATCAACAGAAGACCAAGAGGAGCGCCGCGAACAGTTCGAACTCCTGAAAATGTTGAACGCGTTCGACAGGACTTTCTTCGCAGTCCGACTCGATCTGCCTGGAAACATGCTGCTGCACTTCGCCTTAGTGATCGTTCGGTAAGGTGAATTTTGCATATGGATCTCCGCTTTCACCTCTACAAATTGGCCATTGTGCAACAGTTACAGCCTGGGGATTATGCACAATGAATGAACTTCGCACGTGAGATGGAAGCACTGATCGATCAAAATAAGAACCTCATTTTGTTTATGAGTGACGAAGCCCACTTTCACCTAAACAGCATGGTTAACCAGCAGAATTGTCGTTATTGGGCTAATAAAAATCCGCAACAGTTGCACGAAAGACACAGCCCAAAAGTAACGGTTTGGTGCGCTGTATCGCAAACTTGCATCATTGGCCCTTACTTCTTCGAAGACGGTAATGGTCGTGATGTTACCGTGAACTCAGAGCGCTACGTCGACATGATCACCAACTTCTTTCTACCTGAATTACGATGGCGACGTATTCCAGTCCGACGTGTGTGGTTCCAGCAGGATGGAGCGACCGCCCACACAGCCCGAGCATCCATGGGCGTTATTCACCCTCTCTTCCCTGGTCGCCTTATTTCCAGGTTTGGCGATGTTCTTTGGCCTCCTCGGTCTCCAGATTTATCCACATGCGATTTTTTCTTATGGGGACACCTCAAGGCTAGAGTATACGAGAACAACCCCTGAACTCTGGACGAATTGAAGGGCGAAATTCGCGTGGAAGTCGCCCAAGTTGAGAGAGCGATGTTGGAGAGAGTATACGCGAACTTCCAAGAACGCCTCCAGCACTGCATCAACGATTTCGGCCACCACATGCCTGATGTGATTTTCCACACTTGACTGTCTCAAATGCTAATTCCTTGTGACCCTGATTCCATCAATAAATTTGTTTTCCAGTAAAAATTAACTATTTTATGATTTTTTTAAAACCGTCCATCCTCTCTGCCGCACCCTGCATTTTCTCACTGGGCAGATACAATTTTCCATCACGAAAATTTGCTAGACCTGTTTTCCAAAAAATGTATTTCGAAGAAATAATCCTAAACTACCGTATACCATTTTGGATGCGAAATAAAACAGGATTAGTTGCTAAAGATATAATCATGTGAAATATGCAAATAGCCATCATATGACGTACCTTGGGTAGTAGACGTTAAACCTATGTGCGGCGCCAGTCTCGGCTTCGTGACAAAGTTCTGAACGTTGCTAGTTTTCACTTTACCATTTGTGAGGTATATTTCCAACCATATCCTGTACCTAGTACCTGTAAATATTAATTTTAATGTTAATAAGTTTCTGTATTTCCCATTTTGTGACCTCGTTTAGATCAAATCTATAAGCGTATACAATAGACCGAAGATTTGAAAAGGTTAGCTAGAACATTTAAAGTTATTCCATAAAATATACCTGGTTTCAAATCCATTATGATCGTCTTAGAAGGTGAATCCCTCTTGGCGATCTTGAACGTACTGTGGTCCTCTTTTCCACTATCACTCTGATATATTGCTCTGTATATACTGACATATTTGTCCTCTGAAAAAAAAATAGTTGTAGCGAGTTATATTTAAGAAATCCTAAGCTGGACAGCTCAGAACATGAGGACAAGTTTTAAGAGAAAGCTCTGTAGCAAAGATTCAATACACTATTGTTGACACACGGTATATGTAGACCCTAACAAATCTTATAATTGTATTAAAAACAAGTATTTATACCTGGATATGGTACGCCTGACCAAGATATTTCGACGCTTTGGCTCTTAATTTGAGTAATCTCCAAAGTAACGTTAAAGCCATACGTGTCCACTTGATTCGCTGTCGTGAAATGCACCATGGTCTTTGCGTGAAGTTCAGTCAGTTGTCCTGAAAAAAATATAAAAATATTTTTAATGTTATGCTATTTGACAATAATTTTCATTACTTATTTAGAAAGAGATTTGTTCATATTTACCTGCGAACGGTATTAAGTCAATTCCCAGTTCGTATTTTGTGTTGGGCTTCAAGTTTTCCAAAGTATACGAAGTCACAGCTCTGTGGATCAGAGGAGTGGCAGCATATATTTTGCCATCAATTTCCTTGTATCTAAAAAAATAACGAGGAATTAATTATAAACTTTTTAACTTTTACTTCCTGCGCCTATTGGCCAGGAGATGTAATTGTGAAAAACTTTGAAAGTTAGATATTATGTTTTTTGTATGTTAAATGACATGTACATCACAAGAAACCATGTCCGTCATTTTCGTCGGTTTGTCGTTCGTATCTGTCCGCTAATCCTTGGCCCGTCTATGACTTAAAAAGTTTCGGTCGGATTTTGATGAAATTCTCACACAATGTTTCTATTATGCCAAGGACAAAAAAGCTTTGTAGTTTTTGAGAATCGGTGTAGTGACGGCGGAGCACAAAGCTAAAAACTAAAAAAATAAGAATCGGCCAAACTTCGTTTTTTGACGTTTCAAAGATTACTGATCATTTTCAGGAAAATGTTTGCAAGGTCCAAAAAATCGAGGTTGGGGTTGTAGGGGGTTTGTTGATGCCAGTATATTTATATGCTTCCAACACCGGTAATTGTGTTTAAAACGTTGATAGATATTTACAGGCGCCTCTAGTGTGTTTGTCGTGGGTTGCAGGTCTCCTTCCGTTGTGCATGGAGCCCCGCCTGCGTATGACTGCATCGCTTGCGTTCTCGATCTCGAGTTATAGCAGCGTTGCTACAGTTATTGCTCGTAGTAATTTTACAACCGCTTGGAATTATCATATATTATCGTACACAGTGCAGTAGCATGGACTTACCTGTCTGCTACAATTCAAAAGTGGCGGTTGGGAGAGGGGCGATGGGGGAGACGTAAAACGTAGTAGTATTTTAAGAATAGGCAATTAATTGGAAAAGGAGTAAATTCATATGCAGGCTGGATTGAGAATGATGGAATATGGGATTCATCGTACATATATCAACATCTGAGAGTAAAAAGGCTCATCCAGATAACCAACGTAGATTTAGCTATTATCGTACACGGTGTATCGTACATCGTACCGTATCGAAATTTACCATACAAAAACGATAATTATCGTACGTCTGGTAGGGCTGAGTTATAGTGTTATGGCTGGCGCTTATGGTTCATCATCGTTGTCAGGTTGTTATTTTCCGTAGGACAGGAAAGGAAGTTATACTGTTATCGAATGGGCGAGGACCAGAGACAGATAATTGTATGGGCCCGGTTAGCTGACTAGATCCATTTATTTTTTCTGTTATAAAATTTTTTCCTCGACTTGTATCGAACATCATCTTTTACACACTGATGATAGAGCGTTGCATGGGCAATGTAAACTCAACCTACTTGACGTCATTTTTTCTATTTATGATAAATAAAATTTTGCCATGTCAAAAGAAAATCATATATAGAATAAGATCCTTTTTTAGAAACGTATTTGGATCAGTAAGAGACCCATTTAATTGTCCAAGGATTCACTGCTTTGGGTCATATAATAATGAATGCATGGATCACACTGAGTCAGACTGCTTGATTCCATTTTTACACGATATCTGATTACCTTAGTTGTACTCCATCAATAAATTGAAGTTCGTATTCCGTGAACTTCCTCCAGCTTACTGTAACCCAAGTAGAATTGACATCCACTACAGATAGGTCTGGTTCTATAGGAATACTTGGAGGCAGAGTGGTTATCTGGATCTAGAAAATAGACATATATTGATAATCCTTCATGTTTGTCTGACGTCTAAGTGAAACCACATATGCTTGAATTACCTTTTACCTACACAACGTTTCCGCACCACGGTGACGTTTTTCAAACAAAGATTACAATTCTGATGACAGTATTTTTCATTTGAACTTGAAAAAGGCTAACGTGGTAGTGTCAGTAAGGAGTAATTCAAATATATGTGATCAAATCACCAACAAGGCGTTGAAGCTGCTCTCGCTGAAAGCCCTGACATATTTGGTGACAACAATCAATACGACGCTCAGAATCGAGTACGTCCCTGCTGGGTGGAAGACCGTTGAGGTCATCATGATTCCAAAGAAGGTGGGTTCGATATTTCCTCACGATTACCGTCCCATAAGTCTGCTGTCAGCTCCTAAGCTCGCCAAAAAGGTGATTTATCGTCACCTTGAGAATTTTTCGTCAAATCACCTTGTGATTCCTGACGTTCAATTCGGTTTTCGGTCTGAGCATAGCACCGAGCTACAGGCAGTCAGGCTGGTGGAACATGTAACCAGAGGGTTCACCCTCAGCATGAGTACTGGCATCTTACTTTTGGATGTCTCAAAAGCCTTTGACAAGGTGTGGCATGCGGGCCTTATAAACTAATCCAAAAGGGTTTTCCTTTTTGGATTTTAAAATTACTGAGATCCTTTCTTGAAAGAATGAAGTTTTGGATCAAAATTAACAACGTTTTGTCAACAACACGGCCAGTACGGGCCGCTGTTCCTCAGGGTTCGGTCCTAGGACCAATCCTTTATTCGCTTTTTATCCATGATGTCCTTGCCCCAGCAACTGTGAAGTCTACCTCTATGCTGACGACACTGCACTTGTCGTCCAGTCATGTACTAGTGATCTGGTTTACGCTGGGTTGCAGACTGCGGTGGAAGAAGTACTAGAGTGGGCGGAACGGTGGCTGATTAAAATTAATCATTCGAAAACGCAGGCTATTTATTGTACAAAAAAACGTCGCGGCCCCCCAGCAGAGGTCTCTGTAGACGGCAATCGTGTACCGTGGACAAATTCTGCCAAGTACGTCGGTGTCACCCTTGATAAAGGCATGACCTGGCAGAAACATACAGCAGCCTTGAAAACAAAATTGCAAATTGCGTTTCGGCAACTATATCCTTTGTTATGTAGATCCTCCAAATTGAGCTTGATAAACAATGTTCGCCTATATAAAATGATTATTAGGCCAGCCATTACTTATGCATGTGCGGCTTCGTGTTTTCTTGCCAAGACACATATGCAAAGTCTTCAAGTTCTTCAAAGTAGAACTTTGCGAACAATTTGCAACGTTCCATGGTATGTCTCAAACGAGACACTACACATAGACCTTGACATTCCGTTATAGTCAAGCGGAATCGCACAGCAACCCTCTGTTGCGCGATTCAGTGGACTACAGAGTGGAGCAAGTTCATAAACATTCAAGGCCACGTCTTGCACTGTAATTAAAAATTTGTTTAGTTCACCTCAAAATGAATTCGTGTACTAAGTCAAAAAGACTGAGTGTCTCCTCTTAACACTTCTGTTTTTCTTTGCTCTTCTCGTTTTTTTCCCTTTCTCTTTCTTTTTTTCCTTGACATTGTCTAGTTTCTGGGCAACGAGTACTGACAGATTCGACTAACGTACACTAGATAGTGACTAATGGGCAAAGGTCCTATGGACCGCCCAGACAAACAAATGAAGAATAGTATATATGTGATCATTTAGCGATTAGACAAACGTCGTGTATGAAAACCACAGGATAAGCTTCAAGTGATACATTATACAGTATGTCACCATTCAATCTACGAAGAGAGTGTATCTGACAACATTGTACAGATACTTCTAAATAGCGGTATCATATGATTATTTAATTGCATTTCAAAATCTCTTGTTTGGAATGTCCTGTACAAAGAAAATATATTCCACGCCGATTTCTTTACCTCTGTTGGTGTCTTGATCTTGTAAACCCTACTGGAAGGTGTAGTGTGCAGATCTCTCAATGTCACTGTAATCTTGACTTTGTATTCAGTATCTGGCTTAAGATCTAAGAGGTCAAATTCTAGAGATGCGGTAGCAATCAGGTCATTTGGTGGAGCGAATACCTGCAGCATCCATGTTGAGGGATCATTGGCGCTGAAACAAAATATTACAAAATAGAAAATATTTTTTAGGCCGTATAGTGGAAACCAGAAATAATACTAGTTTTTAATAGTGGCAGATCATTCTACGTAAATACTATTTCCTAATAATAAAATTAATAAGATATTGACATTTACAATTCATCAGAATAAATATCGACGCGCTTCTGGTTTCAAAATAAATGTTTTCCGGTACAGTCGAAATAATATAAAAGGCCGATGAACAGATAAAACATTGTAAATACTGAACTACAAAACAACATTTTTTTTGAACTTTAAACAATAAAAAACTAATTATTGCCATAAATCTCAGTGCCATTTAACATTTGACTAAAACGAAAATAATAGATGGTATGTATAAAAACAAAATCGTAACCATATATGGTCTCGAAACTAAAAAACTAAATTTTAAGTTTGAATCATACAAAACTAAAAAAAAAGTTGTTACAAATTCTCATTTATGGAGTTTCAAAATAGTAATTGTGGTATCCCTTTTCCTAAAATACGGTGGCCAACTATCTATATGTCTATATGTTGTTTTAAATTTTTTAACATCCCTACTTTTAGATTGTTGATTGTTGAATTGAAGCGTGGGACAGCAGCAAAATTACTGTCACCAATTTATAATGTTTGAGGCTTTTCTGTAGTATCTTATAGTTTTCAGAGTCCTCAATTCAGTGGTGTATATAGAACTCAAAGAGAGAAAATACAAATACTTATGTGTGCCTGCATTTTCGACCAAAGCCTATATCATTGGTAAACCGGGTGCGCAGATAACGGAAAGCTATATTTTTCCGTCCCAAATAAGGCTACACGTGACTTTTCCTGATGCCCATATTCAAAATTAAGGAGAGGCTGTCTAGATAAGTGGTAAACATGACAAATACACTTACGCCTACGATTTGTCAGCGCAATTTACGGTTGGACCCAATTTTAATTACAAACATACATTTCTCTTTTGTTACTAAGCTAAGCCGTGTAATATTTAAGCGTAAGACCCCAAAAGATTATTAAATTCGAGATGATATACATATTTAGAGAAAAGCTTTTGTTTTCATAAAGTTAATAATCACACTTTTAGCAGGCGCTCTCCGGAAATGAATGACAGCTGATTATCTAGTAATATCTGAAAATTCCCCATATCGGCACAAGACTCATAATTCTGACGGATTGGTCAACGCCAGGTAGACAGATTCGAATTTTGTTTTGATTTTTTTTCACGCTACAGATTCATTTTGAACTTGTTAACAGCTCATTTATTTAGAAAAGTTCATTTGCAAATAAAACACAACACGCCACAAACAAGTTTTTCTCGATTTATACTCGACCCATTATTGCCAACGTTTCACATTAACACACAAATGTCACTGATCAGCTGTTCACCTCAGTAGACGTCAAAGCGTGATGGACACTCGTGAAATAGGGTATATGTTTGAGATTCAAATACTTTCTAACCTGAAATTGGGTATTTGACCAATCGTCGTGTATTTGACATGATTGCCAGTTACCCTTAACGTCCGCAATCACATTCATTACATGAGGCGTTTTTGATGATTTTACAACCCTCTCTACCCCTGGTCAGATGTCAGATTGCTTTGTTATTTTTATTTATGACTACGAGCCCCTTCCCACTTCAGTTGGCCCAACTATTGAAATCTTAGTTTTTTTCTTATCAAACACAAATAATAAAAATGTAGCATTGTGTTATAGGTTTAAAATATTAACAATGAATATTTTGATAATATATAGTAGAAAACACCAACTTTATCACTCCCTAATCAAATTTGCAGCATAAAAATAACACATGTTGCAATTACAGCATATCAACCTATTTTCATTTCAATGCAAAATAAGTCTATAACGCATAGGTGGCTGTGAAAAATAAAAGCCATGACAATTGTTTTTATTAATCACAGCTGTCAGAATACGTTTAAAATAGTTTTGGGTAGTTAAGGTTTTCAAAATGGGTAGAGGAAAGGTTATTAGTGAGAAAATTCGGTTACTGATAATTAAATTTTTTAATTCTGGGAAATCAAACTCAGAAATTGCAACTTTATTAGACTTATAGCGGTACAGTATGAGAAATATTGTTAGAAGATATAACGTAACTGGTTCAGTTAATATTAAGCCACGATATGTGAAAAAAGTAATATCACAAATGCCGACCGAAGAGCATTAAGAAGAATAATCGTGAAAAACAGGCGTGCCAATTATTTACAATTAAGTGCTTTGAGGAGTGATGCTGTTGGAAGGAGAATTTCGAGGTCCACAACTCATAGAGAGGCCCACAAACAGGGATTTAGCACTTGCAAGGTAAGTTTTCGTATAAAAAAAGTGAAGTAAAAACCCTAAAGTTGGACAACTTGTTTATAGGCCAAAGAAAAGCCACTATTAACTCCATTGAAAAAGAAAAATCGGCTTAGATGGGCTAAAGAACATAGACAATGGACACCTCAACAATGGTGTGCAATACAATGGAGTGATGAGGCCCGATTCAAAGTTTGTGTTGGTGACAGTCGCAGTAGAGTTATTCGCAAAAAAATGAAGCATTCCATGTTGACTGTCTGAAGAGAAAAGTGAAATTCCCAGCATCCATTATGGTCTGGGGTAGTATGTCATCAAAAGGAGTAGGAAGACTTCATTTTATTGATGGAAATATTTGGCAATTTTAGAAGAATCGCTTTTACCAGGACATCCGGCCAAGATTTTGTGTTGCAGCAAGATGGTGCAGCGTACCATACCTCAAAAAGGCTATAAAATGGATGGAAGAAAATCATGTACCACTTTTAAAATGGGTTTCTAGCAGTCCAGATCTGTCACCTATTGAAACTTTGTGGCACGAGATGAAAAAGGTTCTACGACAACATCCTGCTCGTACAATCATCGAACTGAGACAAAAGCTTCAAGAAATATGGGATTGTTTTACACCAAATTTTTGCCAAAGCTTGGTTAACACTATGCCCCAAAGAATTTCAGCCATAATGAAAAATAAAGGTGATGTTACCCAATGATAATCTTTCAATTGTTGCTTTGTTAACTTCGCGCATTTATTCGCACATTGTTTATTTGTTCAGACGTTCTACTAGTTATAGGTCTAAGTGATTTCAAATATGTATTTTTTACGACTAGAGTGTATCTAAAATGTTTTTGAGAAAATAAATTGTTTTAGAAGTAAATAGTTTCGTCATGTTTAGTTTATAAAGGCATACTTTGGTACAAAAATTGAAGTGGGCCAACTGAAGTGGGAAGGGGCTAGTAGTTAAGAGTGTTTATCCTAATTCATATCATGAAGTCTAAGGCACGATCTGAAGACTGATTAGTGGAACCAAACATATCCACGCGATTTTCAGTAAAATCGTCTGATTCAACTTTACTCTGATTCACCCACTCTGACTTGTTGTCGCTTGCGTACAGAAGCTCGGTTTCTTGCCTTTGACCAGGCCTGCCGGGAAGGGAGGAGGTGTATCGTGGTCTTTTGTACTGCGAAAACTTTGCTCCTAGGGTGAAAGAGAAAACGATAAAATTTCAGCTTGTTGACTAAGTAGGCGAGTGTGTAAATAGTTCATTCCACGCTTGCTACAAGTGAGCATGAAGTGAACGACTGCTAGTTCCAAGTTGGCGTCTGGTTGGAAAACCTACATAACGTCACAAATTAGCGCTGAGACCAATAAACGAGCACAGAAAATTCATTTTTCTTACCCCAACAAATATATATATATATAAAAAAATCTTCTAACTTACTTTTTATCATGGGTGTATCTAACTTCGACCCTTCCATGTAAACCCACGATCACCCTAGGTACCATGAAGGCCAATCTCACGGTATGTGAATCTATGGCTTCCAAAGTGTGAACCACAATTTCATCTTGAGGTGCCTGTGGGTGTTGGAAACCGTTGAACGGATGACCATTTGGCAACATCCCGTTGATTCCGTGGTTATCTGGAAAATAACGTATAAAGTAAGGCTGAAGAAGACCTTCGACTCAACATCTGGATGCACTTGTCGCCTTATTCAAATAAAAGTTGTAGGTATAGGTATATAACTATTTCAACGTATCTTACAAGAATATGAACAAACCTATGCTGCATTTGCATGTTCACAAACAATATCTATCGTCACAACTATGTTGCCAAGTGGGATCGCAGTAATTTCCTTTTCCTTTTTAGAAAATTGTTTATTCATCAACACGTTAATCTTCCAAGGACTCTAAACCCTCCCTCGTAATTATTTCTAAGGCTTTGGATTCTCAGAATTTCAAAACGACGGAAAAGAAAATCCCATAATCTTTGGCAACAGTCCGAAAGGTGGAAACGTTGGAGCCTAAATACGGTGTTCGACACATATTTATAAGCAAAAGTGGCTACATGGGCTTGAAATAAAGAAGAAAATACAAATGAGTATTTTGATATTAATATGTTTTATTTATCCGTCTTCAAGGTGACATTTCGTTTCTTCCTTTTCAACTTCCTATAGACTTTAAACAGTCCCGTAACATGCTGAGATTGCGAAAAACCATCATTGCAATTTCAAGATGGCACCGCGCAAAGCCAGCAAAGCCCAGGACCGCCTTCCCGCTTCTAGAAGAATACAGCCTTCCAAAGCGACAAGCGAGCATGAAGTTCTCTGTCGTTATTTTAATATACCAGGCACGTCACCCTCATCCATCGTCCCGAAAACGCCAACATTTTTCTGAAAACGCGATAACCTATCCATAACTGTTGTCGTAAGATGATGTATGTTGGCATCAATATTCAGGGTGATTCACAAGTCGTGACCAAAAATGAAACAACATACACGGGACCGCATGTTAAGGGGGGTCTCCGTCAATTGGAACGAACTAAAATTTGGTATGTGGATTTACCTAAGTATTGTCCACATTCAAAAGTATTTACTTAAAATTAACGTGCAGCAGTGGCGGAGATACAGGGGATTAGTTGCATTATTTTTCCCATTAAAAATAGTACGCCACTGTTTTTTTTCTTTCAAAACGCGCAATCTTTCGAATTGTACCTTCAACTTGCTACAAATAATTACTCTTGTTTTTCTAGAGTGATTATTTTCGTAAAAATGAAACAAATTAATAAAAACCTTTGGGGTAGGTTGATGTCTGTTAGGAAATCTACGTTGAAACTCCCGAGAAGCCGCTAAATCATTTCAATGACAGAACCCGTACACAAAATAATACGGCGTCATCATTGCTAAATTCCGTTTCACAATACTCAAAAATGGAAAAAAGAATTACTTGATTTGACTTTTCAATAAAAAAAAAATGGTAGTAGTAACGATAACAACCATATAACACATAACTTTGCCAAACTATCTTCCAAGAAACGACAAGTTGGTATCAAGGCCTCCTATTTTAGTTTGAAACTAATTGTATCTCAGCTCTTCATGAATGATCTAACTTCTATTTTTATTTTTACGAAAACAGTGCGCTCCAAGGAAAAACACAAGAGTAAATATTTGTATCAAATTGAGGTAAAATTCGAAAAATAACACGTTTCGAAAAAAACAGTGGCGTACTATTTTATTTGAAAAAATAATGCAACTAACCCCTGTATCACCGCCAGTGGTGCAAGTTAATTTTAAGTAAATACTTTTGAATGTGGACAATACTTAGGTAAATCCACATACCAAATTTTAGTTCATTCAAGTTGACGGTTTTGAAGATATTAAAAAAATGTTTTTTATTTTTAAACTTCAACTCACCGTACCTTTTTAATGAAGCACTCGAGGAAATAATATTACATAGAAGATCCCCCTTAAAATGCGGTCCTGTGTATGATGTTTCATTTTTGGTCACGACTTGTGAATCATCCTGTATAATAGTGTGGTAAAATACAGAGATTAAAGATTGATATAGGCAGTCAAGTAAATATTTTCAATTATGCTGATTTATAAACTCAATATAGATAATAGTTACTTGAAATGCCCACCTATCATATCAGATTCTGGGCATAACCTATATGTTATTCGTAGATAAGTTTCGTATGTACTCGTATCTTTAACCTTTAACACTATGCAAAAATGTCTATGTTCATCTCGTGGCTCTATACTGGTCCTCGAAGCTGCTACTAGCTTAGAAATTAGTACTTCTTCAAACATTTGTGTTAATGTTAATCAAAGTCTTTCATATGTAATAGAAAAGCACAAAAATGTATTTAGTAGCTTAAGTAAAATAAAAAGCTCGTACAAAATTTCATTACAGTGTATTATGCCAACAGTATGCACTGAGTAATTTTAAAATTCGCCTCTCATTAATCCTATCCAATCTCCAGTATGGGTGGGTTTTTCGGAGGACTGTTGATAAAATATATTGTCATCACAATTGCCATTCATTCTTAGTGGCCGAAGCGTCGTCAGCAACAACAGTATTTCAAGCCTAAGTGGTTTTATTTAGCATCCGAACAAACATGGAGGAATAACAGCATGAAAACCTCAGGATAAGTTTTAGGCATATTTTGGGTTGGTATGCTGGGCCAAAGTTGGCTAATTTTTGATTTTCGCAGACTGTAAAGTATATTTTAATTTAGACTAGGTAGGACGAGCCAGTCAAGGATTTGTTTGTCTCTTAATTTCCATAGTCTGTAGTGAGAATCAAAGTGCACCTGACATGAGTCAATTTTTTGACATTCTGTCATTAAATTCGTATATTTAGTGTTATTTCTGGAAAGTGGGAGTGTTTGCAGATAATTGTGGTGTTGGACGATTTCAGGACAAGGTACTTCTTACATAATTTACCAAGAGCGGCACAAGTCTAAAGAAGGTAGATGTTTCCACCGGTAAGCGTTATTATTATATTGATACAACGCTGACAGTTTGGTAGCTATTAGTAGACAAATGAGTCAAAAGTATGCACTAAAACTATGCAATTTTGGCGATGAACAATGCAATGTAAACATATAGGCTCCTAATATATTCGAATTTGTTTGTATAATCTGCTGGGTTTTCTTTACACCAAATTGCATTTTCTGTGTTTACTGCTGAAGGAATCAATTCACAAGTCATTGTTCTGTATAATTAAAATAATCCTACAACGTACAAATGCTTCTTAGGATCATATTCGAAATTCCTAATAGCAAGTATACGTTATGATAGTCATTATTTAAATGCGTGATAAGTTTCATATAACATGGGAGTCAAAGCGACCTTAAAGTAAAATAAAATCTGACAACGCCGCAATGCCTGACGCAAATTACGACGGAACGCAGTGTAAATAAAGATGGAGTTTGTTATTTTTGGCACTTAGGTATTATTTCATTATTTGATAATGTACTCGTAAAATGCAAACAATTAAAAAAAAAAGGAACCACTAGCTGTCTCAGCGCTTCACCTGGTGTGTGAAAGTTTATTGAATGTATTAAAAAAATCCACTTATAAATATGGAACACAATTTTGATACATACATATTTTTCTTTTTAAAACCCACACTGCACTTTTTTTTGTATTTGAAGAAGGTGTTCAAAATGTCGTCCTCCACTTTCCACATAAGCTTCATTACGGCGAACCCAGTTTCTTCTTACACTAGGTCCTCGAAGTTGTCCAGTTATTATTTCAGCCGCATTAAATTTTTTTTCGCGAAGTTGTGCTTCAGTTGTTATTGGACCAGCCCGATAAACCATCCCTTTAAGTTCTATCCAACACCAGAAATCCATCGGATTGAGGTCAGGAGATTTTGCTGGCCATTTTCGAGAATCAGGAGCATTTGGACCAATCCAGCGATTTGGATAATGTTAATTCAAATACTGACAACTTTGTGGGTCACTCGAAAGGGCCAATTACCTGGTAGTCAAGAATATCCGTCCGAATATTTAATTTAAAACGTTGTTGGAAATGACCTTCACGAATGGTATTAGGATTTGCTTGGGCCTACGTATGAGTATTATGAAAATTTAATATCCCGTCTCGCGTAAAAGTATCTACATCCGTCGCTAGAATGTTTTTAAAAACATCCGGATTTACAATGTTTTTATGCAAAAACTGACAGAATGTTAGTCTGCGAGGATAGTCTTCTGGTAACAAGGCCTGCACTCGTTGTACATGGTAGGGATAAAGCAAATTGTTCCGTAGGATTCTATGGACTATAGTATGCGATAGTCCTACGCGGCGGCCTAATTCCCGAGTGCTGATATCTGCATTGTTTTCCACGATGTTTAAAATTTGTTCCTCCTGCTCTACAGTAACCTGTCTTTCACGAGTGCGACTATTAGTGGGCTGAACACTTCCTCTATCTCGAAGTCTTTGGTACACTTGCACAAATGTCCTCCGGTCTGGGTGTACCCGTTGGCGAAATCTGTCGCGAAAAATTTGACCTGCAAGATTTGAATTCTGACGAGCTTCACCGTAAACTAACAACATGTCGGAGAAGTCTTGATTCGAGAACATTGTAAATAAACACGACGACGTACGCGAACAAAAACAAAGCAATACGCCCGATGCCCGATAACTAACGACTGTTACCGTTTACGATCGATTGCCGGTAATTACCTAATTTAAAAAGATTGGATTAAAAAAATTAGTAAGATTGTGGTGATTGTGGTCGATATAAAGCACTTTACGATCTATTGACTTTACTTGCTGAAAAGCATTATATGTATTTATTTTTATGTTGCTTATAACTAGGTTCTAGCGAGAACTGGCGGACATGTTTTCGTATATTTGGACCATAGGTCATATGAACTTTTTGACTTGACTTGACCCCTCCTATTACCCATTTCAATAATGACTACCATAACGTTTACACCCTGTATAGTGCGTATTTAGGTATGCAGGAGATATCAACGGTAGATGAATGAAGAAAACTTTATTATTTATTATTGTTTTACACTGTAGTGACTGACTCATGTTTTACTTATAGCATTTGCTTTTGTTGGAACTGGCGTTGCACTTTGCATATTTTACGATCTGACAAAACCAGATTATACATGGTTTCCTAACTGAATGTCAATATTTCAGGTGGCGATTCATGGGTCCATTTTAGGAAGAAACCTTCATATGAAATTACATCCTAAACGTCTCAACTTTTGAGATATAGGGTGGTAAAATTTCAAAGAAAAAATAGAGGAAGTGGTCCGAATATGAGCCCTGCACTTATTATGGGCCCCCAATATATTTCAACTAGAGCACGTCGCGACATCTATGAATTTCGTACTAAAATACTTCTACTAGACCCCCAAACATTTTTCTGTTTATGCACGCAGTCTCGTGTGTATCTCTATAGTATCAGGTGACATAAGTTTATTTGTGTAGTTCAACAAATATTTTACGGTAAGTGTTTTTGTGCTATTTATTAACGTTTATGTTTAAAACTGGTGAGTTGATGTGTTAGTATGTTAGAATAGTGATCAGTATTTGATATCCCAACATAAAAACTAACCTAATAATGGATTGAGAAGAAATTGAATGTTTTTAAATATTCAGATGGAATGTTGCTAATATGGGCCCCTACCGTGGTCCTATTATGGGACAGGGCTCATATTCGGACCAAGTCTTAATAAAGTTGTTTTTGCAGTTCATTATGCCACGAAGCAAGGCGAAGTTTATTTCAAAGAACTTAAGACAAACATGGAGACGTGAAGATATGGTTAAGGCTATGGACGGTGTTAATAACAAAATAATGGGTCTTAAAACTGCAAGCAAACAGTTCAGCGTGCCACGATCTACACTTCAAAGACTGTTAAAAAAACAAAAGGAAGGTAACTTAAATATTAGTGACGTAGTTAAAACTCAACTAGGAAGAAAGACAACATTAGGAAAAGAACTGGAGGAAGAACTTGTTCAATATGTTTTGTCCATGGAAGCTACTTACTATGGTCTCACAAGAAAGGACATTAGAAAAATGGCATATGTCTTAGCTGTTTGTAATGGAATAGCTCATCCATTTAAAAATGGTGTGGCGGGGAGAAGCTGGTTGGATGCATTTTTACTACGTCACAAAAGTGTACTTTCTATTCGAAGACCAACAGGAACTTCCTTCGCTAGAGCATTAGGCTTCAATAAGGAAAATGTGGAGCAATTTTTTGACAATTTGCAGAGTGAATACTCAAAAAATAACTTTTCGCCTCACCAAATTTACAATGTAGATGAGACTGGGCTTTCAGTTGTTCAAAGTAAGGTGGCATCAGTGGTGGGAAGAAAAGGAAAACGGCAAATTGCTTCAATTACCTCAGCCGAACGGGGTTCACTAGTTACGTTTATAGCTGCAATGAGCGCTGGAGGTCAATTTGTACCGCCCATGTTAATTTTCCCGAGAAAAAATCGCAACGAACAGCTGATGCGAGGGGCTCCTCCAGGTTCAATCTATGCAGTACATCCAAGTGGGTGGGTGCAACAGAATTTGTTTTCCGATTGGATGAGGCATTTCATAAAATTTGTTAAACCAACAAAAGAATGTCCAGTTCTGCTAGTGTTAGATGGCCATTATAGCCACACACGAAACTTAGAAGTAATTCGACTAGCTCGTGAAAATCATATTTCCATTATCTCTTTGCCGCCTCACTCAACTCATAAATTACAACCCCTTGATAAAACATTCATGGGAAGTTTCAAGGCTTATTACAGTGAGGAAATTAGAAATTGGCTTCGTGTTAACCAACGAGCCCTCACACAGT
Source organism: Acanthoscelides obtectus (assembly GCA_963669975.1). NCBI lineage: Eukaryota > Metazoa > Arthropoda > Insecta > Coleoptera > Chrysomelidae > Acanthoscelides > Acanthoscelides obtectus. Next base: position 37,083,364 of record CAVLJG010000001.1, read on the forward strand.
TTGACTTGGCAGAACTTTTAGGTAAAGCCTTTTTAAAATCACAGTGTGCCGAAATAGCTGCTAGTGGTTTTAGGGCGACGGGAATATATCCGTTCAACCGTCACATTTTTTCTGAAGCAGATTTTATATCTGAACGAATTCAGGCTGAGAAAAACTGCAACATTTTTCCTCAAGCGCAGCCTGTCACAACAGAACCCCAGCATGGTACCCCAGAACCTCAGCCAGGATGTTCTCTTTGGGACGATACAGCTAAATTACAATCCCAGGCAACATCGTCGCCGTCAAATTCCAATTTCTCTAGACCATCTGTTCCAGGAAAGGAAAATTCCGTTAAATTGGTCTCACCATTTGACATTTCACCTGTACCTTCTGTCACAAAGAAAAATACCACTCGGGGAAGAAAATCAACTAAATCGCAAGTGATCACCTCTTCCCCCTACAAGGATGAGTTAGAGAAATCCTGCACCAACACGCCTAAGAAAGCAAGCACCAAACGACAAGTCTTTTTAAAATCAAAAGCAAAGAAGACAACTAACAAAAAAAGACAGCAAGCAAAAGACAATAAAGTCAACGACTCTGAGGATGAAAGTCACGAGTTTGTCCCAGACGATGAAGATATGGATATCGACGAAATTGGCAAATCTGTTCCTGATGACTGTGATACAGCATGCCTATTTTGTGATGGTTGCTTTTCCGATGACCAGAGAGGAGAGCTATGGATTCAATGCTTCATGTGCAATCAATGGGCTCACGAACAATGTTCAGGTGCCGAAAAAGATGCATATATTTGTGACTTTTGCGTGTAATATTTAGTTTTTAAGTTGAAATGTATTTTCATTTTCATTTTCAGTTTTTTTTATTTGAAAAATATATGTTTTTTCAAATTGTTAGATACCTGTCAATTATTTTACTAGGGGGCCCATATTCCACGCAGTCTAATCCAAAAGTAGATCTGTACATAATTTAAGTGTTGACACAAATTCGACCTAAATTTAATTTTTTTGATAATGCCTTTTTAATATACCATAAGGTAAACCTTTGAGCGTGCAGTGTGTAATTTACTGGATATTTATTCGTAAGTTTCCAAAATTTATAAAAAAAAAACAAATGGGGGGCTCATATTCGGACCACTTCCTCTATTGTTAATATCTGTAATACCACTTTATATTTTAATGAAATTTTTTATACATTTACTATGTATCAGGAGGCATCTTCTGATGCGTACGGAATTTCAAATGCTTATTTTAGCTGTAATCGATGGTACGCCACTGATATCTCTTAAAATAAAAATTATTCTCCACGGTTAAGACGATATCGTTAATATGACAGTATAAAATAGCTTATATTTTTTAGATGAAAGCCGTTTGTCGGATGGAAAAAATCAGGAGATCACATTTTTTCTTAAATGAATACAGATTTAATTTTTTTATTTTAAGAAAAGTCAGTAGGTCAGTCGGAATACCGCATGCGTAAATGTTATCTTCAGTTTTATTTGACATTAATCGTACAATATAGTCATAATAAGACTTAATTTCAAATTAGGTTAATGATAACGTTTACTTATGTCGTATTTGTTATTGCTAAATCACTGCTTCTTAAAAGGATCTCGGAGAAATAGTGTTGTAGTGCGTATTTTTCCTGGAGATATCAACGGTAGGTGAGACAAAAAACCTCTTCCGATTTGCAATATTGTTGAATGCCTAACCACAGCTTAGATAACAATCAGTTATGAAACTCCCCTGTCAGGGCCGGTTTATCAATGCATGGTTAAATAAATCAACTAGTAGTTAAAAATAATCTGACGGTCAAAATGTTTATCCACCGGCAGTTAAATATTAACCAACAGTTAAACCCGTGTGAAACCTGACCGCAACTTGGATGTTCCAGTTACGAGCGATAACTAGCAGTTAGGATCTGAAGCATGCGAAGATTGCAGACTTCTTCTTGTTTTGATATGTCATTCTTGTCATTTTAACCTCAAAAAGTCTGTGTCAAAACGTAAGCAAAAACAAGGTTTTTGTAAAGAATTATTGTTTGAAAATCAAGTGAAAACTTTGAAATATGTTGGGTGATATTGATGCTATGTTCGATGATGATGATGATGCGGAAATAGTAGAGTTTTTAGAATATGAAAGGAGGCCCTATATTGTACGAGAAAGAGAAGACTTCTTCCATTCATTGGACGACATAGATTTTTTTGTGAGGTTCCGCTTGAAAAAAATTACGGTTTTATATATTTTATCTCTCATCGAGGAAGAACTCGAATCTGTTACCGACAGGTAGGTTATTTCACGTTTTTAGAACGCTGCTGATGTTAATACCTATAGGTACTTTTTATTTTCTGCGAATATTTTTTCTGTAATATTTAAACAATATGGAAATAGATATGTGGATTTCATTGAATTTTATTTAACTTATCATGAACAATTCTATGACAAATGACTCCCTGTGGTAACTATTAATTGTATATTTATTTCAGAAATCATTCTATTTCACCCATCAATCAGTTATTACTGACTCTACGCTTCTATGCTACGGGAAACTTCCTACTAACTGTTGGTGATTTCATCAAAGTTAGTAAGAGCTCTGCCTCAAAAATAGTGAAGAAGGTGTCTGAGGCAATAGCTACCTTCTCAGGTAGATTTATAAAAATGCCAAGTAATGATGAGGAAATAAGGAAAGCCAAAAGTAGCTTTTATGAGAAAGCACATGTGCCTAGAGTGATTGGATCCCTTGACTGCACACACATAAAAATTCAGTCACCTGGTATGGTATCTATTTGTATCTATAGAACTTGTACTTATAAAACTTTACCCTTACAGGAGGAAATAATGCAGAACTATTTCGCAATCGAAAAGGCTATTTCTCCATCAATGTACAAACCATTTCAGCCCCCAATCTAAAAATATTAGACATTACTGCACGCTGGCCTGGAAGTCAACATGACCAGATAATTTTTGATAATTCATCAATAAAAAGTAGATTGGAAAGAAATGAATTTGGCAATAGCCTTTTAGTAGCAGACAGTGGTTATGCAAATTCAATGCATGTAATAACACCACTTTTGGAAGCAAGAACACAAGTCCAACAACTTTATAATGAAGCTGGTATGTTTCTATCTCTTATAATCATTACATTATATGGAGCTGTTTTTTATTTTACTCATAAAATAATTTAATTCACTAAAAGCATGAACCATATTTTTTCATTGTACAGATACTACACTGCATTATTTTTTCTATACAAGGAGAATTAAAGTTAATGAGTTTGTTTTTCATTTATTTTTTCAGTTACAAGAACCAGAAATCCTGTGGAAAGGCAATACGGTTTGTGGAAACGACGATTTCCAGTTCTCTCAACAGGGTTGAGACTAAAATTACAGACAACCCTTACAGTGATCGTTGCCACAGCTGTGCTGCATAATATAGCAATTGACCAAAATGAAGAGCAGCCCCCTGATATTCCAAACTTGGATGAAAACATAATCAATTATGAAGAAGATATCAGTGTTGATCCTCCTGAAAATAACTTCATGAATGCCAGGGAACTGTTATTAAGTGAATATTTTCCAGGGCTTTTAAATTAATTCTTTACTTGTACTATTTATGAATTAAATACAAATAAAAAATAGCAATCTTTAATTTCAAAATTATGTGTTATATTTATATATATTACACATATTTTATAATTTATCATTTGTTCTAATCTGCAGTTCCATTTTCAAAATGTCTTGCTTCAGTTTCAGGTTTTCCATTTTTATTTTATGCTCTGCAGCATTTTGCTTTTTTATTTCTTCTGCAATCGACATTTGCAAATTCACCAGCTCTAACTTCTTCATAGCCAGTTCTTCAAATTTCGAAGAAGCAGAAGACATGCTTTTCTTTTTCTTAATTACTGGTCTTCGCCGACATGACCATGGCTCTAAAATAAAATTTTTGTATAGTAACATAAATATGAGATATCTATATACCTATATTTATAAGAAATATTTCACAGATACTTTTAGAGCTGGGAGTCTCTGCTACACTGATACTGTCAGTATTATGGTCGGTTACTTCCATATCTTCTCCACTTACGTCCACCTGTAGCACATTCGGCCTTGATACTTTCAAAGCTGGATGAATGTGTGTTTGAAGGTAGGAAGTACTGGGTGTGTTCCACTCAATATCTTCATGCGTTTCTACTATCACACTGCTGTTTTCAATCTCCTCAATTTCAACTCCTCTTACACCTGTAATCAAAATCAAATTAAGCATGATCCAAAGGTAAAAATAAAAAAACAGAACTTTCCTGCTATGGCATCTGAATCATATCGAGACTGAAGACCCTCAACAGAAACTATGATAGTTTGTAATAGTTCCTTCTCTTCTTCAGTCTCAGGTTTGGGTTCTTCTTTTGAAGCACCACCACCTGTTCCAAGCATATAGCACTTATGGCTGCTATATTTTTTTTCAGCTCCTTCTTAATGGCCTCATACTTTGTTTTTAGCTGTTTTGCTGTTCGTGGCTAAAAATTTATTCATATATGAACAATTACGGAACAAAAACTAATATTGCATTCATACTCTTTTCACTACAGTTTATATCTTATTTAACAGAGTTGGGAAATGTTGCCAAAACTGTATATTGGAAATCAATTAATTTATCACATACTATAGCAATTGAAAAGTATATGTATATACTCACCACTCCAGTTGTAAATGAGTTGAATTCTCTTTCAATTTTTATCCACGCTTCTTCCTTCTGTCTCCAAGTAACTCCATCCGTTTTTTTATTTTCTATCACTGCCTTAAATTTGTTGGACAGTTTCAACAAGTTTTTGCGGTCGCTGAGGCTGAAGTTCGCTCCTCTTTTTTGTTTTCCCTTTCCACTGTTTTCTTCGCTTTCCATTTTTCCAAACAATCCGTACTAATTTCGTAAAACAATGCCACACGAATAAAGAAAACTTCAAGATACGTGATAGCAAAGACGTCATTGCGTGATAGTGATACACTTTCACACAAATATATCGAATAGGTTAAATTTTTGACATTTGCGTCATTTGTCATTGTCTGACATTTTTTGTGGGAAATTTAAATTCAACGAATAAAAATTCATTTCCGCTCAGTTCAGTTCTACCAACCTTGTAGAAACGAAGGCAAACCAAAAGTTATAAAACTGACAGCTATTGATTGATTGATAAACACGCTTCATAACATAACTGCCAGTTTAGCCTAACTTGAGGTTACTTAACAGGCACTTTTAACTGTGCTTTGATAAACCGGCCCTGAGTGTCAAAAACGGCCGCCATTTTAATATGGTGTGTACTTGTGCAAATGTTTAATCTTGATGTTTTTTACCTGGGTTAAGTTGAAAAACAGCTACGCTGACACTTCGCCTTTTTACCTGTGCTACATTGTACTGTGTAAATAAAGTACTGATATTATTATTACTATTTCGGCGAAGAAGTCGAACGTAAATTCCCCCAGTATAACGGTGACAGAGGTTTAAGTGCTCAGTAGCATCCGGTGTTGCCTCGTGTCATGCCAGCGGCCGCAGATATTCTTCGCAAACTTAAAATAATAGTATTTCGATGTGTACCGGCTGTTGCTGAGCACTAAAAACACTTTCATATTTGTACTGGGGGAATTTACGTTCGACTTTCTCCGCCGAAATGGCGGCCGTTTTTACACTGACAGGAGAGTTTTATACCTGATTGTTATTTAAGCTGTGACCTAACGTTTTTATTATATGTTATCTTAGTTTTTGGTAATTTCAAATATGTAATTCGTCAACTGTCTTAAAACATTTGAACGTATCTTCTAATTTTGTAGTAAAGTTTTAAGGTTTTTGAAGTTTGATAAATATGATGAAATTTAAAGACATTCCTGTAATAATTAGTTTCATTTATAAAATGAAAAAATGCGAATTCATTTTTGGCACAAAATTTTACTTTTAAATTTTGGAGGAGTTGTATTGGCAAAGTACTGATATTCCATTAAAATGTTCATTTTGCAAAATACCACAGTTGCATATATTGGCGTCTGGATATCTGATGGTACATGAGATCTCTCGCTTGGCTCTGGATTTCTGATATAGTGAACGGATGTGGAAATCTGCCTATATTTTAACACCACTTACCCTGTATGCTATTGTCAGTGTTGCAGGACCACTTCTTACAGCACTCATCTTCTGAGGTATGACTGATGGTAGCAAGATGCGGAGGACAGTTCAGACTTGGTGGCGGAAGAGCTGTTACTGGAGGACATATGTCGTGACATTCTACTTTGCCCATTTCGCAGTAACATCTGGAGAACACCAAAGAACAAACATTAGAAATGCAGTTATTTTTCTTTGACTACTAATAAAGAGAAGCGTCTTAGGTCAGTCTGAGAGATATCCTTTGAACAGAATCAAGCATGGAAAATGTAGTCGGAGCATGTGAGCAGCATACGAGGACTTCTTAGCCCTTAGGGATCTGGACTCCGACGACTCAAAATGGCTTGTGGGTAGAACTCGACCCGCCATCGAAACCAAATGAGCGGTAAGGCGCTACGTTAGTCAAGGTACAGTACTGTGTTTTGGAAGCATTAAGCTGTACCATATTGCTGCGTCCCCAAGCAGATATAACCGCCAGACCTGTCATCAGAAAATAAATTGCTGCTAATCTTCTTCTCTCCAGCTCACCGGCAGATATCGGCTTGGCGCTGTAAATCCCTGCATGTAAAGTGCTGTCATCAGCAAAGCATCAGCTGACATTAGAAACTTTATACCCAGAAAAAATAATTTCTTGAAATTGTTTTTTTGGCAACATAATGACTATATTTAAAGCATGTTGTGGCGACAATACCAACATTTTATCTTTGTTTTTGATTACCTTTGTTAAAATGTTATCTCTTACTTTTTGTGAAGAAAGCAGTTTCTAAGGGCTGAGTGGTACAGATATTTTTAGTTATTGCCCTTTCATTTAATAGTGTTAACCATAACAAAATGCCTCGAGTACGAGGATGTCCAAATTGTCACCATGTTAGCGACTTTGACAGGAGTAGAATTATTGCCTTTCGAGATGTTGCTTTGTCCTATTGCTAAATTGGCTGCTGTGTTAATTGTACTGCAATGACGGTAATGCGTAGGTGTCGTGTGTGGATAGAAGAAGGTTGAGGAGCACGAAGAAGGCTAACTGGTCCACCGAGGCGTACCACAGAGCGTCAAGATAGGTGCTTCAGACAACTAGCCTTATGAGACCGTTTTGCTACTACGTGTTAGATCGCTAACCATTGGTTTGGAGAAGAAGGTACTCCTTTTACTATGCGTTCACTCTATCGCAGCATTTGAGCGTTTGGACTTTTTTCATACCATCCACGGTAAGTGCTTCCTCTGACTGCGGACCATTGTCGTTAAGATTTGAACTAGAGCAGAGAACGGCAAAATTGGGAGGCAGAATGACATATTGTCATCTTCCGCAATGAATCGCGATTCTGTCTAGGTACGCACGATTGTAGCGTATTCAGTTCATTCGCAACGCGCACGCATGCGCGAATCGTACTTGGTTGTTATAGCCCGGTAGATTTAGAATATAGAAATTTGGAATCTATTCAAAAATGTTTATTTCCATGCCCAATAAAGGACACTGCTATTCGCCATGATCCAATATTGGATGAAGCGATCATCATAAAGCCGGAAATAGCACATCTTGGACGTTCCGCTAGCACGCGCTTGCTTTTGTAATATTATCAAATTTACAATATTCCGCCTAGCAGAAATCCCAAATCTCAGGATAAAACCATATTAGGAGTAGCAGTTGTGAGACTCAAAATATAACTGCATAACTTGGAATTTTGTAATCTACCGAGTTTAAAAAATGCGATCGGTCAAGATGTTGCATATCGGGTTAGTCAGGAGACTTTGGTCTTTTGTTTTGCCGAAAAATATCGTACCTATGTCGATCCGTAACGAAGTTCTGTATTGAAGAAGACAAAATACTCCGAAAAATGGCTTGTCATTAGTACCTTTGAGGCCCTAAAAGTTTGCTTTATCGAAATCTGACGGGAATTCTAACAATCAGGCTCGTTTCCTATGCTCAAAATGTTTATTTTTCAATCACTATATAATTTTTATCCAGCATACATATAGTAATTATTTTTTCCGGGTGTAACACTTCTAATGTCACATAGTAGAAACAATATCGGAGCCAAGACCGATCCTCAGGGAACGCAATGACATTGTGGGATGATGGACCCTTCAATTACGATGGGTTTGTTGCGGCCAGAGAGGAAGTCCGCTTCTCTGGGAGGCCATATGATGTAAAATTGCATGAGAAGGCAACATGATCCAGCTGATTAAAACCTTTCGTGATATCAAGAGCAACGACATGAGCCTCATCACATGACTGGAAGAGCGTACTTCACAGAGCATTGATTAACGTATTTCAACTGAAGATGACAAATCAAATACTGTATTCCGGCATCCAGAAAGGGATCAGAAAGATACTAGCGCCATCTGTGCGACATTCGCTGAAGCAAACACTCTCACTCTTTTCAAAGTAGATTTCATTTTAGTAATCTTACCGTTTGTCACATCCAGTGACATTCGAAGGTAATTCATCCCAATTCTTAAAATTCTGTCCTTTGTATTCGCATGATCCGTTATTTACGCATTTGATGCTCTCTGGGCAGCAAACAGGCGGTTTCGCTGCGAAGTTCTTCGGGATTGTTTCCCACTGAACACAGTTTGGGTCCAGTACATCGATTCCAAAGTATGTGGGGCATTGAAGTTTCATACACTTCATTCCTAAATAAAGAAAGATATAGACAGTAGTAAGAATAATAGTTTTAAGTTTATGTATCATCTGCTTCTCGAACTATAGAGGCATAAGTGAGGTGTGATGAGGAGTTTGAGAAGTCGGTGTTGTAAGCATGGATGACATCACATTTGGGATGTAAAAGTGTGCCTGGACATGAAAAATAAAAATGATTACCCGTTTCTTGGCATAAGCACAAGGAGGTACATTCATCATTGTATTCCTCTCCAAATTTGAAACTCTTCCCTTTGTAACTGCAGCCCTTTGTATTTGCCTTTGAGTACTTATTTCCTAAAAATGACCGATTATATTAGTAGATATCAGAGAGTTTTATCAATCACAAATACCGCATACATACACGTTAATGTTAACCGGATTTGACATTTAAGTCAAGTGATTCATGTGTGGTGAAAGTCATTGATAGTGTATGGCGATACACGCACCATCTCCATGAACTCTCATTGAGTATACTGATTACACAAAAATATCAGATTGTCATTCATCTGAGTCGTACATCACACTAACGAGTATCAATGAAGCCGAAACGATGTCATTTTAGATATTACGACTATTATCAAATATTATACATACCCAAGCTATTGTTCTCGATTTCGACAGTATCATCGCTTCCATCGAGCCTTAGATATTTCCCAGCGCTTTTTACAAATAAGTAACCGCCTGGAGATAATCTATAACTAATCCACTCTTTCTTATCATCGCTGACATCGATTATGATATTGTCTTTTGCAGTGTGGAAATGCTCCTCTTCGTGGCCATTTTGGTTGATATCCCCGATTTCTTCACTAAAAACGGACAGTTCTGTCAGCTGAGGTTTTAGAAAACATTGAGCATGATCTGGCAACGATTTTCGGCGGCTGTTTGAAAATTGTTGCCAGAATATGACTATTACAGCTGGTAGTACAGTGTGTCCATAAATATTTACACACTCCCTAATAATAATAATAATAATAATAATAATAATAATAATAATAATAATAATAATAATAATAATAATATTTATTCACTCAATGTACAAAGATAACAAACAATATGAGTAAATAAATATAAAATCAAAATCAAAATCAATGTTCATACAGATCACACAGAACCGTTTGGTATTGGAGGAAGGGCTTTCAGTCAAAGTCACAGCAGTCCTATTGGTCTCTTTATACGCCTGGTGATATGAACCAGCAAAATCGAACGCTTCCTCAGAATGGATACTTGTATTAATAAGGCAGCTGAGCGTTCAGAGAAAAACGTGTTTTTTTAAGTTATAGAGTCTAATAATATAAGTATGCATTTATTCATGCAATGTCTTTTTTGTATAGTTTGTGCTATCGAATCGTGTGAAAAAATGCAACTTTGTTCGACTTCGTTGATTTCTCTGAGACATCTTTTGTACAAAAAAAACTAGCATGAAACACCTCATATTAGACCTTATAATTTTTATATGAACCTTTATAAACCGACATACAAACAAGTTAAAGAGAGTTCAGTTTATACGGAGACACCTTGTTCAAAGCATCTGGCAGAAATAATGATAGGCGTGAAGCGACTAGCAGTGCATAATATTACTTTATAATAATGATTTACAAATTATCCATGGTGTTTTCTAATTGAATGTCATTGTTTAAGGGGGCGATTTTAGGGTCCATTTTAAGAAGAATGTTTCATATAACGCCTTAACATTTCAGGTAAATAATTTATTATTAATATCTGTAATGCTACTTTAGACATTTTAATGAAATTTGCCAAACGTCCTATATGTCAAGAAGCATTTTCACCAGTGGTATTCATACGAAATTTTACCTGCCCACTTTAGCAGACATTCAAGGTACGTCACACTGATTTCTCTTAAAATAAATTACCTATTCTTGAAATTCATAATGATTTGATCGATTAATTTCTTTCCATCCGATCCACGGTTGCCACTTAAGTTAATAAAAACTGTTTTTACCATAATAATATCGTTAATACCACTATGCATAGAAATAGATTAACTTTTTTTAGGTGAAAACCGCGCTTTAGACTAAGTACTCACGTTCAGTTAGGAAACACCCTGTATATAAAAATCATCTATGAGAGCTTATATTCTAAAAGTAAGTAAGTCGGCCCTCTACGAGACTTAGCAGGAGTTCACAGTACTCTATCCTCTCTATTCGTCATTGTCCGCCAGAGCGGTCCGTTGGACCCTTTGCTCTGGGGGGTTAAAGTATTTTAGGTCAGTAGGTCTGTCAGGTTTGATTGCCCAGATACCAGAAAAAGTCAGGGAGATAGAAGGGAAAAAGAAATAAAGGAAGGAAGGGGGTAGAGCAAAGAGGAGGAAGTGCGTCTGTTGGAGGGTCGCCTTGACATTGTTAACTAGTGTTCAGTAATTTTAAATTGATCTACAGTTAATTGGATAATTTAATTCTGTTCACAGTGCGAACCGCGGTATTGTGTGCTTATGAACTTGCTCGACTGAGTAGTCTACTGACTCACACAACAGAGGGTTTCTGTGCGATTCCGCTTGACTATAGCGTAGCTGGGCCTGTTGTTTGATGTAGTCCTTAGGTAAGGAATGTCGAGGTTTCCATGAAGGGTCTAGTTGGGGACATACCATGAGGCATTAGTGACAGTATGCAAGGTTCTGTTCCGCAGAACCTTCGGATTATGAATAAGCGTTTTGGCGATGAAACACCATGCTGCACTTGCATAAGTAATAACCATCATGTATCGCCGAACTTTGTTGGTCAAACTTAATTTTGAGATTCTACATAGCATATGGTAGAGTTGCCGAAACCTAATTTAAATTTGGTTTTTACTGCTTCCATGTGCTTCTGGCAAGTTACCCCCTTGTCAAGAGTAACACCGAGATTCTTGACAGAATTTTACAGTACCTATAAGCTCTATTCAACGTCCCACATTTGTCATTCAAAAAATAAATAGTCTGGCAACCCTAGAGTCTCACTTTAGAAGCTGTCTAGAGTAATACTGAGAAATTCTTTAGCGAATAAGAAGCCAAACTGTGGATGCGATATTTAAGCATAGTTTTTCATAGAACCCATATCATAAAATATCACAGTTCTTGTAATCCTTAAGATTACAATCTTGAGAAATTCCACAAATACTTTGGAAAACCCTCTTTATTTAGCCTAAGCGCAGTTAGAAGCAACATTCATTAAACTAAATTACATTACCCTTTATCGCTCTGCTCCAAGTTTTCCAACTTAACAAGTATCGTGCTTGAATTAAGGTATCTTGCGCTTATGATCTTCATCTTATTTTTATGCAACTTCATTTCTTCCTCACCGTTGCTACCTTCATTAGTGTTGAATGATTCTTCGTTGCCTTCAACATCGCAGAATAATCGTTTGCAACAAGAATCTGAGGGATCTTCTAATTCTAAACATCTGTCTGATGTTTTAACTTGCTCTGGACACCTTAAAAAATATAGTGAAATGTTAAAGTACTTAGTTACTTGATACCTTCCGTGGAAGTTAAGCGGATACAAACTTCTTGAAATATCCATGCCACCATGCTTGAATAAATAATTTACGAAGTAATAATAAACAATAAGATTTTTTCTCGCAGTTGCGACTTACTGAGAAAAACAATGACTGTAATACATATATGTATAGATAATGAACTGGGTCACTTCAATTGTTTTTGTTAAACACAGAAAACTTATTAAGAAACTTATATAAAGTGAAGTCAAGTAGATTGACTTGTTAATGTTTACGATTTAAAATGTCCGTAAAGTAACTTTCTTGTAGTACGGGAGTCTACAGGTTGCCCAAAAATGTGAAAAAAAATGGTTACATAGACATTCTCTCTCTTTCGGCAACCATTCAACCTAGATCTATCGGTTTATCTTACTAAAGTGGGCGCTTAGGGGCGCAACTCTAACCTCAAAGTCATAAATTCCATTTTTTTCGAAAACTTGAAATGCAATCGTATTATTATTCATCAGTAGTCAGAAAGTACACTCAAATCGTCAAATTATTGAAAGACACACTCTTCCGCATGTAATTTACCCACCTCATCTAATCAGAAATTTTTCTCAGGAGTAGCCTATCAATAACAAGAGAACTTTTTGGGAAAGTGTACCTGCCCCCAAAAGTGTTTGAAGAGAGGGGGGTAGCAAACCTTTCAAGGGGGGAGGTTAAGCACATCCTAAAATCATCAAAATTGTACACAAAATTGTGGTAAATCTTCAAGTCTTAGGGTCCTACCGGATTCCCAGGAGGGGACACGCTAACCCCCTAACGCCCCCCCTGCGAGCCCCCATGCTTAGACGTATAACCTGTATGAAGGGTTTATATATATGGTGGAGGTACTAAACAGTTCAAGATAATCTCATCATGTTAATCTACCGCGTTCGAGTAAATCCCCAGAATCACCTATTGGGCTATTATTGTTGATGTAATGTGAAAACAGTCAGAAACATAATCAGTTCCTTACCGTCTCGATATCGACAAGGAACGAGGAAATAACGATTCGAAGATCCTTGTTCAATTTATGGATTGAATTTCCAAAGACAAATTTCCCTGAAGAAGATCTAATGAAAATGAAGCACCAGGTATGCGGATTTAATTTTATTGAGATTCCGTCATCTAGATGTCCATTTTGTTGCATACTGAAATCTGTTCATCGCGTTTTGCATGATGGTTACAATTTTGCTTACTTCTTGATGTATATATTTTTTAAATTAGCGATATTTTTTGAAGCATTAACGTAAACTTCAATCGTGAGGTATCCTTATGAGCGAATATCCAAAGGGGTGCAATATCACAAAAGCGATACACAACTTCTGAAATGACTCAGAGAGTAGGTAGTGATGTACTATTTTTTCTCACCTTTGCTTACAATGAACTTTTCCACCAGCAGTGCAAGTACATACTTCAGTACAGTCTTTTTTAATGGTGTCACCTCTGTTATAGGTTGTGTTACCGTGAGAACAGGTCTCCAAGGGTTCTGTCTCTGAAAGAAAAAGAATAGTTTATGTTTCCTACAAAACATACATATGAACAAGGATAGAAAGAAGATGGTTGATGGACATTGGCACTCATAATATAGTCGGCGATCGATTGAAAATTGCATGCTGATCAATGTTTGTAAATAAAAACTTGAGATATAGGGAAAATGGGCGCTGGCGGGATCCGAACTCATATATAAATTTAGGGGACGAGAACTTTTAGATTACAAAAAAAATTTTGTTCGTTCCAAATATTTTTTTAATAAAAGGCCCTTAGTAATTCTAATATAAAGCCCTGCTTGAAGTGGTTATTTTCAATGCCTAAAACCTCAGTTCAAATCATTATTTTTGAGACTGCTAAGAATCTAAATTTCTCCCACAAGGCCCCTGACAGTATTTCAGCCTCAGTCTATTTTAAAATACTTTTATTTAATTGAATATGATGCGCCAATAAACGAAGTCCAAAATATTTATTCGAATTCTTATAATGAAGGGCTTGGACTTAATTTACACCTATGTTGCCTTAAAGATAATAATTTCGAACCGTATTCTAAGGTTTTAAAAAGAGCTTTTTAGGATTTGTAGAATCGAGTATAACTCGAACATTAAAAAAAAAATGGAAAACGTTGAATCGGAGCTAGAAAAATAAACAATTCAAAAAATTGTTTATAACAGGTTTGAATCTGGTTACCATCCCTCTAATCAAACTAGATTGTATTCGCCGAGAAATTAACTTTTCCTGTATTTACCTGTATCCGCACAAATCAATATCTGACAACATTGATCCTCAACATCTTTAACGGAACAAAAGCTATCAAGATACTTTTTTGTTCCTTTTCTCACATAAGGTTTTGTACAACGATCCTTGCAGTCCATTTTCCCATGTTCACATGTGCAGATCGAGTCGCAGCCTATTTCCAATTTTTCTCCATTTTCGTAGGTCAATCCTCCCTTTTCACATATACCTATCGCAATAAAATTTAATTTAACTGGTTTCTGTTTTAGCTACTATTACTAAACCTGAAGTAAAATTATAATCACATAGGTAGTATTCAATCCCTTAGGGCTTCAACAGAAGAAAACCTAATTTATAAACAGACAGTATCGCGTGTGTCGGCCTATTTGATGTTTTACTTTACGAAAAAAAAATCGAGATAATGTATCACGAAACACCATGTCACTAGATTCCGTTGGGCTTTTTGTCTGTCGCCTGGTAATTATTTCCTCTAAAACTCGAAAAGTACAAGATTACTGTAATTTCAAGCACGAAAAATGTTTGTAGAGTTTAAGAAATCGGGATATTTTTGACATTCTGTTTTTAGGGCTGCACCGAGTGCTACTTTTTTTCAAAGGCCGTGTACAGGGTACTCGGCTGGATGCTCGGTAAAGTGATTGGCGCTGGATTAGCTGTGACTATCAGTAATATTAAGATAATATCCAAGTTTTCGACAGGGCTCTTTATTCTCCGAATTGATCTAATTTTTCAAGAAATCGGCACAAAGAAGAGTTGTGAGACTTGGACGACTTTTAAGTATTTAAATCTTGGCTATTTTCGATAGTGTGTTAATTTTTTGGAAAAAAAAAATCAGTAAGGTGTGGTAAACGGCACATATGCTGAAGCTTTTCACATTGCATCAGAAATTCTTTTTTTTACACATAATGTCTTGTAATCAGTCGGCCGAATAGATTAATACTAGGAGAAACCGGGTACTCGGTGCATCTCTATTTTTTATTTTTTGCTTCTTACCTCTTATCAGATGTGTGGATCCATTACTAAAAGCCGTTTTGGGAGCCAAGATTTTTGAATGAAAAGCTTCAGTATCTTCATTAGCATCATCTTCATCTATGCTGACGTCACTCAAATCGATATCTTCGATATTGTGGTGGGCCAAACTATTTTTCTCTGAGGTTGTCGTGTATATAATGTTGTGGTCATCCGAGTTGATATGCGTTGAGAAATTCAAGGCTTTGCCTTGCTTGTGGTCTGAATAACAATAAATATGAATATAAATATCATTAAACGCGAATATTCAAAATATTAGTTTACTCTGCTAACATGGACTAATATTCATTTCGGCTTTGTGCTTTCTGAAGCATATGGAGTGTTTATACCGATATTTGAGTACCTTCATTACCATTTTGTATTATATTAGATATAATGGCATATTCTCTTCAGAGACAATTGCATCCTTTATAGCTAAAATAGACTGTTTACATCCATTATTGTGGATATCCTCGTCTTTTTCATTGTGGTGGGAAAAAGTGTTTGAGATTCGTACATTAACACCTCTCTATATTTCATCCAGTTTTTCTCTCCTTCAGGAAAGCAAAAACGAACCTGATTTTTGCCTCCCTAAAGAAGATTCAGCGAGTACGAATTCAGACAGCGATAAAACATTCAAAATTTCAGTAACAGACATAAGATCACATTCTAAGGACACAGCATGGCAAAACCTATTACGTCTTTGGCCGTACGGACGAAACCATCATGTTTAATTATTGTTAAATGATGAGCAGATCACATCTACAAGGTAGATTACCGCCAGAATCGTAATCCATCTAGCGGCCACCGCAATGGCCGATTCTGGTAATAGATGACTTGCGATGTCTTATTTCGACAGATCTCATACCTTGGGTAGATGATAATTGCTATGCTTTCGTTAGTTGTCTCAAAGACCAAGTTTAGATCATGCTGATGAGTTGCCAAAAAGCACCACACAGCTATCCATGGTTGGTTGTGTTTGGTCCGATGGACAGCGGTTCAGAGGGTACCATTTCCGCGAAGAAAGTATCAAGATTTCTTATTTTGTTACTGGTAATCCGATGTTTATAAGCCGTAACTCATTAGAAAGCTAAAGAAATTCTCTGAAAAATTGTATCAAAAATTGACAAATGTCAAAAATTGAAGGTATACCCTAAAAGGTTTTACAAAATGTAGGCACATATTCTTGAGTTCAAAATAAGCCGATTTGAAGTATTTAACTTACCGTAGTCCAAAATTGCTCCGATTCCGAGATACAGGGTGGTAAATTTAGAAAAGAACAATCGTTTTTTTAATTCATGAAAATATCTTAACGTAACATTTCAAAAATTGCTATCCGTGGGTTTTTTGGGATGCAAAACATAAATATGGAATTTTTTTCATTGTGGCCGTTAGGGGGCGCTTCACACTGCACTTCGGATTGCTTTAAATGCCCATACCTTTTTCTAAGTGTGGTTTTTTACTTTTTTGTTAAAAAAAACAATTTCCTCGACATGTTTAAGCTAAAAAGTCACTCCTGTTGAAATAGGGTATGGTGAGCAGTTTTCGAGAAATTTGCAAATTTCTGCATCAGTGCAGGCTGTGGGGATCCTAAATCAAAATGCTCCGAGCTTTACAAAAACTGAGTATGTGATAGATCCCGTCAAAATGCACAGTTTTTTTCCTATAATAAAGATGTGAATCAAATATATTAAAAATAGCTGTAGTCTCACAAAACTTATGACGAAGAAACGATATTTTAAAAAAAATTAAGACCCTGTATCTCGTGAATTAATCATTTGCACTGCATCTTTATAGAAAAAAAACGTTTAATTTCTATGCAGTATCTAGACGACGCTACGTACGCTATAACTATTAATTTTAACTTGACAGCGAACTTCTGGGACCTTCTGGTAAAATAATATGAATAAAATTGATATATTAAAAAAGCATCACAAGATCAGGTTTAAATGCAATATAATTTTTGCAGAAACAGTCTAAGATTAATTTTTACGAATCAAAACTTGACCTATCAAAAGTGAAAATGAATAGTAAATAAACGTTTAAAGTGTAATTAAATAAATTAAAATGTTATTGCGCTAGAAACTAACGAACGAATTCTAAATTGTTTAACCCTTTTACCAAGGCTCTGAAAATTCTTCACTGGCCTTCCAAAACTTCTTGTTGATTCTTGCTCTGAAGTAACAACGGTTTTCTCGGAAGGCGGAAATTCTTGGTTCAACCAAGCCTCATTTTTCTTTATAAAAAACTTCTTATCTCTTTAACAAGGTTTCCATCGAATTTCCACATTTTTTATAAAATCCGTCATATCTTTATCTAATGTTTCTACATTAATGTTTTTGTGGTCTAAAAAATATGACTTAAGCGATTTTAACAGTTGAACTCTGTTTTTGGTTCTGTTCAATAAGTCTATATTTTTATTTTGATTGGTTTCTGTCGCGCACTAAACTTTTTTACAAAAATTGCAATTATTTGCAGCTAGTTTTTTCTTTATGTGTTGAGGTATGACAAATGCACATTTTAAACTTCTTTTTGAAACATGGAAATACCTGCACTTTTTTATCGGAACCCATTAGTGTCAAACTTCGGAAAAAATTGCACAGATAAACTAAATAATATGCCACGACAGCGCAAAGCGACTGTCAACATTCTTTTCAAATTCAGTTGTTTTTCCAAGCGTCAAATTGAACTTAATAGGTCAGAGTCTTCTGTGATTACATTTAGGTCATAGGGTACGCCTACATTTTAGCAAAATTTATGATGAAAATTGATAAAAAGTATTTTAAGTATTTTAAGAGAAAAGAAAATGTTGCAAATAGGTAATTTTGGGTTTGAAGAAATATTTTAGCAGGAAAAGTAAAGAGTAATATAATATGTATACTTGGTTACTATTTTCGCGGAAATAGTGCCCTCTGAACCACTGTGCGATGGATGAAAGTAGCGTGTTTAGTTGTTTGATGCCGAGTAGACTGCATTTACTATACCGCTAGAATATTCAGCCTTCTAATGGTCACAGTGGTGACTGGGCTACCAAATGCGATCTGAGATCTTTACAGTTCCAACCGATAGGTTCTATACACTCTCGATGTGGTCGATTCTGATAATGAATGGCGTTTTGCGCTGTCTTATTTCGATAAAAATTAGAACTTTTACTTTACAACTACAAAAAATGAAACCATTCAGAGTATGCTTTTTGGATGAACACTTTGAAAATTTTGAAAATACTACCATAGTTAAAATAGCTCATTAGACTTACCAATTTTTTTATCTTCCAAACCTTTTTTAACATCATTGGTTTGATCAATAGTTGTTGCGTTACATTTCCCTTCTTTCGTAAGACCAAACTCACATGTTTTTGTTCCATCTACGTCATTTTTTGCACTTATCCCTTCCACTGTCAATATAGTGTTCTCGCTATATGCAGTTGTCACTGTTACAACTATCACTAACGCGCTCAAGATGCTGTTCATCTGTATCCTTTTCATTGTGGTATCTATGTTTCTTTATGCTGAATCATGTGGGTCTTTCTGATTTTATTTTAGATTTGTGCGCCTTCTTCTCACAAAAACTTTTAAAGTATAATGTGACAGTGCCTCAAGTGATCGACAGACATATTTTGAGTCTCATATCGAAAATGCGGCTGTTGGGTTTTTATCTTTCAAGATAACGTTTTCGAACTTTTCGTTAGATCTACTTATTCTTCAGTGTTTTTCTATCGATCATCATTAATTCTGATCATCATAACGTCCCCGATATTGGTATTAAAATTAAAAAGGTTTCCTAGCGTTAGTTGGTTGACTCAGGAAAACTGTGTATCTGAAATAAAAGTAGATTGATGAGTTTGTGAAATACACTAGATACGTGGCACTTATGAATGACATTTCGTTTTATATTTGAGTTGCTAAAGGCAGACCCTTGAATGTCGGGAAGATCATGAGAAAGTAATTTCCGAGTGATTGTTCCATATCCGATGTTTAGTACTCTAGAAGCAAACCGTTGGTTTTACAAGCCAGTCCTTGAGTTCATGTCAAAATATATCTAGGTATGGTAAGTTTAACTCTCTAGGTATCCATATTAGTGTAGTACCGAGTCCAAGTATCATATACAAATACTGTATTCTTGCGCCCCAAGACAGGATTAGCTTTTGTTAGAAATGATGAATGCCTCTATGTAAAGCGCTGCCACCCGCGAGACTGCGGATAGGATCTATACTGAGTGACAACAAAAAGGTGAATATCTACGTATGTTTATTAGAATTCAAGAATTTTTTACATATCGATTTATCTTGCCATGAACAGTGATAAAATGGTCAGGTTTTTCTGTTAAGTTTTTGTGGAGGCTGCATGTATTGTTTGGTGATAAAGAAGCATTCAGCTTTCGTACATTTACGGTGTGAGTTGAATGTCAAAATTTCGTGTAGCTTATTGAGAAGCCTTTTTGTGATTGTGAGTGCGTAGAATTTTCCGGGTGGCTCATCTAAGTGACTTTGAGAAGGGTCGGGATATCGGGTAGC
Source organism: Acanthoscelides obtectus (assembly GCA_963669975.1). Classification (NCBI taxonomy): domain Eukaryota; kingdom Metazoa; phylum Arthropoda; class Insecta; order Coleoptera; family Chrysomelidae; genus Acanthoscelides; species Acanthoscelides obtectus. The sequence continues at coordinate 37,103,374 of CAVLJG010000001.1, forward strand.
GTGAAGGCGGTCTATCGATAAGTTTCTAGGAGAACCAACAGCTCCTTATGCATTATGAATGAGCGTGAACTCAGGAAGGCCGAAGACAACAAGCGAGGAGTTCTGGACGTTCCAGAGGGGCCACAGAGGGACAAGACCGCCAGTTAAGGTTTCTTGCTCTGAGAGACAGATTCAGTAGTACTCGAGCCATCGCTTATCAGCGGTTTGAAGAGCATGAAAGGATGGTTAGTATGCGTACAGTATATCGCCTAATACGACACTTTGGTCTTTTTTCTTATCGCCAACATCGCATCGATCGTTTACCTTGGCCACCACGACCGCCTGACCAACAGGATATCGACCACCTTATCAGCACGATGCGTAAGCCTGTCAATGAGTGTATAAGAAATCCTGGATCCTCAACACATCATTGAACCAGCTTCTGCAGTCAGTTGACGAATCAAGCTGAAAATTTAATCATTTTACCAGTAAGGGACACTGAACATATATAATGTATGCAGAAAAATTATTGAAATCAGATAAAAATACGTAGGTGTTTACCTTTTTTTGTCACTTAGTATATTATATTAGAGAAGAGGTGTGTAACAAAAAAAGTTGGAACATCCGCGTTAAAAAAGGTGGATGAAAATGTAAATTATACCATAGGACGGTAGCTTCCCTAAGAGAAAACGACTTTATGGGTCAAAATCAGAGAGGTGAGCAATTTAGGTTTTCAAATATCTGAGAAATTAAGTTTCCTTTTGAAGAAAACTAACAAAGGGAGTCTGTTGTGTCATTTATCAGGAATATTTTCCATGAAGATGCACGCACAAAAATATATATTTTGGAAATTCTACCCGTTAATAAGGATTATCCCAGTGTCGTGAGTCATTTCGGGAACACTTTTAAACGAAGTCTAAATAATAATATAACAAACTTATTTAAGAATCACCTTGAACCAATTGTAATAAACCTGACCCTAAATCGGAAAATGTTCTTTTTTATTTTTTGATAATCAAAACACTTATTTTTCAAATTACTGTCCATAAATCTTCATTTGGTGTAAATGACGCTCGAAAACTTCAATTTATTTTATACATTTTAGCACTACGTGGTATAGTAATAATATAAATACCAAAGGTCATCTCATCTGGTATATGTAAAATTCAACTATAACATTACGTATTAGTGATTTAGTTGCCGTTTTTGTGACGTTCCCGAAAATGATGGGGATGTTTCCGAAATGATAATGAAGTTCTCTAAATGACGTTGACGTTCTTTGAGTGAACGCCACACCTAGTTTTTGACATATTTTATGCATTAAAATGAAATAAACGTTTTAGTATTATACCTTTATTTGTACTGAAGGATGAGGAACGTGAGTATCAAAATTCAAACTTAAAATGTAATAGCTTTAAAATAAATAGATATTAGAAACATTATTACTACATTCATAATTGCATAATATTACAAAGTAACTTGAGTTTCAAAGTTAGAACTTCGGTAATTCCAAAAAAAAGATGTAAAATTAATATAAAAAGAATCAGGATTATTAACTGTAACCACATTAGTTTTTAAATACGTCTTTGGGTGTATAAGTTTGGATGCAAGTCCGTACGACGTAGCAGCATCCATATCGTCATTCTTTTCATGAAGCCGATCTGAAACCGTTTGGAGATTCTCATGAGAGAGAGAGAGAGAGAGAGACACAGAGAGAGAGAGAGAGACACACACAGAGAGAGAGAGAGAGAGACAGAGAGAGAGAGAGACCGCAACTATTTCCTCGTCCGTGACATCATGGAGTAAAATAGTTGAATTTGGCCCACATTGGCCACCTGATTCACAGAATCTCCACGTTGGAGCTATTATTTGCGGAAACTGCTCTATTAAGGTTTTAATCTATAAGTAAATATTACTGCGGTTTCGATACTCTGATGTAGGTCCGTCTGAAAACACGTGAAGGGTATGTACGTGAGGCCTGGTACTTGATATTTTCTTTAACGCTGATTTCGGGGACTTAATTATTACTCACAGTGGCAAATGAAACAGTTTATAGAGACGTATCGTTTTTGAAGTTCCGAATCTAATTGATTGAATTTCTTTTCCATCTTTTGACATATAATTTTCAGCGAAATCAATTTGAATCATTATATCAGTTTCTTTAAAATTAACTTTCAGTTCTCTTTTTGCCTTCAAGTTCTTCTTCACTACCAGTCTTAAGTTTCTTCTCAGCCTTCTTTTTTTTCATCTCCTTTTGTTTAGGTGTCATGTTATCTAACAACTTGCGTTTCCTTGCATTAGCATTTTCACGATGCCTTTTATAAGCAATACTATCCTGTTTTAATCGTTTTTTCGAATTATTTTTCTCCTCATTTTTATTGTTTTGCATGTTACTTGTATTAAATAGATACCTAAAATCCAAATTTCGTATAGGTATGCATTTTAAATAAATTAGAGTACCATTTTGTTCATAGGCAGTCATTTTGGGAACGCCCGTGATAGACGAGAATGTTCCCGAAATGACCGTTCCCAAAATGACTATTCGATGAATAATTTAATGTCACGCTTGACGCCGCTATTTTAGATATTGGCTTTGGCGGTTATGAACAAGTAAATTGTAGTATTTATCATTATTTTGGAAAAAATATGCAAATTTCCGAAAAACTAATCCTCAAACAGCGTTCCCGTAGTGAAAGGGAATTTAAGTACGTCACACGCATCATATCAAATTAAACAGAACTTTACAAAATTAATTCCTTTTTCCATAAACACAACCCACGCCGTTTTCTTTGTATAATGAACTTCACGTAGCTGCTCCCTAACGCCACCTATTGTTTGTTGTTAATTACATCGACCAACGCCAACCGCGTTCACGGAATGATTTGATAAATGTCAGACAGCATTTGAATAGCCAAAATATGAAGAAATTAAAATGATATGAATTTAATTTATAGATATACTCTTAATTTAATGATGTTCAAAGCTAATATAAAAATATGACAGTTTTAGTTCGTAATTGTAATCATTTTTGACTTGTATGAACTATGAAATATGGTATAAGGACGCGTTCCCGAAATGACTACTTCGGCATGTTTTCGTTTAAAATCAAGTAAAACATCATTATAAAAAATATATCCGCTAAATTCCTGGTAATTATGCACAGTACCTACATTTTGAAATAATTAATGTAGTAATATCATGTTATTTTATTAGGAAAAACCTTGTCAGAAGCATAATGCTCGCCTCTCTGATTTTGACCTTTATAAGCATAGAGGAACCCTCCGCTAAAGGGGGCCCCTGGACTCATTCGCATTGTATTCCCCAAACTCCATCAGTGCCAAGTATTTTACGTATCTATCAAGCCGTACTGGAGCACACACGCATCTCGAGTTAATTCGGCGACTGACTGAAGCCGAACGTTGTAATGTAATGCTCACGTCGAGCATTACATTACAAAGTTCTTGATTTTAATCCACCGAATGTTCACTGTGTGTCCACCGAACTGTGTGCTGCGTTCAAAATCGTAAAAATCTACACCCTGTATTCATGTTTACCGCTTTTCTCAATTTTGACTGACTATACTGAAAAAAAAAATCTAATACGCTAGACTGACAAGTAATTTCAAAAGTTAACATATTTAATAAGGATTCCAAAATGTTATCACACTTGCTAGATGATTTCTTGAATTATGGACAATTTTAATGTTTGTAAAGAATCTCAGTTTTCAACATTTTTTTCTTAATTACTCAAAATGATTCTAGTGTACCCAAGCTTTCCTCGGAGCTGTAGCTTCAAGATTCTAGCTTGAGTGACAAAGAGAGATTTATGTTACAAAGTGTGAGCCAGGCAGTAAACGTGTCATTTTCTTCCAAGCTGAAGCAGCTGGCGTTCAATTTTAGGCAACAATTTACAGCAGCATTGTTCAGGATTTCCTAATGAAAATAAAATTTAGAAAAAATGACATTTGTAAGTAGTAACTGGAAGTAGTAAAAGATCATCACGGGGTGTAGGTTTTCCTATTTTTTCAAAAGCCTATAATTTGAAAAGTACACGACCTTTTTATATTTTTTTGATAACTTTTATGTTACTTGTTTGTCCTCGATTATGTATGTTGGTGGTGGAAACAGTTTTAGCGTAATGCTGCAATGTTCATTATTCTTTTTAGATATTTGCAAGTAAGCCCTCACGTAAGCCATTATATCTGTATATTTTCTTAAGCGCCAAGATCTCCTGTTCGTCTTTCCCTCGAAATTTGTTCATTTAGAAGTCCTCTCAGTAGATATCTATTATTCAGTATTCTTTTGAAAATTTGCAGTTCGAAAGGGAAAATGGGAAAGCTATCAATAGGAAACCAAGTCTTTCTAGAATGGCTATTGATGCCTGTCGAAATAAAATGAGAGGGAGGGAGTGGAGAAAGTATTGTACGCCTGCAAGTTTTGTTGCTAAGCTTTAAAAACTATGTATCCTTTTTAAATACATTGTGTATCCTTCTGAATCAAATCTTACCACCATACCAAATTCATTTTTGAGATGTATCTCTCTCTACCGCAGTAGATGTAAATAATATCAGGCTGGGCCACACTAACCAGAGCCGTATTCAGTGCTTCAGTGCGCGATGTCGATCTTTGCAAGTAATGTTTCCCTCCAGAGAACAAAGATGTTTGCCCAAATTGTGCGCAAGTGTGTAGTGTGTAGTTGGTCTGTTTGTGCTGAGCTGGGTCCAGACCTATGCTTTTTATCACCGGGAGCATGCCATTACGGCAATTCGTGACAAACGGCCAATCAGCGCGCTGGATTTAAGCCCTAGCTTGCTGAAGTTTGTTTTGATTGACTGCACATTGATAATGAATTTGATATACTGGTTCGGTACGGGTATCACGTATCTTGAAAAGTGACATTAAGCCGATTTTTTTGACATTATGCTGGTTTTTTTGACATTATGTAGGTTATTTTACAAGATGTTAACTTAGCACTTAGTTGTACGTGTTGCCTAAACGTCATGAGGCTTGTTATCAATCTTTGGCTTTGATGTGATGTAAAATCTGCTTCTGAGATGGCATTAATGGAGGTCTAAGCTGTAAGTTGTATGTGTTGATGATAATTACATCGGGTTCTTGTCTCAAATACACATAATTGAGATTCAAAGCTAGAAATTAGTTGCGCATCCACTTTTTCTTATCCATTATGGAAATTACATATACAAATTTGCTGAATTTAAAAAATGAGAGAGATAAGAAATAATTATATTCACTGTACACTGTCGAATTACAAGCCATATACATGATAACAATAATTATATACACACAACGCGGGCGCGGTGATGATTTCTCGTAATTCTCCTCAGTTTTTCGTAGTTTATAACTTTGAACATAACCTCTCTTCAGAAAGCACAACATTTAAATAACCCGTCGTATTCGGCATATTCAGTAATGATTTTCTCACACAGCAAATATCACTGACTTTATACACATGCAGACCAATACACATAATCATCCAGATGGGATCTTGCAACTTTCTTCTCAGAGATAAAAACTACAGACCCGGATCACTCAGCCTCACAAAACTATGCAACCAATAATGCGTAGTTTAGTTGAGTGATTCCTCCATAGATGGACGTTCACAACGATCCTAGTGAGCAAACGTGGAATGACTGTTTGCGCCCTAAAAGCTACCTAGTCTGCAAGTTGACATCTTGTAGGTTTTCTTTGACGTTTTATAGGTTTTTTATATGATACCTGTGCGGCTGTGACACCTGATTTCCAAATCCTGGTTATGGATTTTGAAATTTTCTTTAGTAACAATTTTCAATAATAATTTATAAAAATATAAGGTCAATGATCATAATCAACAAAGTTAATGTCACCCGTTTTTAAGCAAGTACATATTGTAATAGCGAAAAAAATTTTGAATACAAGATATTGTTTTCAGATGTTATATAACATCAACATCCAGAAAAACTATGCCAGTTATTTCCGTCGGTCTGTCCGCTAATCCTTGACATGTCTATTGGAAAAAACTACCCGGATTTTGATGACATTTTCAGACAAGGTTATTGCTATTCCAAGGACAAAAGAGCTTTTTAGTTTTTGAAAATTGTTCCGGTTGCGACGCGGATAAGGTCAAAAAATGAAAAAATAAAAATCGCCCAAACTTCGATTATAAACGTTTCAGAGGTCCCTGACACATACAAAAATTGTAGAGGTTAAAAATCGGAAGTTGGGATTGTAACAGTCTTTGTTCTTGTGCACGCTGTTACTCGATATTTCGTAAACATAGAATTTTATACACGAACTACTGGTTTTCAGAATAGAAGGGCAAACTATTGCTGAAAAATCTATGGGAATCTAAAATATTTTATCTAAAATGGCTAGTCTTGCATAGAATGTAATCATGTTAACAACTTTATCCTGTTGAAGGTTTTATTTTAGACAGGTCAGGTCATAAATAATACCATTATCTTGAAAGTTATTAGGGTTTAATTAAAAACCGATAAAGTATGATCTACGAGGGTCGCTTAAAATATAAGTATTCATTACGTTCTTGTTCGTGACGATCGTTTATAGAAGGAATAACAACATGACACTATTGTGGTACTTCTGACGGTACCTTCGCAAAGGACACTTAAAGCCTGACACTAGGACGTCTATGGTCTAAAACCCTACGTTTCAAAAGGGCAGTTGTATTTATAAACCTTATTGTACAATATAATTTCATCTCTTACAGCTTTTAACATTTGGCATCAATTGATAAAATCTGAAGGATAAGTTCTTTATCCATATAAGCAAATTTTCTAGACATTCAGAAAAGGTAGAACCAAAGAGTATCAGGCTTTTCGATTGATCAGAGTCTATTTGCAAATAATATTAATACGAAATCGTCTTCAGTACAGTACTATCAAATATTCCTGAAACCAGTGAGCCTATTTGGTAGTGGAACAATACATAGTAGGTTGGGTGAATCATCTATCAAAGAGTAATGATGATTTGTGCAATCAATAAGGGTTTTGTAAGCGTATTGACACTGATATCACGCTTTGGAAATTACGAAAGACGAAGAACTGTATTTAGCTGTAAAAAGTGACCGCTATGTGATCGAAAAGAACAGTTCTAGGATTCAACAGAAATTGCATAAGACGGACGTGCGACATCCTTGAATGAACTGCTTAAAAAGCTTGGGAAAAACGTTTACAAATATGCATTTAACACGACACTCTATGAAATGTGTTCATTGAACAATAAGGACAGTTTTCGGATTGAGAACTAAAAGTGTAGATATCGATTTGTTGACAATTTATTTGAGCATTGATCTTTCTGAGTCGACGTTGTGAGTGATGAAAGCGGGAATGTCAAAGAACCGCAACAAACTGAAAAATTGACTGAAGCTCACATTAAAGAGTTTTCAGAATGACGTTCTATGAATTCTTTTTATAATCATTCAGGTGAAAGCATTGTAAAAGCAGCAAGAAAACAACACCAAAAGTAATAACATGCTGGCAAAAATAAGAATGTCGAATAATTCTATTCAATCGAGCAAAAGTGCCCGTTATCCGAAAAGATATTACAGTTTTAGCATATTAAGCACTAAGGAGAAATAGAGCAGAAGTATATGAGACATCCTTGTTGTGACACTGTAGGGGAATCTTTAAAAACGTGCTCACTTAATGTGCAGCATGAGACGTAGAACTATGGCTGATTTTGTCCAACCACCGTAAAGGATTTAACAGATCAGGGAGTCAACATTTTACCGATCTACATATATTAGATCACTGATTCAAAGGTCAGAACGCCAAACAAATGTATTCAACCAGAAAAGTCACCGTACACTAGAAAGCAACCAATTTTGCATTGAGATTGAGAAGAAATAACATGATGCGGGTCATTTCCGATGTGACATTATTATTGGGAAGACTTTGGAAAAGCACTGAGAAATATCACACTAAACATACAAAAAACAGTTCTAGCATCAAGCTTTAAGAGAAAATTATAGAGAGATATCCTTGATAATGCGCCAGTTTTGAAAAAGCTAACAGTCGTTTGAGAAATTGTTCTTGTGGTACTATTAGAAAAGCCTTTGAAAATCTGGCATTTTAAAAATTTTTAAAACATTCTAAATGTGACACTATCAAAACAGCTTTTGAAATTACAACTTTCAACAAATTTTTTAAAAATCGTTGATGTCATACTATTGAAAAGGCTTTAGAATATCTTTGAGACGTCGATGTGACAAAATTATGGCAATCCATCAATTTTTACACATCCCTATTGAAAAAGCTTAAAAAATATGAGATTCTATGCATTTTTTGAACCATCCTTGTTTATGGAAAAAACCTTTCAAATGTATAAGCTGATTTTTTAGGTGACTGATGTGATACTATTGGAAGAGCTTCCAAAAGTGTCACATTTTTAGAATAACTGTCGCAATAAACAGTTTTGTCGTTAAACCTAAAAAATTGAGTTGTAACCACTATTGAAAAGCTGCCACAAATATGCTCTCAGTTTGAGACAACTATCAAAGCTCTTTGCATTGGTGTTTTGCTTGATAACCGGTGAAGGTAAGGTTTCAATATATCATTACATCGACCTTTTACCGATTTACAGTGTTTTTCAGGTCACTATGTTTTAAAATAAAGCTTTACTCTGATATAGAAGATGTATGAATTCAATGGTTACGTTACAGCTTATTATTGAATAAATACCTAGTTTGTGTACGATTCTGATGGTGTTATCTCTGTTTCACAACCGGGGAAAACCATGTCACATTTCTGATGGCACTATTCTTACGCACAAGGTACAACCGATCTAAAAGGCGGTACCGTTAGGTTACAACACTTATCTAATGCACTTCGCGCACTATTTTACGCTAGTACCATCGATAAACTGATTAAAAATTGCAATTTTCACGTCACAGTACCATTTTTAGTTTCGGGATCCGCATTCGACTTATGGTAAACTTAAAAATCTTAATTCGAGGTAGGATGAATAGAAAGTACTGCTTTATTATTGTTGATGATGATGGCATTCTTGGAGAAGTGGGGTACTAGCAGGTAGTTCGCAGGTAAGCGACCGCGGCCAGAGGCGGCGCTGTGGGAGAGAAAAAGGAGGTCGTTGAAGTAGTAGTACCGTCCGCCATTTCATAGCGGTACCACGCTTCCTTAAATGTAGATGCGTATTTGAGGCACAAACTACGTACGTGTACATGCTGTTGATTTTGCATGTACTGCGGTTACTTAAATAGGTCATGTTAAAAATAGTACCAGGATCCTTGATGTGTTTTCTTTTCAATGTATGCGTTATATGCACGAAAATGCGAATACAATTTTCTTGCTTTCCACAAAAGGCATCGACTCAGTCTTCCTCATTTGTACAATTGGAAAAGTCCGTTAAAATATACGCTGAATATTAAAAAAAATTCGTATAGATAGTATAAAAATGAAATTACATGCACAACCTTGCAAAATTAATTTTTTTTTGGTGAACAAATAGATTTTGCTGCATGGTAGACAAGTAAATCTAAAATAGATTACCACTCATTGAAGAAGATTGAACAAATGTCACGACGACCGATACACGGTCTGGATTTTCAATAATAAGTAATGAAAAATACGATTAGTAGATATGATTCTTTTGCTTAAATTGCATACACAGCTCGCAACGCACGAAAATATTTTTACCTTCAACCATTTATCAAATTAGTATATAGAAAAGTTTTACAAGACCCTTCAAAGTGCAATTTCAGAAAGATATTTAATTTTCATGATTCTGTCAGATCCGCATAATGTAAATGAGGAATTTATTTTGGCTTTTAGGAACAGTTATTTGAGGTAACCTCAAAGTCCAAAGTCCGAATTTCAATTTAGTAAAGTGAACATTGACACCGTTGTTAAAATTATTCATCAAATACATAAACATGTCGTTTTGTTAAAGGGGCTAGGTGGTAGAACCGATAGAGTATCTAAATCTCGCCCGCTGTAATGTTATTACAAATAAAAAGATGTTAATTAGTATTGTTATTATTATTATATTTACTACTTAGGCTTGAAATTTCCGACCAATTCTTATATAACGCTATCAGATCTCCAAACTATGGAATCCTTAATTAAATGTAAGTAATTACGTACAATTTCGTCAGTCATTCTTGCTTAATGCTGGAGTCCTTCTGATAAGAAATTTTGGAAGGTGTATGTGTCTACATATTGTAGATAATATTGCCAAGATACATCCTAAACATACCTCCTATAGCAGAGATATATCACCAGGCCATAAGCTGAAAATATTCATGACGGCTGGACTATGGTTATATCCCAATATTAAATCAAAAATTAACAGTAAGACTCGCTCCTGTCCATTCTCTGTTTGGTTGGCGGATGTTTTCTATGGCACCACAAGTGGTACCCATTTCAGCAAATTTGATGTTACGCTCGCGGTTTTTCATTCGGCTTGCCACCACTCGACGTAATACAAGCTTGACCGTAAGATCATGGAATCTTATAAGTATCCGTCCACCTCACTAGGTCGATACTGTCAATCTAATAAGAACTCAACATAGCTTCCGTGTGCTGTCACATGTGTATTGCCGGCTGCAGCATCTTTTTGAACCAAATTAAGACACCATTCCAGAATTTCGATGGCAAACGCATCATAGGGTCTAAGAAACTTATGCAGATGGTTAACCTTGAAGTTCTTGAGCTCTTATTTCCTTTTATCTTCTGTCTTAGCTACATTTTAGAGGGGATCAAGTTCTGTATGTACTTTCGAATTTCGTACGACGGATACCACGTGTGTTCAAATCAGTCTTCTTCTAGTCCACAATATCTATTCTCAGATTGTGTGAGGAGCAAAAAACGTCGTCAAGTAGGTTGACTTCATATGCAACACCATAATCAGTTCATAAAGGAAGGAGATTACAGCGCAATTCAAATTCTCTGACAAATAAGTCAGTTACGAACATGTACAATAGGGAAATTAAACGGATCAAGTTAGTAAAACAGGCCCATACAATTAGTCCATTTTCTTCTGATCTATTTGTAGTTTTTGTCCATCTGGCAACGTTGTCCCTTTCCACATCTGCGCGGCAGCGCCCACCGTGCTACCGCGGGGCAGTGAGCTTAGAGTTTTAGGCAAAAGTACGGGGAGACCTATGCTATGTGAAATATGGCTTGGTATAAATAATTACCGGGGTTGGGAGCGTATAAATATACTAACATCAAAAGGGAAACTCTGGAACGTCGAAGAGCGATGTTCGAGCGTTTTTTATTTTATTCATGGTTTTGCCCCTAGCTTCTCCGCCGCTGGCCTTCGAAATCAACAAAGGTTATTCGTCCTTGACATAGTAGTGATAATGTGCGAAAATATCATTTAAATCAGAGCTTTACATTCCAAGCTATAGGCGGTCCAAGGATTAGTGGACAGACAGACTGACAGACCGACTGCAATGAGTGACATGGTGGTCATATAATATCTAAAAAACATGATATCTCACTTTCTAAATTTTTCGCGATTTCAATACCTCCCAACTTTACACGAGAGCGTTTTAAATATTTTCACGACATTTGAGTTGTTGCTGACAAACAGGTATTATTACTACATAATAGAATTTGTGGGTATATCTGCTCATGTTTACAAGCTTTTCAAAAATGAGCAACGATTAACCCATTCTTCATTTTATGTGTCCAAAATTTCCAAAAAAAGCAGATACGTTATTTTGTAAAATTGAAGGGTCGTAATTCATAGAATAAAGACTTAGTTACATACGTGTTATATTGAAATAATGAAAAATAACACTTGACATTAAAAAAAAGCTTTATTACAAGATAAAATGGTTACAAAACGCGGAACCGTGAATATTATGGCGAAATAAGTATACGCAGTATCTCAAACTTTTTAACTCCATTTAAAAGCTAAATATGACAGCACAAGCACAAGCTTCACCCAAATAATAATGATATAATATCTGTTAAAGATACACAAAATAATAATTAGTATTTCATCTATTACTCATGAGGAAGATTTAAATAGAATCTTTGATATTCACACAGCGACTTCAAATCCATATATTTTTTCGTAGTAATTTTTCTTGGCTCTGGACTAAAAACTTTGAGGTAAATATCTTTTAACTTAAGTTTTTGCCTTTTTAAACTGAAAAAGCTGTATTCGTGCTGAAGGTGAAGTTAAAAAGATAGATGCGTCACAGTGTGTATAGTGATAAAACAAAAACTACAATTTTACGAACTGCCGTAACTTAGATAAGCCATACAATGTAAAATGATATATTTTATAATTTCACAAATTGGAGTAACTTAAGAGTTAAGCTCCTTCGTGAAGTTTAATTTCTCATTAAAATGAGATAAGTCTAATATTATTTTTCTATAACCCTGAAAGTAGAAGAAACTGACTTATGTCACTTCGCGATATTGAAGAGCAACCTTTTTTAAGTAAGAAAATCGACTTAACTCAATTTTCATATTTCATAAGATACGCCACTTGGTGTTACTGGCGTCGATATGTGTGTGCTCCAATCCTCGTTGCCTTCATTCTTCCTGTATTGGCTGAGGAAATCTTCAAAATCTAAAGAAAAATCCTCTAAAATTCGAAATTAAGTACCTTGAAACGTGGAACTAGAGTCACCAGAAAGCATTTTATGGAACACGGTTTCGTAAAGTTGCGTTTTGCCAAACCTGGGCTTTTTAGATGTTCCAAGCAACTTCGGTCTTATTGAACGTGTTTCTCCAGCCTGAGTTGGATTTTGTTTTGAAGTAATCTCAGTACTGCATGAAAATGTTGAAACTTTTGAATAATAGCGCTGTGCGGGAGTATGTCAACAAAATTTCCATACGAAATACTATCAAAATCGCTAGTGTAATAATTTATGTCCTTTGAAAAAAAACAGAAAAAGGTAAAATTGACATAGTGAAATGTTTATGTATCGTTTTTCTTATCAATTTAATTATTCTAATAATTATTAGCTTTCGGATTTGTATCGGCCAAAGTTGTAATAGGCCAATATGGCGATATACATTATATATCTGTATTGGTCGATCCCTAGTTTTATGGGTTGGTATACTCAGGTACCGAAAATGAAGATTGCATTAAAATACATCGCACGCCACTGCTACTGTGGCATCTCTTTGATGCCTTGATGCTGAGCCAAGCATGTGATGTGTTTTACTGCTCTCTTCCTTTTCGATACTAGAAAATAATAACCGTAGATGAGTTTTGGTGGACTTCACAATTTGCCTCCATCTGGTGCGGTCTTCCGTCACTGCTGGCCGAAAGTTTATTTTTGCTAGGTCTGACTTTATGTTAAACCTCTATCTCATACGTGAGCGACCTAGAGGGATCAGCTGGGCTTCTTCCCAGATCAATTTTATCAATCGATGAGTATCTGAACGTGACCAGCCCACCTCAGCAACTGTGCTTTGATTTGTTGGACAATCCCAACTATCCTAACAGTCTGATTTTGATGTTCGTTCTTATGCTATATACGAGTACAAGTGTGTTTGGGACGCAGGGTTCCAAAAATATTACGTAATTCCCTGCGGTTGCCTAAGTCGTTCTCCATTGGCTTCCGTCATAGCCATACATCGCAATGGGCCGAATGCCAGTCTTATAAATCCTGATCTTATAATAGCGGATGAGATACCTCCATTTAATAAGATTATTTAGATTTAGAGAGAACATGCACCGTCTCGTAGATTGGATAGTATTCCTTTCTGTCTTGCCTGTTGACGCACATAGATTTCTTAATGCTGTGGAAAAATTTGTGGACATTCCATATTTTTCATGCTCCGGACGTGGTTAGGAAATCGATTATTCGCTATATGCAATATAATACTGAAAACGATTTGATGCACATATTAACTGAAATTTATAATTTTTAATGAATGTGGCATATCAAATCTAGTAAACCGCTTCCTTCATGGAGCAAATAAATAAATAAGCCATGCTTTAATCCATTTATACTGGCGTCATTTGATACGATATCTAATTGAAACTTGTTGATGGTGGTTGTGAATGGACAGGAAATATCATCCCAGACAATTCAAAAAGCAAAATAAATTAAAGCTTTGAGTGAATATCATATATTCCCGAAATCAAAATTATCATAGTATATCTGATAGTGGATGCTCATATTATTACATGATATACTTTTGAATAGGCTGTTTAATAAAATTAAATGTTGCCCCAGTTGCGAACCTTAATTTGATGACTAATTATTTGATTTTTGAGAAAAACTGTTGTTTGGGCACACAAAGGACCAAAGGGTTTATTTTCGTCAAATTGTATATTTTTGCCAGCATCCTGATTACGACTGCCAGAATACAGCGGACTTAGTCTGATTGCTTATTAGGCAAAAGTAGATTTGACGACTGTGCAATATTAACAATTAAACTAATCGGTAATTGAAAATTGAAATAATGAAACCTGGGGAGGGCAATGGCTCCCATGACACCCTTAATTCCGCTTATGGTTCCTAGCAACAGAACGTACCTGATATGATTGATCCGAAGTTGCTCGACAGATTCTCCAAAAAATTGCTGTTTAAACTTGCAGAAACTGTTGAGTACTTTTGAGTATATTTTCATCTCCTACAACCTTTTTTGAGTCACTCACACAAATAACTCATAACAATTTGGACATACGCAAAGAAGTGACTTTTCTTTTGGATGAAATTTTTACATAAGGTTACGACTACGCCATGACGGAAAAGCTTTGTAGTTTTTGAAAATCTATCCCGTGGTGGTGAGGAAACATAAATCGTTTTTTTGTTTTTCAACATTTCAGGGTATCTTGTTCATGTTTTTATTATCATGATTACACGAGCCCCTTCCCACTTCAGTTGGCCCAACTATTGAAATCTTAGTTTTTTTCTTATCAAACACAAGTAATAAAAATGTAGCAGGGTGTTATAGGTTTAAAATATTAACAATGAATATTTTAATAATATATAGTAGAAAACACCAACTTTATCACTCCCTAATCAAATTTGCACCATAAAAATAACAATGTTGCAATTACAGCATATCAACCTATTTTCATTTCAATGCAAAATAATTCTATAACGCATAGGTGACTGGGAAAAATAAAAGCCATGACAATTGTTTTTATTAATCACAGCTGTCAGAATTCGTTTAAAATAGTTTTGGGTAGTTAAGGTTTTCAAAATGTGTAGGCGAAAGGTTATTAGTGAGAAAATTCGGTTACTGATAATTAAATTTTTTAATTCTGGGAAATCGAACTCAGAAATTGCAACTTTGTTAGACTTATCGCGGTACAGTGTGAGAAATATTGTTAGAAGATATAACGTAACTGGTTCAGTTAATATTAAGCCACGATATGTGAAAAAAAAGTAATATCACAAATGCCGACCGAAGAGCATTAAGAAGAATAATCGTGAAAGACAGGGGTGCCAATTATTTACAATTAAGTGCTCTGTGGAGTGAAGCTGTTGGAAGGAGAATTTCGATCTCCACAACTCATAAAGAGGCCCATAAACTGGAATTTAGCACTTGCAAGGTAAGTTTTCTTATAACAAAAAGTGAAGTAAAAACTCTAAAGTTGCACAACTTGTTTATAGGCCAAAGAAAAGCCACTATTAACTCCACTGCAAAAGAAAAATCGGCTTAGATGAGCTAAAGAACATAGACAATGGACACCTCAACAATAGTGTGCAATACAATGGAGTGATGAGGCCCGATTCGAAGTTTGTGTTGGTGACAGTCGCAGTAGAGTTATTCGAAAAAAAAAATGAAGCATTCCATGTTGACTGTCTGAAGAGAAAAGTGAAATTTCCAGCATCCATTATGGTCTGGGGCAGTATGTCATCAAAAGGAGTAGGAAAACTTCATTTTATTGATGGAAATGTGGATACAAACAAATAAGTGGCAATTTTAGAAGAATCGCTTTACCAGTGATGGAAGAATGTTTGAGATCCGGTCAAGATTTTGTGTTTCAGCAAGATGGTGCAGCGTGCCATACCTCAAAAAAGGCTATAAAATGGATGAAAGAGAATAATGTACCACTTTTGAAATGGGTTCTAGCAGTCCAGATCTGTCATCTATTGAAACTTTGTGGCACGAGATGAAAAAGGTTCTACGACAACATCCTGCTCGTACAATCACCGAACTGAGAAAAAAGCTTCAAGAAATATGGGACTGTTTTACACCAAATTTTTGCTAAAACTTGGTTAACACTATGCCCCAAAGAATTTCAGCCGTAATAAAAAATAGAGGTCATGTTACCCAATGGTAATCTTTCAGTTGTTGTTTTTTAACTTCGCGTATTTATTCGTACATTGTTTATTAGTTCAGATGTTATATGTTATAGGTCTAAGTGATTTCAAATATGTATTTTTTACGACTAGAGTGTATCTAAAATGTTTTTGAGAAAACAAATTGTTTTAGAAGTAAATAGTTTCGTCATATTTAGTTTATAAAGGCATATTTTGGTACAAATTTTGAAGTGTGCCAACTGAAGTGGAGAGGGGCTCGTATTACTATTATATTAGACGTAAATCACACCTCACAGATATGCCCGTCCATTTGCTCTTAAAGCTTGGAAAAATATCTTAAGCAGACGGATCGTCTGTCGGTTGCACATGCCGTGCACCACGGGGTTATTTATAAATATTGCATCTCTACATATATCAAGAGTTATTATAACCAGTTATCAAACAGTTGACCAACAGTTTTACACCAGAGCTCCAAAGAAATGAGGCCCCCGCTCCATTGCTGCAATCTGAGGATTCTTGAAGAAACGGTCCAATAATTCCTCCTGACCATAGTGCACACCAAATAGTGTCACGTTTTGGATGCAAAGCTTTCTCATGAATTACTCTTGGATACTATGTGCCCCAAATGCGGCTATTGACGAAGCCATCGAGATGAGAGAGAAAATGGGCTTCATCGCTAAAAATGATTTTGTCCGCAAAATCAGCATTCACATCCTGTAGGCTAAGGATCCGATGCTGAGCTCTCTTCGCTGCGCATGGTCAGCTGGCATAAGCTTTTTTTTGAGTCATTTGGACTTTGTAGGCATGTAGGTGTACATCTTTCGCTAGAATACGCTGGAGAGTGGCTGTTTTAATGTTCATTTCTTGAGCGCGATGACGAATCGACGTCCCTACACTCTCGCGAACTGCTCCGACATTTTCTTCTGAACGACCGCTGCGAGCTTGTCTCGTATATTTCAAATCATTAACTGAACTAGCGGTACTTGAAGTTATCACGACATAATGGGTGGTATGAATAAAAATGAAGTACCTTCTAATACTACAAGTATTAGCATTTTCTACAAAGTATGTACTTCAAATCTGAGAAGAAGCTACATTTTCAAGTAGATACTTTTTGTTTTACCGGAACTTACTATATCAAGTAGTATTTACTGAAAGTACCTACTTCTTGTAGTAGATGCTACTAATTTGAAGAGGAATTTAGTATATGCTTGACTTTTGCGAAGTTGGTATAAGTGCAACTTCAGAGACGGTTAGTTTTGTTTAGTTTTCTTTGAAAATGGAAGGAATACGCAGCAGAAAAATATATAATGCAAGACGCCGCTATCATAATGATATTTTATATCATAAAATATTTCGGTAATTTAACAATAATATTATTATTGTTTTTAATTACTTTTAAAATTGTTTATTCTTTTAGGTTTAGTAGAGAAAACGTATCTTACCTAGCGAATATATTTCTCCCAGAAGTAAATGAAACTCGAGGAGGTGCTCTTACACACATCCAACAAATGGAAGTATTTTTAAGAAGCTTAGGTATGTTTCAATAAATGAAATAGGATAAATAATTTAATTTTTATATCTTTATTTCAGGAGACCCTGGATTTCAGCTAGGCGTTGGACTTGATGTTGGGATTCATCAAACAACCGTTTCAAAAATTATTGATAAGGTATCACGTGAAATCTGTAGCAAGAAAAATCAGTGGGTTAAATTCCCTGCTACGGGAGCTATGTTCAACAGAGCTAAAGATGAATGGGCAGCACATAATACAATACCTCATGTCATTGGCGCCATTGACTGCACTCACGTGAAAATTATAAAACCATATGTACATGGCGATGAATATATTAACAGAAAAGGAGTTTCTACAATAAATGTACAAGCAACATGTAATAGCAGAGAAATGTTTACCAGTGTTGATGCTTCCTGGCCTGGGTCTGTTCATGATTCTAGAATATGGTACAATAGTCCTATTTACCCTATTATGTATAATAATCAAAAAAGAGTTTGTCTTTTGGGTGATTCTGGATATGGTATAACAAACATTCAAAAGTATTTTAACAGAATACATGCAAGAGAACGTGTGATTATAGAAAGATGCTTTGGCCAGTTAAAAACAAGATTTCCTATGTTGAATTATACAATCCGACTTAAAACAGATAGAACATGTCGATATATTATGTGTGCATTTATTTTACATAATTGTGCAAAGTTTTTGAACGATCCAGATGAACATTTTGATGAAATGAACATAGAAGAAGAAGCAATTATGCCTGAATTATATGCCGAACCAAACAACGGTGAAGTGCGACGCCGAGGTATCCAGTTTAGAAATGAAATTGCAACACTAATGTACAGACAGCGTTGAAAAAGTAAATAAATATTTGGATTGTTTGGATTTTATACATATTTATTTTATGAAGGTTCTGACAAAATAATTAAACCTAATAAACATGTTATACAAATAATAAACATAAACCTTATTACTCTTTTAACAAAAAAAAACATATTAATCAGTAGGTATTTTTGAATCCAAATGAATTCAAAAGCTCGCCTGTTGTCGTGCAAAGTAATCTTCTACGAATTGCTCTACAGCTCCTGCGGCCCTTTCGACAGCTAGAGCGGCCTTTTCTTGAGCTATAGCAGCTTTTTTTTGAGCTGCGGCAGTGTTGATTTGTTGAAGTAGTAATTTCTTACGTAATTTAGCCATTAATTCTTTATCATCACAAAAAGGTATTTGATTCTCTTCATCGGTCAATGATATATCAACGTCTTGACTGGTGCCCGCAGTTAACCTCCTAAAACATTATTAAATTAAAAATTTTGCACCACAATAGTATTATGATTTTATATGGAGGAAAAGTGATTTTATGACGAGCCTGAATTAGACAGCCATGAAAATTAACTTTTCCTCCAAGTAGAATATGCTGTTTTTCTTCAAATGTCAAGAAATTAATCGCGGAAAAGTAAAAAGTGAAGCTCCGGCTGATGAAAAATAAAACTTCGTGGCCGCATACAAGTCAAGCAATAAATGATTTACTGACGTTTGAAGAAAAAATATATAATATCAAATAATACAGTACCTGGCACTTGTTGAATTACTGGATTCTCACTCCCATTCCATAGGTTGAAAAATTTTTTGCCACTCATTTAACTTAATTTTCCTATTTCCTGTTTTCTTCATATCGGTAATATTTTTAATTTTACTTTTCATATTATTAACTTTTTTTAATACCTGTTTTGCATCTAAATTTTGTTTTGTATTTCTGTTATACGTCTCTGTGAATTCTTTAAGTGCTTTGTCTTTGGCAGACTTAACGGGAGGTGTCATTTTTTTATCCAGAATAATTTTGTAGTCTTCTAACATCGTAACAAAGGCTAACTGCAAATCTTCATTTTGGGACTCTTCTTGATTCGGCATTTCCTCGTCAGAAGACATTTTAACGCGCGTGCCGTACAATACCAAGTATGTGAATATTTCAAATAAAATAAAACAACAAGTGTGACCTGTCGAAACTTGTGGAAATGAGAAGATGCTACTCAATTTAAAGCATTTACTTCGGAATAAAAGTAGATACTACAGGCACGATAGTAAGTACTTCGACGTAAAGCAAATACTACCGGAACTGATTGGATACTTCATGGCGAAGTATTTACTTTGAAGTAGATTCTTAAAATTGTAGTATAAGCATCTACTTCGTTTTTATTCATACCTCTCAATATCAGCTGCACTTTTCGAATCGTGGCAACTAGACATTGACCACTTTGGTAATGATTTTTAACAATGAGGATTCGCTGTTCTTTTGAGTAATGATTCATTTTCATCAACTCCCGCCTATCTACTATCGATCTGTCATGTCCCAATCGTTATGAGATTATGACTGCCAAAATGGCGCGTAATTCGAATATTGCGTTCTTATTGATACACCTTTTATTAGCGTCTATAGGGAAGGTTAAAACTAATAAGATTGCCAAAAAAGATTTTATTTTCTCAAATAATAATCACAGAAAGTATCCGTACACGTACATCATCCTTATGATTCCTTTAAATGATATACGTATACAATGTGTTTTAACCGAATATCACCATGTTCAAGGTATGCTCCCACTTTAAAGCGTACTCATAAGAGCTCCAGATTAGTGCAACGAACGTACACTATTTCATAAGAAAAATGTACTCATTACTCCTACACCTACTCCATGAAACTTTTTACATTGATTATTTTAGTTTGAAATCAACATAATGACAAGAGGCTTTCAAAAAGTGTGGTCTACTTGTTTATTTTTTTGTAATTATTATCGTTAATATGGCCGATAAGATTGAGTTATGGTTGGTTTTTGCAACGTTTGTTTGTATGTGGACAAGAATAATTCTATTGTACAGTAGAAACGGCTTGATAGATTTTAACACTTGAGGCATAGTTAGATTTATCTTAGCAGCACAAGTGACTCTGGGCACATTGCAGTTTTACAAAATCAAAATGATGGATTTTAATCGAAAATTTCAACTTTCTATCTCACGGGCCACAGCTTAAACAATTTGATTGATTTTAATATATCTCTAGATTTGTCTTGACAATGCGAGTCTACTAAAATTTTATAAAACCAAAACGGCAGATTTTAAACGCAAGCCTCAACTTTGAAATTTCTATTTGATGGGCTCAAACGGCTTAAAGGATTTTGACATTCAGTGTATATTTTGGTCCGCCTTGGGATTTTTTGTATCACCACCTGACTACCTCAGAAAGAGGGTTATGTTTTCCACGCGTGGGAATTTATATGTGGACAAAAATTTCTATTCCATGACCTATAGTCCAAACGGCTTGATGGATGTTGAGATATTAGGTGCTGTTGGCGGATTTCAACAACAATTATTTTAAACGTAGATTTCCCTTGACAGTGCGGGTGACACTGAGTATACTAAAGCTTCATAAAATCAGAATGGCGGATTTTTATCAATCATTTCAACTTTGACATTTCTTTCCACGGACTTCGGCTTGATTTTGACATTTTGTGTGACCTAACTGCTGTCGGGCTTATTGTATAGGGTGATTCAAATTGGGTTTCCACATTAAAAGTATTAAAAAAAAAGAATTTGAAAATTATAAAAAAGTAAGTATTTGTCCTTTCAGGGCAGTACATTACAATTATGCTTGAAAGATGATATCAAGTAAATGATCGCCGCGGCTCATGTGGCACGACGTAATCCGTTTCGAGATATTTTCGACTACTCCGTGGCACAAATCAGGTCCTATGTTGGTAATTTCGCGTCAGATCTTCTGTTCCAGCTCCGCAATTGTGTTGGGGTTATTCTTGTAGACTTTGCTCTTGAAAAACCCCAAAGAAAATAATCTAAGGGAGTTAAATCACAGGATCGCGGCGGCCAATTGATATCGCCGTTACGTGAAATAACGCGACCTGGAAACTTGCCGCGCAGTAATTGTATCGTTTATCCTGATGTGTGACCTTGGCTTCAATTCCTGTGTTATTTGGACTCTGTAAGGGTGTAACTTCAAATCTTTTGTTAAAATCCGCTGTATAGTGGAATAAGTAAGGTCCAGTTGCTGCGATCGATGACGAATCGAGGTTCTTGGATTTTCGGCCACACTTTCGACAACAATAGCAATATTTTGTTCCGACCGACTTCTACGAGCACGCCTAGGGGTTTTGGTGTTAGCAACTGATTCAGTTTGCTCGAATTTTTGCTCCAAATTCCAAACTGTCCTCTCACAAGGCCGATTTTGTGCGCCAAAAAATTCACGTAAAGCACGAAATGTATTCTTCCTTGATCGGCCGTCTTCATTATAGGCTTGGATAATTTTAACACGTTGTTCGGTCGCATATTGCTTCATGACTGTATTGTTTATATTTTGACGTTAGAAATGGCATGTTGTCGTTGACAAATTCAGTGGCGTTTCAAAAAAAAATTATTTGTAATGTGGAAACTCAATTTGAATCACCAATTATTTTTTAAAAACGTACTTGTTATATGAGAGCTATCTTGAAACTAGGTCGTATTCGATTTCTGGCACTATACGTATACAGCGTGTCCCTATTGTAACCTATCACTGTAAGCAGAACACGGGTCCCATGGACTGCCGAGACAAGACATGGTAAATACTGAAGTTTAAAATGAACGGGGTATTTCATCCTTTTCATACTTGATGATTTCAAGAACACGCTGTATTCCAGTATTCCAATATACATTAAATAGCATGTCGAATATATACGGTATATCACAACCATGAACATTTTTAATGTTGCAACATCATTCTAAATAGAATAAAATCAGTTCAACCCATCTTACTTAAATTAGAGTGATACCCAATATCGGAATATCAGACGCAAATAAGACTATTTTACTACACTATTGGAATTTGAAACACTTAAAGTAGACATCGCAGAAAAAAATTTAAAAGTTGCAGTTAATGACAAAACTCGGTGACTGGTACTTTTTTTTTTTTGGTGTATACTTAATATCATATTATTTTTCACGAAAAACCAACAAATGACAGCTGCCTATGACGACTATTAAATAATCATAATAATTTTTTTGATAATTCTATTCGGGTTTTGATCCTTTACGAGTTGATTCAGCTAAATTCAACGAGTTCGAATCAGATAGAAGGAGACAATGTTTGCCGCCCAAACTACGTAGATTAGTGCACACTTTTGGATAGATTTGATTACCAACGCCCACCAATACATCGGCATGCATTCTTTTCTTTGGAAAGGATATAACGCAAGCTTATGAGCAATTCCAGCTTAATTCGTGATGTTGGAAGGTTAAATAGCTATGTTTTGTATGATCTGACCAGATTCTTGAATAAAAGCAAATCCCTTGTTGAACTTAATATGCTGTTACATCGTTGTGACTATATTTATCTAATAAAAGAATTAAAGCGATTTACTTAATTTGATACAATATATTTTTGGGGCGTGCTGAAGTTAAAGCCTCGTGCTGTTAAAATGATTGAACTTGAAGGTCAGGATCCTTCATAAGAGCTCTTAGATTTAAAATAAAGGCATATAAGTCTCAAAGTTGATCATTTTTGGTATTCATTTTAAATTCTGGGTTATCTCAAATGTTTTGCATTTTTCAATGTTGTGTTAGCTATGAAACTTAGATATCACCGAAAAAAATAGCTGGGTGCCGGTAAACTTGGGAGCGCCAGAAAAATGGTGCTGCTCGTATTTTTTTTTCAAATGTAGAAATGTCTATTATGTAATTTAAAACACATATTGTTGGCGCAGAAGCATTTTTTCGGAAAAATAAAAATTTCATAATGGTACCCATAGCCACAGATCATTTATTTAACACTGGTATGAACACGGAACAGAAACTTGTCGAAACTACATCACAGAACCGAAGCATATAAGCGTCTGTAAGCATCTTTGACATTCTTCACCAGAGCGGTGTTGCCACACATTGCCATTTTCCTGCCATGCTACGTCGGTACCATTTTAAACATTATTGGTTACATTAGGTATTGGCATGATACGAACCAAAGCCTATACCAAAACCTAAATCCTAAATCAGAACCTAACCTAAGGCCACAAACAAAGTCTACACCTAATCTTAAATCAAAACCCAAACCAATGCCTAAACCGCTTCGATTTTCAATCAGGCAACAGCGCCGAATTTATGTGATGAAATGTAATGAAAATATACTTTCTCTTTGATTTTTGTGTGTGAAAATAGTGCTTGGACCGCAACCATTCTTGTTTTGAAGTTCATAATAGATACTAGTGCGTGCGGGGAAAATGCAAACATCATCATTTCTCTGGGGCTCTTAAGTTTACCGTTACCCCGCACGTAAAAAATAAAAAAATCTGCTTTTATACTGAAACTGATTTCGGTCCCGCATCCTAACCGTGTCGAACTTCGTACACCTAGAGCTGACCGATACGACCGCTCCTTTGTCCATAGGGTGTCTATATTGTAGAACAATATACAAGAGGAGGCTTTTCCCAGTTCTACTAATGTAAGGCAGTTCAAAAATCGGATTAACAAAGTTTCTTTGGGATTCTCATAGCAACCACGGTGTCCTGGCATTTAGGTTTCTGTCTACGTGGCTACTTCCTTTAATCCAGAAATAACATTCCAAAAGATCGCAAGCCACATTGGAAGGTGCGAGGCGAAACCCGGCAACACCTCTACGCGCTACTGTTCCCCCACTCTGCATTCCCCCCGGCTGCGCTCAGGGTTTCCGTATTGGGGTACTGGGATTTTTAGCTGCCTTGGAGAATTTTTGGGGGATAATGTTTTGGGGGATTTTTTGGGGTATAATTAAAAAACATCCATAGTCACAGAACATTGAGATGCGCCTTCTCTGGAATGTTGGTGGTATCGTAGATTCACGGGTCTGCGATTCCACAATCTCCAAATGGCAAATGTGCGTATCGTTTTGTGTTAATTCCCAACCGCGGTGCAAAAAACATATTCCGTTTTCACGATGTTTTAAATCACACGTTCCACGTTCCGTGAATGGAAAGCACCCCCCGCACTTCGAAACAAACCTATCCGCGCCCATTTATGTAGTGTGATTTGGGGAATTTTTCTTAAAATTGTGATTTTGTGGGATTTTTCTTCTTAGTCTGAGGGAATTATGGCTCACTCATCTGGCACCACTGAGCTGCGCCTCTCATTCTTGGCTCAGCAGCCCTTCGATATGGAGGTTCCCATTTTTGATCTCGCCAGGTGCAAGATTCGTTCCATAATTCAATTGCTGCATGGCAAAGGAACTCCACCAGTGGATATTCATCGCCAAATGACAGGAGATGGCAACAAGTGTTCAACATGTCTAAAAACTTAGTGCCATTCAGAAGGAAGTTCACGATGAAGAGCAGATTAGACGACATCCTGTCTCGGTGCTGGTTATCGAGATGGTCTAACGCGAAGTGGTACAGGAGGATCACTGTCTGTGGATTCCCAGGAACTGAGCAATACGTTCACGGTCGGTGATCCTCCTGTTTTTGAAGCACTCGATAACCAACCTCCAGACTGACTCCACTCCGTTCGTCATCGTGGACTTCCGCCCGGCACTAGGCTCCCTGCCATACTTCTGGCAACTGACTACGATGGGTGGATGTCGCTGTGGCCTGTAAAAAGCGAGTTATGGAACGAATCTCTCTCTTGGCGGTATCAAAAATGTAAAGCTCCATATTGGATGGCTGCTGACCCAAGAATTGGAGGCGCAGCGAGGCGCGACCGGGGAGAATCGACGGTGGGGAAATAGCCCCGGGCAGCGGTGTTGCCGGATTTTCCGTTGCACCTTCCGGTGTGGCTGGAGCTTTCTGTGAATCCTTTTTAGATCAACACTCGTAGTATTTACCTGGCTACTGATTATGATTGCATGGACCGCGTGCTTTCTCCTTCTATCTAGTCCAAATGCCTTGATTGAACCACACTACAGAACTATTGATAGAAAAGTTGAAACTGGTTTTCTTCGGAAGTATGCTACTGTCATTTTGCGAAAATTCATCGTGAGAAATTTTATACAGTATACATATACAGATAGATGTAAATGGTTATAGTAGAAAAATGTGCCTTAATATAAATAAAACAAAAATCGTACCTCCAAATATCGGTGAAGGGTTTTTCGTATTTATGCAGTACCTGAAAACCCTCCAGTCCTAATATGTACGTACAAACGTTTGTGACGTGCTATGTGTATATCGAAAAGGTTCTTGATGATTTTGTCTCTTTGCAGAAGAACTAGTTATAGTCAAGTTCAAAAATGAAAATGATAGCATCTGCACCTAAACCAGTGGCGCAGAATACGTCATGTTACTATCGTCCAATTTGGACTTAGGCTAACTAACTCCAAAAATTGTTTGCAAAGAGGCGAATCAATGGGTATGTATTTGTGTTCGACTATGGGATGATTCACAACTATCCTACGAGTCTATTCACTCAGATTAGCGGAAAGGTTCTGATAAGCACATATTCGAGAGCATATCTAAATATTAATAACATTATAAAAGAACGTTTTTTGGTACGTCCAATTCAACATAGAAAGAACTATATAAAGCCCTAAAATAATGAGGAACCTACGAAATATCAGTCAATAAAGGCTGTATTTTAGCCTTTTAAAGTTCGTTTTTGCATATCACTCAATCACGAAGGCATATTTTGTTGGAAACGTATCAGTAAGACATTCTCAAATAGACTTCAGAGAACATCCAGAAAAATCAAACCTACTCTTTATCTATTTGGTAGGATATTAAAGCAAACAGTTGAAAATACTTTGGGTCTGTTGTTGATTAAGATAGCTCTATCTATTTGGAAAAGTTGATGAAACCGTGACAATTACTCTTAGCTTTTCTTGAATTTAAAACGTCTTCTTTCAGAGAAAAAATCTATTCACGCATTAAATGTAAAATTTAAGTTCACATTTATAACAAATTTAGTACACAAATTTGACGTTAGAAAAATCAAGACTCCTCCTTTTTGAACTTACAAAATTTGTGTTCATCATATTTATACAGCCAAGATGGGTACTTAAAAACTATATTTTCCGATTATGTCGATGGGAACATTTTCGCTAACCTGACAATATAACACAACTTGATCACACAATAGCAAACACCCTGTATGTATACAAAGGAAATACTTTTTTTTATAAAACTGAGCTAACGTCTTCCTTTTTCTCGTCCTTGTCTTTTTTCTTTGACTTTTTCCTCCGTTTTGAGTCCCTAGTTTTTGGTGATCGTTCTAAGAGGAATAGAGCTTCATGAAAATCGTCTGAACTGAGATTTGACTCTTGAACATGTAGTACGGAGCTCAAAGCTCCATCTGTTGATGACTTTGGAAACCTAAAAAACCACGGAATAATGAAAATTAGCAAAATAACCTAAGCCCAAAATACACTTCAAGATCTTCTAGGGACATGTTCAAACTTTAATTAACTCACTCGGTATTCACAAAGATAATAATTTTCAATCAATTTTTTGAGCGGTGAAGGTTGACATTTGTATAAGGCCTTTTAGGCTTCAAATCGTTTCATCTCGAAAATTGATAATTTTATAGAAGTGTTCAGAATGATCCTGTCTCAGAAGGAGGGTTCTGATTTTCGCGCGTGGATATGTGTGTACGTTGACATACGATTCTATTTTATCAGGTATTGTTAGATTCGACTAGTGACACTAAAATTTCATAAAAACAAAATGACACATCTCAATTTAGAATTTCAACTTTGTATTTCATGGCCTACAGCTGAAATGGCTAGATGGATTTGGCATTAGATATATCTCTACATTTGTCTTAAAATTAAAAGAATGGTTTTCACTTCCTACTTTTAATGGCGAGAAAGTATTGTAATTGCGACAAATTTGGAAAATAAGATATATGTATATGTTTTTTGGAAGTTATGCGACATGACATCACAAAAAACCATGTCACTCATTTCCGTCGTCTGTCTGTCTGTCTTTATGTCTGCCTGCTAATCCTTGGGCATACTATGACTTGAAAAGTATGTTCGGATTTAG
This sequence comes from Acanthoscelides obtectus, assembly GCA_963669975.1. Taxonomy (NCBI): domain Eukaryota; kingdom Metazoa; phylum Arthropoda; class Insecta; order Coleoptera; family Chrysomelidae; genus Acanthoscelides; species Acanthoscelides obtectus. Next base: position 37,131,071 of record CAVLJG010000001.1, read on the forward strand.
TTTTTGAAAATCAGTCCAGTGGCGGCGGTAAAAAACGCCAAAACTAAAAAAAATTAAAATTGCTCAAACTTTGTTCTTTGACGTTTTAGATGGTCCTGATCATTTTTGACAAATATTTTTGGGGTAGAAAATTGGGAAGTGGGGGATTGTAGGAAGATGCACCGCAATTTTTTGATGTTAGTAGTACATTTCCAGCTTAGGTAATTCTACGCACCTATTAGGCATGTTTTACGTATCATAGATTTCGCCGTATATTTTCCCTTAAAACTTATTTAATATTTTCGGTAAGGGATCTGCGCGATATTATCTATATATAAGAGCATTATGCTTGGAGTGTTATTTAATGATGTAACTTGATTCGTGAGATAATATTATACAGTATACTTTGTATGGTATATAAGTTCTTATCAAGCGCTATTATAATCAGCCATCAAATACTGTTAACAAACAGTTTTATACCAAAGCTCAAAAGAAATGAGTCTCAAATAGTGCGCCAATGGTTCTGACAAACGTACGACTTATTGATGCCATTGCACTAGATAAAACATTTTACTAGACGTTGTTTCGAAGGCGTGTGAAGTACAGTGTCAATCAACTTGACGTCATTTTTTAACGCAAATTTCAGTTTTGAACCGTCTATTTCACGAGTTACACCTCACGCGGCTTAATGGATTTTAATTATAATCTACTATCTTAAATTGTATACAATTAAAATGGAATTTTTAAAAAATTTGGTTTTTACTGGCTACAGCCCAAACGGTCTGATGGATTTTGACATTTCATAGTACATTGTTTTCGATTACTGGAGTAAGGCTACTTGTAATTTTTAAACATGTATTTGCATGTAATTTGTTCCAAATATGTTTAAACAAATGTGTACCCGGTAACCGACAGCAACTCCTTGATTTGTGTTAAGTGACATCCAATAAACGGGATTATGGAAAATGGCGTCAAGTAGGTTGACTCTGCACTTCCCACGCAACGGCGTTATCAGTTCATAAAGGATTATGTTTAGCAGAAACTAGACACTCTGAGCAAAAAGTCCGTCAAACAGTCCATAGACATTCTTTCCTTGCCCCACCGGTAGTGAATCTGGAAACGTCACCTCTCTTCGATACATAACTCGCTCAGACGTGGCAGCGTTGTCAGAGCATATTAAACACTATGCTATGGCGCGGCACAAATACGTGCAATACCGTACCAGAACAACAGAACTCTCATGCGATCCGTCTGCTGAAAATATTTTTTCAACTTTCAAGGACGGAGAAATCTACGATGTGTGTAATATGTCTAATAACCAAGGGTCGAAGCGCATAAATATACTAACATAAAGAAATTAAGATAAACCCTGCCCACCTCCCAACAACCCCCTCCCTCAAACTTTTTACTTATAAATTTTTTTATAAAAATGATTAACGTCAAAAAACGAAGTTTGATCTATTTTTACTCTTTTCCGTTTCTGCCCTTTATTCTCTGTCGCTACTGGACTGATTTTCAAAAACCTCAAAGTTGTTCCGTCAGCGGCATAGCAGTAATATTTCACCGAAATTCGAGCGGTACTTCTCAAGTTATAGGCGGTTATAAGATTAGCGGACAGGCCGACAGAAGGATCGACAGACCATGTTTTTTCGAGACGTACACGTCATATTACATCCAAAAAACATATATATCATTTTCGCAAATTTTGGCTATTACAATAATTCTTCCGGCCAGTAGGCGTGGGAAGTGAAAAACATCGAATTGGAAAACTTCTTCTACGGCTGTCATGGCAACTGACTGTATAAAATGTAAACTCTCAAGGTCATAAAAATGCAACAATCCAACATAGCTTGGGGGAAGTTGCTTAGCTAGATATTGCTAGGCAATTCAGTCTTACCTAAACATTTCTCGTTCTCTTTCCGGTTCACTGGCACTTTTACTCTTGCTGTCTTTGTTCTCTTGGACCGTGGGACTAATAGGAGGAGTTCTAAGGTCACCTGCAAAAACACCAGACACTTAATAAAGGTAGAATAAGGCAATAGATCTTAACTCTTAAAATACCAAAATGGAATAATAAGAGGCGTTCGATTTCGGCAGGAGTGCCATGTTCGATCGTGATGTATGGAGCCTTTGCTATTACCAAGGCTTTTCGTAAAAGAAATATAAACCGTTTACGCTCAGAATGGTGTCGGCAGATGGTGGTGGTTGGTGTCCCCGCCAGTTGATATACTGGCGGAAGAGTAGGCAGTGAAGCTAAAGACGATGGATAAAGGCGCAGTTTCTCAAGGGGTAGCAGCGGTGAGATATTATGATCTGGATTGTCAAGGAAGCGGTGAGTATACAGGGTGTTCCGTACTTAAATGGACATAGTGAAATAAGTAGATTGTATGCATCGAGACATTTCCATATCTGAAAATGAAAAAGTCTTAAATCAATTTCTAAGGATATGCAGGGTGTTTTATCTAAGCTCTTCAAATCTTTGATATCACATATTTCAGGCAGTATGAAACCGATTTTGTTAAATTATATGGACGCATTCGATTTTTTCACTTTTTTATTTTGAAAATTGAAACATTAAGCTGAACATTGAAATGTTTGTCTATGTACAATTAGTTAGCAAAATATATTGACTGGGCTCTTCCGGTTTTATTGTCTTTTTTGTTAATTCAAATATGTTATATTTATAGCAGTTTATGACATAAAACTCAAAATTTTAAGGGTTATAATTTGTTTTTATCAATTTTTTACATAATACTGCTCAAAATTGAACTAAAGGTGTTTTGGGAACACAAAGCTCCAGGATCGGGTTCATTTTATTTCCTTGTATATATTTTATCAAGTGCAACGAAGTGCAATTTATACTCCAAATTAATTACTATTTGGCGGAAAAAACAGCAATGCGTGATATAACTAGAAGGTAAAATAAATGTTACGAGCTTTATTTACATTGTTCTGTAATGCTTTAATTCTACCATCTGGTATTGTACATGAGTTCTGCTTAACAGGGAAGCAGCAATAGTTATGCAATTCCACTAAATTTGACGGTTCTGATCAACTTGAAATTGAGTTAAACATCCATAAAAGCGAGCTCGGACCTGTATAATAGGTTTACCTATATTTTTGTCATTTGATCTGGAGAGTCAAATTTGGTGCATTAGCATACTAAATGACGTTCCTCTTTAAAACGGGTCTAATGCTAAACATTAAATCATAACAATACTGATTTTATCTTTCATTTATATCATGTATTGCTCTTGTTTTGTGAAATAATAATAAATTCAGAGCATCACTTACAGGGCGTTGCACTTAATAAAGTACAAAGAAATAAAAAAAATTAATTCGACCCTGGAATTTTAAGTTCCCAAAACATCTTTAGCTAAATTTTAAGCATTATTTTGTGAAATGTTGGTTAAACCAAGTGTTGAAATTTTGAGGTTGTGTCTCAGAAACTGCTAAAAATAAGCTATCTGCATAAATATTTTCCTTACTCAAAAGTCAATTTTGTCAATTAATAAGCACCATTCTTTGGATCTGTTATACATAGTCAATGATTTCGATATTATTCCTTAATGATGTTGATTTTAATAAGAAACAAAAAAGTGAAAAATCGAACCCGGTACTGGATTTTTCAACTGTTTGTCTATCCTACTATCTCTACTTCTACATAACCTTGTCATCGACCAAAATTTCAACATAATCAGATCAATAATGCCTGAGATATGCGATTTTAGACAAATCCGTAGAATCTGAAATAACAACTTTATTATTTTGAGATACGAAAAGGCCTCGATCGATACTACTTATCATTCCATTAAGTCCACTTAAGTCTGGAATACCTTGTATATTACTATACACTTTCTCACAGAGCATGAATCGCAGAACTCACCGTACTCAAAGACACACCGCTATAACAGTGGCGTACGATGGTTACTCTACTCTCTTTCACTTTGGAACTTGACTATAATCAAGCTGCACTTTAATATTCAAAAGCATTGTAACTTTGAGAATAAAAACAATGTAGGTATTAGGCCCGTATCGTCAGTCGACCCTACAATTGTAGGGCGCATTTATGGCCTCCTTGATTGTCATACTCCTTTCTCTCCTTCAAAAATTTCTAGATTACACTTGTCCCGTGTCAGCGTCAGCGCTCTCCTATTGTGAAGATTGGTTTTCCTTTTAAATTGTAGGAAATTTCAGGCTGATAAAACATGATATAACTCAAAACCAAGCACAATTTGATGCAAATTGATGTTTGTGACATAACCTCAAAATAGAGCGCTGACACGGAGAAGTAGAAAACTATGACAATCAAGGAGGCCATAAAGGCGCCCTACAATTGTAGGAACGACTGACGATACGGGCCTTAAAGATCTAACCGAATCTCACCTTTGGACGATGCTGGCATCAAAGATGGTGACATTGGTTCCGGAGGAAGCCCAGCCGTATTGAGGCTTGTATTCGAAGTATTTCCAGTTATTGCTGACAGTTGAGATGTTGGTACTGTGAGACTGGATGATCTAGATGTTCTGAAAAGTAGGGGAAATATAAATAGAAATACTCTGTCAGGCTGATACTCGCTACTACGTACAGATACGACATGGCCCACCATGGTGCAATGTATCAATGAGACATAAAAGAGCAGTTCTGAAAATTAGCATCTTACTTTTAAGGGACAACACTGCAAAAATGCGTGTAAAATCACATTGTATTTCATGTAGATATCTCCTCAATGTACCATGTATTTTTTGTTTTTACAATACCAATAGCGTAAATTACTTAATAATGTGATAACAAAACTCGTGTAATACAGAAAAAGTTGCACCGTAAACGGTGAAATCACATAAATAAATGTGGATTTACCAAATTTTGATTTTTTGTGTAAAATCCCAGTACATAATATGGAAGGAAGTGCGAGATAACCGTTGTAACCTGAACTTTCACGACAAGGCCCGTTGTGGCTTATGTCGCCAAAACTGCATATTTCTAGAATAGTGTTACAACATCCAACAAGTAGGTGGTACTGTGAATGTTTGGTTTATTTTATGCGGTTTTATCCGCTCCATTTTATTGTATGAATAGTATAAATTTTCAGTAAAGTACGTTTACAGCCTTTGCGTCAAAATAGCGAAATAAGTCTCATTCAAAAATATGTTGACTCCTTTCCTCATTTTGCAATATTCGGGACTGTTTGGGTCTTCTACCGTGACGATTTTGATATTTCAGCAAACGGCTTTTGTACGAAATGAGCCATTCTATGCGGTTCGGGATGGAAACCTCTAGGGAAATGATCTTTACAGTACACTTGCGGAGCGTCAGCAGTATCTTGGAGACACTCACCGTGAGCTAACATCAAATCGACAAGTTTGTTAATGCAACGGAAGAGTAGCATTTTTGATTTTCCAAATCCGATTTGTAAATAAACAGCTCGGTTGATCTACATAGTGTGCATTTCTTGAGTAATATCTTTTCTCTTAATCTCATCTCTAGCAAGCCCGGAAGTGATTACAGACCCTCGGCAACAGAAACCGGCATCTGGATTTGATCTGTCGTCTGTCCTCCGTAGCAGTTTAACTAAGTGTTTCACTACCACAAACATGAGCTGAACACAAGTAAACATGAAGGCGCACGTACAATTTGAGGAAACATCTATGGTCCTCTCAGGAAATATCTGTTATAATTTTCGCAAACACGAGCATCCACGCTTAGTCCCCAAATATGACTGTGACCAGCCTGGCATAGCACTTCATATAACGCCAACTTTAGGGTTTTACGTGCCCTGACGAAAATGATAAAATATGCGCCCTCCCTCCACTTTAATTGAAAATTTTACGCAACCCATGACACTGCGCCCTGAGGCGGCTGCCTTACTTGCCTGTAGCCGGTCCTGGCTTTATACTTGACAATCTACTGCACCGCGAAAATGAATGTAGCGTAGAAAAAATTCTCACTCTTATAAGAACAATACGCTGCGTACAAGAAAGCCCGAACTTTACAAACACATTGTATACATATTGTTTTACCTCCCACTTTGGACTAAGCTCATCCCTGGTGATTTTGGTTCTGGTGTCCTGGATATCGATACTCCAGATATGAACAAAGTCGGGCTCTTTGGTATACCAGTCTCGCTCTCGTATTCGTTCGAACTATCGGTCTCCAATGGAGGAGGTCTGTTTTGTTCCAATTTTGTGCTTGGTCCTTGAATGTCTGAGTTTGGGCATATTCTTATGCGTAAATTACTTGAAAGTCCTGAAAAATAAAAAGTGGTTAGAGGTCGAAGTCTGGAAAATTCCACCACATTTGGTCATTTTTGCCAATACGGCACCCGTGTAGTCACTAGCCCATGCCAAGCGTGCTAGCTGTGAACGCCACCTATGGAAGAATAGCAAAATAACCTATAGTATAGAACTTACAACTAGTGATGGGCAATAACGCATTTACATTGATTGTCTAAGTTTCAAATATGCGTAAACAATGGAAACAATTAGAATATAATGTATACAACGATGAAGACAATATATAGAATAGCAATAAGTGAGATTGGGCTTACTCAAAAAATCGGCAATTATAAAAACAATTTTTGTTCGAAGAAGGAAGAAAATATCTCGTCGAGTACTGTGTCTGAAAAAGGCGTTATCTAACTCAGTTAAGTGTGGCACATCGACGCGCCATTTTATCAATTTTTACTTGCCTAATTTAAATCAAATCAGCAGGTATAGAAAGAACAAGTAGTAAGAAAGCATGGTCTTTACTATTGACTGACAATGACTTTGCCAATTTGAATATTGACTTGACGATGCTGACCACGCATAATCAAGTCATTCAAAGGGTTGAATTTTATTTCCAGAATCTGTTTCATTATATTTTAGAAATAATCCCAATTAATTTAAAAATATAAGTTTGTATATATGAATAATAGATTTCTATATTTACATCTTTTCTAATTATTCAAAAATAATTTCTACAGGCGTTGCATATATGCAAATCACCTAACTGAACTATATTTTGTTGTATACATTGTCTACAGTATATTCATGAATATTAATACGTATACAATTACAATGCGCCTATCACCGCTTGTATCTCAGTTAGTGCCATCTATGAAACATATGTTACATCACGCAGAGCGACCGCGCATAGCTCAAGTATCTTAACGTATAGGCAACACTCACAGCGACTACAAGTGAGTGACAGCTAGCTCCAAAGTGACAATTATTTTGCAGTTTTGTTGTTTTGTATTCCTGACCGGGACCGATGAAACCAATTCAAGCTATAAACACCTGGGATTCAGCTGAGTTAAAACATTTATTATAAATACAACGTTTCGGCGATTTTAAAAGATCATCTAGAATTAAAAAACAGTTTCAGAAATTACAACACCCAACTCGTTAAAATTTTCCAAAAAGTATAAAATAAATATGACTTACTAGTTGGTAGAAAATAATCACATTTCTGCCAGATATACCTGTATGTTGGTAGTTTGACTTTAAGTGAACGACTGGTGATACATATTTGATAATCAAAATGAAAACATAATAAAGGCAAAAAATGTATACAAACATTTTGGACTAATTTTAACCCCTGAATATTTTCAAAAAATTAAAAAGCAATGCCTCTTGTGATTTTTCGTTGCGATTAATTTGAGGTCTAGCATCCTATTTTAGGTTTACTCTAAAGATAGGAATTTAATGCGTAAAAACAAGCTAATAAATGCTCCTTTGGGGTTAATCTTCTAGTAGGCTGTGTGAATTCCAACTAATGTAATCCAATGTAAGAGCTTATGGTCCCTGACAAAAAAAGTTCTGAATATTTCCTATAAAAGGAAGTACTAATTCAAACTTACCTTTATAAGCTTTTCTTTGCTCTTCCAACAAAAATCCTGTGCTTTTCGAAAAGTTGTTTCTTTTTGTTTCCCTATCATTTTTCCTAGGGCTTTGCTTTTCACTTTTACATTCACTATCTACAATATATGGCTTCATATCCCTGATAGAGTCTTCAGGTTCTGATTTGCTCATAGAACTTCTCCCTGCAATATTTAACATATTGTTTACTTTCGTATAGAAAAATGCTTTTCAATAATAGTTTTGATATACCATACAGCCCATGCAGACCTCATTTACTTCACGTCAAAGCAAACATCAACACGCGATCACCGATTGTATCTGCTTGTCGCTGCCTGCGCACGCATTTATGACCGGCTGGGCAATGAGCGCGCTGATGTTTATTTTGACATTAAATGTGTTACCATATTTCCAATATAACGGATCATTCTACTAAAAAAATAATAATTTCATTAACATTACTAACTCGATTTGCATGTGTTTGTAACTTACTTAGGGTGTCGCAGTACTTTCTGTCAAGACCCTCCTTGGATTTATCACCAATGAGTCCTATACTCTTGTTGACAGCTACTTTACTAAAACAATTTGTTTTCGACATTTGTGCACTACAGAGTTTGGCCTTAAGGTTTGTGAATGGATTGGTGCTACTATTATGAGTTATGATTCTTTTCTGTGCGTTGTCCATGGATTTGATACATGTAGATGATGGTTCAGTCTTTTTGTTTGTTGCTTCTTCTTCGTAAGTTTTGCTACCTGAAAAAGTATAGATCTAGTGTAAGTATTAATTCGTAGATATAAGATTAGAAACAATTAGAAATAAGATAAAAAAGTTCCTATGAAAAATAGATACCCGTGAATGACGCTACTAAAAACAGTTAAGGTAGAGCTGGCCGTACATATGATGCTAGGAACAGTTTGAATTCCACGGCAACTTTTTTTGTTGAGACTAAACGAAATCGTTTAACCTCCCGCATATGAGCCTAAAAGCTAACCTAGGGGATAACTTAGAGATCTTACAAATGACTTGTGCTTTCATAAAGTTGCAAATCACACGTTTTGAGGGCAAATAGCTCATTGACGGAATTTTTGTTTACCTATGCGTCGGAGTACTTCGTCATTGCATCCAGGAAATTTGTAATCACATTCGACATACATATATACTTTTCAAAGGCCTTTATCTGATCTTGTAACAGATGCTAGTTAGTGACTTGACAATATATCCTTTTAAAATCTTACCAATGACATGCAACCTTATATGACATTTTCTATTAAACATTATATTTTATGGGTTCTTATGCATCAGAGAGATAGCTAGCGTATAATGGAAAACTTCCAGTGGCATTCTTTAAGAGTCTGAGGCGCTGTTTTCAGGACTTTTTTCACAAGAACCTTTATCTCATTATTTTTGTTGGACAGTTTTACCTGTATTTCTGGGATACCTGTACAATTTTTTCAGCTACAACTTACCTAGATCCTCATCAGTCACAGAGTTAAGTATCCCACACACTTCCATATCGGCGTTCATGGAATCAGACGTTGTCGTGTCTTCTACAGAACTCTGCCCTTGATATGACTCCTCTTCAGGATATGAGGTATGTAGAAGTAGAAGTTGTTTTGTGCGAGCTGAGGTTGATGGCAGCGATAGTAGTTTTCTCACCTAAATTTGAGCAACGTTTATAAAAATAGTTGATCTGGAGTCATCAGCGGTTTCAGACTAAATAGAAGGATTTGCTTGTCTGCTTATTCGCATAGTCTGTAGTGAAGACCAACATGCACTTGACATAAGTCAATTATTTGAAAGTTCTGTCATTAAATTCGTAGTTTTAGTATTATTTTAAGAAGTGCGAGTGTTTGCAGATAATTGTGGTGTTAAACGATTTCAAGTCGTGCTACTTCTTTCATAATTTGCTAAGAGCAGAACAAGCTTAATGAAGGCAGATGTTTTCCCCGGTAGTGTTATAGTCACTCAATTCAGACAGGCTTCTCAATTACTGAAACAACAGTTACTGGGTGCTCAAATAAAAATGCGAAAAGCTGTCATCTTCGAGGCCGACTATGAATATACGTATATTAGTTAATAATGGAATATTGTTCATTTTTGGAACCAGAATTAAGAACTCTATTTAACTGTGTAAAATCCAATATGTCATCCTGTAGTTTCATGGTGTCCCATATGTAAGGTATATCGAGGTTTCTGTGAAGGGTTTCGTTAGAGATGTCTTTACTTTGGAGGATATGCATATTTTGCATGTAGGTTTTTGCAATGAAACACCAAGCTGTGTAAGTGTAAATTATTACTGGTTAAATGAGCATCTTATAAGTAGAACTGAATATTGTTATTTAAACTTAATTTTAAATATCTACACAATGATAGGTAGCGCTGCCGAAACGTAATTCGGAATTTAGTTTACAATGCTTCAGCATGATTCTGCCAAGTTAACACTTTGTTGAAAATGGCACTGAGGTACTTAGCGGCGCTTTCACATGGTACACGACCTACATTCTTTTCTTTTTCGTACAATAGGAAATAGGAAATTTATTTTTTGACGGAATGATGTAAATGTCTAGACCCCCACTGAAGCAATGTTGGAAGTACGAGTCTAGAAATTTTATTCTAACTAGGCTTTGTTTCAAATATTTTGATGTTTTTTAACTGTTTCGCAATACATTTTTGAGATGACTCGTAGTGGTTGTAAGAATGAACGAATTCTTACCATATCTTCTGGTTTCTCTTCATGTTGACTGCTATGATCACTATCCAGATGGTACCTGGGTTCTTCGCCTACGTTCAGTCTCACTCTCGTACCCCGGGTTGTTTTCCGCACGCACAAATCGCCAGTGGAGTGCGATCTCTTCAATCTTACGTCAGTATCGTATTCATCAGTGTCGGCAAAAGCAAACCCTTGAAAGTGATAGGATTAGAAAATATATATTGAAAAACTGAAGAAAAAGTCATTACTAGTGGAATTTTCACTTGTCCATTTAGCTACAATGACGCATTTGAAAACTTCTCATCGCGGATTTATCGAAAACAACTGATTAAATCTAAATGGAGTTGTTAATAAGCATAACTGCAGGTATTGGAGCAATAAAAATCATCATGCGTTCGTAGAAGATAGATGAATTTCTAAAGAAAAATCACACTTTTTGGAGAGTCGAGAGGAAATACTTATTCATAAGGCATAGTTCACTGGAGGGCAAATGGCGCAAGTGCATCGTTGTAAGAGGGGGATTTTATTGAAAAATGTAACGATCAAAAACATCGTACGTCTTTTGTTTCATGTCTAGATAGACTGTTTTTCTAGTATTCCTCTTAGTCATGCTTCACTCCGATTTTCAGCCTGGCTAACCTAACATTCCAAAAACAAAAGGGGTTTAATACAGAATATGAAATAATTTAATCCATACAACTTATTTCAAGAAAATGCTGTTTCAAGATAATTTAATTTTTCCCGTGGAAAAGGACCTTCGTTATTGTGACGTCATTCTTAATATATTTTATATTCCAAAAGGCATTATTGGTAGTATATAATATTTCGACCCTGAGTGCTAGTTTCTGTTGGAATGCTGCTGGAAGGTTCTGGAATATTTTGATACAATCTGGTTGGAAAACGTGTGTTCTGGACAGGGAAAAATTAGTGAAGTCTCCGGATTATTCTTAATGGCGTTGGTGCTTTGACTACTCGTCTTAAAGAATCAGCTGATCGCATAACAACTATATAAATAGGCGTGATGTCACAGACGTACGTTTTGTTTCAAGTAACTTTTAACTCCTATTTAATGATTAAAATCATTGCTACGACAATTGATTGAATACATGATAATACCATTTTCGTGGATGTCTGATATCTGAAATCTTCCATCTTCATTTCCTCTACATGGCCTGAAGAACAGCTCTTTGTCTTCATTACCGATTCGATCCAGTGACTTCAAGTCTATCTTGTGATTGGCCAGCGACTTGAGGAAATAGTCTACTGTTATTTCTGCATTTGTCCTTTGGATGCTTCTACTGAAAAAACATGAAGTCAAGTAGATTAACTCTGTACTCGTGCAGTGATGTAAATCTATATTACATTCTGCATGTTATTGATGGTAAACGAAATATGAAACATGATTTAGAATTTCTTAATTGCCAGAAAATTTTTTCAGACTACACTTTGGAGAACTGAAGGTTACAAAACATGAAAACATAAGGTTTACATTTTAATGAAATGTTATTATCTTGAATTTTTTGACTGTTTAAAAATTACCAAGAATTCACAAGACATCCTAAAACAAAAAAAATGTTCCGTCTTTCGCTCATAAATCCACATCCTCAGGTCCAATTTTCACAACCTACAAAGCTTTTCCGATCTTGTGTCAAAACTTCAGCAAGCCTCAGCGAAATTAGTGTCATGGTTTTTTCTGAGATACGTTATTGTAAGCTGTGTTTTTTCGGAATGAACAAACTGAAAGCGATGAGAGGTTCGTCCGTTAATCCGAAGCTACTGATTCCGAATGAAGATGATTAATTGTAATTGTAGTGTAGTAATTTTTAGCTGGAATCAGCAAAGAGCTTTATCCGGTTTTATTATAGTACACGTGGCTAATCGATAAAAGCCAAACATTTATTGGTCAGTTAGTTCTACTAAAATTGCCGTTTTTTTTTCGATTGAAGTAAGAAAAACCAAACCTCTGTATCATCGATCTCATTTCTGTCAGTTTGATCACTTCAGAATGATACAACTATTATTGTAACATCGAAAAATACTGTCTTGACTTCTAAGCTTATCTGCTTTTTTCGCGCAATCTATCACACAAAACGCTGTTTCATCCTTGTTGGGAATCATCGAAACGATGTACGTTATAAAACAGTGAACATAGGCAGAGGGATTTCATCTTTCAAACAGTTTCAAGTACTAATACTTACCTCGGTTCACCTGTTTTATTATCTGTGTCTTGCAAACTTAGTTGTATGGCTAGCTTTAGCTGGTCATCCCCACTACTTTCATTGCTATTATTCGAAATACTTGAACTGGGATCGGGCGTTATAGCATTGCTCATAGCCTGGGCCTGTTTCATTCTATCTTCGATCATTTGCAATCGCGACATTTCCAGGGCTATTATTAGCTCCATGTTGTAATCAGACCCTATAAAAACGTATTCTTGGAGTAATTGAAAAACTGAAATTCATGTGCAAGAATGAAAGACAAGTACCTATGGACAGAATGGTACATTGTAAAACATTGTTAGAAAATAATATTTAACACTGCCACACACTTCCCGCAGGTCATTACTTTTGCCAAACGCTTTGAACAAAGTTTTTGAGTGAGACTTTAGAAAAAATGTATTTACAAATTTTCAATGTAATGTCTTTTTTGTATACAGGGTGTCAGCGCTATCGGAAGGAGTGCCCTCTTTAAAAAATACAACTTTATCCGATAGTCATCCAGAATTAGAAAAAGACCCTAGGATGAAAAACCTTACATCGTCGTACAGACACCTTGTTTGAAGCATATTTTACAAGGAATATACATATAAATATCAGCTAACCGAATTATAAGTTGGTCTTATGCTTACTTAAACTTTAACATCTGGTACCGGCAAATCGCCCCGCTACCCTACTTCGTGGGAACCCAGACGTTGAGAGTACATACAGGGTTTGTCCGGAAAGTAATAGGACTCATTTTCTTCCGCCATGACTGTACTTCGGAGCGGACGCGCACCGACTGGATTCGCTAGAGGGCGTTCCTAGCTAACGAATGAGCGGCTGGTCAGTTGTCTCCGAGCACTTGGATAGTCAGGACAGGCATTTTCGCGCGACGTGCTTCTGTGAGTGGTGCAAGCCGAAAATGCAGCGTTCGTTAGAGCAGAGGTACGCGATTAAATTCTGTGTGAAACTCGGTAAATCTGCGACAGAGACGTTTGATATGATCAAGCAGGCTTACCCAGGTGTTGCTTTAGGAAGAAGTGGTGTATTTCGGTGGCACCAGGCCTTTTTGGAGGGTCGGGAAGAGGTCGCTGATGAAGACCGTGCTGGAAGACATTCGACTTCGACAAACACCGATAATGTGACTCGTGCGCGCACAGTTTTGAACTCAGACCGTTGACTAAGTATTCGTTTAATTGCCCAGATGTTAAATTTACCAAAATCTGTGGTTCATGAAATTGTGATACAGCATTTGAACATGCGCAAGGTGTGCGCGAAGATGGTCCCAAAAATGCTCACTGACGACCAGAAATTGCGGCGAGTGGAAGTGTGCCAAGAAAATTTGAACATGTGTGAAAGTGACCCCCAATTTTTGAATAAAGTAATCACATGTGACGAGTCGTGGATCTTTGAGTATGATCCCGAGACAAAGAGGCAATCTTCCGAGTGGCACACGACGGCGTATCCTCGCCCAAAAAAGGGAAGAATGAGCAAATCCAAAGTGAAAACGATGCTCATTGTCTTTTTTGACATCAAAGGCATCGTCCACCATGAATTTGTTCTTCCTGGATAAACCGTCAACGCCAAGTTTTACGTGGAAGTGTTCAGGAGACTCAAATGAGGAGTCAGTCGGGTCCGACAAGACATCGCAGCCGACTGGAAGTTGCACCACGATAACGCCCCGGCTCACACCGTCTTTCTTGTGAACAGCTACCTGACCAAGGCCTTTTTTTGTTTCCTCGCCTGAAAAGGCCGATGAAAGGCAAGCATTTTGAGACGACAGAGGGGATCCAAGCAGCATGCACCGCGGCTCTCAAGGCTATTCCGGAGAATGCCTTCCGTGACGCCTTCAATGTCTGGAAATCGCGCTGGCAGCGCTGCATCGACGCAGAAGGAGCCTATTTTAAAGAATTGTAACGTTTGGCTCAATAATTTTTTTTAAATCGACTCAGTCCTATTACTTTCCGGACAAACCCTGTATAAAAATCTGACAGTCCTGAGGTTCTTGCTTATTTATTTTATTTTAGTTTAGCTGTAACCCAATGGTTCCGTTCCTTTTAGTAGATACGATTTGAGTAGATGTAAATTTAGCTTCAACCATAATCTTACTTTGGAATTTCCAAAAACAGCGCGGTTTTGGCGCGAAATTTCACAAAGGATACGTATTTCCGCTTCTCGTTCAAAATCATATGTATACATTATAAGTTCTGGGGGCAAAACTTTGATATCACGTTTAAATAAAAATTTGGCCAATAGCCCATTATAAAGTTTCGATTACTTACGTCCACAACTTCGACTGCAAAGAAGTCCACACTGGTGATCATGCACCACTCCTTTAGGCATAAGGTATGGGCGGAAAGGTACATTTTTGTGACTGACAGAAAGATCCGTTTCTTCGTCGGTATCGTATTCTGGCCATTCGCATTCCTTGAGCCAAGCGCAGGTTTGAGACAGATCAGACTGAAAATGTGGAAAACACTATGAGCACCGTTGAGGTTGCATAAATATATGTCGCGAGGATATGTGTTTACCTCTCTATTATACTGTATATGCATTCATTTACCATACAATTTATACCTACGTCTATATATCTATGTCTTCATGTATCTAAGTATCTAACGATACAGCTCTGTATCGAACTACCTATTTATTTCTTTATATATGTATTTTTCTTACTGTATATAAATCCTATCTGTATATTCACCCAAGCAACTAACTTACTGCCCTGCCTTTTTTGTTTTATAAAAGCTGTAAAACTGAATGTCAAAACGGTAAACTTGGGGTTGGGGGGAAGTTACCTTGTAGCTTGGTTAGGACTTAGATGTTGCTATCTAGATTGGTTCAGTTTTTATCAGAAGAAAGTTGTCTTTCATAAAAAAAAAGGTTGTAATCGAGAGTAATAACGTTAATTTGGCCTGATGTATCTAAGTTTTGAATTTTTTAAGCTAGATCTGTTCGGTTTTTATCAGAAACAGTAGTTTTTTATAAACATTGTGCCATTCAAAGTTAGTATGTTCAATTCGGTCTAGATAGGGTAGGGTGGGTTGGTGGTTGTGGACTGGGTAAGTTTTCGATATTCTATGGAGTAGTGTTGAGAATTTATGGGCTTTTTCAGTGGTCAGGTCTTACTTTAAAAAATTATAAATTTATATCAACTTGAATTACATTTTTAGTGTATTATAAACCAGACCACAACTTTGATGCAAATCTAGTCATAATGCGTAGAGTATCAAATATAGTGAAATTCAGAATGAACGGAGTCAAGTAGATTGACTTTGTAACGCCGTTATGCGTCCATAAAGGATAAATTCAATGCAAGTTAGACCCTCTGAGAAAAAAGTTTGTTACGAACATGTCTAACAGAGAAAATAAACGAATCAGTCAAACAAACCCAAACAATTAGTCCAAAGACATTCTTTCCCTGCCCTACCGGTAGTCCATCTGGCAACGTCGCATTTCCCCGATACCTGGCGGCACTATGCGGCAGCATGGCAGTAAGGGCAGAACACTTACCAATACCGGTACCCTCGCTGGTGATCCCAGACAGCAGAAGCAGTAACGCGTATCGAAAGCAGTTGCCTATCATTCTAAGGGAAAATGTACGTGGATATCTATGATGTTGGAAATATGTCTAATAGGCGCGTAGAACTACCGAGATTGGGGCGCCCAGTCCCTTAAAACCCCCATGCCCCAAGTTTTCACCGCTAAAAAAATTTTCTTTAATGATCAGGATACTCTGAAACGTCAAAAAAACCGAGATTGAGTGAATTTATTTTTTTTTCGTCCTTGGCACAGTAGTAACCTTATGTGAACATGTTTTTTCGTGATGTACATGTCATATAACATCCAAAAAACATAATATTGAATTTTCGATTTTTTTTGCGATTACAACACTTTCTCACCAGTAGTCGTGGGAACTACAAGCACACTCAACAGTATTTAAAAGAGCACGGCTTGTGCTTTGAGATGATTTTTTGAAAAAAAAAGTACTCGTCATGCTGCATAACTTTAAATATAGGAAAAAATCGCGTTTTTTTTGCACTTTTAGCGCAGCAAAAACTTTCGAGAAGGTATTCCCTCGTTTTTGGGCAAAAATCTTGTCGGCTTGCAGAATATGTAATGAATAATATTCTCCAAACGCCTCCGCGACTATAGATTGTTGAGTAATGCACAGAAAAAGTAGATTAGGGACCTGGGGACCCTGTACTGACTCACATTAAAGTATCTTCGCTTCCTTTTTCTTTGCATCGGTGGTGTTTCCGGTGGAATGAGACCTTGAGAGACTGCTCGAACAAATTCGTGTCTTTTCCTTCGCGCTAAAGCTGTGGTTTGCATTATCACAGATTTCGGTGTTCGAAGGTACGGTCTAGCGATCATTTCACTTAGTTTTTCTGTCACTTCTTCCAGTTCGTTCTAAAAAACACAGTTTAAAGATAATTCGATGTTGATACTGGCATTTTATATTTCTCAGAGCTATAGAGAGGATTTTGTAATGCACTTGGGCGCCAGCAGGAATTTTTTGTGAAAGCGTATCTGCCTCCAAAACTTTTTGAAGAGCGGTGGGTGTCAAATTTTATGCGGGCGGGGGATAATACCCTCCCTGGTATCCTCTGCGGACGCTCGTGGTAATAAACTAAGGCATCCACAACTTGGTGGAGTATATAGCTACAAAACGAATTCACAACAAGTGTACAACAGCGTGTGCTGAGTTAACATCTTGCAGAAAACCCTACGAGATGTCAAAAAAAACCAAGATACGTAATACCCGTGCGGGTGTTACAAATTCGACCCTTACCATTGGGATTTTGGAAATAGTAAGAGATACGAAGTCGCTTAAATGGGGGCAAAGTTGCGTATTCAGGTAACTAACAGAGTGTCGCTTAGATAATTTCGAAATTTAAAGTACTTCTAGAGAGAGAGACGAAAAAAAAACAAATTCTACCAAAACCGTCTTAATTTTCTCCTGACTTCATTTTTAGTGGGTTTATGAAATAAATTGCACATTAACATTACTAGTTGTTTCCTCTATAAGATGGCTTAATCAGAATTTCAGTATGACGTTTCGTCTATTCTCCTCCAGCATCAACCTTATTTTTTTCTTGTGGACGTCATATGGGATTTTTGCTCAGATAGAGCGTTTGATTCTGATTCCAAAAATGTATAACGTGTCATTGACATTTTTAAACCTCGGTTGTTCCAAAAAACAGAATTTTCTAAGTAAGCCAGATTTGGGGCTAAATCATTTTTATTTTTTTCCTGACTTTATTGGAGACGCAATTTCAAAGTACATTGCATATTGTCATTGTTCAAGAATATATTACTTCAACTAAATATGTGAAGTTTATCTTGACATAAATGAGTGTAGGACATTCATAACTGAATGCAGAATCAAGAATTGTGTTCGATTGTGCAAATTTGCAATATGGAGTCCATAAGAAAAAACAAAATTGTTGATGGAGATCGGAAGCAGAAACCTCCAAATAAGAATTT
The DNA here is from genome assembly GCA_963669975.1 of Acanthoscelides obtectus. Lineage (NCBI taxonomy): Eukaryota > Metazoa > Arthropoda > Insecta > Coleoptera > Chrysomelidae > Acanthoscelides > Acanthoscelides obtectus. The sequence goes on from CAVLJG010000001.1 coordinate 37,149,287, forward strand.
GTCTACGCCTTCTTGTAGAGGTGAAAGGTTGGCAATGCAATTTATGTTAAAATAACATTCCAAATAAAAGGAGGAAATAAACAACGATTTTGGGATACATCCTGTATACGAAATAAATAACTATTTGGTAATGACAGGGCCTACGTAGGAAATTAAATTTTTTTCAAATAACAAAGTTTACGCAATGTTTCCGTATGGCATTTTACATTTTTAGAATCAGAATTAAAAAATCTGTTCATCTATGCAAAAATCCAATATGTCTTCCATTAGAAAAAATAAAGTTGATGCTGGAAGAGACAAAACGTCATATTGAAATTCTAATTGTGCCATCTTGCAGCGGAGAGAATTGGCAATGTTAATATGTAATTTATTTTGAAATCCCCCTACAAGTAAATTCGATTTTGGGAAAACTCGTTTTTTCCGTCTCTCTCCGGAAGTATTTTAAATTTCGTAACTTCTTAGCGGCATTTTGTTAGTTACCTAAATACGTAACGTTGCAAGCGACTCTGTATCTCTTACCGTTTCCACTCCAATGGTGAGCGTCTAATGTCAAACACCCGCTATATAAACTTCGAAGTCTTATGTCTTGAACATGAGCTGCCGGATTTTGATGACATAGCCTAATGACTGCCCTTGCAGATCCATGCATAAGTTAGTGAATGGTGTGCCACGAGGATCAAATGTGTGTGCCAATCTTATGAACACTTCTCGAAATACATTAACTTACCTGCATGAATTCGAAAATTGTCTTATTGTAACCGTCATCTTCAAGATAGTATCCGTAAACATAAGATCCACACAGGACTCTTCTTGCCTTGAGTAGCTCCCTAACTCCATCTTCAACAAACTTCATTCCTTTCTCACCAGCATCTACGATAAAAAAAAGTATATTGATCTGATGGAATGTACTAAAAATCCCAACAATTTGCTTGAATGAAGTAGAAATAGCAAAAATACTGTTGACATCTTTCACAAGCATATAGATGCGTAGGTGTTTTTATATACCTACTGAAGCAGTCGAGTAGGCAAGAACACCTAAATACGTTGGCACCGAGACTTCTATAAGGTACTTAAAGACGCCTTGTTAATTGAGAGAGAAAAACCTCCTCAGGCAGACTGTCACAGTCTCGACACCTAGGAACGAAGGAGCGATTGTACCGACCAACTTTCGATGTGCGTAGTGCGTGAGAACGTGGATGGGAGGTCAAAGTCAGGATGGTCTGTTTGGCAGACTTAACGCGTGGCGGAGTTATGGAGGTGAGCTCTGAGGAACAAAGCCTGTTGACAGAGCAGTAGAAGAGAGCAAGATCAACAATCGCCCGTCGGTGCGAAAGGGTCCCGAGACTATCCGATAGAGAAGTCATTGATCATCGAGTATGGGCAATGTAGTTGAGGGTAGAACCACAATCAAGTGAGCAGTAGTTGAGGCTATGCCTAGTACAGAGTGAGGAGGTTATGCGGATAAAAGTACTTAAACAAACAACCTAGCTTTTTACAGACAGCTGCTGTGTTGGTATTGTACGTCCAAGAGGAGAGCTCGCCATTTACTACGGAGAGAGAAAGTCAGTCACTCATCTATAAAGCTTCTCTGGGAGGCCATAGGATGGAAGCTTCTGTATGAGAGCAGCATGACATGAGCCTCATCATGCGACTGGATGAGTTTACCTTACAGTTGTGAGGCGTAAGCTAGGAGGCTCCATGTTGGTTGCTGGTGTCGGAAACCAGACTGCCTGCCGCTAATCAGAGATTCGAGATACTCTAGAAGCTCCTTATTCATGCACTTTTCCTTCACCTTTCTGATAACAGAAAGCAGACCTATAGCTCCGTAGTTGTATGGGTCGATCATAGATAATTTTTTTTGGGGTTACTTGGACATAAGCAAATTTTTATTTATCTGGAAATGTACCAGATTCGGAAGAAATCTGGAGAGGACGAGAACTGAGGCAAGCTCTGCTGCATATACCTTCAGCACAATAGGAGACATCAGATTAGGACCAAATGTTGTTGTCGAGCGACATTTGAGTATGTAAGCTGATCTTAGAGTAGTATTATTAATGTAACATCTGGTAGTTTCCACGCTGATGATTCTCTATGTTTTGCTGGGCGCCAAGTGAAATAACAGATGTTACTAACACCTCGAGAAATACGGCGTAAGCGGTTTAAACGTTTGTGAACATCAGATCCAATATAAGTGGTTTCATTTAGAGCCAAGAAAGAATAGATTAAGTTTAATGACTAAGTTGGTCACAGATACGAAATGAATCATGCACTACTATGCTGGAATAATGGAGCGTTATGTCCAATTTTACACCGCAGATGTTTTTTTTTCTTGCGAAGAAGAGATTTCCCCTGACCTAAAAACCTTGCTTATTTATGACTTAAATGGTTCAGTATTCGTACATTTCAGTTTAGGATCACGTTATTTCTATAATCTACATAAAGGCTTGAACAAATACTAAGGAAGTATATTGAATATGGATTCCTACCTTCACAATTTTTCAAACCCAAGCTACTAGCCAACAAATCCATTTTCTGTTTAACGCCGGTCAGCAAAGGTTCCTCGAGCTTCTGACTATTCTCATGGTTTTTAAACCTGGTATAAAAATGTAAAAATCTAGAAATCTCTTGCATCTGATTATTCCTGTCCATCGCCTCTATCATGAGCGAACCTTGTTTCTCGTCAGCCTTCGTCACAGCTTCAAATCTATTGCATCTAAAGTAGCCACCTGTCGCAGAGCTATGGCGTTTCCACGCTTCTTGACATACCCAGCAAAAGTCGAATTTGCACTAAAAATTTAATAAAGTGATTAAAATATTCAACATGTCAGATGTAGCATCGGTGCCAAAACACTTTCTGTCTTTTGTCTATGTCTAGAACTACGATGAGTCTTGGTAAGCACGACAACTCCATTGTGGTAGCATACACAACGCATTGTATGATCTTACTCAGAAATAGTAGACAAGGTCTAGATGGCTTTAATTATCGGTTCACCAAGTCCTCTTGATGAACCCTAACAAGGACTAAATAGTGTTGTCTACAAATGACTTGAACAAGAGATGGAGAACAGGCGTGGGATCAATTATTGTCATGTATATTAATCAACTCACTTTGGAGCATTTCATGTGGTTACATCCCTCGTTTTTCTGTATCGGACTTTTGCAATTTGGGCACGGTTTAGCGTTGGTCACTAGCCACAGAAAATTGGCCGCATCTTCAGTTCCTGTACAAGAAGCTTTGAGTTCTTCTGGTTTGACCTCTTTGATCTTGACTTGCCATTCTTGCCATTGTTTACAGCCGCAAGGAGCATGAGCTTCTCCTGCAAATAATAGTTTAGATTTAGTTTATCTAGATATCTCGAGAGATTGACATTTATGTATGAGAATAACTTCATCACTAATATTCACAGCAATTTGGAATTATCCATACGTTAACACTTAATAATATCGCGCTTAGAAAAAGGTACTTCAAGAATTTTATTGTAAATAAAACCACCAATTTTGGAAAAATGTCATAATTGTCAATTGACAGAATGGGAGTTATATGACTCCATTGCCTGGCCTCTTATTCAAACCACATATGTTTTAGTTACTGGTTACTGTACGTTGTTTCGGCCACCACGTTGGCATTTTTCAAGTATAATGACAATGACGACGATGACGATAACGATAACGATGACGATAACGATGACGATGACGATAACGATGACGATGACGATGACGATGACGATGACGATGACGATGACGATGACGATGACGATGACGATGACGATGACGATGACGATGACGATGACGATGACGATGACGATGACGATGACGATGACGATGACGATGACGATGACGATGACGATGACGATGACGATGACGATGACGATGACGATGACGATGACGATGGCGATGGAGATGGAGATGGAGATGACGATGACGATGACGATGACGATGACGATGACGACGACGACGACGACGACGACGACGACGACGACGATGACGATGACGATGACGATGACGATGACGATAACGATAACGATGACGATGGCGAAGGCGATGACAACGACGACGACGATAACGATGACGATGACGATGACTCCCTAACCTCGGACTTCACATAAATAATACAGCATTTGTACCAGTAACGCTGTTCATTAATGTGTCCTCACTAGGTAACTGAGCCCCTTCCATTGCTAAATATGATTTGAGTTTCTATAAGTTCTAGTGAATTCAAATCTCACCTAGGCATTCCCAACAGAAGAAATGTCCATTTCCACAATCGACAGCATGGGAAGTGTCCGGAACTGTCGCCTTGGGGGTTGGATTGCCTTCAGTTGAGGCTGCGCGTTGCTCGGCTTCAGGATATCTGACAGCTCGGCCGCAACCAGCCACTGGACACCATTTGATGCTTTTGTTACTCTCCACGAACGCCTGATTTAACAAAGCACGTATATTTTATTCTAATATTAGTAAGGAAGATTGGATCTGCCATATCATCAAAATGAAGAACCAATAACTTGAAACTACTTTCTAGAAGTGTATGCCGAAGCTTGATCTGATTGAAACCGCAAGCTTGGGTAATGTTATACAACTCTCGCTAAAAACTTTTGCAGCATTAGTCGGTGGTAAATACGAATAAAGGGAATGGGACTTTCTTGTAAACCCTCACGTAAGCGTTCGATAGGTCCACCCGATTTTGTTTCGTTAGTCCGTAATCAGTGAAAATGTCTTCTCTACTAAAGAAATGAAAAGTACATTTTAAGTAGCTAATGCGTTATAAATAGCAGAGAACTTTACAAAAAATGAGATAAATGTTTTAGGTATGATTCAAGACACCAGATCTGCGAGGAAACATATCAAAATAAGCTACAGAAATGCTATTGACTGTTGATGGATTCTCAAAACTGTCGTATAATAAAGATATGATCTGTAACCAGGTTTTTAAACCTGCCTGGTTCTGTGCTTATCAAGTGAGTTAATGTAACACCTGAAACTTATCCTGTGGTTTTCATTTTGACAATCTCCCATGGTTATCTGGCCAATCAAACCACATGTGTTTTAAATTATTCTTTATTGTAACCGTCTTCAAGTACAATTGACACTTTTCTGAGAATATATTATTAACCTACCAAAGGAGATTATATTCCATATTTAAAAATCGTATTGAATTCATTGATAATAGTAATTATTTTATGTAACTGATAGAAATATTTTGGAAGAAGCCTCAACGACGTTGCAACTTCCGAAACACTGTTGATACACATAATTATTAAAACCAATGCACACTTCTTACAAACAAATACCATTAATCTATGGCTGACTTATAATGTGGAGCGCCTCCATCATGCTGAAATGACGATTTCTGTAGTCAATAAGTAGGCAAATTAGTTGAATGTCATCGGAAATTGAAGCATTGGTGATTTAAATAAATAAACATGTGATAAACTGTTATTCTGTTATTAGTCCATCAAAACGCTTATAATACACAGCTTGGTTTTTCCTCTATACCAAATAGTTTAAGCCAAAAATAATATTAATCGGGACTTACAATTGCTAGCCCAAAGAGCTGTTCCAAAATCCTCATTTTAATCTGAATTCATCGAATTCAGCTGCGATTATTTTTGGGCAAGGCGCCTCAGAGAAAGGAGTAATTTGGCTATCAATGGCGAACGTTTGGCACGTAATATGATAAAAATGAAAAAAATCGAATCGAAAGGGTACAAAAATTAAGCTTGAGATTTATTCATGGTATAAGATATACATGAAAATATCCCACAAACTGCAAGGTGCAAATTGGTTATTTTTTATTTATTTATTTAATAAAATTTCATTTAGAAATGATGTCTATCACCTTGGATATAAATACTTTATACACCAACTCTGCATAAAACGATTATGTTCTGTAGATATACGATACAACATACAGTTCATGAAAGCTTTAAGTTGCATTCCAGTCCTCCTTTACTAGACATTTACTTCCTCTTTTTCTTCTCTTTTCCCATACTTTATTCATCATACCCATAACTGTGTTCCATTCTATGGGTTTCGCCGTGATTCTGCGTTATATTAGCTTATAGTTTTTTAGGTCTAATAATGAGGTTATCATTTTATCGAAATTATGTTGTAAGCAGTCAATTTTGCAGAAAATGTTATTTTAAATTTCAGTTTTTAATTGATCCAACATTTTTGTTGCAAATATTCGCTTCTCGTATTATTATTATTCTTATTATTATTATTTTGCAAGCCAACTATGATAATGTTAGTTACTTTGAAACAATCTAAGTTTGGCAAAATCAATGTATGTCATATTATGCATTATTGGCAAAAGACGAAAAAATAAAATATATTGTCAGAAAATGTCAATTGTGATCTTACTCCAAATATCTTAATATTGACATACTCGTAGTTCAGAGGTTCGACATAAGATAGCCTACTAAGGAACATAATTATCCTTTGGCATGTACGCAGTCAGTTCAAATGTTTGTCTGATTGCAGATATAATGAAGAAGATGGAGGCCGGGCACGATGCGACTTATGGATATATCATACGAAATGATGTACAATCAGTGTACCCTTTCTTGGTAAATAAAGATTGCTTTACCTTGATATCGAACTGCAGATACCTCCTAGCCATTTCTGGTGTAACAAGCTTCTCAATTAAATCTACCGGTACCAAAATATGACACTGATAAGCTGGACAAAGTATGTGGTGAGCATCTCCATCTTGAATTTTCGATGTTAAGTAGCTCTTCCAGCAAGTATTGCAGAAATAATGCTTGCAAGACATGCTTATCGGTGGTTTATCTTTCGAAGTGGTTTCTAGCAGGCATATGTCACACTAAAATGAAAAAAACATACTGTACCCTGGAAACTAAGCTACTTTTCACATGATATCGATGTGAGGCCCCAAAACTACCATTTTTCTCTTCTAAATAAAACTTAGCAGCATATCAAGCGTATACTTTGTCCACGCTTCGATACAGACAATGCGTAGACAATGTAGACAGTAGTATATACAATGGTGAAGACAATGTATAGAATAGCATAATTAAGGTAGGTTCACTCGCAAACGACAAAACATTAGTGACCTGCAAATATATTTAAAACCAATATGGTTTGGCGCGGTAAAAATAAGAAAATTGATGAATCAGTGTTCATTTTGTTTAAAAATGGATCAAAATATCGGCCGTGTCTCTAAAAAAATGGCGTCAAGTAGGTTGACTCTGCACTTTCTACGCCAAGCCGTTCATGAAGGATTCAACACAAACCAGACCCTCCGAGAAAAAAGTCAGTCAAACAGGTCCATACAATTAGTCCATAGACATTCTTTTCCTGCCCTACCGGCAGTGTATCCAGCAACGACGCCTTAATCCGGTCAGGCTTGGCAGGGCGGTCCGAGCCTAGCGTGTAACACCATACCAGCAGCGTGCCGCCGGTAACAGCAGGCGGATCGGTAGGTACGCGATCTGTTTGCTGAGGATATTTAAGTTTAAAGGGTACGGAAAATCTATGGGTGAAATATGTCCTATAGGAGTGTAGAATTACCAAGGCTGCGAGCGTATAAATATACTAAAATCAAGAAATTGTTAAATTGTAAGCCTCCTACAATACCCACCACTAAGCTTTTCACCCGTAAATTTTTGTTTCAAAAATGATCAGGATCCTATGAAACGTCAAAAAAAGAAGTTTGAGCGATTTACATTCTTTTTCGTCCTTAGAATTTTTCACTGCCGCCACTGGACCGATTCCCAGAAACTACAAAGCTTCTGCGACGTTATAGTAGTATTAATATTCTGTGTACGTTTAATTGAAATCCGAGTGATACTTCTCAAGTAATAGGGGGTTATAAGATTAGCGGACATACCGACATACAGACAGACAGACCGACGAAAATTACATTACATGGTTTTTCATGATGCAGTAGGCGTGGGAAGTAAAAGCTATATAATTCAGTTATACAAGTATGTCGATTGAAATCACACAAGTCCACTTGTGTCGCATTGTAATATGCGGCTATCGACGTTTCATTTTACCATCTTAGAATGTAATAAAACTTCTTGTATTTTGGAATGCGGTGCAAGTAGATAACTCTTTAGTACCTTACATCAAATTTCTCCATTTGAAAGGCACTACACGAATTTGCAATAAAATGCAGGCTTTCCATTTAAAAAACGTATGCTTGTCACTACGTAGTTATGTATCACTCTGTAGAAATAAATATATTATCCAAGTAAGAAGCATTTTGTTGTCTACAATTTTTGTAATTAACTTTTTTCGATACCATACGTAATAACAGAGTATAATGTAAGGTTGTGGTGAGAGCAAATAAACGTAACTATTCTGAAAATGTTGTCTCCAGACATATAATTTATTCACTGAAACAAAGCAGTTACATCATATTATTTAGTAAATTTCGATGCCAAAGTTAATGCAAAATAGATCCTAAATTCATACGTACAGTTTGAATTTTCCGGGTATATTTATGTTGGTAACAGTTTTCTGTGCTGTGACATTGTCTCAAAGCTTATCAGGTAATTACGCCAACGGCTGTTGCTTATTTGTGGTTTATTTTCGTTCTTTTTGTCTCAATATCTGCATTTTTATTTTATAAAACCATTTTTTCAAAACCTTGAGGTGTCCTTTCATGCATTTTGCTAAGATGCCAAAACCTGTGGGTCGACAAGCAAAAGAATTCGTCATGTTTTTGACGAAATATTTTGAGACCGAACGAGATCATGGAGCCCCATTATTGCCTTTACAGTCCGTAAGAGAAGTATTAGGTAGTAAATAGAATTTATACTAGCTATAGCGTTTACAAAACATACACTTCGTAATGTTGGTTGCGGTAAGGCAACGAAGGCATAAAGTAGATTTTGCAAAACGTCCTAGGATCTAGTAGTTTTAATTAATGTGGCAACCATGTGCGTCAAGCATCACCGTCATTATTTGAGGATGTGACGTAACTGCTTTGATTCAGTGAATAGATAAATATTAGATTTTTTCTACATTTCCATCATCATCTTGAACTTTTCCGCATACTAAATGCCATTTCTCTTTGAAGAGAGACATCGGTAGATTGAATCATTAAAAATATTAAGAAAAACGCAATATATATGCACAGCATAATCTTTTTTATTATATCATTATATCATGTACTGCTCTTTTTTCTGCGAAACAATAATAAATTCAGAGTATAACTTGCAGGCCGTTGCACCTAATAAAATGCAAGGAAATAAGAAAATTGACCCGACCTTGAAATTTTGAGCTACTAAAACATCTTAAGTTCAATTTTGAGAATTATTTTGTTCAATGTTGATGGAACCAAGTTGATAGCCCTTCAAATTTTGGGTTCTATGACACATAAACTGGTAAAAATAAGATCTTTGAATAAATAAAAATGTTTAAACTGAGAAAACAGGCGCAATTAATATATTTTGTTAATTGATTGAGTATCATTCATTGGCTTTTTGCACATGGTTATAGATTCCAATATTAAGCTCAAAAGATGTTGATTCTGATAAAAAAAAAAAAACAAGAAAGTGAGAAGGTCGAGTCGGGTCCTGGATTCTCCAACCGTCTGTCTAGTTTTAAGTTACTTCAATAGTGCCTGAGATGTATTAGATTAAAGATTTGGCGCGTTTAGATAAATCCGTAAATCTTCATTCGGAACTTTTTTATTTTCAGGAATGGGAAGGTAGAGATCCATACTACCTACCATTTCACTATATCCATTGAAGTACGGAACAAACCTCTATACCAATACAATTTGGAACTTACTGCTTACCAAAGCTTCCTTATCCTCAGTCACGACTTTGTTGGTAATACTTGATACAGTCGATTCAAATGATCCAGCGTGTTGTAGCAGAGCAGATGGTGGCGCAGGAACTCCAGCAGTTTGGCAACACTGTACTGGATCCCTCATCCATTTTTCCAGGAGAAGTTCTCTAGACCACTCTGCAAAATATTGAGCATGCACGTCTCAATATGTTTACTCTTGAAATTGTGATTTCACGAACAATCTCTTGGTTTTAATGTAGCTTTACTCACCATTGTCCCTCAATAAAGCTTCGGCAGTGAAAAGTGGAATTTTCAACATATCTGAGGTGTCCACCAATAGTTGGTCCTTGGCTTCTTGCAAGTCTTGGCTCCGTAGACCACTGTAGACCTCTTGTTCATGGATCACTTCGTCTTCGTTTACTATGTCGGCATTGTCAGCCTGCATTATTAACATTTTCCATTATTTAAGGACAAAAACTATTAGATAATAATAATAACCATGGTGTTTATTACCATTATCTATAAACGAGATTTAGCTTATAGCTACTGACATCACCTTAGGTAGATGTAATACACAGCAAAGTGAAGATCTTAATAAACAGATAAATAAAATCAACAAACCTATCTTTATACTAAAAACTTATTCATCATACTTGTTAGCCTGTTATGATATGCTAATCATTTACAGGTGTCTATCCTACAAATATTGTTGAAGCGACATCCGAAATTTCCCTGCCGGTAATTGTTTAATATCTACAGGAAGTGAGTTGAAATTGGTGATTTATTTATATGTAAAACTTCTATGAAAAAAACCTGTTGTACAAATATGATATCATGTTGGAGTGCAACTGGAATTTTTAACCAATTCAACTCCTTAACTTTTCCAGGCCATATTTTCTTAATAAAGCGACATCCTATATTTCGTATCACTAGACCTGTTATTTGCGATTTTGTAAGTTCAACTTAAAAAATGATGCAGAGTTATTATCAATATCATTATTTTAATTTAGTGAATAAAAAATCAATACAGTCGAAACCTTTTGAGTAATCAAGAGAAACAACAATCGATGCTAATTATTTATTGGTTTATTTATTTATTTACCCTTTCCCATAACATATACGAAAACATTACGTTTATGTGACAGATTACAATAACTTTATATGAATTATTAAACTGAAGAAGAACCAACGATTCATGTGATACCCAATCTACTTGTGTTTAAAACCTAACAAACCAAATTTCAATAGATACATTTCTCATGTGTTTTTCGATGTGCCTAATACTGTTGCTGAAAGCACTTATGTTGTAGCTTACAGCGGGGTTGCCAGATCTAAGAATTCTAGAATGATGTGGAATCGTAAACAGTTCGTCTTTCATTAACATTAAGATAAATTTGTGCAAGCACTTCTGGGCAATCTATGACACCATTAACTAATTTAATCAGAAAAGGTAAATCAAAATTTTCCCTTCGGCGTTTCAAGGATTCGATGTTCAACGTACTCATTAGTTCTGAAGCATTATGACCCCGACCCATTTTAATAGCTGCCTGTTTTAAAAATTTATCCTGCACTGCTTCACCAAGTAAATTTGGCGACCTATCGCTGTTGTGTACTCCAAAATAATCCACTACAAAGAGCGGTATAGAATGCGAAAAACTACAGAGCTGTTTGGTAGATCTAAAAATGTATCCCAATATTTTATATGATTTAGAAGTAATTTCTCTAATGTGTGTTTTAAAAGTTAATTTTGTATCAAAAGTTATCCTAAATCCCTAACTGAATCAGTTCTAATGAGGTCACGGGTTTCAACTTTATACTCATATGTGAGAGAATTTGAAGCTTATCTGGTAGCATTTATTCAAATTGAAGTTGATCTTATTAGTACTACGTCACCGAGTAAGATTTATGAGAGCTCTTTGTAGGATTTCCGCATCGTGGATGTTTCTCACTGTTCTGAATAATTTAAGATCATCTGCAAAAAATCAAATAACTGCTATTTGATATAGCTTTTTCCACATCGTTAATAAATAAATTAAATAAAACTGGACCAATGTGGAAGCCTTGGGGTACACCTGAAAAGACACTGATGGGATTATATAATGAACCGGCATATCTGACATACTGTGTTCGTACTGATAGGTAGCTTCTAAATCAGGATAGTTGGCTGCTTGATATTCCCAAACTCTCTAATTTAGCCAAAAGCAGATCGTGATTTACTCTGTCGAAAGCTTTCGTATAATCCATCTAGACAGAGTCTACTTGAAGCTTGTTCTCAAAAACAGTTATTATGAAGTTCTTCATAAATGATTAAATTTTTAGCAGTTGATCTACCTGCGGTGAAACCATACTGTTGGTCATTACTTGAACAATGTCCCACGACAGTTCATTTGATACCAGGTATCTAAAAGCTTGGCAATTTCGGATTGGATACCTACTAATAATAATAATATTTTTTCAATCAATGTACAAAGAGAACAAATAACTTGAGTAAATAAATATAAAATCAAAACAGGCCCAATAGAAGGCATTGCCTGTATATGGAACAATAATTTTAATTTGCTACTTTAGAATGCAAATGGACAAAAAGTTACCACAGTAGATTATTTATTTACTTGATATTCGCATTTATGAGCTTATGAATTTCAGTCCTAGATATAGAATGTAGCCACTGCTTTAAATTCCTTTTGAAACAATTTCCGAAATGTAAATCTTTTAAATCTTTAAGTATAATTTCATAAAATTTTGGCTCTACATAAATAGAGATATGACCACTGCATTATAGATTTATGCGGCAGAGGAACTACTGTGCCACGAATTTTGTACCTTATGTAATGATTATGTTTAATTTTTTGGTCAGTGTTGACAAATTTATGGGAGTGAGCGATACTGTGTAAGAAATAAAAGAATAATAATTCTTATGTCATACATTCATGCATCTGCGTATAATTTGTCAGTGGGATAAAGTTTCGGTTTTTTAAACATCATTTTTAGAATACTTCTTTGAAAAACATCTAAATTATAGATATGTGAGGAACATGCAGCTCCCCATGCTCATATACCATATGTGAGATGAGTCTCAATCAGTGCATGGTATGTTCGAAAATATTTTTCTGTCAATATATTCGCAAGGTATTTAATTTTGTAGGATACAAATCTAACTTTCTTTAAAATATAATTGACATGGATGTCCCAACGTGCGTGAGGATCCAAGACCACTCGAAGGTATTTTATGTTCAGCAGTCTATTAATTTGTATTTTTTGATCATTAATGTTGAAGGAGAAATTTGTGCAATTTGGCAGATGTCTAGCATAAGATCCAATTAGTAAAAAATGTGTTTTAGAATAGTTAATGCTTAATTTTCTACTATTAAACCACCGAATAATTTTGATAAAATCATTTTCATTTATATTTTTTAGATCAGACAAGTCAGTGCCTTCATATAATATTGCAGTATCATCTGCAAAACTGGTTATTTTGCCAACAATTAATTTGGAAAATATCATTTAAATATATATTGAATAACAGTGGACCTAAGACAGTTCCTTGTGGGACACCAGACTTAATATACATTTCTTTGCTAAACGATCCTGACGTCTGAACAGATTGTGGGCGATTTGATAGATAATTTTCCATCAGTGAGTATGCGTTTCCTCTGATACCAATTCTTTCCAATGGTTCTAATAATAATTTGTGATTAACTGTGTCGAAAGCTTTCTTTAAATCAACAAAAAAGCATATAGAAGGGATTTTGTTATCAATATTTTGATGTATTTGATTTACAATTTTAACTATTGCGTCCGATGTAGCCTTCCCTTCTGTAAATCCATATTCATTTTCACTTAAAATTTTGAATTTCGTGAGGTATCGAATCATTCTAGTAGATAAAACTTTTTCAAAACTTTTGCCACACTGGATATTATTGATATTGATCTATAATTATTAACATCTGTTTTTTTCTGCCCGATAGTTTTGCACATCATTCTTAGAATTCTTCTCTTGCTCTAATGACTTCATCTACTATCTTCAGAAGTGCAGTCGTGGTACTGTGATTCATACGGAAACCGGATTGATTACTCGGTATAATATTGTTTTCATTTATATTTGCTAAAATTCGTTGGTATACGACTTTATTCTAATATATTTGAAGGCACGCATAGCTAACTAACGTGTCGCAAATAAGATATGCTGTTTGGATTTTACACTTTCGGTAGATGCTTAACTATTGCTAGCTTCAATGATTCTGGAAAGTAGGTATTTTCGATGCACATATATATAATATGCGTTATATTTCAAATTAGTGTTGGTAAAAGCTGCTCAATCATAGACAGGGTTATTCGATCTACGCCAGGAGCATTTGACATTAGAGAATATGCTGAAGATTTGACAGAATCATTATCAGCTTGAGAGAACCTAAAAACGCTGTTATAGAAATGCCTTTCTTATCATACCAGAATCGACCACTGTAGAGAGCGCATACCTGATAGATGGCGCTTTGCGCTGCCTCATTTCGACAGATCAGACCTCCTGGATAGAGGATAGTTGTGATGCTTTCATTTATTATCCCAGAGACGAGAGGCCAAGCCTAGAACTATGCTGATGAGTAGCCAAGAAGCACGAAACAGCTGTCCATTGTTGGCATCGTTACTCGGATGGACGAAAGCATCATATCGTTTCCATTATAAACAGGGAAAAAATACTCACGAAAACCATTCTGCTTTCCAACAACCTAGCAATATCATGATGGGAACCTCTCATTGCAAGATCGCATGGCGTCAGTTTGTCATTATTTCGATGAATAGTGGAGCCCCATGAGCTAGTAGAAGCTCAACACATCTCTTCAGCCCTGTTTGAGCTGCCCAGTGGAGAGCAGTATTGCCTTCCTGCGATAAAAAACGAGGTTTTAGACGAGTGTAAAGGTAGCGTTATCAGTTTGAAAAAAGGTGGGAGTGCAAAACACAATCATCGTATGAGCATGTAAGATACACTCAAACAGGCACCAAATTAGCGGAACATTCACCAACTTTTAAAGTTGTTACATCTATGATGGGACTTTTATTAACTTAGTCTTATTTCTTGTAAAAACAAGCTACGCGCAGTGAAGGTATATGGAGCAGTTTTTACATCAGAAGTTCCAAATTCGACTCTCACCATTTGGATCTCGGAAACGGTAAGAGATAAGAACTAGGTTAAATGGGAGCAAAAGGTAACTAAGAAAATAGCACAGAAAGTTTCGCTACTCTGAGTATTTCCGAAGATAAGCGAAAGCCACTGAATTTTTCCAGAATCGTTTTTATTTTTTCCATACTATATTTGAGATGGGACTTCAAAGCAACATGTATATTAACATTGCCATTTTTTTCCTCTACAAGATGGCATAGAATTTCAATATAACGTTTCGTCAACTCAATCATCAACGCTATTTTTTCTTATACGCCAAATTGGATTCTTGCACAGGGCACATTCTCAAACCCAAGTTATTTGGAGAAAACCAGCATAGTTGACTTTGAAAATGACACATGTTTGTACCATTAAATCACCAATGCTATAATTTATGAGAAGCGTGTTTAAATAACATTCAGATAATTTGCCCATTTACCGACTACAACAAGCATTATATCTGAGAAACATGAAATGTGTTAAGACAGGTGCAACATGTTCGAGGCTTTTACTGACTTGAACATTTTTCTATCAGTTACATAAAATAGTATAACATAATACAACATTGAGGATACAATGTTTCAAATACGAAATAATTATTAATAAATTAAATAATATGACACAGTTTAAGCTTTGGGTTGTTTTTTTATTCGATCAGTTAACACCAACTATAGGAAGATTAGTATTTTCGATATTTGAAGTTTTATAATACCAATAGATGTCATAATATACCTGTATGTACCATGTCATATCATTAAAATCGGAAGTAAAAACTGAAGAAATATTTGACTGACGATGTAATGAAATAATTGACTGATAATTTTGAGGCCTACTTACGAAATACTGTTTTTCTTTAACTACGGCTTGTCTATGTGTATGTATAACATACCTTTTTGGGATCAGAATTAAAAACGCTAATCGCCTGTGTAAAAATCTAATATACCCTGTAAATTGGGAGTGCAACTACCTATATACGTATAAAGCGCGATGTGATATCATCTTCAATGCATCATGATGACCTGCTTCCTTCAGCAGTTATACTTTACAACAGCTATGTCAAGCTCAAAGTCGTTGCTGGGCCAAAAGCTAGATGGGCCGCAAAATCTATAATCTCAAAGAAGACAAGCTGCTGCAGATTTTAACAAAAAAAGTACTACTATAACTACAACTACAACTATTTAAGGCTAACAGTGGAGCTTTCTTGTTTTTTCAGTAATCTGATGATATCTTAGATAGATTTAATCATGCTGCTACTGCTATTTCATGGGATATACTTAAACGTTATGGTAGTCATTATAGAAATGGGTAATAGGGGGGGTCAAAACAAGTCAAAAAGTTCATATGACCCATGGTCCAAAAGTCAATAGATTGTTGTCTAAGTGGGTTTATAGTTTACAACTTTAAGTGCGTTATAACGACCACAATCATACTAATTTTTATAATCTAATCTAAAACGTTTTTAAATTGGGTAATTAACAAATAAAGTTTTTCTAAGTTAAGCCAAAATAAATTTGTAGTCAGTAAGTATGTTTCATTAAATTGAATATTTAAAACGCACAGGACATCATCACTCTTATCAAACCAGCAATCGATCGCAAACGGTAACAGTGGTTAGTTTTAGTTGTTTTGTTTTTGTTCACGTACGTCGTCGTTTTGATTTACAATGTTCTCGAATCAAGAGTTCGCCGACATGTTGTTAGTTTACGGTGAAGCTCGTCAGAATTCAAATCTTGCAGCTCAAATGTATTGCGACAGATTTCGCCAACGGGTACACCCAGACAGAAGGACATTTGTGCAAGTGTACCAAAGACTTCGAGATACTGGAAGTGTTTAGCCCACTATTATTCGCACTCGTGAAAGACAGGCAACTGTAGAGCAGGACGAACAAATTTTAAATATCGTGGAAATCAATGCAGATATCAGAACTCGGGAATTAGGCCACCGCGTAGGATTATCGCATACCATAGTCAATAGAATCCTACGGGAAAATTTGCTTTATCCCTACCATGTATAACGAGTGCAGGCCTTGTTACCAGAAGACTATCCTCGCAGACTAACATTCTGTCAGTGGTTTTTGCACCAAAACATTGAAAATCCGGACTTTTTAAAAATATTCTAACGACGGACGAATGTACTTTTACGAGAGACGCGATATTAAATTTCCATAATACTCACACGTGGGCCCAAGAAAATCCTCATACCATTCGTGAAGGTCGTAATGAAGCTTGTATGGAAAATGGAGGACGATATTTTGAACACCTTTTTTTAATACAAAAAAGTGCAGTGTTGGTTTTAAAAAGAAAACAAAGTATGTATCAAAATTGTGTTCCCTATTTATAAGTGGATTTTTTTAATATGTTCAATAAACTTTCACACACCAGGTGAGCGCTGAGACAGTTAGTGGTAAGTCCGTTTTTTTAATTGTTTGCATTTTACGAGTACATTATCAAATAATGAAATAATACCTAAGAGCCAAAAATAACAAACTTTATTTGCACTGCGTTCCGTCGTAATTTGCGTCTGGCATTGTGGCGTTGTCAGATTTTATTTTACTTTAAAGTCGCTTTTCTATAAAAAAATGCCGCTTTGACCCCCATGTTTTTTTTTTATTCAAACTAAGTTTATTCAAATTCAAATTCAAATTCAAATTCAAAAACCAATATAACTTACAAATTAAAAACAAGCTTCAGTACAATTTAAATAAAAAAAGCTTCAAAAATACATGAGCTTCTATACTCTTGCTACCCTGAATAACCAAGATTGCAATAGAAATCTGAGCAAAGATACTAGCATCAGATCTAGAACCAGCAAGTAACGGTATATGAATTGTGAAAATTCTGTATACTTTCGTAAAGGGTAAATGTCTGAATCTTGTCGTCACAAATACTAAATTTCGTCTCTGCATAAACAAATCTAAAATTCATAACAATAGTACAGAAGCATACTAAAAACACTCAGAAGTATAAATATAGAGTACATAAAATATGAATATCTGAAATATGATAATATAGGGATATTTCGAGTAAGGTCAAACTATGTTGTTTAAACAATACAAATTTTGCGTAAAGGTTAAGTAGAGAAACAAGAGTACTATAATTTACTACAAAAGAATAGTCACCTAAGCTATAAGCTTGTGTGTGTCATACAAGATAAATTCAATGCATGGCTAATGATCATAAGGTATATTATGAGCAAATGAATATAAAAAAAGAAATAAAAAAACATTAGATAGAAACGAAATTACTAAGTTGAGTCAAGCTACAGTCGATGCAAGCATGTCAAAGTTATTTAAGATGAGCTTCTTAATTCTTTTTTGAAACTATACTTCGAGAGGATTTTATATTCTAGGGGTAATTTATTATACAACCTAATACCATCAAACTTTATGCATTTTTGGCAAACAGATTTATTCACTCTGGTATAGGTGTTACTTATATTTATTTCAGTTCTTGTTTCATAAGGGTGGCTGGTTGGAACATTGTTTCGGGAGTGAAAAAATTTTACAGCAGCAAAAATATATAAACCTCTAACATTCAAAAGATCATTTTCAATGTAAGCAAATCTGCAACTTGACCTACATGGGATACGAAAAATAGTCCTGACAATATAATTTTGCGTGGTTTGTAGTATTTTTAAAGTACTAGAGTATGCGGCTCCCCAAATACTTATCCCGTAAGTTAGTAAAGACCCCACAAACGAGTTATATATTGAGAGAAGACTCTTTCTGCTTAAAATATTCCTAAGAATGAAAAACTTATGAATAATTCTCCTTAATTTCGATGCCAAAAGCTCGGCATGACTCTGCCATTTTAAATTACTGTCAATAGTGATTCCTAAGTATCTAATAACTTCAACTCTTTCGACAGTGTCAGCACTATCATTTATAATTAATGTTCGGTGGTATAATGGCATGCCTGCTTTGGTTGGAGAAAACGTTACATACTTAGTTTTAGAGATATTAAGTTTAAGTAAATTGTTATCCAACCAGTATTTGACTTTATTTAATGACAACTCGGCATTCCGTATTGCATCATCCCATGAATGACCAGTGCAAACTAAAACAGTATCGTCTGCATATGATATCATTTTACAGTTGAAATTACATCGAAGTAGTTCATTTATGTATATGAGGAACAGTGTTGGTCCCAAAACCGTCCCCTGAGGCACACCTATTTTGATCTTTTGAATGTTGCTTAAATCTGACCCTACCTTAACTTGTTGTAATCGATCAGCCAAATAGTTCTCAAATAAGTTCAGAACTCCGCTACGCACTCCAACACTTTCTAGTTTCTTTAATAAAATTGTGTGAGATACTGAATCGAAAGCCTTTTGAAGATCTAGGAAAACTGAAACAGTCTTATTTCCATCTTGAAAATTTTCAAGCACTTGTCCTGTAAGTTCTTGTAGAGATTGCTCTGTATTACAATTTTTGCGGAACCCAAATTGACAGTTCGATATTATGTCATATTTCTCAAGAAAAGAACAAAGTCTGTTATTCAAACATTTCTCAAAAACCTTCCCAAATACATTGTTAACTGAAATAGGTCTATAATTGAACATATTGTCTTTACTTCCAGATTTAATGTTATATGAAACTTTTTGCTTCTTTTAACCCCCTCTATCACCCATTTAAATAATGACTATCATAACTTTTACACCCTGTATATCATTACAAAAAACCTTTTTGAAATGTGAAAATATTGCGCTCTAAGCTAAAACATCCTAACAATCATCAAGGGAGGAGCCCCCCTGCGGCCGCTGTAGCGCCTGGATCGGAGTAATGCCTAAATGCCTATGTGTTTTAACCATGAGGACAAGAGAAGAAAGACAATGTTAATGTATTATTTTTAAATCCCATCTCAAATAACGGCAGTGAAAAATAAAAACGATTTTGAGAAAACTCGGTTTCTTTCGTCTGTCTCCGGAAATCCTTGGAATTGCGAAACTTTCTAAGGAATATTTTTATACTACTTAAATGCGCAACTTTGCCTCCATTTGAGCAACTTCGTTCTTCTTATTGATGGTGCGAATTGAACTTGAAACACCCGGTATCGTCTTGTAAGTGAATGATCTACGAAAAATGCAAATTTGTGTTTGGGTAAGGATATTAGGTCGCTAGTTCTTACTTTATCCTGAGCTCCCACATCAACTCTTTCCCTCCTGCCAGTCGTAAGATCAATAGCAGGTCCTTTCCAAGCCAAGAGCAGATGAGCACAAGCTGCTCTTCTGTCTTGAGCTCCATATCCTCTTCTAGATCTTTCATCATCCAGCTTACAGGCTGCGTGTAGAGCTGTTTCGTTGGCTGCATTTTTCTTGTTTGGATCACCCCCGAGGTCTGTTAGAAAAGTTCGCAAGAGATGCTTCATGCCTGAAACAATTTCATGTAAAAACAGTTGACGTCACAATCAGAGAATTTATACACTTGTGCGCAAATTCAGCGTCTCAATATTTTGAATGTCTTTTCCGACATTACTTTACGAGCTACAAGTATGAAGCAAATTTCGACTGCCTTCTCTATTCTCTAACCAACCACATATGTATAAATCGCTGCTTCAGTCTAGGATACATTAGTGTGTCTTATTTCGCAGTGGACAAGTAAAAACAGTACATCTATCTGATGATGTTAATATTAATGGGTGACATTGTATACTAAGTGACATATAAATCCGAACACCCAGTTTAAATGGTTTTATTTTAATAAAAGTTGGTGAATGTATTTATCTTACTGTAAATAACAAGTGAAAAAATTTTCATCCTTATCAGTTGGACATTCCGGTTTTTATACTGCTTTTTTTTAATTCACTAATGCTCTAAAAACGAATATTTCAGCCGCAGTTAAGAATCAACGTTGGCGGATTTTGTTCTTGACATCCTTTACGATCGGTTACGATCCCTAGAGTACGGAGACCTGTACGATTTCGTCAACTTTGTGAGTTTGATAGGGGCCGTATAGTGGGACTTCGGGAAGCTGGACTTTCTTTTCGGGCAATTGCAGTTAGAGTGCAAAGAAGTGTAGACACTGTGGTTAGGTGTTGTCAGGCATGGCTTCGAGAAGGCCGTACGCAAAGAGCAAGGGGCACTAGACGCCGCCGTAGAACAACAGACCGTGAAGATCGCCGCCTAAGATTATTGGCCTTAAGGGACCGTTTCTCCACTACCAGGTTCATTGCAAATGAATGGTTTGCAGAACACGGAAGACCTATTGGCATGCGAAGTGTTTACTGACGAATGAGAAGTTTTGGCTTGTTTTCATACCGGCCACACTGGGTCCTCCCTTTAACTCGAGAACACCGACGTAATCGCCTTGAGTGGTGCAGACAACGGTCACTCTGGGATCAGGAATGGAACAGTATTGTCTTTAGTGACGAGTCTCGATTTTGTTTAGGCATGCACGATGGTCGTACCAGGGTTAGAAGGCGACGTGGTGAAAGGAGGAATCCACAGTTTTTGTTGAAAGACATGTTCATCACACTGTTGGAGTTATGGTTTGGGGTGCTATAGCTCATGGTTCCAGGTCACCTTTAATCTTCATCAGAGGTGACATGAACGCGCAGCGTTATATCCACGAAGTTCTAGAACCCCATCTTTTACCCTATCTTGACACCCTGGCAGATCCAACTTTCCAACAAGATAATGCCCGACTACATGTTGCAAGAGTCACAATAGACTTCTTTCAACATAATGATGTCACATTGTTACCATGGCCACCAAGATCTCCCGACTTATCCCCAATTGAGCACGTGTGGGATATGAGGGATAGGAGATTGCTCAATTTGCAACGTCCTCCTCAGACTCTAGAAGCACTTCGAGAGGAGTTGGTGGTTGCCTGGAATGAGATACCACAGGAGGACATTGACCACCTGATCAGAAGTATGCCTAGGCGCGTTGGAGAATGCGTAGCACATCAGGGTGCATCCACACATAATTAAAGGTCAAAGGGCTTTATAGCAGTGCAATCATTTTGAAATTTTTATCATTTACTTATTATGCTTCATTAAGTACTTATACAAGATTTTATTAAAATAAAACCATTTGAACTGGGTGTTCGGATTTATATGTCACTTAGTATAGCTTGACTGGCGAAGATTATATCCAAGGATTTAAACCACTTTGGGATATTTAATCGATTTATAAGGGTGTTTCAAATTTGACGCTCACCATTGGGATATCGGAAACTGTAGGAGATACGAAGTCACTTAAATGGGAGCAAAGTTGCGTATTCAGGTAACCAACAAAATGCTGCTTAGAAAGTTTCGTAATCCAAAGTGCTTCAGGAGAGAGTCGGTAAAAACGAATTTTCCGAACACCTTTTTATGTTCTCCTGGCTTTATTTGTAATGGTATTTCAAAATAAATTACACACTGACATTGCCACTTTTTCTCCCCTATAAGATGGAATAATCAGAATTTCAATATGACGCATCATCTCTTGTCACGCCATATTGAATTTTTGCACAGATGACTAGAGTTTCAAATTTTGATTCCAAAAATGTATAATACATAAATTGACATTGCCAAACCTGTTTTTGTAAGCACAGCAGAATTTCCTAGGTAGGCCTTGAAATTATCAATTATTTGTTTCACATACCAGACCTATCCCAAAATCACTTTTATTTTTTCCTGACTTTATTTGAGATGAGGTTTCAAAATTAAATGCATGTTAATATTGCCATTTTTTCTCCTGTACTAGCATGGCATAATTAGAATTTCATTATGTCGTTTCGTGTCTTGCCCTCCAGCATTTACTTTATTTTTTCTTATGGACGCCATATCGCAGATGAAAAGAGTGTTTTGATTTCAAAATTGTGTAACATGTCCACATTGCTAAGCTTCAGCTATTCCGGAAAAAGAGAAGTTTCTAGGTAGGCCTTCAAATTATCAGATCTCATTTGTTTCGCATACCAGACTAGACCTTACATTGAACACAACAACAGAGTTTGGACAACTGAGAAGAAGAGAAATAAATTGAGCTGTGAACAATGTACAGAGAAGAGTCAGACTTTGCCTACAAAATAACGGACGACATTTTGAACATCTGCTATGATTGATGATGACCTCTGCTTATTTATGATTATTTTGGCTGTTAACATCAATAAAATTTTGATTTTGTGTTCAGGTTTCACCACGTCTTTATTTCCTCATAATTTTCATCCAACAACTGATTTATGGCCAACTAAAGAAATGCATCACTGAAAAGCCCAATCAGATGTACAAAATTCCAATAAAGCGACTATATGATAAAACAAAGTTGGTGATCTAAGCCTAAAGACGAAATATCGAATTGAAGATTTGACTACACCATCTTGCAGAGGAGAATAAGCAAAAATGACATCATTCAATTTATCCATCTCCTCATTCTCAAATAAAGTCAGGATAAAATGAAAGTGATTTTGGGATAAATCTGGTATGCAAAACGAATTACTCTGAAAATTTCACGGCCTACCTAGGAAATTCGGTTTTTTAAATAACTAAAGTTTGGCAATGTCGATGTACGACGTATTATACATATTTTGTATCAGAATTAAGAACTCTATTGATGTGTGCAAAAATCCAATATGGCGTCCATGAGAAAAAATGAAGTTGATGCTGTGGGACAAATCATATTATAATTCGAATTATGCCATCTTGTAGAGGCTATGAAGTGACAAAGTAAATGTGCAGTTTATTTTGGAATCCCAATGCAAATAAAATCAGGAAACAATTAAAACTTTTACTGGAATATTCGGTTTTTTCCATCTCTCCCAGGAAGTACTTTGAATTTATAAATTTTCTAAGCGACATTTGGTTAATTATCTTAAAATACAAATTTGCTCTTATTTAAGCGTCTTCGTATCTCTTACAGTTTCTGAGATTCCAATGTTGAGGGTCGATTTCGAAACACACTGTATTAGAAGGTACAAAAAGTTCATAAAGATGGGTTCAGTAATTTCCCGTTTCCATGATTCAGGGTGACTTATGTTTAGCGAGAAATTGTTTGATAAGTGCCGTTTTGTAATGATTTTGCTTGGAAAGCATTGTTTGGAGTTCCTGGGCCACTGATGCACCATCAGCGAGGCTAGCATCACCACTAATAGTACAAGCGGAACCAATACATCTAATGATACTGTTTTTTCCTACGGTCCACAAATTTCTCAAGTTCTCCGAATACTAGTAACAGTAATATTAACCTTACAAAATAGCATTAAAAGTGTGATGCAAATGGTGGAGTCTAGCTACCGGCCAATCTATTAAACCAATATTTTAAAATAACATATAAAAAAAGATTAAGTATATGTAATAATAGTATAAACTATGAACATGTCTGTTACTGTATATGTAATAGAATATTTAAGGTATTAAATGCTTCTAAAATTTCGTACATAAAATGTAATCAACAAAGACTTAGTGCTACCAAAATTTGTGTTAGACTGTGTTGAAACTATATTGTTTTATACCCTATTCGTAGTTCATTTACGTGTGATATCTCCTCCTCGAAAACTTGACAAGAAGGGAGATTCGAATATTTAGGCAAAAGAAATTGTCCTTAACGTTTAGAAAAGCGAAATTTTAGAGTATTCTGAAATTATACAGGGTGGCGCATCGAAAATGAAACAGACGCATTTACTGGCAGCTCATTTTTTTTTTGGGAATCTTGGGGGCTATTCAATGGCACCTCTTCTACCAATCCATCGATCTAGAAACGTCTGATCTAAATATTGTCGGACACGTAATGCGTAATGTGGTGGGGCACTATCCTGTTGGAACATCAAGCTATTCGCAATGTACCGCTGATCATTATGAATTATGGCTGTTAATGCAGGTAATGCATCTATGGTGTCTTCCAGTAATTCCAAATACATTTCACCGGTCAAATCTCTAGGTAAGAAAAAAGGACCAACTAAATGATCTCTAAAAATACCAGCCCAAACATTTAATTTTTGTGGCTGCCGTGTATGAACCTCATGATAAATTCTGGGATTAGAATCGGACCAATATCGGCAGTTATGACGATTTACTATGCCATTTAAGAAAAAGGAACATTCGTCGGAAAAGCAAGTGTTGAATAGAAAATGTTCATGGTTTATAATTCGTTCACTCATATCTTCACAAAATTGTAATCGCCGATCAAAATCGTCTTCATTAAGTTGTTGTACCAGGTGAATTTTATGCGGATGAAAACTATGGGCCTTTAGAATCCGTTGGACAGTACGTCGACTAACACCACACACAGTCTCCAATTTGCGGGTACTTAACGTAGAATCTACATAAACTTGCCCTAAAACCCCCACTTCTATTGCTTCGTTCCTTATGGGATTTTCAATGTTGTGTCTTTTATTGGCCACCGACCCAGTTTCCCAAAATTTAGCTACAAGTTCTAGAACATATTTTCGATGCGCGTTACTGTTCTCATGTCGGTCATATATATTTCTCCTGTTCTATTAGCGCACTGATTATTTCCGAAAAATATTTCGATAATTTCCACTCTTTCTGCTGTGGAATATACCATGGTTAATTTATGTAATAAAGCGTTACAAGTTATTTTAGCAACAAAGTTTGGTCAAATCAGCCGCAAACTACTATATGTACTAGATTCCTATTTAAAACAAGTACGAGATATTTCCTTATCTTTCTTCAAGAAATAACTTTTTTGCCACAAAAAAAACGCTCCAATAGCTATTTTCAGCAACAAAATGATAAACAAACCATGAGCGTAGTGAAGAAAAGCATTTACTGATTAAGTAAATTCTTTTAGTCAAATTTCTTCTGAATGTACCTATTAAAGTCTACTTTAAGCTTGAAATCAATAAATCTTCAAAACTACTGACCTGCAGCTCATGCATTTTACATCATTATAAAGGGAATTGAAAGACCTAATAAGGCATCACTCGACCCCCCTTTTTCATTTAAGATTTTAGGGTTGGTGTCACCCCCGCCTAGGGGGCTGCGCGTATTAACGTGATTTTTTGTCAAACTTGTGTCGCCCTCGAAAACAAAATCGACGGGTCTGAGCGTTTTTTTAAAAAAAACTGACCTGCTAGTAAATGCGTCTGTTTCGTTTTCGATGCGCCACCCTGTATTTATGGATATTGAAAGACGTGTGGCGAACAAAACAGCTGTTGGATTCAGTTGATGACTTTGATCTGAATGCCAACAGATGCAAAGTCCATCAATTTTTTGAAAGGCAGGAACTTCCCACCTTAGGCAAAGTATTACAGAAGGTTAATAGTGATGAAGACTTACCTACTTTCAAAAGGACAACATTCTATAGTTTACCCAAAGAACTATTGAGTATAGAAAACTGGGCAGAAATAGTATTTTGATGGACAGTCAAGAGATTGTTTTATGGATAAGAAATTATTTAAAACCAAGATATATCGCGACCAGGGCAGGAAGATTCATTAGTTGGATGAAACCTGGAAAAATGCGGCGCATACAAAACATAAAGTATGGGCTGACTCTACAATTAAATCAGCAAGACAAGTCTTCCTAGATGGGCTGACCTAAAGAATCCGTCAGGTATGTGTATCCAACCAATTCGTCATTCGTGTTGTAAAAATGGTAGACTGAATCTATGAGCCCATGCTGAAAACAATAGCTACACTAAGATCAGCTAGCTATATCTGGTAGATTTGGAACCAACACCTGTCAGATACTCTGCTTGTATTATTATTTAGTTTTCTTAAATACTATATGAAATAATTATTTCCATGAATAAATTGACGAGAGTTCGTTTGAAATATGGTATGAAGAAACGCTGCCTAAGCTTGACGACAATGCCGTCTTTGTACTTGTTAATGCTTCATACCACTCTAGTAAACTAGAAAAAATTTCCACAATGTCCACAAGAAAGGTAGAAATTCTGTCATCAGAGTGATGGCAAACCAGTGGAAAGATTGCATTGTCACGTTCAAGAGACAATCGAAACAAAGATGTGGGATCTGGACAATTAGATCGATATTCAAACTAAACCTGTAATAATTGATATTAGCTATTCGGACGATGATTCAAGTACTTCTAGCAAATAAAGAATTGTGAAAAGTATGTGCACTCCTTTGTATAAAAATTATCATGTACCTATTTTGTTAGATTAATCAAAGACGATCGAGGAAAATACGGACCAGTACAATCTCGCTTTTGGGCATGTTGTGTTTTGTCTGGGCGTAAATGGACTACGAATGGGGTATAGTAGTGACTTAAATTTATGATGATTTGCCTGATAATATTTAGCGGCGTTATATGAGTAAGAGGCGCTGAAACATGGATGTGTGGTGTCTTGGTGTGGATGATGTGCCCGTATAACGTATTTAAATAATGAATTATTGTCTTGAATATTACCTTGTTCCTGACAACATTATGCTTACCGTGCTTAGCAGCATAGTGAAGGGCAGTATTGTGCTGATGGCTGTCTCCATAACTTAAGTTCGGGTCTAAATTTTTCCTCAATTCTGGAGAGCTTTGATATATTTGCATGGCCGCAAATTCGTCACCATGCTGAAGGTACTTCTTGAACTTCGAGGACGCGCTACCCATTATTCTCCTAATCAAGAGCTTGAAGCACTTCCACCACCTGTTACTGCGATGCTATTTCAATTGTTAATTTCTCTGTCATGAAACATTTTCAGCAGATGGTGCTTGAGCTGTTTGTATGTTCTGTGAGTGAAAAAAATTTATTCAAGCATATCGTACCGATTTTATATAGGTATTTTTCTCACAAAGTGGTTCATTCTTACACAATAAAGACTTCTTGGGTGTCTTGAGTTTTTCAGAGATGGATCATTAGCCAGCACAAGTTAATGAAGAAATTAATGACACGACCCAGCAGATATTGCCTTACATTAGCAGTAGAAAAACGGTGCTCTCATGAAGTGAATTCATGTATCAAGTGAGCTAAGGATGCTTCCTTAGCCCGCAGTGTTCAGGCGAAGTGCCAGTAACAAATCAATGGCGAGCACTGGATATAGATAAAAAATTTGTCGCTAGGACTGCTGAGGAATTTTCTAATGAATGAACAGCCAGACGTGTCACCCAACATATACCAAGTGACAGAAAAAGCAACACCCAGAAATAATGTAAATTATATCCATTATTATAACATGTTCTTAATTCTGTTAGTTAGTATATTTTTCAAGATTTGGTTGGAATGTTCTTTCAGCTGATTATCTTTGAATAATAATCGACTTTTCATACAGTCAACAGGTAACTAATTAAGGCACTTACAAGTGCCAAATCGGAACCTAGTCCTGTTCTAGCGTTTTGTCTGGCAATTTCCTTTGCAGCTGGGTCAAGTGAGATACATGTTTTAACCAGATCTACTTAATCTGATAGCTATAAATCTTAAAATGCCATAAATGTAATACTGTACTGCAGCAGTTTCTTCTTAACTGGCTCTTTAAGAATCTGCCACGCAAAAGTACTATCTAATAATGGCACTATCTTTGAATAATGTGTCCCTCGCTACACCCTACAGTCGGTACAATAAAATAATCTATTAGCTAAAGTATGAATATACGTCCAGTATTTTTGATAATGTACTGTCACTTTGTTCTACCCACAGCCAGCTATTGTTAATTGCAAAAATAATGAAAATGTTCAAGGATTAGTAACAGTCTTACAATTTCGTGCTATTCTGTGTATATTTTCACTTACCAAATAGTTTGTTCTTTTATAATTCGGCATTTTTTTCCAGATTTCATTGAACAGACTGTATGATACGTTGACATTTTCAAGGAAGTTGTTGCTTTGAGCATGACTGGGAGTACAGAGTTGAAAGTCGGGGGAGTTTTTACAGTGTTGTCACGATTTTGCTCACGACATTCCTATGTCTTCCAACTCTGAAGATGAGCGAGAAGGTAAGACTCGTAAGGAATATCATAAGGGCATCTAATTTTTCCGAAAAAATCGAAAAACACGTTGCCAAGTAATATTTTAACAACAAGCATGAGTGCTGGTGGCAACAAAAATCTGACTCGAAGACGAGGATGTTTTCACCTGCACGAACGTGTTTTGTTAAATAGTTATTTATTATACAGAGGCAAAAGGTACTAAAATCTAATATTTTTCCCATGTATAATACACAATATTTTCCTGTGACGGAGAAAACGACGATTTAATATTGAAAAATTATATTATTACAATATTTAAGTCAGAAAATTATCGGTGTGAAATTTGAATTTTAAACTTAGTAGGCTATGTTGTACTTATAGCGACAATAAGACCTGCGTTGCTAAGGAAACTTTTAAAGTAATCAAATAGCTGTCAATTTAATTTTGTGACTTGATTTGAAAATTGTGAGCTTAGTGGTTGTTTAGAAGTTATTTTTAATAATATAAAGTAAAAAATGTCTGATTTCGAGTTTTCTTTGACTCTACCGGAATTAGTAGAAGTAGCCAAAGTAGCGTTATAAAAATTATTGCCAGCTAAATCGATTATACAATTTCCGGGAAAAAAGTACTTACTTTTTTCCCGGTGAAAAAGGTAATTTCATAAGAAGTGACATTTTGTTGCCTGTCAACAGAGATTATTTCATGAGTAACGGATTATTCTGTATCTGATCTCCTAGGAGACCATAATTACTTGTTATCAAACGTATTGTAAAAAACAACTGACAGGTGGTGTCATACAATTTTCCCATCTAAAAACCATTTGTAATTCAAAATTGCGCGTTTGTGATTGGTAGAAATTAAGACGAGGGAAATAGTCACAGCAAAACCTCACTTCATTCCATATTACGAGATCAATACATGTTCTGAAGGGTTTAGAACCAGAAATGCGATATTTTAACGGCTCTTTGAATTCCTTATCCTTTTGACGTGTGGATCTGTATGTATATATGTAACCAATATATTCTATTTCACGGAGTAGATCCCAAACGGCCTGATGAATTTTGACATATGAAGTGTTGTTGGATTCGACTTAGCAGTGCTAGTGGCGCTGGCTAAAATTTTATAAAAATGGAATGACGGATTTTAATAAAAAAATCAAGCTTGAAATTCTTATTCAACGGGCTACAGCTTGAGCGACTTGATGGACTTTGATATATGAGATACCTCAAGATTTGTCTTGACAGAGCAAGTCACAATGGGTATTCAAAAATTCCATAAAATCAAAATGGCGGATTAAAAAATTCAATTTTCAAATTTCTATTGTACGGGCTACAGTCCAAACGGCTTGATGAATTTTGACATTTGAGGTGCCCTTAGATTCGTCTCAATAGTACAGTCAAGGATTCATTTTCTCAGTTACTGCAGTCAGGCTTCTTATAATTTTTAAAAATGTACTTGTAGACATCAACACGAATGTCACTATCCACTTTTGTATACTTAGTTTATAAGCCACCGCATCTTTTCTGTGTACAGGAAATCTTTTATGTGCTTTTTTTTTGCAAGTCTCCGTACGTTTAAGTATAGTATTATTCGTGAATTGTTACGTAAATACATAATTTTGAGCATCACTATATACAAACTGTCACCACTTTTCTACAGTCAAACCATTCTATATGACAACGTCGCAATATCTGGACCCAGTTATAGATCTGGCAAAGATGCGCGTGAGTGATAAGGGCGCGTGATTTGAGATCGTGGACCGTGGTTATGCTGAGAGATGTAACTTAATGTTTTATCATTGGTTAACGTATTCTACCTGATACTTATGCAGTTTATTTACGTATAAGTATGTTAGTTTTAGTTATGTTCGTACAATATGAGAATAAACTTATTATTATTATTTTCGTTTCTCTCTTTACTACTAATACTTTGAAAAGGTTAGTGTCTCATCGATGGCGCTGCCTATAAACTCATATTCGCACTCATATAATTGGTTATAGCGCCATCTATGAGACAATTACCTTTTCAAAGTGTACATAGTAAATAGAGAAACAGCTTTACCAGATTCTCATAGACGAAGCTGCAGGTACTCATTTTATCTCGGATAATTTATGGACGCGGGACATGAAGACCAGAGATAGGAGGTGAAACTGAAGGAGTGGAGGTGAAGTCAAAGATGTCGACCATTAATTCTGTTGGTACCCATTGCTCACATATTTGGGGTGCTTCCGTTTTAACTAAACTATCCATGCTCGATGCTGTTCAGAGAAGAGCTGTCCGACTGATCGACGACTCTTCTCTAACGGGCCGTCGGCGATCTAGCTCTCTTCTACAGCCACGCCAATGGGCTTTGCTCTTCAGAGCTCTCCTCCGTGATACTGCCTCGCGATATGCCTGTCAAATAGATTCGCCTCACTTGACGTGTAACCCTTATGCAGCTCAACCTCCTATCTTCGTAACGCGGGAATATAACATTAGGTTGGCTATATTTAGGTGGAATACTTTAATCAATGGTCTTATCATGGTTTTCATCGCTAAATCTGATGTTCTGAATATTGTACACCGAAGCGAGTGAGATGCTGGCCGAGGATTTAAATAGTATATGTGTTTGGTATAATAAACATAGCTTATGTACTCGTATTAACCCTAGAAAGTCGGCTATCATAACTATTGAATCTAAATTCAGCAAATTCAATAGTGAATCAATAAAGCTGTGTATTGGAGGTGATGAACTTTGCCACAAGATATCGGTTCGCAACTTAGGAATCACATTTGATGAGAACCTGCGCTTCCATGATGATGTTACCAAAGCTGTTCAGGGTTCCTATGCTACGTTGAAATCAATTTATAGCTATAAGAATGTCTATGGTCCATACGTCTAATACAGAGCCAAGCATACAGACTGAAAAAAGTACAAAACAGCTCCATAAGATTTAGTTTAGGTATTCAAAGGCGGGGATGGGTGTATCTGATCATATAAAAAATATTCACTGGCTTACTATGCGACAAAGGTGGATACTGCATCTATTATCTTTGATTCACAGTATTTTGATGAATAAAATGCATATTTATTTGGAGAACAAGCTTACCATGAGATGTGATCATCACACAGCGAATCTGCGTTTTGTAGGATATACTCTTGACTTTCCTCGGCATCGAACAACCCAATTAAGAAAGAGCTTTTCATGTGGCACCCAATTCCTTCAATAAAGTACCTCAAGGTTTGAAAAGTCTATCTGTGTCCAGCTTTAAAAGAAAAATTAAGCTCTTTGCCTTTGATGACATGTAACATGTATTTTTATGTAATTTTATTTTTAAATTTGTTTATTTGTGCATGTTTTGCAATTTTTATATCTTTCGCCATATAATATTTTTTCAAGTTATTTGTACGCATGGATTTTTATTCTGCTACGCAGTCTGTTGATGCACGTTTGTCTTTAGGTCATCATTCCATACATAGGCTACGAAAAAAAATTTTTTCTGCTTTAAATCTCTTATCCTCTTTGTATTTTTTTTATTTGCACGTACTTGTATTTTTTTAGCATTGGTTGGTTTTGAAAACAGTTTTTGCTCATGTAACCCACCAGGTAAAATAAAGCCATTTATTATTTTTATTTTTTTCTCAGCTCTTCGTAAAACCGGGGGTATGTCTTACCCCTTAGGCTAAACGTTACGTTATGACGTTTCTAATGAGATGTACCGAATATGGCCACAGTTTGCAGTTATTATTATTATTATTATTATTATTATTATTATTATTATTATTATTATTATTATTATTATGTTGTAAGATATCTCATTCGATTTTGTTTTTAAAGCCTCAGTTTGTTTTAAAAAAAAATTACGTATGTGTCAATAAACCGCTTTAATCAAGTACTAATTCTCTGATTTTCAGCATTATTAATCACAGTTATTGGTTTTCGACTTGACCATGCATTCGAAAATTTACAGGCCGATTCACATTCTTCTTATGGGATGGAATAAAATGCCAAACTACTCAATAACTAAAAATATCTTTATTCATATAAATAAATAACATAATTTAACATACATAGACAATTTTCACCGCTTACGTTTAATAGTAATACTTAATGATAAAACACAGCGCATCTGTATCATTGATAGAAAAGAAACGTAAAAAATCACTCAGATTTCTAACATTTATACTCTCAGCGAATATAAAAACAAAAAGATTGATTTGCTTACATTGGCACAGTATTATGAAAGATAAAAAACATGTTTAGATGAATAATACATCTATGACTACATCTACCATATTTTATGTACCCAAAGGAAATTTCTCGCGGTTAAATTGAGAGATTACCAGACTTTTTGAAAAAGATATCTTTTTATGTGTAATATGACGGATGATCATCTCAAAATTGACAATTCACCAACTCACCATTTCGAATAATTTTGGTTGCGGTCAAATACCATCAGAACTACTGATCTAGTAGAACTGCTAATGCTTCCAAAATAGGGCAAGTATTATAATACGTATTTGACCTTAAGGGTGAGCAAGAATTAACTCTAACTTTATTTGAATATCTCAGTTCCAACTGGTGTATATATAGGAAAATGGCATTTTTTACTGTATGATATACGTATTGTCATAAAAAATGTATCTCTTACGTTGTATATTATAAAGACACTATTTCGTATACTTGGCTGATTCTCTTGGGTACAAGTAGTTTTACTACATATACATTTTTACTACGTGATTTAATACTCAGATCTCAGACTCATTTATATGTTTATGTTTGACAAATTGAATAAATATTAATACTAGTACTACTGTAAATTCGGCAATCAACAACGAACTTCATTAACTTACCTTTACTTTACTACACATACATCAATGATCATCATTCCAACAAAGTATTGATGCTGAATTATTGAATGTATTTTGTGCAGGGTTACTGGTAATTTGCCCTCCAGGGCATGGTCAGAGATATAAAATTCAATTCATTTCCCCGTATGGTCAAAAATCAATGGTTTTCGAAATTCTTGTGATTTCTTAACAATCAGCCGAGTCTAAATAATAAAAAAAACATATAATAGATGCGTGTGAATTCGATCAATTTTTGTCGTTCATATTTGAATTAGGCTAATACAACCATAAAAAATTCAAAAATACTATACACATTAAGATAACACCAATTCCAAAAAATAAAAGAACTTTCGTTTTCATCTTTTCGTAGACCAGAACTGTGTCTGGTTCTAAACATCGATAGTACATTGAGCATACAAATTACTAAGAACGCTGGCCGTTATAAGCAGTTTTCCAAAAAAGTATTGAATATCAGTATGAACGCGTTTAATTCCTAACAAACTGTCAAACAAACAGATTTAGGTCAAACAACAGTCAATCACCTCATTGATATTTTCCAAACGAGTGTAGCAATTTTTCAAAGATTCTGCTTAATATGAGGCTCTTTCCCCTGCTTTACTTTATACTCCTGGTATTGTCACCTTTTGGTGAAAGGGGTCTCGAGATATTTCGCCTCATTTGCTATTAGCTAAAAAAATCGATCTAGTATAACTATCTCTCAGAAGTCTAACAACTTTCCATGTCACATGTTCACGATATGTAGCATCTCAATAGCTCCTTAGATGCAGGAAATTCCGTAATGTTCAATGATTCGAATATGGTGATAGCGTCTTTTAGGGTTTTGTAGAGTCGCTGTTGAGGCACAACGAGATTATTGACATCGCTTTCCCGATCGTTGAGTTTTCCACCTTTTTAGGGGTTACTAAGGAGGTACATGTCGAAAATACATAACACAGAAACTGCTCAGGCTTCAGGAAATGCGTTATACTTGAACAATTCCTCTAGCAGCTCATAGTAAATAAAGCAAAACAACTGATGTCCCCCGTAATCACAAAAGTAACAATAACAGGAACTTCAAAGTGGATGCAGATCCGTATTCGTAACTCAGAAGCTCCCCCTGGGCACGATTTTTTATAAATCAATTACTTACGAACGATATCATTTAGATTATGGACTGTTATCCGACCTAAATTGGTTTGATTGGCCGTTTGTCAGGAACTAAAAGCTTTCACGTTGGTACTCTATGCCTTTTCTGAAAGCGCAAGTTTTTCTATGTCTACGCTCCATGTACTACCAGTGTTTACAGCTATACACAATTTTGCGTTAGGGAAAGCTGAAAGCGAACAATTATATTTTTCGTTCAGCATTTCATTTTATTGCCAAAAACCAATAGAATTTCGGGTGATAGCAAAAAAATCACAGAAATTGAAAAACTTAGAGATCTACTGAATTTTGTCCATTCATTTATATAGTAAAATTTGTTGCATTTTGAGTCCCCTATCACCCCCTGGATGTAATATGGCCAATTACTAGTAACCCTGTAGAAAGTGAAGACAGTCATTGATAGTTATATTTGTTGCGTTCATCATGTATTTCTTCCTAACCGGCAAGTAGTTTAGCTCCCATTTTTTAATCAAATCATCAGCTACAACCTTCTGCTGACAACCAATGAAAATATATACAGGGCAGTTTTGAAGAGAATCTAACGCTTTCCCTAAAATATTTCATTCAACTCCTATTAGTAGATGTCCTAATACAAGTAGTTCTTAGGAATCTCATTGACTGGTTCCGCACATGTGCCCATGTGCTTCAAAGCTACCAATGATCTGCTTCTACAGCTCTCCATCTCTAAGAAGCAGGAGTTGCTATACGTCATATTGTCAGTCCCACATACAGGATCGTAGTATGTTGGGCAGAACTTTGCGCAACCTTTGAACTGGAATCCTGCTATACATCTTTTCATTGGTACCACGTAGATGTGTTTTCTGAAACAAAATTCAGCTGTAGCTGACAAAAAACAAATCGCTGGCATATCCAGCAAATAGTTTTGACGGTGCTCAGCAGGATGTCCGGGGACTCATTTTTACTCATTTTTTTCGGCTTGTCTTTTTTATTATTATTCATTTCACAATACAGTAAGGTGCCCCTAGATCCCCGGGTGTTCTAATAAATCTAATAATCGATATTTGGTGTATCGAGGGAAATAAATTCCCGCCACCTGCTTTCTAATTTTCAGAGAGTAAACAAATCATTTTTTAGGTATTTTTTAAAAATACTCATTCTTTTGCTCACTTATACTTCCTGCACCACTGGCGAGAAATTTCGAAAAAGTATTGTTTCTTTTTATTTTTAATGACACGAACACGAAAAACGATGTCACTGATTCCAGTCGATCTGACAGTCTGTCGGTCTGTCGCTTTGACGGTCTGCTCGTAGTGGCAACCAGATCACAAAAACCTCAAAAATTCGTTAACAAATCGCCAGACAAGAGCCAAGGTCCTGCAGACCGCTCAAATAACGAAGGACGAGACGAAAAATCGCTATCAACAATCTGATTTATTATTAACACAGTATTTTCAGATATTCAGTTCAAATAACGCCTAACATTGTTTAGCATGAATCGAACCAGGGGCGGAGGGACTAAGATATTTTGACACTCACTGAATACTTCTTTCTACCAGGTCTGTAATTTAAGTAGTAGTAGTAGACATTTATTTACTGCATTATATAAGAACAATAACAACATAGAATGTGTAAATTATATATTATTCTTCTGTTGCTCATATAGGATTAGTTTTGGCAGGAATTATAACATTCAATATTTGAGGATTTTGGGGTCCATTAGTTATAATATTGCATAGCTTATGGGCTATGTTAATTTGAGCTATTTTGTTTGGCAAATATTACTTATGAACGCATGATAAGTCGATGCTTATATTTAAATGAAGATTTATTGAATATTATACCTAATTTATCCTTTTAATGATTTTTATTATGTTCTTCTAAAATAGCAGCACCTCCTTCTTTAAATTTGTTAGTGGAAATTATATTAATAAATAGGTTAATTTCATTTATTTCATTGAGTATATTTTTTATTATTCTTATCTTTTTTTAGAGCAGCCTATTCTTTACTTTTATTTCTTATCCGCAACATGGAACATTATAATCTGGTTCATTTTCTATATTATATCAAGGTTTATGTAGAGAATATTTATTATTATTTTTACATTGATTTCCTTTCAATTTATTATTTTGAAAGAGGAATTATATTTTTTATTTATTTATTTAAATAGTTTAATTCAAGATACTGATTTGTGATATCAAAGATGTAACTTTTACTTTAAATAAAAAAATAATTAAAACTTTTATATTTTTTAATCTTTGGATTTCAAATCTTATTTTTGGTATTAATTTTATAGTATCTACTATATACCATTTTGATTGAATATGAAATATCTAATTTAAATTCTAGTTTCATTATTTTAATTATTTTGCAAGGTTGAATAACTTTTTATTTTTGGGATTTGTCTTATTTATTTCATCTATAATTATATTTTATAGAGAAGAATATATATCAGAAGATATATATTTAAATCGATTTATTTTACTGATAGTAATATCTGTTTTACCTATTAAATTGCTTATTATTAGTCCAAATTTTATTTCATTTTTATTTAAATCGATTTATTTTATTGATAGTAATATCTGTTTTACCTATTAAATTGCTTATTATTAGTCCAAATTTTATTTCATTTTTATTAGGCTGAGATTGATCTTTTTAAATTTTTTATACAAATATAATTACAATTTCATATTGTCACCCTCAAAATGACTTCCTTCTAATGCCGCACAGTGCCGGAGAAGGTTCTTCCACTACTCATAGCAGTGCTGGTACACCAATTCTGGAGTAACAATCAGCTGGTCGGTTACAGCCGTTTGAATGCTTTCAGCTGTCCCAAAATGAATTCCCTTGAGGTGATTTTTCAACTTTAGGAAAGTTTCTATTGGCCAAAAATTCGTTTATTAACATTGATGCGTGACAAGGAGCATTATCGTGATACACCACCCAGTTATTCTTAATCTGACGAACGGAAGTGGGAGTCAAATTTAACTCCGCCCCGATCCCCGTTATTGAAGATGAAAACCTCCCGCTTCGTGGTTCATCTTCAATCGACTCTCTCCCTTCTTAAAATGCCTTAAGCGATCGAAAAACCTGGGCTCTTGACAAAGCACTATCTCTGTAGGCCTGTTTAGTAACACTTTCCGTTGCACTGTGCCCAAGTTTGAAGCAAAACCTGATAGCACACCGTTGCTCGAAATTGATGTAACCCATTTTCAAAACACAGAAGAACAAAAAACTGTTCCACAAAAAAAAACCGCTACGGACTCGAGAGAATGATGAAGGTGAATCACATGTTCTCTTCCTGTCAAGTCCGGCGCCTCCAGTGGTGCCAGATCTAACGCTACGCTGCCAGTCTTATCACTTATTTGACAGACCTCGAACTTCTCTCGTTTTTCCGCTCAGTCGTTTCGCATTTTGTTAACTCGGTGTTCATGATCCTTTACCCTGATAATAATTAAATATACTTACCCACAGTTCGTCCTTTTCATCTCACACTCATTCTTGTAAATTTTGTTGTCAGAACCACAGACAAAGTTTCTGTCTTCTGCACAATCTTGTTGACACAGTGCGGTTGTTCTGCAGTGATGTAATGGTACTTGAATCACTAGTTGTCCACAGGTTTCTTTTTTTAAATGGCAGTTTGATCTGTCAAAAAATAATAGTTTTAATGCTCAGGGTAACTAGTCCAGGCGGTATATCTGCATCTATCCGAAATAAATATTAATTCCGTTTTTTTGCATAATCATATCCACAAAGGACTTCGTTTAACAAACCTGCATATTGCTAATCCCAAAATTGCATAAAAAATTGTACAAAATTTTTTTCAACAAATTCAAAAAATGCTTTTTTTCGATTTTTCATTCCTATACCACTGGCGAGGGAGTATTGTAATCGCGAAAAATTTCGAAAATGATATATTATGTTTTTTAAATGTTATATGACATGTAAATCACGAAAAAAATCACCGAAACTTCGTTGTTTGACGATTCAGAGGATTGCTGGGGCTAATTGGATATTGGGGGCTTTAGAGGGTGGGGGGGGAGCATATGTCATTTTTTTAATATAGCAATTTATACGTTTCCAATATCGGTAATTCCACGCATCTAATATTATTTGATACATCTTAGATCTCCTCGTACATTTGTCCTTAAAACTTTTATTAAGGAGATATATTTTCGATAGACGCGTGTGGGACAACTCAACGAGCGTACGTCCGTCTGTTTGTTAACGGATAACTGCGACGGAGAGTTACCACGTTGCAATATTGTCAAATCTATATATACTACTAATTGTATGAGCCACTTTGACACGATCCATTCAATTTCTCATTTATATATGTTCGTACCGACTATAATCATTTGTAATAATAATAATACTAATAGTAATAGTATTTGTTGCCAACAGAATTTTCATAATTGCATTTGCAGAACAAATAATCGAGATCTGGCATAACTATAAAAACAATACTAATTTCGTTTCAATTGTTCAAATTCAAGAGAATAAACATTAATGTGCATATGACTGTTACAGGAAATGATAAAGATACATTGGCGTTTGCACGCCCTTGGAACTAAAATTTTAGCTTGGATAACAGTTCGGAAGAATCTACAATACTATGTAAAATTGTAGCTAAGAAGATGACGGAATTATGTTTTCTTCTATGACTTTACGTGGTAACCAGTACTTGTAGTCCGACCCACGATGATGATAGTCTGAATCATTCTTGAAAACCAGATACTTAAGAAATCTTTTCTTCGAACATGACCGATTTGATTTGATTTATATAACAGTTATAATAAGGAGCCAAATCCTTATTAATCAGTTTCTAACAATAAAACCTAAAACTATTATAGCACTATTTACAATTTGGGCAATGTGATATTCAAAACTCCTATTGTCAAATGTCGTTAATCTTCCAACTTCGATGCTTGACACTTTAAATGCTCTCAATCAGTGATGCTGTTGACTTCAAAGAGATTTTAAGTTATCGGCAAATATTAATATTTTACAATTAGTATTACTACTTATAGCTTTAACAAAGCGTAATAAAAGCAACGGTCCCAAATTCGAGCCCTGAAGCGAAAAGACTCAAAGCTATCGTAGGATGAGAATAACTGACGATTGTGTAATAGCACTTTAATAAAGATATCGTGTAGACTGTGAAACCAAACAAATTCAATTTGGCAAGCAGGTTAATATGGTCAAATTTATCAAATGTCTTTGAAAAATCCGTGTACACTCGCCTAACTGCCGCTGACGATCTAAAATATTTGAGGCTAGTTGAGTAAAAAATCGCTAACTATGTTGACATTCAGATATATGATTGCGAGTAGAGAGAAAATGTGGTTATATAGAATCATTTATAACAGTTTAGCAGAATTATTGATGGTTGAGATCCATCGTTAATTTATATTTGAACGTCTGTCACCTGATTTGTAAATGGGGCCCACTCTGATTTCTCTTCATTTATCCATTTATCGGGAATGCTTGATGTAGTTAACATGATGTTGAATAAAATAATAAAATAATTCAAAAGAATTCATTATATCAGCAACAGTATGATGATGATACACTATGAATAATTTATAACAGCCTTGCGTAGGAAGTGCAATGACAATTTCAATGTGTCTAATTGTTAATCTAGTGCGCTCCCAATGTTTATTCTGCGTAAGTGCGAGAGATATGGAGGAAAGGGGAGGCCACCAGATGCATATTTGTTAAAAGTGGTCCTTTTTGTATGTGCATTTCCAATCAGATGCTTCTTGAATAAATAAATAATATATAAATAAATGAAATCTTTGTCAACAACTAGGTCAAGTTATTGCTATACAGGGTTATCCAAATTAAGTGTCCACCATTGGTAACTTTGTTATTAGTAAAAATACAAAGTTGTTTAAATTAGCAAACTAGTAGCATTTTTAACGCTGGTAAAAATGAGAAAAAAAAAACAATTCAGAGTCGTTATTTTGATTTTTTTCAGTAAAATAACATTTTTTTAAATGGAAACCCCTATATATTATATTTTTTTCTGTTAAAGCATCAAATTTTAAACAAAAAAGTTCATAATGACTTGTCCGCTAAAGTCAAAAATAAAGTCAAAATAACGATAAATATTTTTAATTATTTGCAGTATTATAATATTAAGACGGCTATGAAAACAACATGGCGTTCGCGATTTGACAGCATTAAGATAAGCGACAAATTGTTAAACTGGACATACTCGCAACTAGAAGGCTTTGGAAAACAATGATAAAATCAAATAATGTCAAACATTAGTGTAAATACTTGTTTATAAGCTTTATTGTGTCATTAATTTAAAGAAAAATGTTCTCCCATGAAGAAAAGTGTGATATGTTAGAATGCTATTTAGTGTACAGAAAATCCTCCTTGAGAGCAAGAGAATACTACAGTGAATTATATCCCGCTCGCATTCAACCGTATGAACGATATTTTCTGAGACTTTATCGAAAATTTAGGGGCAACGAAAATGTTTTTGCTAAAACAAGGGCAAAAAAAGAATTCATAATAAGCGAGGCCACGGAAATTGCAGTTATTGGATATTTTGAAGCTTATCGTGAGAATTCAATAGCAGATATTCTCAAGGACTCTAATTTCAGTTATGGTACTGTTCAAAGGATTTTAAAAAAATACAAATTTATTCCGTATAAGTACCGACCAGTTCAAACGCTTTTGGCAGGGGATCCAGAGAGAAGACTTGTTTTTTGCCATTGGTATCTTAGCTTCTGTCGCCAAAATGTAAATAACTTTCGTTACCTTTTATGGACAGATGAATCAAATTTTTCAAATTCTGGAATGTTTAATAGAAAAAACCACCATTATTGGTCAAGAGAAAATCTTTTGTTAGTACATCCAAGAGGCCCACAAGTCCGTTTCAGTTTCAACGTTTGGTGCGGTATAATTGGTTCAAAAATTGTTGGCCCGTTCTTTTAGGAGGGAACCCTAACTGGTGAAAGATATGTGGAATTTATGTCAGAAATTCTGACTAATTTCTTAGACGAATTGGATCTTATAAGTAGACATCATCTGCATTTTCAGCAAGATGGCGCACCTGCCCACAACTCCAGAGGTACTTATCATTTTCTAAGTACTACTTTTAATGATCAGTGGATAGGAACAAATGGCCCAATACAGTGGCCTCCCAGATCACCAGATCTAAACCCACTTGATTACTTCTTGTGGGGTTACTTAAAGAACCAAATTTACAAGCGAAGGTACGATAACCTTGACGCGTTAAAGACTGCAGTTAGGGAAAAGATAACCCAGATAGATGGTAGGACCATACTTAAGACAGTTCGAGCAGTTGAAAAACGTGCCCAAAAATGTATTGAAGAACAAGGTGGTGTTTTCGAGCATCTTCTTTAAAAAAAATTGTTATTGTATTTTGTAAGATTATAAGTTGATGTTGAAAATAAAGTTTGTCGATACAATTTAATTGTTCCAGATTGGAGGCCATAACTTCAACAATTTGTAACCTAGGAGAAAAGTTATTGTAAG
Source organism: Acanthoscelides obtectus (assembly GCA_963669975.1). Classification (NCBI taxonomy): domain Eukaryota; kingdom Metazoa; phylum Arthropoda; class Insecta; order Coleoptera; family Chrysomelidae; genus Acanthoscelides; species Acanthoscelides obtectus. Next base: position 37,191,477 of record CAVLJG010000001.1, read on the forward strand.
CTTTTTTGTTTAAAATTTGATGCTTTAACAGAAAAAAATATAATATACAGGGGTTTCCATTTAAAAAAATGTTATTTTACTGAAAAAAATCAAAATAACGACTCTCAATTGTTTTTTTTTTATTTCTCATTTTTACCAGCGTTAAAAATGCTACTAGTTTGCTAATTCAAACAACTTTGTATTTTCACTAATAACAAAGTTACTAATGGTGGACACTTAATTTGGATAACCCTGTATAGGGTGGCCCATCCATGAGTGGACGGCATATTACTCATAAACAAATTTTGGAAAAATCTATTTATGGCATGTTATACATACATATTGAGGGCACATTTTCAAAATATTGGGAATTATACAGTGTGTACCAATTTTGACCTCCATAACAAAGTTGTCATTTTTTAAATAGAACGCTTGAAATTTTATTCCATATTTCCATAAACCAATTCAAAAGAATAATATTGATATAACATACTATGGGGTTTTGGTAATTAGCTACTGAGATCTAAGATGTTTCGTCCAGAAAAACCGTCCCATTTGGCAACTCCTCAATCCGCCATTTTGAAATTTGGCGTGCTGAATTTTGTATCAAAAAGAACTTACACACCTCCGCTTTCATCCTATTTGTTACCTTTTCGAGTTTTCATTTTTGCTCAAACAGGGTGGTAAAAAACGCGAATTGTACTTTTTCTCAAAAATTTCAAATGCATATTTGTGCAAGTTTGGATTCAAGTTTTTATAAGCTTTTTTTTGATATAAGATTTGATGCTGATAAAATCACGAAATTTAGAGTTATTAAGCTTTCAATAGAACAAAACACCAAAATTGAGGAAAAAAATCACATCATCTATGGGAACAAAAGACAAACAGTGGGCTAGTTCCATATTGCCACTAAGAGTACATATTTGACGTAAAAACTTATAACAATCAGAACAGTATAAATTAGCTTCAAGCGTAATCTAGAAAAACAACTATAACAGCAAAATAAACAAACAACTATCACTGCTCAATACCTAATCTACAAAAGCTGCCCGAAAATATATCCACCCTGTTGAATACACAGCCGTAGTCTTTGGATGACCGTTGCACATCCCTCAGCCTGTGTTCCTTTATGTTCAGAAAAGCATCCTTAATCCTTTCATTCACATTTTCCGGGGTAGACGGTGAATATCTATTAACCTCTTGCTTAACGTAGCCCCATAGAAAGAAGTCCATAGGTGTCATATCTCGTGACCTAGGAGGCCAACGATTATTACTCCAGGTGTCCAAATAGTTACGCACACGATTATGATAAAGCGCAAGTGCGACGTCGTGTTGGAAGTACATATGCATCCGAGTTTGCAGGATGACATCCTCCAAAAGCAAAGGCAACTGCTCGATCAAAAAATTCAAGTATTCTGTACCTGTTAACCCGTTGTTGAAAAAGAAAGGCCCGATAACTTTTCTGCCAATAACTCCTCCTCAAACATTCAAGCTCCGTTTATTTTGGAATTCTATTTGCCTAACCCAGTAAGGGTTTTCCATCGCATAATAGTGCATGGTATGCCTGTTGACAACACCTATACTGTTAAAAGTAGCCTCATCGCTAAAAAGAACCTTATCCAGGAAAGCAGTTATTCACTCACTTTATTTTTATTATAATGCTCACAAAGCTAATTTTGACAGTTTGTAACTAATCAACAATTTATTTGTTTCCAAGGATGATGCAATATTTTAGGGAATTAAGCCGTTCCATAAAAGACGTGCAAATAACCGAAAAAATAGCAGTAAAAACTCTTATGTGTCTAGTATCAAAGAAAAAAGCTTATTAGAGATTGAATACAAACTTGCACAAATGTACAGGGTGATGCATTTGAAATGTTTGAGAAAAACTACAATTTGCGTTTTTGACCACCCTGTATGAACAAAAATTAAAATTCGAAAAAGAAATAATTAAGATAAAAACTGAGGTGTGTAAGTTTTTTTTTGATGCAAGATTCAGCACTCCAAATTTCAAAATGGCGGACTGAGGAGTTGCCAAATGGGGGTTTTCCTAGACAAAACACCTTATATCTCAGTAGCTAATTACCAAAACCCCATAGTATGTTATATCAATTTTCTTCTTTTGGATTGGTTAATCCAAACATGCAATAAAATTTGACGCATTCTATTTTAAAAAACACAACTTTGATATGTAGGTCGAAATTGGGACACCCTGTATAATGGCCAATATTTTATAAATGTGCCCTCAAATGTCATGAATATCATCTCATAAATAGATTTTACCAACATGTATTCGTTTATGAGTAATATTCCGTCCACACAAGAATGGACCACCCTGTATTTATAGCATGATTAGATTGTCGATATGGTGAAAATATAACTCACGAAGCTTTTTTGCTTCATGATGCAAACATACAGCTAATATTTTATGACATAATGGTAACCAGAAGAATAGTATCTCAAGATTACTCAAAATACTTACTTGTATACATTGCCATCTGAACCACACACTGGTTGATCTCCAGTTTCATTATCACAGTCCGTTGGACATGGTTCTTGTTCTTTTAGCTTAGTACAGTTTCCTACATGTGCGAATTGTACCTGAAAGTAAGTATTCCAGTATCACTACATGATCATAATGTATCACAAATCAATAGTAATGAAGCACGCTGCTACCCATCATGATGAAATGCATCAAGAACTACTTTCGTGGGATATCAGAGTTTGTACATATAAACAATAGGAGTCAAGTTTTTTTGCATAATAATAAAACGTACGTAGGCCTCGTTTGTGAAAAGGTGTTCTAAAGTATTGCTCTGTAACAATCAAATGATTATAGTCACGTAAATGGGAATTTTATTTACAGAAGTGAAGTCGGATTCATCAAGAATCGACTACTCAGGAATTAGAAAACTGTGACAGATCAGAGGGCTAAGCAAAGTCATAACTTAGGAACTTACATATTTTTTTGTGACTAGGCTTAAACAATAATGCATTGAGCTCATACCCCTTTCAAACACGTGGCTAAATTCAGCTGGCACTGATTAGTGTACGTTCTGGCATCTGTTCCACAAACTGGATCTGGATCGTTGCTGCATTTGATTTTCAAACATTTAGCTAGTCGGTTTCTGCATTTATCGTAATCTACCTTCGACACTCTTCTGTTAGATCTAAAATGAATAAAACATGTATTAGCGAGGACTCAGAGCCCATACTTCTGTGTAGCGATCAAATATTATTCCTTGTGACACGGCAGCTCAGAGCTTACTCGCAGATGTCTGTAAAATATACAGCTTTAATGTTTAGAAAAACTGAAGGCCAAGTAGACTTTTTACTTTTATTTGTTGCCAGAGCAGTTTATGTTTTTGAGTAATACAAGCAGTAAAGGAGGGAGTAGAAAAAGGAAAATGACGGAGTAGTGTAGTCATAGAAAAGGTGTTCAACTTTGGTACGTTCTAGTTGACAATATAAATAAATAAAGGTAGATGTGGAAATAAACGCTTCCTTACCCACAGTTCAACAGTTTCAGTTCGCACTCGCTTCTGTAGATATATCCGTCAGATCCACAAGTGGGCTTCTCAGGTTCACTTTTACATCCTGTTGGACAGGTACTTCCGTGCGATGTTCTTTCTTGACTAGCACAGTAGGCCATTGGAACTTCGAACACATGCTTTCTACAATAGAGAAATATATTCTCAGGGTAACCGCAGATATTCGCCATTACGATTCAGAGCAGTCCAGGAGTATTAGACTTTCTCTACTAAAACCGCTTTTTTTTAGAAAAAGTCTAATATTCCTAGCCTATTTCAAATCACGAACGCGTACGTTCGCCCTAAGTTGATCAAATGGATGATAAAAAAAGCAAAAGCTTGTATATAGTTAGAATTTGTGATACCATTTGTAGGTCTCTGACTCTCAAAAACATTATTTGAAGGTACACTTACCCACAGTTTTTGGACTTCATTCTACAAACGTTGGCGTATACTTTTCCGTCTGAACCACATGCTGGCTTTGCGTTCCTCCAGCAAGATTCTCGGCAATGTCTGGTGGTTTGACAGTATTTCTTGTTGGTTCTTACTACACCCTGCCTGGAAAAGAAGGTGAAAAAGAAGTTCCAGAATGTTACGCTTTGAGTTGGTGAAGAACAGGCTACAAAATCTGACAAAAGGTATAATGGTGACACGAGATCGGAAGATTTCCATGTTATTTTAAAAATCCCTAACTCAGCTCGACTCCAATTGAGCAATCCACACTGCTCGACGTAACAGCATCCGCGTAAGAGAGTGCATGGGCATCTAGATCCCAGTTTTCTTTGTAGTGTCGCGAACTGTGCACACGTGCTCACCCTGAATGACAAAGGTTAGCACATAGCAGGAAGCTAAACGAGGGTAATTATATTTGTTTTCGGGGATATACCTTTATATTGTACATGAGGCGATCTTAACTAGGATCTCGTTTTCTAGCCAAGGGGCTATTAATTGAGTTCGTGATCTATTTGAGCTATACCCCATTTGAGGTCGGGCGACGGGATATGCCATCCTGTCAAGGCCTAGATGAACAACACAGCGTACTGTAGTTACAGAAGGGCGAGAGTCGCGTTTAAAGTCACCTCAGGATTTCCAGAACGGACTCCCAAGTTAAGTTACCTGAGTTATTGTCAATAATTGGTACATTTTTATTAACTGGTGGAATTTTCACTCAGTACTCAGTACTTATTTGCCCATTAACATTTATATTATATAATTAAATATATTATAATTGTTCTTGTTTTGAATTTACTTCGACTTTTTTATTGAAAGGTGAGAATTATTTCATTTATTGATAACTAACGCTTGAATAAACGAATGGAGGATTGCCTTAAGCCGTGTTGGAGAAATGCGTGGTCTAACTTCAAATACATGAAACTAAAATCAAAGGTTGCTAGGATATTTTTTTGACTATGACTGACGACATTATGACCTAGGACTCGACACGATTTTGGGTGAAGCACCGACTACAAGACATAATGTATGTATATCGTTATCATCTCTGATTGTATAACATGGCTTGCAGATCAGATCTCCGCTGTGCTGGTCGAAACAAACCTTTAAGAGGTAAGATACTCCATGGGCTGAGGCATTGTTGTTAGAGGTAGATATTGAAGACAGCGGACGAGATTCGTCTGCGAATTTAAAGACACGTTAGAAATTCCTTTAAACTCAGATATTTGAGGATCCGGACCCCCACAACACTCTCCTAAATCCACCCCCCATTGGTTATAGTTGATGGCGCTGGATAAACATTGACAGGTTCGCTTACCCACACGTTAGCAGCTTCATATGGCAGGTACTTTTGTATACATTTCCATCACTGCCGCAAACTGGTCCATCCCTTGGAGCTTGTTCACAATCTACAGGACAATTTTCTCTATGAGCGCTTATATTGTTGCATGGACCTACGTGGGAAAGGTCTATTCCTAACCTGAAAAATAGATTCAAGAAGGTTCAGCCAGAACTGGCGCGTATAATTTGACCGGTCGAAGAGTGGATATTTGTAATTTTTGCTTATTGAGGAAGCTTAAAAGGCTTTACCTGCAGACTTCTACTTGCAGCATACACCTGTTGAGGTATGTTCGTCCGTCAGTGCCACATACAGGGTCTTTTTCGCTACCACATCGGTGTTCACATTTGGAGCCTGATGACCTCAGGCATAGAGTGTGATCTTCGGTCAATGTTACTCCTGCAAGTAAAGATATGCATGTTTCCCTGATTTTTGCTAAGCTGGGATAGAAAATAGCAAATATATTTAAATTACATACTAGCGTTTTGAAAACCTACCGATCTTGAAAACATTGAACTTGTTTTGTTCGTTACGAATGGGCTAGTCTCCGCATTAACACAAACATTTAAATCTCATAGAACAATGAGAAAAATCATAATTTTGTGAATCTTAAATAGCCAATAAAACCTTTTCATAGAAACTAAGAAACCAGCAAGAGTAGGCAATCGGTATTAAAAAAAAATGATGCACCCAACTCAGTTTTTGCTCTTACCTTTGCCACATGTTTTCTTCCTCATTTCACATATGTTAGGATATATGACACCGTCACTGCCACATACTGGATCACCGTAAGCATTTTCTTTACAAATTCTGGGACAGGAAGCATCTCTCAGAGCACTAGAATCTGAAACAAAAAATAAATTTTTAGTTTTCTTATCTTTTTTATTGAAAGAGTCAGTACAGCTTTCACTGTGTCGAGATTTACGCGAATAGTTGGCAATCACGAATTCTGATTTAAACAGGATGGGCTAGATTTTTGTCTTTGATGGTTGAAGACTTGCCACAGACCAACGTCTAGTTCAGTGGTCGCCAACCTTTTTATTGTGTTGAGCTACTTTGATAATTTTGGTTTAAACAGTGAGCTGCCTAGTCGTAAGCAACGTAAGCCAACTTAAATGAAATTATACGCAGTTGTATGCGACATACATGTGTTTATTTAACTAATACTAATACTCGTACATACTAATAAACTCAAATAAACTAATAAGTAATACATACTACATAACTAAAAATAAAAAAGCAACGCACTATTTTAAACAAAAACATGTCCAGATAAAAAATGCGTGTTTAATGAGAAACCTGACACCCAAACTCATTGACAATTTTTTAATGTTTGGAGTATAACTTTTGATACCGCCATTCGAATACAATTATCCAAATGTTCATTTGTAAGTCGATTACGGTAGTTCTTTTTAATAAGCTTCATATTTGAAAAATAAATTCTCACAAATCGGTTGAACTAAATAACGTCTTTCTTCATCTTCTTACTAATACTCACAATTGCAGGCCAACTCTAACCCAACCGCTGGACTTTGTGCCGTTCAGTTTTAAACTATCACCACTTATTCCGTTCAAAGTAATCGAGATCGTTCTCGAACAGATCGCTCACCGCAGTGTTGCCGCTGCTTCTATTTATTATAATTTACAAAATTTACGGAAGCTTTTATGATTCTTAAACCTTTTTAAAATATGTTGTGTGCCACCAGAATTTCCTTTGCGAGCTACCGGTAGCTCGCGATCGACGGGTTGGCGACCGCTGGTCTAGATGCACTTGTCATTTTATTTCAGTGCCAAAGTTGTTGCATATTATTACGCGGGGCGTTTTATCCCAGATTGCTAGGTCTCAAAACCTTCTGATCGCCATTTTTCAGTAACGTACATAGGTAAGTGTCAAACTTTGGGGCAATTTATTCAGTAGTTCACTATCACCTGTTGATATACATATCTACGTCGGGGAGATTCAGAAAAATATTTATAGAGGAGAAAGTAGATTCAAAAATAATAAATTGGGTCCTAAAATGTCCCATTATCAAGTGACAGGGTGTTGTAGACTTCTACGCCTCAGATGAGACTGAGTAAGGATGAAACATCAATATTAACCAAATAATGCTACGATAAGTCACATTATATAGAGTTTTCAATATCAAACTTCACTAACATCAACATATTTTCTGAGTAGAATCGGTTGAAGCTTTCGGATTTCACCTCAAACAGTCAACCTAATTTTTCTCTAAAAGGAGGAGCATAAACAAAAGCTTCTCAAGAGAGGCGATTCGTGTAAAATCGAATGCCTTGTTAAAAATGTCCCAAAAAAGTCAGTGGTGTAGAAAATACTTTCCATTTCAAAACTACACAAAATTTTGAGTAGATATCTCGACACACTGAAAATATTTTTTTTTTGATTTTGAGTTGGAACTTTAACACCCTGTATCTTGGTAACGAGGAATTTTAGGGCCCGTAATTATAATATATGTAATATACTTTTTACCCCAGAAACATTGCCACGATTTTATGAAACATCCTGTATACAATTTCAGAGACAAATGTCTTATTTGATTGATGATTGGAAGTTGAAGAATGCCAAAAAAAAATAATTCTTATTCTTAAAAAAATATTTTTTGGACTGCGCCCAAATCAAATACTCTAAAAATATCGTAAAAACAATGTTCGGAAACTTCTAAAAATTTCCGTTCTTCTCTAATAACTTCTCCACCACCACTTGACTGGTTGACAAAACCCAGAAAGTCTTCACGACCTTGGTATGGTAGTAATCCTTTGTAAGAATTCCATCAAAATCGCAGTGGTACTTTCCGAGTTGCAGAGCTACCAAATAAATAATAGACAACAGGGCAGTCTCGGGACCCTTTAGCACCATTGGCGATGACGCGACGGTCGGCGAGCTGGCTCTCTTCTACCGCTATGTTAGCGGGCTTTGCTCCTCCAAGCCCGAGATTGAGGAACAATCTGCCTGAGAGGGCTTCTCCCACTTCCGCTAACTTAAGGCAGTTAAAAAATAGGATTAACAAGGCGCTTTTAAGCTTCTTATAGCAGTTGCGATGTAAAAACAAAGGAAAAGGAAATGGGTTTGGTTTTTCGCGATGAACATATCATGCAACACATCACGATTTCAAAGTTTTTTGCTATTTCACAATTGGCGTGGGAAGTAAAATCACATTTTCTGTTCATGACATTCAAATACCCAGAGCCGAATTTGAAGCTTATTTATTTGACAATTACTATCCCGCAAAAGAATCGTTTTTGTCTAATAAAGGCGTATCATCCTTATTAACGAAGCTTATTATGCTATTAACGCCTAAAATGTATAATGCAATTTGTTTCGGCGATCAGACAAGTTTTTTCTCAGGTTCTCTACTTTCATTGACCTTCAATGAATCCGTGGTCAATGTCAGGAATGAGAGCGAATACCACTGATTAAAAAAACCATAATAAATATTTTTCGGATTAACCTATTAACCCAGTAAAAGTGATCTGAATTTCTTCCTGAGTCGACTCGTTCGTTTTGTCATTGTGGAGTCGACAATGTCCGTTACATCTAAATTCTTTTCATCTCCAAATTTCGTGTCGTGTCTCGTACTTTTAATGTTAATGTCATACAATTAGAATTCTGTTGTACGAGGTTCAATCAAGAAGTCTGATCAACCTTTGTGGTATTCCACCAAACGACTACAATTTCAGGCAGGTAACTCTTCGGGTTCAGCATTCGAACATGCTGTTGTTTCCAACCATGGACAGCTGTTTCGTGCTTTTTGGCAACTCATCAGCATGGTCTAGGATTGGGGTCTGGGACAATGAATGTAAGCATAGCATGAGGCATGAGATCCGTCGAAATAAGACAGTACAAGGTGGCATCTATTGTCAGAATCGGACACTGCGAGAGTGTATAGTAGCTCTCGGTTGGAACTGAACTGAACATGCTGATGAGTTGCCAGAAAGGACGAAACAGCTGTCCATGGTTGGCTGCCTGTGGCCGGACGGACGAAAGCAGCCTGTTTAGTTTGTTAAATGGCGAGCAGACCATATCTGCTATACCGCCAGAAGCGTGAGCTTCTAGCGGTCACAGTGGTGACTGCGGTGTCAAACGCGTACTGACAACCTTACAGAGCTGCTGTACAGTCTCGCAATTGTCGATTCTGATATCAAAGTGCGCTTTGCACTGTCTTATTTTGATTAAGCATTCGGAATTCCGTTGGTTCTACAGTACTTCTTTGTTAACAATATTATGCAAGGAACAACAGATACAGGGTGTCAAGTTAGTAGTGGATCAACGGAAATCACGTGATAGAGAACCTCAAAACCTATCGAATGAAGCCCTATATGTGTGGTGCGAAATTTTATAGTTCCTGAAATACATATTTGCAATTTTGTGAAATTTCTTAAAAATCGGGATAATGACTTTCAATCGCAATTACAACTAAACCATTAGGTTTTTGAGATGAGCTAAATGGTTAGTTTTAGCAATGGTTATGTCACTTTTTAACAGAGCTAATTAGAAATCAACGCAAAAATTCTGAAATTCATTTTTTGTGAAAAATCTCTTCAATCGCTCAACTTTGGAGGGCGGTAAAAAATTGGTGGTATTCCATTATTCATTTTATTGTATAAACTATTTCATTCCTTGTAGAATAAACCCTGAAAATTTCGGCCTGCTACGATGTGTCTCACCTTAAAAAATCTGTATGTTTGACGCAGATGCACATGTAAATAAGAAATTCTATTTCAGGAGCTACAGTCGAAACGACTTGATGGAGTTGGACATATGAGGTACTGTTAGATTCGTCCTAGCAGTGCGAGTGAAACTGTGAGTATCCACATTATGTAAATTTTTTTACGCAAATAGCCAAATCAGCTAAATGAGTTTGACCTCCGCGAGATTATGCAGAAATGCATTACTATTATGGTGCTGCCCTAGGAAACGCTCGAGCAGCTGCTCGCATGTATCGGGAGTATGTGGTCAGAAGAGGTGGACCACAACCGGTAGTATATCCCGACTACTGCGTTTTTATACGCGTCCATAATGCGTATATGGAGGGCCGCACACTAGGCACTCATCGTCATCTACTAGCGCCGATGATACGCCCAGAAGGAATAGAAGATATAATTCAAGCAGCCTTGAGAGATCCCTCTATAAGCACCAGATCCATTGCCCGAAGCAGGAACATATCTCATACTTTAGTGCACACAATACTACCTTCGGAGAACATGCATCCCTACCATGTACAAAAGGTACAAGAATTGCTTCCAAGCGACTATGCACAACTGGTTGAATTTTGTGAGAATATGTTGACAAGGTGCGAAGGGGATGAAACTTTTTTCGAAAGCATCTTTTGGACAGATGAATCCAACTTTATCCGAAATGGAATATTTAACATGCACAATTTCCATTCATTGAGCGTCGAAAATCCACCCGCTATTCGCCGACACATCTTTCAACGTCAGTTCGGCGTTAATTTATGGGCTGGAGTACTCAACAAAAAATTAATTGGACCACATGAATTGCCTGCCAAGTTGAATGGTCAGTCATACCTTGCTTTTCTACAAAGCAGTTTGCATGAGCTGCGAGACGATGTACCTCTGGACGTTCGAAGCTGCATGTATTTTCAATGCGATGGTGCCCCATGCCACTTTGCACGGGATGTACGGCATTACTTAGGCCCGTATCGTCAGTCGTCCCTACAATTGTAGGGCGCCTTTATGGCCTCCTTGATTGTCATAGTTTTCTACTTCTCTGTGTCAGCGCTCTATTTTGAGGTTATGTCACAAACATCTATTTGCATCAAATTGTGCTTGCTTTTGAGTTATATCATGTTTTATCAGCCTGAAATTTCCTACAATTTAAAAAGAAAACATATCTTCACAATAGGAGAGCGCTGGCGCTGACACGGGACAAGTGTAATCCAGAAATTTTTCTAGGAGAGAAAGAAGTATGACAATCAAGGAGGCCATAAACGCGGCCTACAATAGTAGGGACGACTGACGATACGGGCCTAAGACAGTGCATTTCCTGGGCGTTGGAAAGGTATAGGTGGATACATACGATGGCCTCTAAGGTCACCTGATTTAAATTCTAGATTTTTTTATATGGGGGGTATTATAAGGAAATAATCTATACATCTGAAAATACAAATGCCAACCAAATGCGCCAAAAACTTGATTTCAAAGACTAAAGGAAAATTTTATTAGAAGGTGTCGCCTGTGTATAGAAAATAACGGAAGCCATTTCGAACATGTGCTTTAAAAGCTGGTTAAATTAAATTATCCTCCACATTTGTCGGTAAATCTCCATAAAGACCGGTTAAACACAATAGGTTCTGTCCTTGTAGGTGGTAAGGATTCTATTGCGCTTCTTACGTTTATCGCATCACAACAACGAATGTGACATGATACACTCATCGTAGCAAGCTGACATTTTCAGGGTTTATTCTACATAGATTGAAATAGTTTTTACAATAAAATGAATAATGAAATACAACCTTAATTTTTTACCGCCCTCCAAAGTTGAGGGATGGAATAGATGTTTCACAAAAAAATGAATTTAAGATGTTTTGCGTTGATTTCTAGTAAGCTCTGTTAAAAAGTGACAACCATTGCTAAAACTAACCATTTAGCTCATCTCAGAAAAAAATTATCATGGAATTACGATTACCCGTTTATGACCAGTATTTACAGAACGTTTTTAGCTGAAAGCACCATTTGTCTTTGAGTAAGGAGATGAATCAAGTTATGTTGGCCACCGTGTACGCCCAGGTGTATCTAGTAACAAGTATTTATTCTACTTATCATCTCATCAAGTTTAACCGTGTTCCATCAGAAGGACAGTTTAGCATGAATGATAAAAACGTCAGGCACTATTACCGAGTTGTATGTTGTAGACATTTTTATGAAGGCATTACCTACCTTCCTAGTAAAAACGCATTTTAAATACAACAGTGACGTACAGAGAAATAACTACATCTGTCATAAGCGTTAAGCGTTTTAGCTTCTCGATGCGAAGTTTCCGTTTTTTCCCACAATGGCACAATTGCGGATTTAGAGGGAACGGAGGGAAGCGCTTGTATGCTCAAGTTTGCCATTCTTTCCGGACAATTTAGTTGGCGACTACTCGATCATTTCATGAAACGTGTAATTCTAGGATACGTCCACGACATATAAATTATCAAACGGAAACATGTCAGTCAAAGATTCTGCGCCATTTTTATTGTCTCCTATGCAATCATAGACGCTGCACATAGCGGACTTTTTAAGCGCCCCGACGATTTGGGCTTAATATTTTTTGTATAACCATTCGATTCTGAGGTAAGGAGATGAATCAAGTTACGTTGGCCACCGTGTACGCCCAGGTGTACATAGTAACAAGTATTTCTGCTACTTATGATCTCATCAAGTTTAACCGTGCGCCATCAGAACGACAGTTTAGCATGAATGATAAAAACGTCAGACGGTATTATCGAGTTGAGTACTGGCATTATAAGCCGCTCGAAAGTATGTCGTAGACATTTTTATGAAGGCATTACCTACCTTCCTGGTAAAAAGTCATTTTAAATACTACAGTGGCGTACAGAGTAAGAACCGCGTCCGTGAGGAGCTTTTCAGCTACTTGATGTGAAGTTCCCACGAGGGCACAAGGGCAGATTTAGAGGGGGCGAAGCGGAGGAGAAATTGGCCTGGGCGCCATTTTTTTCTAAGAAAATGGTATGTAATTGCTGGACTTGGTGTAAAAATTACGTTCACCGCTTAACGATCTGGTCAAATTTAGTTGGTAAATACTAGATCATTTCATGAAATGCGTAATTCTACAATATGTCTATGACATAGAAACAATCAAAAAGAATCATATCAGTTAAACATTTTTCAGATGCCGAATCAAAAAATCTGTGCCATTTTTATTGTCTCCTCTACATGCTGCACATTGCTTATCATCTTTGTATAGCCATGCGTTTCTGAGATAAGGAGATGGACCAAGTTATATTGGCCACTGTGTACACCCAGGTGTACATAGGAACAAGTATTTCTTCTATCATCTCATCAAGTTTAACCGTGTTCCATCAGAAGGACAGTTTAGGATGAATGATAAAAACGTCAGGTAGTATTATCAAGTTGAGCACTGACATTATGTGCTGCTCGAAAGTATGTCGGAGACATTTTTCTGAAGGCATTACCTAGCTTTCTAATAAAAACTCATTTCAAATCCTGCAGTGGCGTGTAGAGAAATGAATTATGAACTTTAAACTTTTTAGCTTCGCAGCTTCGTTCCGACAAGTGCGGCGTCAGGGTTGCCAATAGTTTGAAAAGTCAACCCACTTAACGGCAAGCCAAACTCACCAGAAATTTACCAAACTTTGGGAGCGGAAACCACCAGATCGATTTTAGATATTTGAAAATTAATCAAAATAATTCTATTATTATATTTGTTGTCGCAGTTTCAGTCGTTTTTTAGACTATTGAACAAACTATTTATATGCATTTAATTTCAGAAATTCAAGTCGTAAAAGAATAACTGAAACTATTTTCAGGAAATATTTATTGAACATAGCTTATCTTTAAAATACAAATATCATCAAAAGTATTCCATTGAGATTACGATGAAACACAAAGTGTAAATATATTATAATAATAATAATAATAATATTTATTTACTCTAAAATACAGGGAACATGAAACGAGTAAATAAATATAATATATCCATAGGAGGACAACGCCTGTGCATGGATCATATGTATGTTGAATTGCAAAATATAATAAAATAGAGAGAAAAAAGAAATTATTGGTAAGAATGGTAGAGCATTTATTGTGTAATATTTGAGATTATTTTATTAATTTGATTTCTCCCAATCGTGTTAATAATTTTTTTATGTTTTTTTTGAAGCCTAATGTATTGCGTAATTGTTTTAAATTATTTGGTAAATGTTCGTACAATTTTGGAGCTATATACAGGTGACATCGTTTCATTAGGGATTTGTTTGGTTTAGGAACATTTTTTGCGCGTAATTTTTATCTGGTTTTATGATTATTTTTAATTATGTCATGTTCACTAATAGTTTTGTGATAATGAGTGATGGTATGTAAGAAGTAAAGTTGTTTAGTATCATATACTTGTGCATCATTATATAAGTCATTAGTTGGGTATAATTTTGATTTGCCTAACATTGATTTTAAAATTCTTCTTTGAAGTACATCTAAATCGTTAAAGTATGTCGTGCATGCAGCACCCCACACTACTATACCATATGTTATGTGTGGCTCGACTAAAGCTTGATATATTATTCGTAGATAATATTCAGTTAATATACCGGTTAGAAATTATATTTTATATGCTATGAATCTAATTTCCTTTAGTATGTGAGAAATATGTACATCCCATCTCAAGTGGGGATCTAGATAAATTCCTAAATATTTTGTATCATTAACTCTATTGATTTTCATATTTTTATCATTTACCTTAAACCGAAGGTGGTTATATTTTGGTAGATGATTAGATAGTGATGAAAATGGTAAAAAATGAGTTTTAGTAAAGTTAATTGTTAATTTTCGGTTATTAAACCACTGAATAATTTTGCAAAAGTCATTTTGGATAATATCTTTTAAGTCGTTCCAATCCTTACCTTTATAGAGTACCTATAGCAGTATCGTCTGCAAAACTAACTATTTTACCAGTACTGTTAATTTTGAATATATCGTTTAAATAAATATTGAATAACAGAGGACCCAAAATTGTACCTTGTGGAACACCACATTTAACAAACATTTCTTTACTATACGAGCTTAATAATTTTACTGATTGCGGTCTATTTGATAAATAATTTTCCATTAAAGTATACATCTTTCCACGAAAACCTATTCTTTCTAAGATTTCCAAAAGTATATTGTGGTTAACTGTGTCAAACGCTTTTTGTAAGTCCACAAATACACATATCGATGGTACTTTTCAATCTATATTTTGGGTTATTTCATCTACTATACTTAATACCCCATCTGTTGTAGATTTGCCCGCTATAAAACCATATTGATTTGAATTTAGAATTTTGAATTTACTAAGAAAATTAATCATTTTATTAAGGAGTAATTTCTCAAAAACTTTAGCTAAACTTGATATAAGTGAAATAGGTCGATAGTTAGTGACGTCCGTATTATCATTAGATTTATAGATAGGTATGATGATTGCTGTCTTGAAAGCTGATGGAAATACTCCAGATTGGAAGGATTTGTTAATGATATAAGCAAGTGGTTCTGTTATTTGTTTGGCCAGTATCTTTAGATGTTCAGCTCTAATTTCGTCAACTCCAGGGCTTTTTTTATTTTTTAGAGTCATAATGGCATTGAAAACATCCTGATAGTCTACTTCAGTTAATACAAATGAATTATTCAGTCTTGTTTCATGCAGATGAATATCAGTATTTTGTTTGATATTATTTGCTAAGTTTCCTCCTATATTCGTGAAAAATTCTATGAACTCATCACATATTTGCTGAATATTGTCTGTTTTCTGTCCTGTTTTTGTTTTTATTTCATTAATATTGGTTTGATTCTATAAAAACAGTGAACAGAATAAGCACAAACAGATCGAACATTCCAATACAGTAGACACTAAACAAAAGAAAGTATACAGTTTTCTTCAACTCTTGAGAATGATTGATTCAAATGTGTCAGGGACTACTGAAAATGAAAAATTCATTAATTGACTGAGTTTGTAGAATACCAAAGATTAATTACCCAAATGCATAAGTTTTGTAGCATTGCGAAGTTTGTTCATTCTAGCTATAACCCTATCAGAAACATCTTAGTTATAACAACTCACAAAAGTACGTGAAGTGTGTAACAACACGTGTTAGAAAGAGATAGAAGCAGGCCGAAGAGCGAAGGTCATCACCACATTGCATAGCGACGGTGACGGAGAAGATCGTGCAGTCTGCCGCGTTGTCAATATGGGTTACTGTCAAACCCAAGACGGAGGTCTGTTCAAACATTTGATTTAATATTTTGTTTTCATTTTGATTAGAATTATCTATTTCAGCTTGGATGCGACTTAGTGTTTTAATTTATATTAAAATCATCTTTGATTTCCACCGATGGTAATAAAATTAACACATGAGTTATTGTTACCTTTTGGCACAGCGAGTGGTGGGAAAACGTAACAAATACCATTACGCAATACAAGTTATCACTGCCTACGTGTACCTTGCCTTGGAATGTTCGAAATATGGAGTTGCTAAGCAAGCCAATAATGCATTGTTGCAGAATTAGTGCCGATCCTGACATTTCATTTCGACCTAAAATGGAGCGCCGTTAGGACCGATCTGGAATCGATCCTACACAGACTTGACACAATTCACAATTCAAAAATGTGTACGCTCAAAAAAAAACTATTATTTGGGCGTAATGAATGAACTAACGCATATTTTCAATATGCATCTTCATTCAAGAAACTGGTGTAACATACTGACAATAGCTTCGATATCCAAGCGGCTTCTCTCTCTTTCTAACATATCTGTACACACTTCTCTCTCTTACATATTGCACTCACGCCGTCAGACAAATTTGGTTCTCATTGTATAGGACATCGGAAAAACAGAAACAGATTAAAGTAAATCACGTTTTGTCTTTCTATTTTTCGACATTCTGTTAATTTGCTAAAGGCCAAAAACTAAATCGTGAGGTGGACACCGAAGCTCTGCACAACCACCCGCCTGTGAAGCCTCTGAAAATAACAAGCAGAAAGATAGAAGATAACACACTTTCATGATAGATTTTCGCTGGATTTTATACCGTACAAACCGATTCAAATGCAAATAACCAGATTAATAGACCTAAGAAGTGAATGGACGTACAAGTGGTATATTTTACTCTTGTTTCAGTTTTATTTTTCATCAGACAGAAGCAGAAACCGTACAATGGCCTATGTGGATTTAAATATTTATAGATATTATAAAATATGGATGTATTGTGATGATACAGTTAGACAATTTGTTTTTTTTTTCAAGCTGTGTGAGTACAATAGTAATGTAGTTTTGTTATACCGAGTGTTTCAAATTCGATTCTAACCATTTGGATCTCGGAAACGAAGTCAGTTTAATGCGGGAAAGGTTGCGCATTTCAGTAACTAAGAAAATGCACTTAGAAAGTGCAATTCCGAGTATTTCCGAAGATAGGCGACGGAAACTGAATTTCCCTAAACATTTTTCCTGACTCCGTTTGAGATGCGATTTTGAAATAAAAAGTCCATTACCAGTGACACTTTTCTTCGTCAACATGATGATATAATTAGAATTTCAATATGACGTTTCGTCTCTTGTCCTCAGTCATCAACTTTATTTTTTCTTATAGACCCTAGTTGACTTTTGCATAGGTAAATAAAGCTTTTAATTCTACTTTTAAGAATGTATAATATATCATACATTGACTTTACCAATTCTAAGTTATTCAAAGGTAACATTTAAAATTTTCTTAGTTGGCCTTGAAATTATCAGACGGCCTTTAACTAGGAACAGGTGAACAGTCCCCATTTCCGGTCTTAATGATGTGATACTATATATCGTGGTGTTGATTAATATTATAAAACCTCAAATGTCTAAAAAGTAATCTTGTAGTTTGTCTTAGCTCGCCGAACAAGGAACAACCTAATGCTGTAACTTCTTTATATTATTTAAGGGTTGTATTGGAAACATCGAAAACAGTGTTATATTATATAAACGAGTAACTAAAAGTATCCACACACAAACACATTTTATATCCATACTTAAACCGATTCACACATCTTACATTCATACTTTAATCTAGGGCTGATGTGTTATGTAAAGCATTGTTAGTGAGCTTTTTATTTTGAAATCCTACCTCAACAAATTGATCTTCCAGGCAGAGCTATATGCTATAGAACTGGGTGCCAGAATGATCGCAGAACGCAACTGAGGCACAGAACTATAATTGTATTTTCAGATAGTCAAGCCGCGCTTAAAGCAATTGACAACACCTACTCGACATCGAAATAAGTGTGGAGTTGTAAAGAAGCTCTCGTAGGGCTTGAGCGAGCGATTAAGATCGCATACAATACGGCTAAACAAACAATCTCTGCAGAGATGGAAGATGGATAGACAGATCCTGGGAGGGATTAGCAGGGTTAACCCATGCTAACTCGACTACACCAATCTTGACAAAGAAGGTAACAGAATCTTTACTACGGCTAAATAGGAATAGCCTCAAAGCTCTAGTAGGACTGTACACTAGTCATTGCAAATTGCGTCACCACATGAGCAGGCTGGGCATGGCGGAAGACGCTGAGTGCAGACTGTGCATGGAGGGAGATGGAACGGCCAGGCATGTATTGTGCACATGCCCTGCAATTGCCAGGTACAACATACTTGGAGACGTAGTACTCCAAGCAGAAAACCTGAAGGATATTTCTCCAAACAAGTTGATCGACTTCCTCAGGAGGTCGGAGCTACTGGAGAAATTATAAATAGGTGTGAGCCACAAGAGACCAAAGAGTCGCAGTGGAGTATCGTTATTGATGCACTCACAAGAAACCTAACTTAACCTATATCAAATAAAGCCAGAAAAAATAAAAACGATTCTGGGAAATTCCGACGTCTAAATGGTAAGAGTCGACTTTGAAACATCCAGTATTCAAGTGGAAAGCTTGTTGATAAGGATTCTCAACTAGTAAGGTTAATAAATCCGGGAGAGAATCTTCTTGGTTGAATATTAATAAATTCTTAACAGTATAAGAGTGAGTAGGGGAGCCCATTGGGGGATTTCGTGGACTTACTAGAGCGCGGTAGATTAAGATAAGGGATACATGTTTAGTACCTCCACCATATATAAACCATTTTTAGGGGGCAGCGGATAAGAATAGTAAAAATCAATGGTTAGAAATACTGGTGTACGTCAGACTACGATAAGGTGGGTAAATTACATGTTCAATAATCTGACGATTTGTAAGAAAACTTTACAACCCGTGAAGATAACGACATGCGGTTTTCACTAGTTTGCAGGATTTTTCATGCAAACTTCTGATTAATTAGAAATAATTTTAATTGCGTTTGAAGTTTTCGATTAAACTGGGTTTCTGATTTTGAGGTGAGTTACGCCCACTAGCGGTTACTTTTATTGTAAAATTTAAAACTGATAGCTCTAGGTTAACTAGTTGCCGAAATACGTTCAGTGTCATTTATTAATGATCCTCCAGTTGCAAATCGGCAGATTATCATGCCTTCCAATATCAGTGACACGTGGGGCATTTAAATTTAATGGCATATAAAAAGTCAAGATCTTATTTCTATGTAACCTCCACCACTAAAAAGATATATACATCATATAACTTTTTTTTTCTTTTCGCGATCTGGTCTCCAAAACCCAATAGGTTCCTACGTCGCTCGAGTACCTACCTATTTAGCTTCTTGGAGCTCCCCTACTAGAAGTACTTGTACTGGACAGTTCCAGATGTATATTATATACCTACATAGTTCTCCAGGATAAGATAAAAATCTCACGGATGCATATGGACTACAAAAAATGATATCACCGCCCATAATGGTGTCAAGCAGATTGACATTTTACTTCTCACGCCTTGGATAGGCCACTGGACTAATTTTCAAAAACTACAATGTTGTGCGAAATTTTCATCAACATCCGAGTAGTATTTATATGAGCCGGTTTGACTGGCTTGATCCATTCACTTTTTTTACAGAAGGGTCAACTTGTGCCTTCACAATTTTGCGTGGGAAGTCTAGAGTCAACCTACTTGACGCCATTTTTATTGCAGAATGTAGAAGAAGCCTAAGCCGATGCCGGAGCTTTGGTCGCATCCAATTGATTTTATCTGGAGATGTAAAGGAATCCGAATAACTCCAAATTCTGTACCTCAGGGTCAGACTAGGTTAAGTCTGTGTTTGTCAAAAACGAGTTTCGTATGTTAATCTTATGATAATATTGTGAATTTTCATTTGCTACATGCAGCGTCCATCCATCTATAATAATAAGGAATATACGACTTTTTAACTCATTTCAAATCAGTGGAAGAAAAATATTTCCAATACAATTATCTCAAAACTAATTTTTGGATTTGAAATAGTCTGGCTCTGAGGTACAGAAATCTCCAATTATATCCAATGGAATTAAAATTGAATATTAATTTGTGGTTCCAGCGGTACTTTTTTTGCCAGAGTTTAACAATGAAGCTGGAGCCATTAAGATGCGATACAACTTATTTTGGGACATGCTATATGCACACACATCGAGGGCTGCAAGATGCAGCTTCCACGGGCAGTTAGCCGGCACTATAGGAAATGGACGCATAACTTTTTGCTTGCGTCGGTAGAAATTGCGGACATACCTACATAACTACAAGAGCGCGCATCATTCTCATTTATGACCAGTTTTAATACCTCAAATTACCGTGTACAGTTACCGAGTGCACAAAACCAGCTTGTTTTTAATTATTTTCATTAATGTTGCTACACAAGGATTGTGTAAAGTCAAGCAAACCATGAAAAAATATTAATTAAACAGTACTTATGTGTCTTCAAGTTTTTTTTGTCGAGAACGCTCTGTTATTTTTGTTACATTGTAGAATACACGGTACACATAACTACCTATGGCCACTACACACCTGGAGTATCAAAGTCTGGCAACACTGCTTTGATGCTCTTATCCAGTACATTTTACCCCTGAAAGATTGACCTACCACAATTCTGCTTCACATCATAATTCGGTAGAACCTCCAGAACTGGCCGATTCAACCGTGCTTTGTTCTTAGTCAGCTCAAAATTTGGAACAATCTGCTAGAGAACAGCTCAAAAGTCGGATCATGCTTGTAGCTGCTTCAGTATAAACTTCCAGTGTCTAGTTAGTTATTATATATTTTCGCTGTGAGCAATTAATATAATATGCAGACAGAATCTTAATAGTACAGTTTATCATGAAATTAGTATCTCACTGCTTGCGTCTGAATATACATGAAACATCAAACATGCAGTATTAATGAGCTTGAACATTTAATTGGTATGGACATATCAAACCGCATATTTATATTAAATGCAGATACACAGGCATGTTAATCATCATCATTTTGCTTTTATGATAAACGATTTGTTTATTTGTGAGTTTAAAATCACAATTTAAAACGTCAGCTTCTGATTGCATGGGTATTAAATAGCTTAGTTATGTTGCGTGATATGGTATCGTTAGGATTCATTCCAATATGCTTTACCTTCTAGCAAAAGCTATTCATTATGGATCGTGTTGTGTGGCATCAGTGTCTGATGTTATATCATGTGAATAAGTGTTTTCATGGGCAGATCATTTTTTAATTCCAAACCTAAATATTGCATGTTTCACGAGTCACACACAAAATATAATTTCACATTAGGATATTGCTACTAATGAGACCTTAGTCAGTCATAAAGAGGAACAACCTTATCCTACATTCCGGATTTCGTGGACTTGTTAATCAAATAAGTGATCAAATATTCCTGCTATCACCAAACTCACATTGACCACTTAGAGTCCATTCAAAGAGAGTTTTAAAAATAACGTATACAAAGCAGATGGGATATACCCTGCGATTGGATTTCCTCATACAGAGTTGATGGTGAGACCTAACACCTGTTGTTTAGCGAGCAGTCGCAAAACTCAGTTCAGTTTCTTCACGAACTTATCCATGGCATTATAGAGTTCAGCGTCACCTCAGATCATCTTAACTTCTTTGTTCCTAGATTCGCGTCACTAAATAGTGCAACTTTTTGCTTAGCCAGTGCTAGGACTGACATGCTCTCCTATCTATAAAATGTGTCGTGATTATGATTCAGTTAATAGCGTTTTAGATACATTTTCGTTTTGTTCGACTTTGGGAGACATTAATACTTATTTTCATTAACGCTTGCATAAATGTTCCCGGTTTGATTACTGAGCGCTCAGTAGGAAAGCTAGAACGCATTTTTCCTCACAGTTCTGTTTTCAGGTTTCTTTTCAGCGTTCCCGCTTTCTCTAAAACACATACTCCATTTATATGCATTTTTATTTTCATGTTAATCCATTTTGTAATTGGCTTTAGCTGTTAGATGTTGCTAAATAAATAAATAAATAACAGCGGTAGTGTTGCCTTGTAGATGATACAGCATTGATAGCAACTAACAAATATCTACTAAGTTCTCTTAGTAAAGTACAGACTGACACTAATAATTTACTGAAATGGATCCAGAGGTGGAAAATCAAATTCTACGAATTGCCATCGATCCACGGATGTTTTACAAACCGAAGATTGATAAGTCCTCCTCAAATAAGCGTTAGTAACACCATCATACCATGGGAGTCAAGTGCTAAGTCTTTACGTGTGGCTCTCGACATCAGGCTCAGGTGGAAGCACCAAATCAACAAAAAAGACTTAAGAACTGAACCTCCGCTACAAGCAATATTACTGTTTATTGGAGAGATCCTCAAAGCTATCGCTCAATAGCAAGTTCATGATTTACAACCAGATCTTAAAATCAGTGTGGCTCTATGGTTGTCAACTGTGGAGCTGTTTTCCACATCCAAATTATTCAGACATTCCAGATAAAGTTCCAAGGAACATGGTAACTGTCCCTTGGTTTGTTTGTAATAGGGGCATTCATCGCGATTTGAATACCCCTCTGACTATCGATGATATCAAGAAAGTAGCGGCCAAGCACTAGAAAATGCTACATCAACATCCCAGTGCAAAAGCTCTTCAAATGCTGGACAACCACAATGCTGTCCCACAATTGAAGAGGATTAAGCTGTATGAGTTGTGTCTGACGCAGAGCATGTGCGCGAGCTCCTAGTGATTGTGTTAATTACACTTTAAGATTTCGTAAAGGACATCAATGGATTGCCTCTAGTGACAAGTGCTCGTTGTAAGATGTCACAGGAAAATTAGAGGTTGATCACATTGATCAGTTTTAATATTTGAGCATCAAAGCCACTCTAAATAAAAAAAAACAAAAAAAATGGGATATTCTATTATACGACACAAACACATTTTTGCCTTGTCCACTAGTATAGGATGCTCTAGGACTAATGGTCGATCTATGAATATCTACATACCAGGTGTAGCAGCAGTAACTAAATGGTTGTGTATTTTGCTAAATAAGGCATTTTTGGAAAATGACAATGTCAGGCCTATACTAACTTTAAACGTGGAGCTCACTGAGTTAGAGTTACGTACGTAAAGTTTTCCATTGCCAGTGTCATAGAGTACGGTTCCCAGTTAAAAATAGTGACCTTGAAATGACAAGGTTGAATCGAAGGTCACTGTTGGAATCCTTGTTAAAGGTTACTAAAGAATATTTTTTTCGTGCGCAAGTACGAGTATATGATACATGTTAGGATCGCCACCTACCAATGGCTTGCCAAGCGATGATCTTCACACTATTACAGTCGACCCGTCAAGTAGTCGGTCGGAATACTTAGTATAAGCAGCAATGACTTTCTAAGATTCTTTTCACCAATAATCCTGTTAAAGTTTCTGGGATTGTACCTTGATGCAAACTTGAATTTTAAAAACTAAGTATTAGGTCTAAAAAATTAATTCACAAAAATGTGATCAGAAATCTAAGAACAGTTCGTCCTGAGAGTTAGATCGTTCATATTCATTAGGCTCAAATTAAATGGAGGTTAAGGGTCTACTGTTTGTTTTTCTCAGGCTTGACAACTAACGCCCAGCAGGTATTTTTGAGCAAAAAGGAGCAATTAGGTGTATAATTGGAGTTAACTGCTAACATTCTTGTAAATATACTTTTAGACAACTTTTTTACTCTACCCTCATTTTTTCTATATGACCTGTTTGTGTATGTTTTTAATAATAAATATAAGTTTTTAATTAATAAATCTTATATTCCCAGGCATATGATGATAATTTAAAGCTAAGTTGAAAGAGTTCCTTGTAATTAAATATTACTACGCTGTCTCAGAATTTCTTTGCTTATGATTGTTGAATGTATAAGTCAAACAATACATTTTTATTCATTTTCAAAAATCTAAGTTTACGAATCCTATAAATGAATTTTATTGCCCAAAATAAATAATAATTTAAATTTTTATTTGAAACTTCTAGGGATTGTCCTTAGCTTCACATATTTGATCTCCACATGTGACCTTTTCGTAAAACGTAAAACTTTCCGCTATTTAGATTTTAGGTTTCGAAAATGGCTTTTCGTTTGAAGAGCACAATTTGTGAGTAACCTTTTTCCAAAATACCTTATTTGGAAAAATACAGACCCGTTCCGCAACTTTTGTTACAACAGGTGTGAGACATACAAAATACTTATGTCCACAAGTTCTTGATAAGTTTCTGAATGTTATCTCTGGAAATTGCGTTTTCTTACGACACTATATAATTCATCGAAGTAGTAGTAGTAACCTGTTGAATCGTGACATGATAGAGTCTACGGAAAACAATTATCTCATTTAGATCGCCGGTGACGAACCAGCCCTAACCCAATATTGCACATTTTTATCAATGGATCAAAAAGTATATGCTTCTTTAAAAAAATATAGGTGTCTTAGCAAATCGGCGAACTGTTAGTTATGTAATACTTTTACATTTCTGCTTTTTTAGATGTAGGTTCTGAAATTAAAAAATATGTTTAACGCCTTGTCTTTAATAGTTTTTTCTATAGACATTCATTGTCATATAGGTAAAAATGTGCTACCAGGATAATGACAAGTTGAAACTGTTCGACCTCAATACGTATATTCTCCCACCAAGCATTTGCTTTTTGTGACGTTGAGCTTGTTTATTTCGGGATATGTTTTTTCTTCTGCTCCTGAATTGCATTTTTTCGTCAATAAACATCATTATTAAAGCATAATCATTCCACTGAAAATACGTATTCTTATTTGATTTCGAATGAATGGGCAGTTATTGAGATAAGCAAACAATCCTGCCTGGAACTAGATCTCCCTGTAAGCGTGCATTTGTGCATATTCGAAGTTAAACAGTCCAAACTCCAAAACACACTGAAGCGTGTCACACAAACTAGATCCTCTTTCTGCGGATTTCACGATTTCACGACTCGAGACTAGAAAATACTTTCTTTGTTTTCATCTCTTTTGGATCCACATCACGTTCTTTGAAGCGCTGCAGAAATATTCATACTGGAGGAGATCTTTTATCATTCCACAACGTTGCTGGTTATGCGTTATGCAGAATTCTGATTACGTGTCTGGAGTTTCCAGGTAGATTCGATAGAGTTGTTATTCTTCTATACAAATACATTAGCTTGAGGAACATTCAAGCTGGAAATCATTGGAGCTTCTCCGTTTTTTGCTAAGTTCTTGACATACACTAAAAAATGACGTCAAGTAAGTTCAGTTCATAAAGGACATAAGTTAGCCCTGCTGGGAAAAAATTAGCTACGAACATTACGATAAAAAATAATTGGATCAAGTCAGTCATAAAGGCCTATACTATTAGATATACCCTCCCATGCACGTTGCGCTGTGGACTTTTCTTCCCTACCCTACCGTCATACTGACCATCTGGCAACGTTGCTATGACTAGCTTCACCACTTGCCACTGCAGATCTACCCATCTCCATTGGTCATGACATCGACCAGACCTCGAAGCAGATGTATCAACGTAAGATGATTAGATTAAAATATTGCTCATTCAAATTTCTAAGGGCAATTGCAGCAGGAAACCAATGACGCGTACAAATACGCTAGTCTTAAAAGGTCTATCATCCCTTACACCTTGAAACCCCAAACCCCCAGTTTTTAACCCCTAGAAAAATTTTCTGAAAATGATCAGGAGCCTCCAATACGTCAAAACAAAGTTTGAGCGATTTCTATTTTTTTCAGTTTTTGAAATAGCTGCGCCGCGCGCCGCCATTAAACCGGTTTTCAAAAACTACAACGCTTTTTTGTCCTTGACATAATAGTAACCTTGTGTGAAAACTTCTGAGCAGCACTTTCCAAGTTATATACGGGCCAAGGATTTGCGGACATACAGACAGACCGATTGAAATGAGCGATATGGTTTTTCGTGGTGTACATTTTACATCCAAAAAAACGTAATATCTCATCTCCAATATTGGTCTAGCCGAATAAATATCAAGTATGTTTAACACTGCTCTTTATTGTATGACGTTTCGACCCAAACGATAACATTCTTCAAGTGTAATTGACACTTTTGACAAAATTGTTCCTCTTTCCTCCAGCTGACACTTCGTTTGAATTTTCTTTCATTTACCTACATATTTCTATACAGAAAACATGGGGGTAGATCAGCATGAAAAGCAGAGGAGAAGTTTCAGATACATACATAATATTCCATTTTCGAAATTGTATGCAATTACAATACTTCCCCGCCAGTGGCGTAGGATGTAAAAGTTGGTGTTTCAATCTGCAAAAGATTGTCTGTCGGCCATTTATATTTCGATGACTAACGAGAAAAAAATTGCAATAATGCTTTGAAAAATATTAGTCATTTACCAATTTCTTTGTAAAAATTCCATTGCATGGTGGTGTAAAGTAATTTTGCAAATATAAAGGGTTGTCCAAAACGGACGCAGGTAAGTAAACGCATATTAAAACAAGAAAGATTGATATTCAAATCAAGTTGGGTACTACTATTTTGAAGGTTCATTTATACCATCTATGTATGAAAAATAATATCGCTCAAATGTTCACCACGACTGGATTTACAGACGTCCACGCGATGGTCGAAATTTTCAATGACATTTTGCAACATGGTCGGTTCTATGGCATTTATCTCGGCAATGATGTTGTTTTTGAGTTCTTGGAGGGTGACTGGTTTGTTGACGTAGACTTTGCTTTTCAAATATCCCCATAAAAAGAAGTCCAAGGGAGTCAAATCGCACGATCTTGGTGGCCATGGCACATTTCCTCTGCGCGAAATCACGCGATCACCGAAGAAGGACTGCAATCGATGGATATTGACGTTGGTTGTGTGGCATGTTGCACCGTCTTGTTAAAATAAAATAGTCCTCTATCATCACGTGATATCGCTCAGAATTGACGGTAACGGCGTCCCCGGCCGCATTTTCGAAAAAGTAAGGTCCGATGATGCCTTTTGACCACAGTGCACACCACACAGTCACTTTTTGAGGATGCATCGGCTGCTCTTGATACTCACGGGGATTTTCGTTCGCTCAGATGCGGCAGTTTTGCTTGTTTACCGTCCCATTCAAAGTGAAATGCGCTTCGTCGCTGAACATGATTTTTGATGAAAAATTGGCATCAATTTGGCGGTGTTCAAGGAGGCAATCTGAGAACATTCGGCGCGAAAAATGGTCGGCCCAACGCAGCTCTTGCATCAATTGGATCTTGTAGGCGTGTACATTCAAATCCTTGTGGAGAATGCGGAGCAAACTGGTTCTCGAAATGCCCAATTCTTGGGATCGACGCGTTGTTGATTGTTTCGGATCGTCTCTCACACTCTCCTTCACAACAGCAATATTTTCTGCTCCTTGGCCGGTCAGAGCCTGGCAGATTTGCCACAGAACCTGTTGCCTCGAATTTACGCACCAGACGACCGATGGTTGTTTCGTTTGGGCGGTTGTTGCGACCGAAATGTTCACGAAGCGCGCGAAACGTGTTTTTTATTTTTGCACCATTTTTGTAGTGCTCTTGAATAAATTTAATGCGGTCTTCAATCGAATACGACTCCATAGCGATCAATGGTAAACATTCAACTAACAAAATGACATGTCGGTGACAGAAAACAAAGATGGCGTCTATGTCAAATTGACGTTTACTTTCCTGCGTCCCTATTGGACATTACTTTGTTCTTAAACATTACGGGTCCTGTTTCTTAATAAAATTATCTAACAAGGAAACAGTCTCACCTCCGATTTTAATGAGTTTTTAATATGCTCCTTTACGTCAACACCTATATACTTATTGTTGGAAAAACGTTTTTAAGTGGTGCAATCAACCCACAAAGTTGGGTCCGAAACAGGGTGGTTTTGAAGTTCTACATGCAGTTGTGATAAATGGATGGAGAAGATAAGTCCTCCAAAGTAATGAAAAATGCATTTAGGTTCATATTATTTGGGGTCAAAAATTCAAAAGTTATGAAGGTTGAAATCCCCAAAGTTTTATAACAAGAAGTCTATTGGTTCTATTCGCATCATTCCTATTTAAAAAAATAGAAAGGAGAAAATTAGAAGATACGAGTTATTGCGTTTTTCAAAGATGTGTAGTTTTAATTGGGTATTTCAGTAAATTCATTTTTCCGATTGATATTTACACATTTTTCTTGTAATTATTTAGCAATTTAGTGAATCAAAAACCAATGAACCCTTCGAATCAGCGTTTTGAAGGAAAAGATTCTTAAGACGAACTTGAAAATGGACTGAAAAATTAATGGATATTCATTTAATTACTGTAAGCAAATTAATATTTGCAATTTGAGAATAGCTTATTTTAACATTGAATTAATATACTCGTATACACATTGTCTGCTTTGAAATTTTTTGACTCAACAATTGCACCAAACCAACCAATTGTTTTTTTCAAGATTTAAAAATGTGCCTAGTTGATATACCCAGTTGTATTGTAAAACCATTCTCAACTTGCATGCTTTCGAGGCCGGAATGGCAACAATGGAATCAAATTAACAAAAGGATCGCCCTACTCTATTTTCCATTGTAAGTTTTTGCCGGAGTTGTTTGCACTTGATTACTGTAAAAAGAAAATAAACCTTTTCATTCTCATTATCAACTACTGTCCAGTTCTCGAATTACCCTACATGTATGAAAATATTGCATCCTAGTGGTTATGCTTTGTCGTTTATCATTAGATCATTTTTTTTGATACAATGTTGCAGCGATGTTGGTGTTTACCGTGCTAAGGTAAAATAGTTTTGCATGCTCCAATTGAAAGCTATTACTCCTGACGACTCGACGTTTCAGTAGGACTGTGTTACATACCATACCGTCCACGAATCATTAACTGTACTGCACGATTTCACTCCTGGTCGTGAAATTTTCTGGCTTGGGATCTCAAACCTTGGCGTTATTACTATGAGGTCACATAAGTCATAAGCTGATTTTTTTACACGGAAGAGAGATCATAGGCAGAAGCCTAGGTACCGTGACACCGCTGCTTCTATAAGGAGCTTAATCCGGAAAAGCATCCTCAGACAGATTGTTCCACAATCTAGACACTCTAGGGACAAGGATCGGCCGTGCTGTTCTGGATGTACGAAGTCCGACACCATTTGGTTGGGAGGCTAAAGTCAGGCGGGTCAGCTTGGCAGGCTTATCGCGCGGCAGATCCTGGAGGAGAGGTCTAAGGAGCAAAGCTCGTTGACATAGCGGTAGAAGAAAGCCAGATCGCCGACGGCCCGTCGGTGTGAGTAGTAAGAGCATTTGTGCTTATAACCCAAATATTTTATGAATTTCATAAACTAAATAGTTCACTGATGTTCTCATTTCTCAAATCTGAAACTCCAATTTTATTGTATAATTATGAATAATACTCGTAAGTAAAAATAAATTAATTCCATTTTCAGAATCACGATGATTCGATGCAATGTTTATACGTTAATGTAAAGAGCAATATATCATATCCATACCCTTTAATTGTGAATGCCACTTGTACCCTTTTAATTTTGAAAAGGATACGGTAATGGTCAAATAATAGTGCAAGTAGACAATGAGAATTACTTCCGTCTCGATAACTATATGTAATTAGCACTCAGAACAAGTAGAGTAAATCCAAGTGAAATGAAGATGGAGCTGTCATACTAGACGTCTAACGTAACTAATGAGCAAGAAGTTCTCATTATTTATACGTTAAATATAATAATTTGATATTTTTAAATATACCATATTGATGATAACTTTTGATCTACGAGTTACCACTGGACCCCATAGGAGAATATTATGGCTATTGCTGTCGCTAATATCAATGCCGGACTCGGTTGGCTACGTCAGGTACAGGATCATTTCAAGGTCAAAGTGTGTTACTGAATCCAAATCTGGAGACGTTTGCTTTGCCTAGCCAGAGCCAAAGGTTATTCCAAGTTTGTAAAAAGTATAAATCTACTTGAAAATCTCCACCTAGAGGTTTTTTGGGTCTCTGACTCCATATTTGGCGTCTGATTTGAGGCCATTATTTCAAGGCTAAATTGAGCTTATTCCATTGTTGGTCAAAAGAAACGCCAAATTTTGATTCAGCGTCCCAAAAAACTTCAATATACATTTTAGGAATGTCTTCTAAATTTGACCCGACGTTGTAGAAGCCAACCGACCATTGCAACGAATTCAGCGACCCTAAAAACTCCACACATCACAATTTTGAGTTTTTCGATAGCCCCATATTCGCTTGTTTGCTTTCTGTCATCCGTCTTCAAATGACTAGACCTAATGATAGCATGGAAAACGTTGTATATGGTTTGTTATAGTCGCAGAGTTGGAAAGCAAACAGATCCTATTTGGCTAAAAAGGTCATAAGGGATATCAGGAAATGCGTAGTACGTCCCTGCATGTCGAATATTTTTCGCGAAAACCGAGAAGTGGCAAAGGTTGTAGAACAGCTGCTCGCGTCTCCGAGTTCGATCCTAAGCGTGCCATGAGATAATGAAACAAAACCAAAACACTTCCTTTAGCACACGACCGAACGGCAACCAGCTAGATGCAACGGAATACATTATTGGAGAACGATCAGTGGTGAAAGCCAGAGGCGTACACTATCGACAAGTTTTCAATAAATTTCCTTCCAGTTTCAGTTTAACTTATTTTTTTTAAACTCACCAAGATTGCTATTGTGCAATGACCACTGCGGCGCTAGCATCGCACCTCATTATGAATAAAGGTACATTTGGCAACCTGGCAAAAAAGTATCAATCCGATGAAGGATGAAGGTTGCCAGATCGACAGTAGGTAATGCTTCTCTTACCATGACTGATTGAGCAGTTGGCAACAAAACATAATCAATACTTGTCACATATGAGCATTTGTAAGTTATGAGTACCGATATCTATTGGGGGCATTTTAGACAAAAGTAGCCTCATATGTCGATGCGTTCCATTTGTCAAAGTGAGGTTAGATCCCCACTTTCCCCCACGCCCCTGGAGCATGT
The DNA here is from genome assembly GCA_963669975.1 of Acanthoscelides obtectus. Taxonomy (NCBI): domain Eukaryota; kingdom Metazoa; phylum Arthropoda; class Insecta; order Coleoptera; family Chrysomelidae; genus Acanthoscelides; species Acanthoscelides obtectus. The sequence goes on from CAVLJG010000001.1 coordinate 37,222,854, forward strand.
GCTTCTCTGACAAGTTTCAATGAGATGCTTGATTGAATGGTTGGAGAGGGTTATTTTATGGTTCTGTTAACATGATTTTTGGCTTGTGGCGGGTTTTGGTTGAACATTCTACGAAACTTTGGATGAAAATTCTAAGGTTTGTATAAAATAATGAGCAAACACTTTCATATGTTCCGTTCCAAATTCACAAACGGCGATGGTACCGCAGCCGCAGCGTCATCGAGGTCGTCGACGACGCGCGGCGATGTAATGATTCCAGGGCATCCAAAAGTTGCAATATGCAATGTCAGAGTGAGTTATTTCAAGAAAGAAAGAATTTAAATCAACATTACAATTATGCTCATCCTATAACATCACCAGCTGTTAGGGTATCCATGGTCGGCGAACAGTAAAAATACTACGAAAGTTGAATCAGATATCACTAACACTCATTTATAGGGTCATTTGTCATGGTACAAGAATTTTTATAGCCGTCGAATAATAAAGACACTAGAGCGCTTAAGAACTGACTTGGTATACATACATTTATTCAAAGTATAGACTCCATCTACTTGACCCTTCTAAAGTATATCATTTCCCAGGGAGATATAATCATGAAAAGATGCTACTAATCTGTCAAGTCCTTGTATTCGTGTTGCTGCTATGCTTGGAGTTCTTGTAAATCATCATAGATTGAATTTGTGGTTGTCATGGGAAATTAACCTTAGTGGAAGATACATTGATCTAAAAATAGCTATCATAGCGTTTGATCCGATTTCATCTTCCCGCATTTTTTTTTATGTATGTATACATACATATAATCTTCGCTAGATCCAGATAAAAGGTAAATCAGTAATGTCAACATTTTTTATTGTAAAATACATTTGATATGATGTAGGAATGTAGATTTGTAAAAAGTTTTAATCCGTTATAGTATGTTGTACCTCGATACGCTTATTTTAAACATTTCTTTTGATACTTTCTGTTTATGAAATGATCTAAAACAGATAGTTTCTGGTGGATACAACTTATGATCTTATTAAAAAAGTAAAATATTATTTTTCTGAAATATGGTGTACAGCACTTAGGTCTCATTGGGCATTTTGTACGTTCTTCTCAAGCGCTCATGACAAGTGAAACCTCAAATTCCCCAAGCTATTGAAGAAGATTGTGGTAGGATCCAGTGGTATTTCTCTTATATACATTAACTGTAGATAAAAGGCCAACGCCCCCGCAGAATGGAGTCTCGTATCGATAAGATAACTAGGCTGCTGCAAAATCTGGGCTCAACCCTATCATCCTCATGATCAGATCCTCCATGCAAGGATGACCTAGTCGCGTATTATGCATTAGAAATCTTCCTTAGCCTTAATGTCCAGTCGTGCCAGTAACAAACAGAAGCTCTTGTCAGGAAGGAGAGGTAACAATCTAGTCTTTCATCACTGGGACAGCTGAAAAATTCCTGGGATTCAGTCAATTTACGTTTATTGGCTAGATCACAATGTTGTCAAATATATGAGCCTGTTTGACTAGCATTGTCCACTTGGTTCCTTTGTTATATATGCTCCTATCCAATTTTTTTAAGATGGTCTAGCTTGTGCCGAATATAATCATTATTTGTGAATTAATGACAGCGTTGTGTAGGAAGTGCAATCTACTTGACGCCATTTTTTCCTCAACCGTTCTGGTTTCTGGACTATCAGACTTGACAGACTTACGAACTGATACCTTGACACAAGAGCAGATGTCCCTCAAATCAATCTGACAACCAGATCATCTAAAAAATCTTCACATCGCTTGACGTGGAAGTAACTTTCAGCCGATACTGTACACCTTTTATCTCAAGTTATGCACGGATCCATGTCTACATGCATACCAACTTAGAAAATTATCAGTTACAATCTAGAATAACAATCTGGCATGAAGTGAAATGTGAGCTTGATATTGACCTTCCGCAAAGTAATACGCCTTAGGGTCATTGAGACACAGTGCCGTAGGATGTCTATACTGTCGTAAAAAATGTGATACTGAAGATATAAATCGAATATTCCATATACAATTTTCGATATTTCGAGATATTGGGAATGGGTATGGATTCCATAGATAATATTGTAACAAATTTGTTTGGAAAAAATGTGTTACTGCTTTTAGTCCTCAATCTAGAATCCTGCGTGTCTTAGAAATACATTCTTTAAATAATAAATTTCCAATGAAGTCATGCATATTCGGGTCATAGTAAGTATATTTCTGGTACTATAGCTTTCTTTCGGCTACAGGCGGACAACCGTGAGCAGCTGTTTCATGCTATTTGGTAACTCTTCAGTATGGTACACGCTTGGTTTCGGTGGGCTCAATCATGAGCGGCAGGGTTATTACGTAAAGAACCTATATAATGTCAAAAAAATCGACAACTTGCTGACTAGCTTGTTAGTAAATAGTTCAATCCGGCGTTGCTCACAATCAGCGCTGTGAGGATCACCAAAACCGTCATCTGTGGAGGCATGGATTAATGACACTCCAATGACCAGCTGGAGGTCTGTTTCCCAGCATGCTTTATTGGTTGCAAAATACAGAGAGGGTATGTAGAGTATATCTCTAACAAGATGTGACGAAAAAAAAAATTGTTGATTTGCAGAATAGCAATATTGCATCTGGATTGTGAGGTGATTTTGTGTATTGGTCTGCAAGTGTATAAAATCAGTGATGTTTGCTGTCTGAGAAAATTATTACTGAATATGCTGCCTGTGAACTTCATTTATTAGCTATACGTCTCGTACAGGGTTATTTGTGTTGTCCCTTCTGAAGAGAGGTTCAAAGTCGTAAATTACGATTTTCCCCGGTTTTCTTGCTTTTTCAAAAGCTCTGAGAAGCTTTACAAGAAATCACCACCGCGCCCGCGTTGTGAGTAATTAAGCCACACTACAGAAAAATTAAGAATGACGCATCATACGCACAATATTTTTGAAGTCCCTCACATCTAGGCATTGATTTGTATTTGTATGCGCAAAATAAATTTCTATAAAATTTAAATAACTGGAAATAAAAAATAATGTGAAATGTAATAACTTTTTTACGTTTCACAAATATTCCTTTCTGTGGCATATTTTCTCACCTGTTGGTTGTAATATACTTCACCAGAGATTTTCTTTTCATATCTCTCTCATTTTGAAATTCAGCAAATTTGCATATTTCATTTCCAGGATAAATAAGAAACAGTGGATACGGTACCAATTTCTAGCTTTGCATACATCTCAAGTAGGAGTAATTAAGACAAGAAGTCAATGGACTTATCATCAACACAGATTATTAGCATACAAATCCTCACTATGTGCCTCTGCACTGCCGTTTCCTTTCAGCTATAGTATACAACAGTTTAGACCTCCAATAATGACGTCTCTGAAGCAGATGTTACATCACATCAGAACCAACTGCTAATTCTAAGTTAAGATATTGTAGAAAAACCTATATAATGTCAAAAAACCTATATTATGTTAATAAAAATCGACATGTCACTTTTCAAGATGCGTAATACCCTCGCGGGGGGCAAACCAACTTCTAAATTTCCTGAAAATACTACCCCGTACTACCCTTTGGAGGTAGTACCTATACTACGTATATTATCATATATACTGTTCCAGTATTACCCTGTAATATCTACCCCGTAGTATCCAAATATTACCCCAATAATACCCATACTACCTTTATACTACCCCGTAATATCCTTAAAATATCCAAAATATTACCTTACTCCTGTTGCTTTGTATAGTTTAGATGGTGTTTCAACCTAGCTCCGATAAGCGAACATTAATTCGTCACAAAAGGGCCAGTATTAACCAAGATTTGTGATAAAAGTAATAAATTATTGATAGTTACTCGAAATGTGATTTAGTTACTGGTTTATTGTTTAACCTAAATCAGTTTGATTCACATTTTAAGAATTAAAAAATGCGGGCAAGTCTTTTGGTTCGACCTACCTATATATTACATTTAAGTTGACTGGTTTGTATAGTATCTCATATCTGATAATTTACTTAACGTCCGGCAACAGTGTCAGACGAACCCTACGCATTGTATGCATAATAGGACGGTGTGTTAGAAAGAAAAGGGACGGGGCTGATACTTGATCGTGTCCGATAAAGCTAGCTACGCCTACACATCACTTGTGTCAGAGATATACGTGTGATATGGATACAAGAAGGGTATGCGTATTATTGGAAATGGAAAGACTAAGCTCAGGACTCAGGAAGTAAATAGACGTTGAAGAAATTCATTCTTTGAAGCACTGCACGCCTATATCCATTTACCGCAATAAAGTATTTGATGACTCAACAAATATTGTACTACTACATATTAAAAAACATCTACATACCGCTCGCTCTGAAGTGACATTAGTTGATCGAAGCTGAGTCAAAATTTCATCAAAATCCAAGCAGCACTCTCCAACTTATAACTGGTTCAAGGATCAGCGGATAGATAGACTGATAAGCAGACAGAAATGGGTGACATGTCTCTTTGTAACGCACATCTTATTGTCGGAACCTTTCGCGGTTGCAAAACTCCTGAGTTGTTTGGTGTGTGTCTCCGCAAATCTTTTAGTAGTTTCTAAACATTGTAGTTTTGGATTCCTGACCGTTGATACCAATTCAACTTATGAGTTCGTTGGATTCAGTCAACTTAAAACATTTATAAAAAATACAACGTTTCGGCAACTTTAAGCGCCTTCTTGTGGTACATATGAGTTTCTAAAATAGTAAAAATAATTGAATATGCTGCCAATGAAGTATATGTATTAGGTGTGCCCGACGGGTTATTTATGTGTTGTCCTTTTTGAAGACAGGTTATGTTCAGAGTTATAAATTACGAAAAACTTTGATGATAATTAGGAGAAATTGTGTAATTACTGTTAAAATGTACATGACTTGTGATTCGACAGTGTACAGTGAATATAATTATTTCTCTTTTTTGAAAACTCGGAAAATTTGCATATGTATTTTCCGGAATGGATGAAAAAAAGTGGATGCGCAACTAATTTCTAGCCTTGAATCTCAAGTAAGTGTATTTGAGACAAGAATCTAATTGAATTATCACAACATACATTATTAGCACACAGATCCTCACTATGCCTCAGCTTTGACCTCCAGTAATGCCATCTCTGAAGCAGATTTTACATCACATCAAAGCTAAATATTGACAACTGAAACTGCATGACCTTTAGGCAACACGTACAACTACAAACGAGTTCATGACAAGTGTCGATCAGCTAGTGCTAACAACTTGTCGAAAAACCTACGTAATGTCAAAAAAATCGATATAACGTGATACGCGTGCCGGGCGGGGGAGTGTAATTTGGTGGAGGCACACCCAAGGCTTGTAACATAGTTCTTGTCGGATGATCTATGCTTTTACCAACAAACCAGCTAATGTCTGAGGAAAATTAAGATAGCGAAAGCGAATTGCTTATTTGATCAGAATCAGATAACGACGGATATGCTGCCGGCATCGGTTAATGTAGCTGGGTAGCTGCAGAAGCAGCATCGCAAGTATTTGTATGAGTTAGTATAGGTGAAACTTTGGTCGGCTAATCAATCTCAACTCAAGGTGTTTGGTAAAACGTTAATCTATTCTTCTTAAAGGAACCTTGACATCTACTGCGCTTCAGTCCACTATTTCTATCACGGTTTCCCTAAAGCCGCATACAGACCGAGATTTCAACGCAAGCCAAGGCACATGTGGTACAGATTTGGAGGTTGGAATCGGTGTGTACGGCATGGGTATCATGTAAAAAACCTATAAAACGTCAAAAAACCTATAAGATGTCATCTTGGAAACCAGGTAATTTTAGGGCGCAAATAGTCATTCCACGTTTGCTCACAAGGATCGTTGTGAAAGTCCATCTAAGGAGGAATCACTGAACTAAGCTAAACGCATTATTGGTTGCATATGTTTTGTGAGGCCAAATGGGCCTTGTCTGTAGTTTTCATCTCTGAGAAAAAAGCTGGTTGAATAGCAATCTAGATGATTATGTGTATTGGTGCATATGTATAAAATCAGTGATATTTGCTGTGTGAGAAAATCATTACTGAATGTGCTGCCCGACAGGTTATTTTTATGTTGTGCTTTCTGAAGGGAGGTTATGTTCAAAGTTATAAATTACGAAAAACTGAGGAGAATTCCTGGAAATCATCACCGCGCCCGCGTTGTGTGTAATTACTGTAAGCATGTATATGGATTTTATTTCGACAGTGTACAGTGAATATAATTATTTATTATCTCTCTCATTTTTGAAATTCAGCAAATTTGTATATGTAATTTCCAGAATGGGTAAGAAAAAGTGAATGCGCAACTAATTTCTAGCTTTGAATCTCAATTAAGTGTATTTGAGGCAAGAACCCAATGTAATTATTATCAACGCATACAACTTACAGCTTAGACCTCCAGTAATGCCATATCAGAAGCAGATTTTACATCACATCAGAGCCAAAGATTGATAACAAGCCTCATGACGTTTAGGCAACACGTACAACTAGGTGCTACCTTAATATACCCGTGCCTTACGAGCCAAGATAAGCCAACGGTTTCCAAGGCCGGCGCTGGCGTTCGATTGCGTTCGCTCCTTGATCGATACATCAAAGGGAGGTTTGATTTGGTCTGGACAGGATTTGTTGCGCTTCTAGTATTTAGTCGTCTGTCTGCATTCGATAAGAGGAGACTCGACGCTCGACAATAACACCAAACTTAACCCAACCCGGTCCAACTCGAAACTAAATTTAGATGTAGACGAACGCATTCCAACACCTTCCAACAACAGATGCCGACGTCCCATCTGCTTGCACTGGTTTGTTCGCCGTCAGATTTTCGGTCTGTACGCGGCTTTAGAGTGACAATATAAAATCATACAAAAAGCATGCAGAATAATTGTTACGACTATTGTTTACATACAGGGCGTTTCCAAAATACGGGGGACAAAATGAATTTATTACAATTGTCTGATTTCGATATAATGAACAGTTCTGGGGTTTTGGAGTAAAGCAGACTTATTATTTTGGTACAATTTTATGAATTATGGAACCGATTTCAAAGACTTGTTCCCGCTCTTGAAAATTTAGTAATTCTCATAACAAGTCTGTCATCAACAAACTGAAAAACCACGAATATTTTATCTCAAAAATGGTTGATATTATCGAAATCAAACATGAATAAAATTCTTGAAACAACCGCAGGTAGCATTACTTTGATGTAGATGAAACAGTCAACACTATCGAGACATGTTCCAATTTCCAAACATATTCTTTTCAAGACATTTTTGTACAAAGATGGAAAAATAATTAGCAATAGGTATATTGCGTTTATGACTAATCTGTCTTTTTCGAACTAAATGAGATAATAGTTTTTGATTATAACATCGCCTAAGTTATAACACAGCATAACTCAAAACTGACAAATTTTTGAAAGACCAGAAAAACGGCGGATCTTTAGATTCCCTATCGGAATCGAGAGGTGTTTCGCAAATCGAGAGGATCAAATAGAATAGTTCCGGAATAGTCCCAGGAGTTACTCATTCGATTCTTGCCCCATGTTTGGGAAACACTCTATACATGACTAAACTAAGATGCTGAGTTACAAATAGTATAAAAAATATGGAGTAGGATATACTCGTATGTTAATGAGCTGATAGATGAAGAGAGCGAGATTTGAACATTCTTACGGTTAAATGACTATGATGCTTACTACTTACCATCTCCTTTAAATCACATGAAACCGCTATTCTCTGATTTTGTCCGTCAAGATGTATTTGTATGAATTTTCCTCAGTCCTTAGTCACAGAACATATGATGTTACGCTGCTCTATTTCCAATAATGCACGAATGGACATATAGTGCTACCTAGCCGAACTATTTTACTAATTTATTTAATTTTGCGTCAAGCTGAACGTATAGGCAACCAGACCTACGCAACTCTCTTATTTCCACACCCTCATCGATGCGAGGAATTGATCAGGATTGCCAGGTGTGGTAATGATTTTTTACTAAATCTGGTCATTTTTTACTCGTTTGTATGCATTTATCAAAGAGATTCGAATGTGATAAATATTAGCGATCAAATTAGATTCGTTCAGGAGGGGGGGGGGGAGATTATGGCCACTGGATCCACGCTTGTCTTTTCGCAAATTGTTTCATAACGTCGACGTTAGGAACCAAAATCAGTCGTACTAAGCAGTTGTATTACAGAGTTAGATAAAGATAAAATGTTTGAGAAAATGCGTTCAGGCTTATATTCTTGAAGGATCACAAATGAAAAGGAAACTGGATTGACAAACATAGAAGCTTTCGAAGCAACAGAACGATGAAAATAATGAAATGATTGGATTATGAGAAAGTAAGTGAGATAATAACTAACTATACGATATACCAAAATGATTGTTAGTGACGAGGTATATACAAGATGCGTATGTACTTAAATGGAGATATCTGAGAAACTTTCTCTCATGATCCCAATTTGGCGAGTTGCTCTTGAATAAGCCTTTTATTATCTGCATTATAGGTAATTACTATTATCAACGTGAGTGCTGCTTTCGTCTGTTCAACCAACACTGTACGCACAGTTTCGTCCTTTATGGTAAGCATCAAGACAGTAAAGGTGGGATGACGGGTAAAACCGGAGCGACTAGATTTTGCAGAAACGTGGTTGAATTTCGTTGATGCAGAGCTGAATTCCTCCAAATGTCTAGGATTCTTTCTGCCTGAATTGGATATTGATGTCGATAATGTGCAGTTTCCATAAATTTTCTGGTAGTGTACTCATTTGTTTCGGTGATCAGAATGGACCCCTAGATCGAGTGATTCAGTACCATTGGATTTCTGTTTATGGGGGTTATTTGAAGCACAAGGTCTATGCAAGGGAATTGAGGAGATACAACGCTGCCTAAAAGAAATTCAGTCATATTAATACAAAATGCTATTCCTATGTTGTTTACTTTACGATTCAATGGAAAATTAAAAACCTATAGAAGAAAAACTATGTTTTATATTTAATTCAAATCATACACGAATTTTTAAACATTTTTTATTATCATGTTTTAATAACGCATTTTGCTGATTCACCGTATTCGCGCATCAATATCTTATAACGTTTTTTTTTGGACAAACCAATGTTGCACTGATGAATATTTTAAGTTCTTTTGACAAAACTAGTGCAGGTGTTCATGATTTTCAGTCTGCCCTTTGAACTAGTTTCGCACTTAGTGCAGAAATATCGCACGACCCGAATGAGCGCCTGCTAGTATTATCAACTGTCAACAGTGACACATTTTACAGGTTTTACTTAATGCCTTGCATGCAAACACTTTTACCGCCAATTTTCTCATAACTGTCTCCTTTCTTCTTTAAAGATTTACCATAACAGCACGGAAAAGGGCAACAAAATGGTAGACATTTTTCAATGAGCGATGATAGCACGAAACACCAAATGACAGTTTGATCATGATCATAAAAAGCTATTAGAGTATAGACAGATTAACAAAGAACTGCATTTCAATGATAAATTTCACTGGCCTATATGCAAGTCCAATTGAAATTCCTATTTCACTGGACTATAACTCAGAGAGTTCGGAGAATGAGAGGACCCGGCGCGGCCAACTTCAAATCCTGGAAATCTGACGCCTAGCCCTGCCATATATTCAATTGTTTTAAATAGTTTCGTCGCGTTTCTGTACACGGTACGTTTCGAAAACCGGTGTTTTTAGTGATTTTTATGAAAAAACTCTATCGTAATCGGAAAAATGGGTTAGTGAGATGTGAATCGAGTATTTCTGAATAATTTTAATGTGTTAAATAGTGCATAAATGTGGAATTAACTTGGATTATCGTTCAAGATATATACGGATTACTAATCGTATGCGAATTAGCGGCTAAATGGGTGAGTACAGATGCATGGTTGTCCACTGATAGACATTTTTAGATACTAAACTTTGTTCGTCTGTATTTGAACGACGTATGTATATATGGAAATACAGTTTCATTTACGTTATTATGTTTCTTGATATGAAGACTGACTTTGAAAACATTATGGGGTGAGATCCTAGCGCTCCGGCTTGATGGGGGCCTCTAAATGCCCAAAATGTTGTTTCAAAAAAATGACTGAGTACTTTTATTTCCCTAACAGCAAATTAGGGTCCCAGATCTTCCTCTGGCCTGGCATCACTTCACTTGCAGGACTTGAGCTTCTTGGGTGCCCAGGGGCCTCTATATGGCTTAAGACGGCTTGAGAACAGGTCTAGTGATTCTACGGTGGTTATTTTTCACCACTTTAATGGAGAACTTGGCCATATTTTTAGGTAATTTCGTGTTCTTTACATCAAACGATAAAGGAATCGGAATTAATAGAGGTATATAAGTATTCTACATTCTGCTCTCTGTTAGGCAAATAAGTACGTGAAATTCATCGAAATAAGATAGCGCGAAGCGCCATCTAGCTCTAGATTCGACCACTGCGAAAAGTTGGGACTCTAAAGATATATGGACAGATAGATACATTTATTGTGTTGTAGATCTCAAAAATGACATAAGACTCGTCCTAAGCTACATAGTTCACATAATTAACAGTAAAACAAAACAAACATAAGTATTTACAAAGCACAAACAGGAAGAACTTAAGGCATACAGACATTCACATATAAAAAAAAGTCTTAAAAATATATCACAGTGAGAGGTATTTAGACAAAATTTTCGTAGTTGACATTTAATAGCAATGCTACTGACATTCCTGAGGTTAGCTGAAAGTTTGTTTTATATTCAAATGCAGGTGTAATGTGGTGATCTCAGTTCGCGAATTGAAGAAATAGTCACCACGGCTAGATGGCAGCGACGATAGTGGCTAGGCTTTTATTCGTTGCCCGTGAGATCCAAGCCTAGACCATGGTGAGGAGTAACCTAAAAGCACGAAACAGTTATCCATATTTGCCCTTTTTTTGGTCCGACGGGCGAAAGCAGGGTATATTTATTTCAAGGGTAAGTAGACCATATCTACTAGACAGTTAGAATCGTCGCCATCTAACGGTCACGTGATGACTTGGTCTCCAAGTCTCGGACAGATCTATACAGTCCCAACCGGTTTGCTGCGATTCACTGTTCGCAGTGGTGGATTCTAGTGGTAGATGGCACTTCACGCTGTATACTTTCAATAATTGTGTCAGGTTTTTGAAATGACCGATTATATTAAGTACCGTTGGTAACGTTAAATGTGAAATAAACATTCGTTCTAGTTTACGCAGATGCTAGGATCACGAAGTAAATCTATCAATTTGTAGTTTGCGTTTAATGTACGTCCTATTGTCTAAAGTCCTTAATTTGAATTTATAAGCACATTCCCTCGCAATCAATGCAGCAGGTGACACCTCCGCGACTAACTGTATTTTTTACGATCATGTTTCTTACTTTCTACTAACAAGTCTATTTACATAATTATGTATTCTGATTGTACATTATGTATTTTTTATGCCGCCCAAGATATTCAAATTCAATCCTTCACGAATTAGGGCGATCAATAATAACACCATAAAAAATGTTAAGTACTGAAATTATGAGCATCTTGCATGCTCAGGTGTGAATTGGAACTATATGAATAGCAAGAGGATATATTATTACTATTTAAGATTCAGAAACGTGATCTAACAGTATGAGATAGCATTTTAAATTGATTATAATGATGTCAATTTAGAGTTTTTGGAAACTATTTCACATAGATCAGATCGCTTCTTAGAGAAAAAATTGGAATAGATCAAATTAACGTGATACTTCTCACGCGAAAATAGAAATCTATCTTTACTGTCCTGTATCTGACTCTGCCGTAACTACCGCCGTTTCAGCCATATCAATGATTCGGTGCCCTCAACTTACAGGAGCCCTCACGTACGAAAGGAACTGCGTAAAGTGTTTTTTGAAATCCCACGCAAGTTGTTAGGCCGTATGCTAAATTATAAATTCTAAAGCGCAGAACCTTAGATGGTACTTACGGCTTTATATTTTTAACTGTCTAGATTACAGCTGTAACAGCTAAAAGAAGTTTTTAGGAATTGAAAGTAATTAAAATATCTTAGGACTTCTCTATGATGCAACTTTGAAATGAGCTTTGCTAAAGAAACAAAATGTTTGAGCTCCATATTGTTTTTGGATATGCCCTAACCTGGAACAGTCAGAAACGAAAACATCTTTTCGAAATTTTTTAAAATAATAACCACTGCTCAAAGATGTTTGATTACTCTTAAAAAGGTTCAGAGCGTTGTAAATCATATAAACTTTGTGATGATTGAGACTATTTTAATTTTTACTCATAACACCGTTACCAATGACGATTTTACAAAAATGAAGTAGCATTAACTACTACGACCTCACATACATTTTCGTGTTGTAGACATCGCAAACAGCATTTATCCGATTTTTTAAAATATTCGTATTTGCAGTACTAACTAGCCTCCTCCTCTACACCGAAAAACTCTGCTACCCTCGCTCGTCAAAAAAGTTTTGAGTGTAGGTACCCTTTTCCAGAAACTTATCTCTTGCCGATGATCCACCGTCTCCGAGTGACAAAACTTCCTGCGGTCGCTTATGGTCAATACGTGACTATTCATATTATTCAATGAAAGCATTTATTATTCTTTCGTAAAAATTTATACTTTAGGTTTTACGCTCCATTTGGGCTTTTCCAAAGTTGAGTGGAACCACTGAGAAGAAAGCTACGCCACTGATTTGACGCAGCACAAAAATGTCTCGTATTTTTCGGAAACATTAATTGTTGGTATTTTTGCAAAATCTAGACGGTGGATTACTTTGGGTCTCCTTAAAACTCCCTGAATCTACTCAGATATGCTTAGATCTTCTAGGATTTCTTTGTATCTTCACCAAATAAAATCGTGAGATCTACTCAACAATTAGTCGAGGCGCTAGAACCGACCTTTTTCACATTAAGGGACGAATTGGAGAATTACACTCGTATTATGTCAGGGAGGTAGTCGCTGGGCCACGGCACGCGTTTTCGCCGTTAACGCCACCTATGGAAGAATGGCAGAACGACCTACAGTATAGAACTTATAATAGTGGAGTGAAATCAATATGATGGTATTTAATTTGAAAAACAATAAATTTATTTCATATGTAAGACATATTATCTCCAAATATAAATTGTGAGTGTATTCACCTGTTTTTGTGAAAGCGCAGCGGTAAACTGCCAATGTTGGAAGAAAAAAAGATTTATGCTCGGAATTTGACAATTTGATTTGAAATGTCTGGTTACTGTCGGTATTCAAAAATCTAAAATAAGGCCTATTTCATCACTCAAGAATGCAATTTTGTCTGGGTTCGTAGTGGCGAGGGAATTTAAAAAAATATTTTAAACATAAATGGCACAGGGGGTGCCTGGGAAGTTAATTTCGATCCATGGATGTAGTGTTTATGTCAATAAATAATCAGTTACCAGTAGATGGCAGTTTTGATACTACGGAGTCGGCAAAAAGCATCAAAGGAGGCTTGTCCGGCTTCATCTCACCTCCACTACTATTGCTGAATGTCATAGTGCCATCGATCAAACATACAAATAATATACAGAGTGGCCCAACCATGCGTGGACGCAATATTACTAATAAACAAATACAGTTTGGGAAAATCTATTTATGGCATGTTATACATGACATATGAGGTCACATTTCTACAATGTTGGCAGTTATACAGGGTGTCCCAATTTTGATCTACATATCAAAGTTGTGATTTTTTAAATAGAATCCCTCAAATTTTATTGCATATTTGGATAAAACAATTCAAAAGAAGAAGACCGGCATAACATACTATGGGGTAATAAACTACTGAGATGTAATCCGCCATTTTGAAATTTGGAGTGCCGAATTTTGTATCAAAAAAACTTACATCTTCTTACTTCTATCTTATTTGTTACTATTTCGAATTTTCATTTTTGCTCATACAGGGTAGTCAAAAACGCGAATTGTATTTTTTCTCAAAAATTTCAAATGCATCACCCTGTATATTTATGCAACTTTGGATTCAATTTTTTATAAACTTTTTTGGTATAAGGCTTGATTCAGATTAAATCATTAGATTTTGAGTTATTAAGCTTTTAATTGAACAACACACCAAAATTAAAGAAAAAAATCATGTCATCCATGGAAACAAAAGTCAAACAGTGGGCTAGTTCCATACTGCCACTAAGGGTACAGATTTGACGTAAAAACTAATATTAATTAGGGAATTAAGCTGTTCGATAAAAGACGTGCTAATAACCGAAAAATAGTCTTAAAAACCCATATGTGTCTAGTAACTAAAAAAGTATATAAAAAATTTGAATCCAAACTTGCACAAATATACAGGGTGATGAATTTGAAATTTTTGAGAAAGAGTACAATTCGCGTTTTTGACCGCCCTGTATGAGCAAAAATTAAACTTCGAAAAAGTAACAAATAAGATAAAAGCAAAGATGTGTAAGTTTCTTTTGATACAAAATTCAGCACTCGAAATTTCAAAATAACGGACGGAGGGGTTGCCGAAGTGGTGGGTTTTTCTAGACAAAACACGTTATATCTCAGTAGCTAATTACTAAAACCCCATAGTATGTTATATCAGTTGTCTTCTTTTGAGTTGGTTTATCCAAATGTGCAATAAAATTTGAGGCATTCTATTTGAAAAATCACAACTTTGATATGTAGGTCGAAATTGGGACACCCTGTATAATGGCCAATATTTTATAAATGTGCCCTCAAATGTCCCATTAGTAGATTTTCCCAAAATTATATGTTTATGAGTAATATTCCGTCCACACATGCATGGGCCACCCTGTATAGCTTTTCTAAATTTTACTGCACATGACACTGGCGAGGAATTATTGTAATCGTGAAAAATTTCGAAAATTAAATATCATGTTTCTTGGGTGATATATACAACGAGCTCTTACAACTCAAAGGTATGTCAACCGCTCAACTTCAAAGCATCTTTGGTAGGTCATACGATGGAAGTTTGCATTTTTAGCCCAAATCTCGAGAGGCACATTGCCTTGGATCTCCTTGAAAACCCTCCGGATAAAATTGATAACATCGTAAGGTTTACTGGAAAACTAGTTGCATAAGGGATGAGCTGCAATGGAGACTGAAACGTTTTGCCTGCGTATTCAGCGATACAGAGACTGCCTCAGTTCTCCCTGCATTCTCAGATCCTCGATTTCCTTAGACCTTCTAGAGTTTCTTTGGATCACACTGATATGGAAATTCTCTGCGACTCTCCCCTGCGGTGTTACAATAGGGTGGGTCACTTAAAATATGAATCGGCTATAAAAACGGAACTAATCCTAAAACTAAGACTATGTACACAGTATTATTCAAATGCTATCACGACTGGCCCAACAGTACTCGTACCTCATCCACTTAACTAAATTATGTGGTTAACATAACATTTATGCTAACTGTTCTCCACTAAAAGTGGTCCAGCGGGTTCATCTCGTAGGTCAATTGACATCAAAATTTTGTCCGAGGATTTGGTGTTCAAAAACGATGCCCAAGTGTTCGATTGTTAAGTTGGCTGAGTGGCAAATGGAGCAATTCTGTTGTAAGGACATGATTAAGCCATTAATTTCAACTTTTGAAAATTAAAATAATTTGAACATGACACGGTAACACTCGTAATTGACTAAAACGATAACTCCTTTTTCATTTTCGAAAAAAAAAACGACAAAATTACGCCGCCGCACCAAACAGTGGATGCAGTGGCTTCTTCTCTACAACACGTGATCCCCAAATGAGTCATTTTGTTTATTCCCATACCCTTTGTGACAAAGGTGTGTTTTATCTGAAAGCATAACTTTCGGTAAAAATGCTCATCTTTGGCGAAGTGATTTTCAGCCCATTGGTAGAACCGAAACTGTATCGGATGGTCCCATTTCGTCAATCTCAAACACAAAACTGATTTTCTAACACGCCATAAACATAAATATATAAATATTTGATGTCGACATACTCGCTACCAGAAATTTCAAACGCTAGATGGCCCGCCCTGTATTTGAATATTGAAAAATCAACGCCAAGAAAACACGCTGTCGCTGTAGACACCCTAAGAACATACCTTGAAAGTCTTAATCTACGAGTACATCGAGTGTCGAAACTGATCTTAGGAGAATAACAATGTTTACATTTTGAGATGAAGTCAATCAATTGCAAGAAATATCTTACTGCCTTCTTCGATTCCTACGTTTCTAAAGGACAAGCATCAGCATCGAAACTCTTTTCACTCAAGGAACATACGGCTTACTGAGAGACCACAATGCCTCTTGTTCTTCCATAAGTGCCTCACATACTACGCGGTTACACTTTATAATGAAATAACTCAGGTATTAAAATCACTAAAGCAATGCAATGTATTTAAAAACAAATTAAACAATTTATTTTAGAAAAGTATTTATTCACTACTGACCCCCGCACTTCGCAAAATATTTCCTTTTCGATGTGCATTTATTTGTATAAATAATAATAATAAATAAAATTTTCATTATCTACCGTGATTACAATATTATGTACTTAGGTATATTATTTTTATATACTTATAATTATTTTATTTTTTGTACATTTCAAGAATGAAGTTGCAAAATTGCTTCGTTTCTTATCATTATTATTATAATTATTATCACCTTATGATTGGACAGGAGGTTACCCACCCAACTACACAGCAGCTCTAGGCAGCCATTAGGCGGAAGTGTGCATATAAGATTTTTTAAAGTATTGCAGGCTTTTCGATCATTTTCATGTGAAAGGCATACTTCAGAAAGAGATTAAAATGATGCTCAAAGTCCTTTTATTGTCTTTGGCATGAATCTCCGAGGAATCAGTTTCTCCCTGGCACACAAATTAAGGTCAAGCAACGTACACCGAGATGTCGAGCCGTGGTCGGTCGTCTAAGAGAAAACAAAATCGAATCGGATGTAGGTGAGTAGGCCACTAAACCGAAGACTGATGAGTTTGCGTGTACGGAAGACATAAGAAGAAAGAAGAAGGCCGTTGAAGAAAAAAACCACTCGCCAGCACAGCCAGCCACACCGCGTTCGGTTTCTGGGAGAAAGTTTCTCAGATATCTGCATATGCATGTGCGAGACGTGCATACAATGTCATCTTAATTTTGGAGAGACCTTCTTTTGAAAGCTTTTAGCACTGATCAAAAATTCTCGTACATCTCGTCAACAGAGACGGACTCAGGGTTTCGCTGGACCTATCTTCACACGCATATTATTCAAATATGGTACATGAACAAAAATTATCGTATGATGAAACTATGTGAAAGGGTGTAGCATTGCGTAGATATATCTTCGTTATCAAGTGACCGAAAATGAGATATTTAAGACACAGTATAAGTGTCCTATGTCAAGTAATTTTGACCGATGACTCTTCTCTAACAGACAGACTCGGGACCCTTTCGTACCGGCGCGGCGGGCCCTTGGCGATCTAGCTCTCTTCTACCGCTACACCAATGAGCTAGGTTCCTCGTAGCTCTACTCCATGATGGCGCCGCGAGATGTGTCTGCCAGTCAGGCCCGCCTTACTTCGGCCTCGCATCCTAACCGTGTCGAGAATATAGAACACAGGAGGCTTCTCCCAGTTCTACTAAGCTTAGGCAGTTCAAAATCAGATTAACAAAGATTCTTTGTGATTCCGTAAACAGCCCTAGCATTTAGGCTTCTGCCTGCGCGGATGCTTCGGTGTAAAAAAATACAATGCTTCAGTTAACCCAAGCAATTCTTGGGTAAAGTGTAATAAATTAGAAAAGTATTAAAAAAATTGTTTTCAAAATTCTGGATCCATTCGATCAACAAAAGTGAATGGGTATTGCAAAGTTACACGACTTTATAAAGAGTTATTTAAGTGTGATTTCGGATCATAGTTGTTGCCGATACCTAAAATAAGTGATATTATCAAAAAGCAGTAACATGTGATTTACTGCTTTGATACTCTGCAAAAACAAATTTACTGCATTTTTTCGTGGTTTTCATAATCGATTTATACTATTATTTCAAAGGAAAAACGCAGTAATGGAGAATTTTATTTTATTTTATTTTAACATAACTAATATATTGAAATTCACATAAACAACACAAAAGTAAAACTTTTTAACATCTAATAATTTTATTTGATAATTATTTAATTACATTTAATAATTATTTTCAATAAAAGTAATTATATAAATAAACTAAAAATGGCATATCTGCTTAAACAAATATGTTAAGTTAAACGGAGAATGTTTTCAAAATTGTCCTGCCAGGCAGAAGTAATTATCAATAAGATAAATATTCATTTACAATTATTAGAATTATTACATAAAAAACTATTAAATATAATAATAGTTTATGAAAGGTAAGAAGGCACTACTTGTATCATACATAGAATAAAAGCAGTATGGTTTGAAAACTACTGGTTTTTTGCTTTGGTAAATTGATTTACTGCTTTTATGCTTAGGAAATGTAATTGATACGAAATATTTGACAAAGTAAAAAAATACCAATTTCTGTTAAATAAACTGATTAGATGATACGAATTGTAATTGTAAGCACAAAACAAATGAATTGGCGTCAAAAATGTAGTAAATGAACTTTACTCTCTTTTACCTAAGTAAGGTAGTATAGACAGTTGGAAGAAACCTTGAACAATTTTGATCGAAGTATTTGGCGAATGAAATACGATGATTTAAAAGTTAGGAAACGTACCCGTTTGGGTGTCTCATGCACCAACAGACACATAGAGCGTGACGTGAGTAACTTGTTGAAAAAAAAAACAGTGAAAAGATTTAGATCTGGAGAGAATAGATACTTAAAATTCAATGATCAGAGGTGACCAAAGGACAATGCCAGGAAATCAGATGGTTCAAAGTCAAAACGACGCGGTCGATTGGAAAAAAGAATGGCCGTATCTATTTTTTTCTAATAATCAGGCTTGGTGGTAGACGTTGTGCTTGGTAAACAGAAACACAGCTAAAAGGTAGATAGAAGGCTGTTTGTCACAATAACTTGCAGCACTAAAAAAATTGAGACGCTACGTTCGTGGTATCTTACCGACAACGCTCAGATAATCAAGATCCAACTGTTGGATCATTCAGCTTATAGCCCCGAGTTGGCATCATGCGATTTTCACCTTTTTCATTCTGCGACCTTCTTTTATATACCGATGCAACCGCCTTGTTAATCTGATTTTTGGACGGTCCAAGATTAGTATAACTGGGACATAGGAGCGATTGTACCGACCAGTTCTGTATGTAGCAAGTTCGACGGGTGTGGCTGACAGGCTCATCGCCCGGCAGTGTCATGGTGGAGGGCTGTGAGGAGCAAAGTTCGTTGACATAGCGGTAGAAGAGAGACATAATCGCCAACTGCCCATCGCTTCGAGCTGAGAGATGAGTAATTCTATTTAGAAAAAGCAATGGAACCGCTAATTTGATGACTGGTTATTGCAGGGAGTGTATTCAATGTGATGGAAATTATTTTGAAAAACAAAACAATGTTTTCTTTTCGTAGATAAAATTGATGCTCTGACCCACGTATTTTCCAAAATTTGTTATATTACCTTTAGATATAAATTCTTAACGTATTTATTTACTTCCTTCCATGAAAGTGCAATGGTAAACCACAAACGTAAGAAAAAAATAAGATTCATATTCTGACTTTGACAGTTTTATTTGGAATTGATTTATGATTACTATCGCTATCCAGAACAGAAATCAATTCCTATAGGCTAATTTTGTTTGAATCTCAGAACCCCACATACTTTTTCCATAAACGAGTCACAGAAAAAGTGGAATAAAGCTCACTTCATCACTCAAAAATTGAATTTCTTCTGGATCATCATTTGAAAAATTGTTCAAAACATGAATTCAATAGTGCCGTAGATCAAACTCTCAAACAATATTTGACTTATTTTCGTTTTTATCGAGAAATCCTATACCAAATTGAGTAGCTAATAAATCACATCGCCTAAAGTCGCTTGATTATATTATTCTTTCTCAATATTCAAATTGAGCTAATAAATATAGCCAGTCTGCTTTCACTTACTGTTTAGGATTATTATTTAAGATCTAATCGGATTAAAAAATAAATATCAAACGTATCATTAACGTCTAATATAAAGGATGATTTACGTAAAGAGTAATAAAACATCCAATAATCGAATACATATGTCACTACATATGATCAGCGTACACAATTTGGAAGAAAGATGATCTCCAGAGGAGCGTACCTAACATCGGTTTCCATAGCAAACATTTCTTTGTACTTATTTTAACGGTTCAAGCTGGCAAATTGGAGGTGATGAAATTGATGCATGAATCCTAGCGCAAAAGTGGTAGTTCCTTCTTGAATGTCCAAGATTTTAAATCTTTCAGAATGGCCGACTGGTGTATCAAAGTCGCGCGATTTTGTAGATTGATGGGCATATATCAATCTTCTTCTTTTGGATGTGTCTATCCGAGTATGTAATAAGATATTGAATATTTTATTTAGGAAAATTGACAGATTCTGATGATTTTTAATATAATTTGATTGGTTGTTCAGTTACAAGCGATTCAATGTAGTATATTGTTTTCATGATGAGCTTCAAAATTAGGAATTCTATGGCTATACTATTTATTTTGGAATTTTATACTGTACTGTTTTATACTGTCACTGTCACGCTAAAATACAATGCTTTACTTTGCCAACATGACCCGTTAAAAAATAGGTGAGGGTGGGAGGTTCAAAAAACCACTATATGTATTGAGCCATATGTAAAGAAATCAGTCGAAAGTTATAACGATTCTCAGAGATACGTTGATAGCCTTTTTTAGCACATCAAAATTGTTCTCCTTGATTATGCAAGGTGTTCCTTAATGACATGTCAATATTAAAGGAGGTGATTCTAGGAGCCTCTTGAGATACAGGGTGGTAAGGTTTTAAAATTTTCTCAAAAATGAATGAAGATTTAAGAAATGATTTCTATTTAAAGAGAAAGCAGTGGCGTATTATTTTTTCTCCAAGAATATAATGTAAAACTGGTAAGGACGGCATTGGCAGAAATAATATATAAATTGTCTGTACATCAGAAAATATATAGCAGATGTAGGTATACTAAATTTTCGTTCAGCTATTATAAAGTACTACTTTTCTAAAAGATTTATAACCCTGTGACTCAGAAGTTTACAAGTTTAGGACGTACGTTCATATGATTTTTTTTAAACTGCATTGAATAGACAAAAATTATCCAGTCCACAAAACCTTGTCTTCTAGGCACTTGATATTTGTGTCGTTCTACTTGGCCGTGACCCATAGGACAATTTTCACCTAGCTCATCATACGTAACTATCTACAGACGCTAACCATTTGATACTTCCCACACATTGAATTCGTCGGAACACCTTGTATATGTACCGCTAAAATCACGATTACAATAAACCTGAATCACGACAATACAGCGGAGACCAAAGAGGTCGTTCACAGTTTGTTAACAATGTGGACCATTTCTTAATGGGCGCTATTAAGGCAATTACCTATGAAAAGGCCACCTTAACTCAGACTCTGTGCATTTCATCTAGCAATGCAGCCGCCGACAGTCATTTTGTATTCAATTATAACTAGTATAAGGTGGTTTAATTCTGGTGCTTACACTGATTTAGTATAATTGGAGCATCAGAGGTGGTTTACGGATTCATTCATAATCACGAAGATAAAATCTGCACGGTTTAACATCGTAATATCTGGAGCACTCGCATAAAGAAAGGAATTATAAAAGGAATAGTAATTTACTTCAGCTGTAGTCACCGTTCTTGGCGGATACGTCATCAACGCCATATGAAATAAGTAAACAGATCGAGTCTCCGTACCATAAGCGGAACACTGCGCAGACTAATCTTCAGCGCATCTGCTACTCTCTTCAGTACGCATGAAGTGGGTAACAAGAGACCGCTGTTTTCATTCCGTTCCTGAAAATACTCTAATAAATTTAGTAGGAGCTGTCGGCCTCTCCATTGATCGTATTTCCGGGCATTGTACAATTTGATATTGAAGATTGATAACAGGACAACTTGAATTACACGCCGATGTCAAGTAAGTTGTCATTCTGACAAATATGATTGAAGGGCACTGATGCGTAACGCCAAAGTTTTCGAGACGGAGACACACAACTAAAAAACGTGTCTTTGAGCTTACCGAACAATCGTTGAGACACAGGGGTTTGTATGAGGGAGATGGAGGTATACAAAGGGATCCTGGTAGTCTGACTATGACCCGCCAAGAACGGAGACTACAACTATATCTATGTTAATTTGAGATGTGGGTCGTAAATAGTCAAGCAGTTTTATATCCTGAGATTTTCTGACAGTAATAATGAAAGTTGTTTCAATCCTGTCACAACAGACAGCCTACCATGGCGTTTATCGTACCATGCTCTCTAACTATTTCTTATCAAGTATAATTACAGTATATTTCTGAGTCTGTTCATTCGATTGACGGTAATGAAATCAAAATCGTCTCAAGAAAACCTCCAAAACAAACAAACTGAGATTGTGGTTAGAAGGTGTGTCGTAGAATCAATTATATTTCACGAAATTCGTAATAGTTTGGTATATGTGGTAGATCTCCAATGAAGAGTACAAAAAAGGTATTGTAGTTCTTTAACAGCTGAATAATATTTTCCCCGCCTTTCAAGCAAACGGGAATATCCTTCAATAAAATACTTATACTATCCATTCCTTTCTTGAATAAATGTACAATCAACGTTCAAACTTTTACCTTAAAAGAAAATGGCGGCGAACCGCTTCGATGTCAACAATGTCAAGGCATGATGACATGGAACTTATCTTACCATATGGACATTACACAGTCGAGCAAGTTCGCAAACATTCCAGGCCGCGCCTCGCACTGTGATCAAAATTAAATTGTAAATTCAGACCAGCCAAAATTATTTCAGTATACAAAACCGATCAAAATTATTTTTTGGAGTTACAAAATAATTCGAGTAGTCAAAGCAATAATGCTTAAGCTATTTAAAATGATTTACTTCTTTTCTTTGCTCTATTTCTTCCTTCCTTTCGTTCCTTCTTTCCCTTTTCTCCTTAAAAATGTTGGTATCTGGGTAGCCAGACCTGATAGACTCCCAGACCGACGAGACTTTTAACTAAGAGCAAAGGTCCACCGGACCGCTCTGATGAATAATGACGAATAGTACCATATGGACAATGTTACTTCGTAAAAATATGTCTATACAGGGTGTTTCAAATTCGTCCCTCACCGTTAGAATCTCGGAAACTGCAAAAGATACGAAGTCGCTTAAATGGGGGCAAAGTTGCGTATTTAGGTAATCAACAACATATCGCTTAAGGAGTTTCGCATTTTAAAGTACTACTACTATACACTACTTGTAGTGGGATTTCAAAATAAATTGCACATTAACATTGTCACTTTCTCTCCTCTACAAGATGGAATAATTAGAATTTCAATACGACGTTTCGTCTCTTGCCTTCTAGAATCAACTTTATGTTTTCTTATAGGCGCCATACATTTTGCACATATGAATAGGGTTTTTAATTCTGATTCCAAAAATGTATATTACGTCATATCTGGACATTACCAAACCTTAGTTATTTCAAGAATAGCAGACATTCCTTGGTAGGCCCTGAAATTATCGAATAGTCACTTATTTTGTCCAAAAAACACTGTTCTTTTTTTATAACTCCATTTGAGTTGGGATTTTAAAATAAATTGCATGTTGTGATTGTTACTCGTTCTCCTATACAAGATGGCGTAATCAAATCTTCATTTCGACATTTCTTCTTTCGATTTTCATCATTAACTTTTTCATATAAGCTATACTGGAATTTTGTACATTTGAATTGAATTTTCAGCCTTAAATTCAGTGATGTATTTCCTTAGTTGGCTATGAATGTTGTTGGATGAAAATTATGAGAAAATAAAAAGGTATGTGAAATCTGGAAACAAAATAATAATTTTATCGATGGTAATAACAGTAATCATGAATAAGCACAGGTAAATAATCGCAGATGTTCAAAATGTCCGTTATTTGTAGGCAAAGCCTGACTGTTCTCTGTAGATTGTTCTCTTCTCGATTTATTTCTCTTTTACCCAGTCTTCAAAACTCTGTTGCTATTTTCAATTTGAGGTCAGGTCTAATAAACGAAACAAATGACTATCTGATAATTACAAGGCCTACTCAAGAACTTCTGTTTTTCTGGACTAAGGTTTGGCAATGTCAATGTATGACATGTTACATATTTTCAGATTTAAAACTCTATTCATTTGCTCAAAAATCCAATATGGGGTCCATAAGAAAAAATAAAGTTGATGTTGGGAACAAGAGACGAAACGTCAAATTGAAATTCTAATTATGTCATCCTATAGAGGAAAAAGAGAGGTAATGTCAGTGTGCGATTTATTTTGAAATAATGCTACAAATAAGGTAAGGAAAAAATTAAAACGATTTTGGGAAAATTCGTTTTTTTCCGTCTCTCTCTGGAAGTATTTTGATTTCCGAAGCTTTCTAAGCGGAATTTTGTTGATGACATAAATACCCAGTTTCACCCGTTTTTAAGCAACTGTTTCCGAGACGCCAATGGTGAGTGTCAAATTAGAAATATCCTATATAGTGGAATATATTATATATAGTCGTATATATATATATATATATATAGGTGAAAAATTAAAGCTTCCGCCTTTTGTTGGGTACTTCGACAAAATTTAAGCAAAGAGGACTCTTTATACTTTTTTAATTCTCTCTAGCTTTCAATGGACTTTGCCATCATCATCAGGAGCTGCAATTACAATGATAACAGTAGCAACAAAAGTGTAAAATGAATTTAAATTGACTCAACTTACAGTAGTATGTGAGGATGTTGCTAATTGTTGTTTACGTATAGGATGAGGGAAACGTCCAGTAACATGGTGAGAGCTGGATAGATTGTACAATGGTCAAAATTATATAAAATATGACAAGAACAAGTTAAAAACAGATTAAAAATTATTTAAAAAACATTAGAGCATTACATCGTGAAGCCACTTGATGATTGCACAAATTAGTGGTCATGGAATAATGAGTGAGATGACACCCTTTTGACAGAAGGCCGAAGGATGTCAATGTCTGTGTTGAAAGATGGAACGAATTGTGGGCGTGTGCCAAACGTTGCCAAATCACTTCAGATGATGTGATTTTCAGAATTTTATGTAAGAATTTGTTAAATCGACCAGAGGCAGTTGAATAAACTATATTTTAATTAATGGGAATTTAAATTAACAATTATTAATAAATCGTGAGTAGAGAATTATTATATTTTGAGTGGAATGAAATTTACTGGTGGAATCGGCCAAAACACAGATTCTAATTATGGTTGTGAAGAGTCGAAATTTGGGGAGATATGTAAGTTCTCCAATTAAATATATATATATATATATATATATATATATATGGTGAAATCTGTCATATGGGAGGCCTGGCAAAGGTGCAAATACGATTCTTTGACTTTGCCATTTTTATTCCGTTTATTTTTGCTTCGGCATCCGTTAGGTGACGCGTATCCACCAAATAGCGTGGTGAACGTGAAGATGCGTCATTAACTGTCTACTGGTCCCTCTGTCTTTTGGTTGACATTGTTTGCTTTTTATTGACGTTAGCAATTAAAAATATACTTTCTATTCATTTGCAAGATGTGTAGAACTAAGTAGGTGTAGGCTGCAAGAAGCTGTAACAGTTTGAAAGTAGTCATTAAGTGAGAATCTTCTTCGCAGACCCTTTCATTGCACATATTATCGCTTCGCAAGTTAACCGACCATTAAATGATGTCAATAGAACCATTAACTTCTGTAGTTTCCAGAACAGCTACTTTAAGTGCTTTAACTTTTTACGTATCTCGAAATATGTTAGGTACCGAGATACATTTACACATTTTTCATACATCAATGGTTGCTCCGTACATTATCCCTCAAAACTTTGAACGACAGTAACATGTTTTCGACAAGCGTCCCAGCGTCTGCTGACTTTAACGGCCGCGGCTGGCGTGCCGCTGTTCGTATATGACCTGCATGATTGGTACTATGTGGGCGCTCTGTTGCGTGTGATGCATCTTGCTTTCAGATATTGGGGAGAAGCGATGCGACCTTGCCAGATAGGCGGTACTACGGGTAGGTCAGGTAAAGAATATTATGGAAGTTGATTGTAGAGGGTCTAATATGAACATGATGTTGCTTTTGTTCATTCAACCAAAGACAGCCAACGACAGACAGCTGTTTCGTGCTTTCTTGGCAAGTCTTCAGCATGATCTAGGCTTGGTCTCCGGGACGACGATCGAAAGGTCTATGGCGCTGGCTTAGTTCGATAACTTGTGCCGACCATAATCCTCCGTGAACTGGTGAAAGCGTTGTGTGGAAAGTGTAGTCAAACTACTTGACGCCAATTCATATTATCTATCATATATCTCACCATTCTTTCATATCAACAGTAAATTTATGAAGTAACATGGAGTACTTGTTAACGAACACATTTAATACGTTGCAATGAGAAATTACACAAAAATATACTCAGTGATACCCAATAAAAACCATTCAGTTGGAATGGAATTTTTTATACAGTTAAACATGAGCAAGCGGAAGTAGAAATTATATTTTGAAGATAAGACATTTGCTGCATTGATGGATTTTTCTAATCATGTGCTGGGCTACCCATATGCCGTATTCATTAGTCCAGTCGTCGGAACATGCTTCTGAAGAGGTGATTTATGTCATTTTGAGTATTTTCCCATGCTAGCTGTGCTTGTTTCCGCTGTTAGTGTCTGTAGAGGATGAGGTAAAGAGGTCACTTGTCAATGGGCGAACGGTCTTGAGATCCAGGAATCTCACTGGGTCGTTATTGAGGTAGCCTCCTGTAGCAATATGCACACGGACACTATCTGGTTAGAAAATGATTCGGAGAAGTAACGTAAGATTGGGTCATTGTATTTCCCGGATATAGGTATTTCCTCTTATAGAAGCTGTAGGTGACTTAGCAGCATATATGACGGCGCCTTTAACCATGACTGGTGCTCGTAAAGTTTAACTGGAAACTTTACATTATATCTGACTCGATGTCGCCTTTTGACTCGTGTCAGTCCTAAACAGAACCAAGCTCATCCCTGGAAACAATGTTTTTTAATTCATCACCCCAATTTTCTTGGTCTCAATTCTGTTTCAGAGATGCATGACTGGCGGACACGAGTCATAAGATACGTTTTGGAGGTCAACATCAATTGCAATCATATTGTAAGCGTCATGACTTGATGTGCCACTATATATTACGATGCTATCCGGTAGATATATGACAGCACAGCAGTATATCCCGAACTAAGACATCATATTTTATGATCTATTCAAACTCTTGTGAGTCCTATTATACAATAAGGTAATGGCGGTCTCCACATTGGTAGAGCTACAGTAGCCCCCCTCAATATCAACCTCCTCTTTTGGCAGATCCTCCACACTTTCAGCCAATTGATCATGCGTGGGGTATGACCATCCTCTACCAACGTTAGCAGCGCTTTATAATCAAGTACAGCCAGCTTGGGATGAGATACCTCAAGAAGATATAAATTACTTTACCGGAAACTTACCCCGCCGAATGGATTGATGTATATGGTATCAAGATGGCCCAACACATTATTAAACGAATCTAGTAAAGTGTTCTTACTTCAAAATTTAGTCTCAGCTGGATTGTATCCTTTAGGTTGGCGTCTAATAAACGCACCTCCAGCGAATGACCTCCTGACCTTGAGCCGTGTAGACACCACTGTGATTGGATACTGCGAAGGGACTTCCTTGTACAGTTTGTCATACGTGACTTCGCCAAAAAACACCTGGTTGTCCAACCAGACCTCTCTTTTTCCTTTTGGGTGTTTTGGGGCTGCCTGGAATATGATTTCGCGTCCTTTTTGGGAGGCATGTTGTTTCCTGATTGATTGAAAGGTTTCAGATCAGAGGTCACTTGCTAGAAGGGCGTTGATTGAACAAAACAGAAAGGATTCTTTAAGCAAGTTGTCAAAATATAGCAGATGTTATTTACACTAGAATTATAAAGAGTGATGATCCAGTTGAGTTCTTCTGGCTTCTGTCCAGCTGTATAAAAATTACGTTAAATTAGCTATAAATATGCATAAAAAATATAATGGATCAAGTCAGTCAAACAGGTTCATGTAATTAAAACTTGCATATTTAGCAGGCAGGTTTTTTAGGATTTAGCTCCCACTGAAAAAAAGTCATTATCCCCCGCTCCTCTAAAGGTTTTAGAAGCATGAACGCTCTCATAGAAACTTATATCTTGCCGATGAAGGACCCTCCCTTCCTCATTGAGAAACATTCCTGCGGGCGGACATGAACGTTGCTACGGCTAGCGTCGCGCGGATGACAATTCACGGCAGTACGGTAGCGACTGCTGGCTACGAAACACACCCATCGGTCGGACTGCGATGCACGTATCATATCTAGACATTCGGCGCTTTCAAAAATTCCCAAATAGTTCTAGGTTTTAAGAGTAAATGTGTGACGAATGAAGTATGTCTAATAAGTGCGTAGAACTAGCGGGGTAGAGGAGTAAAAATATACTTTTTTCACTTTTTTTTCTGCCTTAGACCGACAGAAAGGAGCAACATGATTTATGTCACCTAACATCCCAAAAAGTATCTCATTTTAGAAATTTTTAGCTATTACTTCTTCGGCCAGCGGCATAGGAAATAGAATGTATTTCAAATGCAATCATTTTTACAGGGACTTTTATTTTCTTTGTCACCGACTTCATCCATCCCAGGATACTTCCTTGTGCGATTCCAAAGGACCTCCTGGTATAGAAATGCTACTATTTTTTCGTTCACCCTGTCTAATGTAAGGATATACGCATTCCACAAACCTTGAGTCTACCCTACAATTATTCCCTACACGACGTCCGTTAGATTTACTTCTAATATGCCACGATCCATTACCATAAAACCAAAAATAAGCAGTTACAAATTATACCCGTAGGTACAAATTAACATCAGATTCAATCCCTAGACCACACAAGATAATGCTAAGGTATATATTATGATTGAACTTTAAAGCTGTATAATATACCTATTAGTGGGTCTGAAAACTTAAAAAGTAGTAAGGGAGATCAACAACCTCAGTTGCTTAATTGTTAATGGTCCAAACAAGGCAGAGCTATCAATCGGCTCCTTAAAAAGTAAGAAAAGTATTTGGTATTTTAATGTAGAAGTAGTGATAGTGAGTACACAGAGCTTTTAAGAATGGAGAACGCTTACAAGTTCCTGGGAATTCCTTCCAAATAGGTAACAGTCTGAAATACAATCACACACAGAGCGGCTCAAAATACCAAAAAGCTGTCAAAAATACAATTTCAAGGGTAGTAGAACTGAAAAAAGCCTCCTCATGTAGGATCTCGATATCTTAGTGACAAAGAAGCGGTCGTATCGGCCAGTTCTGCATGTACGAAGTTCGACACGGTTGGGATGGGTGACTGAAGTCAGACAGGTCTGTCTGGCAGACACATCCTGCGGCGGCATCATGGAAGAGAGCTTCGAGGAGCAAAGCCCGGTGGCTTAGCGGTAGAAGAGAACTAGATCGCCGGCGGCCTACCTGTGCAAAGGGGTTCTGAGACTGTCCGTTAGAGAAGAACCATCGATCAGTCTGAACAGCATCGAGCATGAGTAATGTAGTCGAGGCGGCAGCACCCCATCTGGGCCTTGTGTGAGGAGGTCATGCGGAGAAAAGTACTTCTTAGCCCAAACAAATATCCTAGCCTTTTCCCAGCAGCTGCCGCTACTGAAGGGATGGGGTCGCGCCAGATTAGGTCCTCGGTGATCTCGTCCATCCATCGCAACCGGATGAACGCTTCTTGTTCTTTAAGGAGCACTACTGTATTTTGGAAGCATTAAATTGTACAAGACTCCTGCGTCCTCAAGCAGTGATAACCTATTAGTAGGAATTTTGATAGTAGATCTGACAATGTTGTTCTAAAAACGACAAATTGTTTTAACTACTCGGCTTGAAAGCAACCTGCATATGGCGCACCGCAAAAATCAAGACGGTTAAATGTCGTTAATTCTTGAAGTAGTTCTGTGGAAGTAAAGTATACCGTAGAATGCGGTTTTAAAGAAACAGGTAGATGCCGGCCAAGGCACCGGCTGAAAATCCCTTTAATCAGATCGCGTTTCCTTTGTTTTCGGATCGGATTAAAGCACGTTGACCTCCGTCGCTCTGTCGTTGTGTTGGCTGGAGGTGCTAATGTTCCACCGATTCGCGAATCACATCTCATCTCCTCTACAACCGCTCCGGGTAAATCAACCATTAAGTCCCAGTCTTTCTGAGGTTTCTAATTACTTTTGATAAATTACCCTTTCTTCGCGGCGAGTAACTGTATTCCTCAAATTGGATTTAGCAGCCGCGATCCGAGTCAAACCATAGTAATAAAATCCATGCTTATTGTTTGTTCTCTGCGCTCAAGCCTCAGGTTATTATTTCAGCTGTTCAATATTCTAGACTGCTTTTGTTTTTTTATTAAATTTACAGCCTGTAAGTAGTTGGATAACTAGCAGAAAAACTTTTCATATTCAGGCTTCCTTAATCCTTCTAGTAACCTTCTCAGAAACGTACGTGTTGCTCCTGTTTAAGGTGTTCTGCATAATTTCTTGTTGCTAGCGGCTCACCGTCCTACAGAACATAGAAAGCTGGCAAAAAATACAATTTCCTCGCCACTTCAGTACCTTGAAATTTCATTATCTTGATACCTTTTCAAGTAAGTATCAAGAATAGTGCAAATTTTGAAAATTTTGCAGCTCTATTCACCAGTGGAAAAATTGAAAATGACGTCCATAAGAAAAAATGAAGTCGATATTTGAGGACAAGAGACGAAGCGTTCATATTGAGATTCTAAATGTGCTTTTTATTTTGAAATTCCTTGTCAAACAAAACCACGAAAAGATGAGAATGATTTCGAGAAAATTCAGTTTTTCCAGTGTCGACAGAAATACTACGAGACTTTTTAAGCTCCATTTTATTAGTTACGCTGGTGCGCAACTTTACCCTCATTTAACCAACTCTGTATGTCTTAAGTTTCCGAGATTCCAAGGGTGACAGTCGAATTTGAAACACCCGGTATGCAGAGTATTCCATACTTAAACAGACATAGTGAAATTTTATAGGTAGTATGGACTAAGAACTTCTCATATCTGAAGAGGAAAGAGCCTTAAATTCAGTTTTGATGGTGATTTAACTACATGCGCCAAATCTTGAATATAACATATCTCAGGCAATATTTAACTCATTGTGTTGAAATCTTGCTCGATAATTAAGTTACCTAGGAGCAATGTGAAACTAGAAGCACGGTTCAAAAGATTCATTCATATTTATATCATGTATTGCTGTTTTTCTGCAAAATAATAATTATCCGATAAAATACAAGGAAATAGAAAAAAAACTAAATCCGGCCCTGAAGCAATTTTAAGCATTATTTGTAAAATGTAGAAACTCTTCAAGATGTTGAATTTCGCGTCATATAAACTGATAAAAATCAGATATTTGAATAAATAAAATGCTTAAAAGAACCAAAAGAGGTGAAAACTTTACTAAACAATTAGCACCAATCATTGGTTTTTTTGTACATGGTCGAATACAGTCCAACCCTGGATTTTTTAGCCGTATGTCTAGTTTTCTTTTACTCCTAGGTACCTTTGTTTCAACAAAATAAGTCTAACAGTTCCTGAGGCATCTACCAGTAGACTTGGCTTGTTGAGATCCATATCTACAAAAACTTTAGATATGAAAGCGTCTCAGTCCAGACTATCTACCATTTCACTATGCCCATCTACGTACGGGACACCCTGTTTATCTATATCTAAAAATATGACCCTGAGTCACCCCCTTCAAAAGATCAAGAATCCCGTTTGTTTTAGTTTGGCATAAAAACGAGTATATGCAGGTGTGCACACGAATGTGAGTTTGTATGCTTATCTTGATATGTATTTGCTCAAGTGTACAGGCGAATATAGGTCATCTGCAAAATCTCACGAGCTTTTCACGTGTACAAAAGTTTGCTTTTCATATAGATGAAGAAGTTGAAATCGAGGCGGCATCATGTTTCAGGTTGACTGCATCCATTCAATAATTAACCTTATATATGATGCTGCGGGACTAAGGCCCGTATCGTCAGTCGTCCCTACAATTGTAGGGCGCCTTTATGGCCTCCTTGATTGTCACAGTTTTCTACTTCTCCGTGTCAGCGCTCTATTTTGAGGTTATGTCACAAACATCTATTTGCATCAAATTGTGCTTGCTTTTGAGTTATATCATGTTTTATCAGCCTGAAATTTCCTACAATTTAAAAAGAAAACATATCTCCACAATAGGAGGGCGCTGACGCTGACACGGGACAAGTGTAATCTAGAAATTTTGAAGGAGAGAAAGGAGTATGACAATCAAGGAGGCCATAAACGCGCCCTACTATTGTAGGGACGACTGACGATACGGGCCTAAAACGTTACTCATAGAGACAATAGATAAGATCGGCTTGAACTAAAATGCCCATACAATCAGTTCATAGTTCTCACCCATTTGAAAACGTTAGCTCCAATTTCAAACTTCTACAAAAATTTTATGAATATGATCAGGAACGTTTAAAACGTGAAAAATGGAACTTACGCAAATTTTATATTTTCCTCCTCCAGCGCCGCTGCCACTGGACTGGTTATCAAAAACTACAAAGCTGTTTCGTCCTTGCCATAGTAGTAACTTTGTGTGAAAATTCCATGAATTTCGAGTGGTACTTTCCAAGATATAGAGCTTGCCAAATATTAGCGGACAGACGGACAAACCGATAGAAATGAGTGTTAGTTTTTCGTGATGTATATGTCATATAACATCTTGAAGCATAATACCTCATTCTCGACATTTTTCGCCATTACAATACTTCCTCCCCAGTGACGTGGGAAAGAAAGTACTTGTTGTTGGTACATTATAAATGGGAAATATCATTTGGAATCATAAACTAACCTACTCTTTTTTTAGTTACGATTACACATTTCTGAATTTTACGAAATATACCATGAGCTTATTGGGCTAGATGAAATGTTATATGGTTTAAGTTTACCATATGCCATGAAAATTATTTAAAAAGTACTACTGAAGGAAAATTTTACGATGAATAAACTCGAGCGTAGAAAATCAATTTACATGACGGTTCTTTTTTTTCCAAAAAAAAAATTGAGTTAAAGCTTTTTCACAAGTAATTAATTCTGTTTTTTTTGACATACTGAATAGAGGAATTAATAGCAATTAGCAGGTCATAAAGTCCCTTAATGATGATTCTACTTCATACTTTACGATCTCCATTTGCCTTGATTTTATTAAGCAATTTATATCCGTCTTAGACTCGTAAAACAAAATGCGATAGCTCTAGTTAATCCAGACATTTATAGCTATTCTCTTATTGTTCTTTGAAAAAAAGAGGGAGACCATTGCATGACAGTACCATAGGTATACAACTAAATGTCATTAGTTTCCTATTTTTCAGCTCATTTTAAAATAGTGTACAGAAATTGCTTGGCATATTGCCTCAACAGATAACTTTTCTGATGTTTCGGCTGACACCCTTCCTATTTATATAATGCATCGCCGCCAAGGCGTCGTCTTATTTTTGAAAAATACTGCAAGGTACCAGTGTAACCACAAGAATATGAAGCAAAATGCCCCCATTTGGGTTAAAAAAGTGCATATAAATTCTAAAGAGCTTCAAGCTCTGTTACGTTTCAAACCCCATTGTGTAAGACGAGTTTATTTTACTGTTAAGCAATATGATTTTTCTGTAAATATAAATATTTGCTCACAAACATTTAATGTCTTTTTCTACAATCTCTGTGGTGGATATGTTTCTTTGAATCGGAATATGTCCTGATAAACGTCGCTCCTATAAGTTAAGAAAATCAAAACGAACTGCTCTAAAGCATGTCCTTCGGAGAAAGGTTCAAAATATATTTTCTATTTTAAATTCAAAATCTATTTTTTATTTTCGTGAATATCTAAGATCTATCAACTGCAAAGTAGAGTTGGAAGACCCTATTTCAGTCATCGGTTAAAAAAAGTTTAACAATGAAAGTGAAGTTGACGCATGCAGAAACTGCAGGAAATTGGTTTTACCTAGGATTTCGCACGGTTCAAAGTTCTCACGGGAAACGTCTTTTGATGAAATTCCCTGGCAAATTTTATCATTTCAAATCGTTTACAAGCGTGCCAATCTAATCTTTCTTACTGATATGTGATATGTTTTTTCTATTTTATTGCAATTCTTTAGGATAAACCTTGTTTCTATATGAATAGTAATTTCAAACTTACCAGGTAAGATAGCGATTGTGACCAACCAAACCAAAATGACTCTCTCCATGGTGCCGTACAAAACCGAATTTCCGAGACAGACTCAAAATATAACTAAACTTATTTATGATTTCCCCTGTATATAATTTAGTTCTTTCTTAACCGATAAAAACCGACTTTAAGATCTGCTGTGCTCGTCGATTCAGAATTGAGGAGAACGGCGAGGATGCAGTTTCCGCGTGCAGTAATTGTCGAGCGCACCCCGTATGCAACGGACGACCTTTCTTCTCTCTTCGCGGCCGTGGTCGCGAGTGCACTGATTTCCGAATGCTTAAATTTCTCCGCTATATTGTTGAAAGAGGCTCTTCCAGCACAGAGACGGAATCAGACGAACTTTCAACACAACAGCGGATAAGCCTATTCACTGTTTTTGGCAGGTCACGGTAAAACTACAGAAATTACTTTCTTACACAGGGTCGTAGCTACCGTCGTATCAGCCGTATCAATGATAGGGATCCCTAAGCTTACAGGGGCCCGCAAGTACGAAAATAAAAAAAATGCGAAAAGTGTTTTTTCACAATCGCACGCAATTTCAGATTGTACGGCTAGGTGATAGTACGATTCTTACTATTTTTAACGTTCTAGACTACAACTGCAATAGCTGAAAGAAGCTTTTAAAAATTAAATGTTATTAAAATATCTTAGGATTTGTATGAGGTAACTTTGACTATCAAGCATGGTAGGTACTGTCTTCAGAGGCTGAAAAAACAGTCGTACTTTCCAAGCATTCACCTATGCCTGTCTTCAAATTAAATAATGAAAACAAATTTCCGAAATTTTCAAAAATTGTAGACTCTCCACAAGAATATTTGATTACCCTTGAAATTTATCAGGAACTTGTTAAGCATACAAAAGCAAACGTTGGGGCGATCTGAATGTTATTTTAATTTTTACTCGTAACACCGTTGCCATTTAAACGATTTTCAAAAATGTAATAGCGTTACCTACTATGGCCGCTCATGGGTTTACGTATTGTAGACATCACACAATAAATAACATTCATTTGAACTTTTTTTTCGCATTCACAAAATCTATGCTTCAAATTTTACCCTCCATATCGGATTCGCTACAGTTGGGTGCACACCCCCCTCCCCCCTCAACAAATTACTTATGCAATCGGCCTCTATGCGCGAACGTTTGTTTGTGTAAGCTCACAGACATACGTTTTTTAGTTTTGTCTCACCGTCTTGAAAATTTTATTGTCTACGACATTTATTTAGCTGTGTGGTAGCAACAAACGAACTAGTCTTGAAGGGAATACAGCATGCGCAGATCAAAAAATTACACTGATTCGGTAACTAGCACTTTTCTGTTCTGTACTGGCTCTAACCAGCTGTTTATAGCTGGATTGCTGGATTTTGTAACTGCCATTTTGTAACGTCTAACTGTACAGTCGTCTCATAATATATCAAACCTAAATCTGAATCGCTTATTGTGCAGTTTATTACACATATTCAAAAAAGTGAGATACAAGTGAGGGGTTTTAAGAACCAGAAATCAAAATCACATAGTCAAGTGTTGAGAGTTTTAGTGAATTTGTTTCAATCATTGTTTGCTTTAAGTAAGAATAAGACAGGTAGTAAAACCCACAGAGGTGTAATCTTGTTCTATAGTATATTTTAATCAAAATTATTTCAAACATTTTTTCTATCTAATAGATTTGACAGTACTAATTAGTCGCTCTTTAAGCTCATTTTTGAAGACATCCATCCTGAAGGCTTCTTCAATATCATTCGGAATTTCTCTATAAAATACAGGACCTAAATAGGTATAACTTTTTTGTTTTGACTTTCTGAACTTACTAACATTAATATATTCCTTTCATTCCAACTCAGTTAATAGTTAAGTAATTAATCGCTAAGCCTTGTTAACATTCAATTTAATTTCCCCTCTGCTACTGTAGCAGTGCAAGCTTTCTCTAAAGGCAAAATGATTAATTCTTCTAGCTGTAAAAAAGACAAAAATTCGTACTACTTCTTTCAAATATTTCAAGCTACTTATCTCTTGTAAAATATACCATCTCGTTCCCCCCTTTCTTTCAAAAGATTCACACGTCAAAGAACAAGAAATTATCTCAAATTCCACGTATAGCATGCGGACATTTGATAATTTTTAATCTTACTTCAATTGAGGTTATGTTTACGACATCAAGCCATGTAATTCTCTGTTCCAACAGAATAGTTCGAAGCTAGTTCTGAACTCCACTTACCTCAGACATGAGCAGTTCGGAATTCGTCCTGAACTAGCTCGGAACTGCTTGTTGGAATAAACCGTGTAAGTAACAGTCAGAGCGACAACTCGCTTGGGAGTGCAATTTGAGTCCACCTTTGTTGATCTTCAAACATGGCTATACGTGCCTATACCTATAGATACAACTATAGTCTATAGTCCTCATCGAATTTGTAGACGTACTTTCAGAAAGTGAATAAAAACGACGGTTCTCTAACACCCAAATCATGAGTGTATGCAAGAGCGAGTAGCAGCTGCGTTACAGATCGGCTTGCCTAGTATGCACTAAGTATTATTTTTTGACACCTTGATGATGATGTTTCTTGAAGTAGAAGGAGGGAAAGATGGAAATTCAAACCACAACAGTCGCGCGATATTATTAGCGTACAATATTATTTCACTTCATAAACATTATCTACGAAGAATAATACCATTTTAAAATGAATCCATTTTTAACTACCACGTGCAAGTATGGAAAATTTAATGTATTTTTTTTATTTTGCGATATTTTCACTATGAAAAACAACTCTCCCGCTCACATCAGTCTGTATATTGGCGGTCTTGTCACTGAGTAGTTTCAGTGACCGTTGCAGCGATTTGAATGGAAGAACCGGCAAGATGCCGAAAAAACGTAAACATACTTTTTTGGAGAACATTTTATTCTTTACAATAAAGGATAGGAGAGAGATAAAAATATCAGTAAATGACATTTACCCTTAAATTTCTCGTAATCTGTTGACTATACAGCAAGAGTTTAATTCCCTATAAAATTGTTTCCATTACTCTTTTACATGATCTAAATTTTTGATCAAACAGCGGCAAATGCTACAAGCATTAGAGCGCTTTTAGTGGAACGAAAATGACGAATCGTTAAGCTTTCCGTTAGCAACAGATAATAAAGAGCGTCGATGAAAAAATAGTGTTTATGACCACTAAAGTGAACCGTGGTAGTGTGATAGTACTGACTACTGACAATCATGAGAGGTTGCTTATTTTTTTTCCTATTTTGAAGCAATGCTAACGCCACACAGAAGGACAAGTGACCACAAAACCAACAGAACTACAATAAAAGGCTGCCTTGCCACATTGCATATAGGTATGACAAAATCAGGACAATTCAATTTATCTCTAAAACTGCCCATTTTTTGCAATTATTTTTATCTGTCATCTAAGACTAGTATTTCTATTATACAGGGTGTTTCACTACTTATCCGACAAATTTTAACCACATATGCACTGTTACGAAAGAAGTTGATTTCTCAAAAAAAATATTTAATAAGTCCAACAGAAATTAAGTTATAAACCTGAGTTTCAATAATAAATTGAAAAATAAATATCTGTATTTTGCGTTCATCGTCGTGATATTAGAACATCTATTTTTTAACTTATTGTGGCAAATGTTGTACCAAACAACTGACGAAAACAAAATACCAGGAATTTTTTGTTTTTTCATACTGATAAGAACGTGTAAATAAGGTTTAATCTGTATCGTGGGTGATCTGAATGAAGTATGGTCGATTTTTGTGGGGTTAAATAAGAAAGTATTTTGCGAGTTTTTGTTTTTAGTTATTTATCAATAAAAATGGCACATGTGCACACTAATGAGGAGTTAGTGGACATTGTTTTAGCGTACGGATAAGCAGGGCAAAATCCGCGAGCGGCCTCTCGTTTGTATGGACACCGATTTCCGAATAGGCACATACCACATCACGCAACATTTAGTTCAACTATTTTACGTGCACGTGCTAGTGGAGATTTGCACCCCAGACATGGAGTGGATGGGGTCGGGTTCGCCCACAACGCGTTTTAAATGCCGAAGGCGAAATTTAGGATATTGTGCAAGCAAATCCGGGAATAAGCACAAGGCAGTTAGCCCAACAGGTCACATGCAACGGCGTGGCGCATATTACATATTATTTGATTATCTCGATTTCTGTAGGACTTTTATCACTTTTTTTTGAGAAATCAACTTCTGTCGTAACAGTGCATATGTGGTTAAAATCTATCGGATAAGTTGTGAAACGTCCTGTATTTCAAACAATATGTTTGTATAACATGACACTTTTTTAATTAAGCTTGTCCAGATTTACAAATTCCGGAAACAGCACTGAATAATGAAAATATAACCTTATTCTCCGTAACTAAAGGAGCTTTCTTATTTCGATAACGGATAACGGCACGGGTATCACGTATCTTGAAAAGTGACATTATTTAGATTATTTTGACATTATGCTGGTTTTTTGACATTATGTAGGTTTTTCTACAAGATATTAACTTAGCACTTGGCTAAGCATCATGAGGCTTGTTATCAATCTTTAGCTCCGATATGATGTAAAATCTGCTTCTGAGATGGCATTATTGGAGGTCTAAGCTGTAAGTTGTATGTGTTGATGATAATTCCATTGGGTTCTTGTCTCAGATACACTTAATTGAGTTGCGCATACTCTTTTTCTTATCCATTCTGGAAATTACATATACAAATTTGCTGAATTTAAAAAATGAGAGAGATAAGAAATAATTATATTCACTGTACACTGTCGAATTACGAGCCATATACTTGCTAACAGTAATAACACACAACGCGGGCGTGGTGATAATTTCCCGTAATTCTCCTAAGTTTTTCGTAATTTATAACTTTGAACATAACCTCTCTTCATAAAAATAACCAGTCGGGCACAGCCAATAGATATACTTCATTGGCAGCATATTCAGTAATGATTTTCTCACTCAGCAAATATCACTGATTTTATACGCATGCAGACCAATACACAACCAACTTTCTTCTCAGAAATAAAGACTACAGACAAGAACCATTTAGCCTCACAAAACATATGCAACCAATAATGCGTGTAGTTTAGTTGAGTGATTCATCCTTAGATGGACGTTCACAACGATCCTAGTGAGCAAACGTGGAATGACTGTTTGTGCCCTAAAAACTACCTAGTTTGCAAAATGACATCTTATAGTTTTTTTTTTGACGTTTTATAGGTTTTTTACATGATACCCATGCCGCGGATTGTCTCGCTACTGCGCAAAATCGAAATAAAGGATATCATAGCGAAACACCAAATTAAGAGTACTAAACACTCAATTATCATGCATTCGAACTTATAATCAAGTGGGAATAATCTGACGATATGACAAAATAATATTACTCTCCGCCAGAATTGTAGAAAAAACCTATTTGTTGGCCTACTAAGACATTTTGGAGTTTTCTTAATGGATATTTGGAGAATAATTTTTCAAACATCAAGTCGCTTATCTCTCGAGAGATATCAACTTTGAGAAAATGTTCATAAGAGAATGGCCCAAAAAACATAATAAATCTTTGCCCGTAGTGAAAAAACATTTTTTTCATGTTGTCTACAAAATTGTGCAAACAGATTTTAAAGCAGTTTTGTACTTGAAAACATGCAGTTTCAGTTAAAGGGGTACTTTCTAAATAAGACCAGAATCATAATATTTTCCGAGCGGATTATGCTTATATCTCGAGGCTTACAGTGTTGAACATTAAGTAGTTCTGATGCTGACGAAATTTATTTATTTATATATTAACTCAAACAGAATATGTAAACTCAGCATATCTCTTCGTTGAAAAGATTTTTTTCTGGCAAAAACGCTTCTTAATTTACAGTATCCACCTCATTCCTAATTACTGGAAGCCCAATATCAACCGTTTGATTATAGAGCTTCGGAAAAAATCTATCTCATTACCCCAGTTCACCCCTGTAACAGCAAAAAAATCAAACCGTCTGGTAAATACACATACCCTTAGGGCCTATTAACGCAAAAGCGTTTACATGTTCCTATGAAACCATCCCTAAAAGGGCAATTCAAGGGTTGATTGATGTAAAAGGGTATTTCTAGAGAAGATTGATGGAACTTGAAAAGCTCAGAGCAGCTGATGACCTCGAATTATATCAAACTCAAACCCACACGCACAAGTTTTCATGTAATTATTTTATGTCGGTTCAGGGTTTATGTAATTTGGTATAAAATAAAAATATAGCCAAGTGGATCAGATTGATGTTTATACAGGTATGTTTGAATACGACCAATGTTTCAAAATAACGTAGATTTTGGATCATTTAAAATAAATGTTACTGCGCAAAATAGATCGGAAACGGAA
This sequence comes from Acanthoscelides obtectus, assembly GCA_963669975.1. Lineage (NCBI taxonomy): Eukaryota > Metazoa > Arthropoda > Insecta > Coleoptera > Chrysomelidae > Acanthoscelides > Acanthoscelides obtectus. The sequence goes on from CAVLJG010000001.1 coordinate 37,263,637, forward strand.
AACAGAAATAAAGAAGCTTTGTCAGGTAATCATTCGTTCTGGCTTGTCGGAGTATACTCGTAAATATCCAAGGACGTAACACGACATGAACATCTGATCAATCGGACTACCCGACTCGTCCACTACACTTCCTGTTAAGACTGTTTCAATCAGAGTGAGGGGGGTGTGATGAAGGAGATTTTATTTCATAGTGAGAGGTGATCCAAGGAGATCCAAGGCATTCCAATAAAATACGAGACAATTTAAAGAAATTCAAGGTAATCCAAGCAGTTCTGAGGCAAGTCAAAAAGATCCGGGGACAATTTAAAGAGATTTAAGAAAATCCGAGGTTAATCAAGGGGATTTAAGGTACTCTAAGGCTTTCCAAGGATATTTCCTATCCTATTGGAAGGACATTTGAAGCAATCCAAGGAGATTTCACTGGGGAAAGGCTCACGACAACTTGAGGAGATGCAAGGTAATTGAAGGAGCTCCAAGCAATTCCAAGGGATTCCGAGAAAATTCAAAGGAATCCAAGAAGCTCCGAGGTAAGTCAAAAAGATCAGAGATAATTATTATTATTATTATGATAATTGAGATGAACAGAGTACACAGTACTATAAGCTCATGCAGTAAATATAGTGTACGGACACGTAACAGAAATACATCAAATAGAAAAAAATAAAAAAAGACAGTTCATAGCTATAAAGTTTGTACACTCCTCCAGCTAGCATACTGCACTTTGAAGCTATTAACTGAAGTAGCACCAACCACACTTTCAGGTAAACTATTCCAGGTGTTGAAGATGCGGTTGGGAAGAAACCACTGTCGGACTGTTGTTTTAAATGGCTCCTTATGCAGTTTGAAGCTGTGTCCGCGTAGATTGCTGCGCGACAGACGGTATAGATGCATGAGGTTGGTGCCCATAAAACCATGAAGTATCCTGAACGTAACTATAAGATCGCCACGAAGTCTTCGCTCAGAGAATGAGGTCAGGTTGAATAATTCAAGGCGATCTTCATAGCTTGGTCTTCGTGCTCCAAAAGGGATACGAGTAGCCCGACGCTGTACTGATTCGACGAGATTTCTATCGCGCAGAAGCACAGTGTCCCATACCGGGCCAGCGAATTCAAGAATTGGCCTCACGAATGCCTTGTAAATGTAGGCGCAAGTGTTGACATCGGATCCTTTGAAAGACCTCTCCAGCATGTATAGAAGTTTCTTGGCTTTTGATGTAACGTGGTGAATATGCTCTGACCAGGAAAGACGATCGTTGACTACAACGCCCAGATCAGTGTGGCTGGAAACTGCTTCGATGTTGTGGTCAGAGATCTTGTATGTAAATCGCGGATTTGTCTTCCCGAGGTGAAGGATACAACACTTAGTTAGATTTAAGGGTAAAAGCCAACTGACTGACCATTGACAAACAATATCAAGATCTCGTTGAAGCATAGCAGAATTTAAGTATTGTAAATCTTGGTGTCGTCGGCATAAGTTGAACATGTGGAGGAAATCAATGCGGGCAGGTCACTTGTATACAGAAGGAACAGCACTGGCTCCAAGACAGAGCCTTGAGGAACTCCACTTGCTACATGATGTAGGTGAGACTGGCTATCACTGACGCGCACAGAGAAAGTCTTCCCGGTGAGAAAAGCCTTAATCCACAGCAACAACTCGCCTCTTATTCCCATACATTCCAACTTAAACAGAAGCCTTCTATGTGGTACGCGAGCGAAAGCCCTAGAAAAATCTAAGTAGATTATATCAACAGGAGTCTTTGTGTCCAGATACTGAGTCCAATCGTTGAGAGAGTGGAGAAGGTTGGTCATTATTGATCGACCAGGGAGAAATCCATGCTGATTCTTAGGGATAAGATCATTTTCGAAACCAAATGACATGAGCTTATCTAATATGATTCTTTCAGCTATTTTGGCGGCGATAGGAACGAGACTTATTGGTCGATAATTGTTAGCGGAGGATTTGTCGCCCTTTTTGAATACATGGGTAACAGAAGCACTAAGCCAGCATGAGGGTAGGGTATGAGATCTAAAAGACGATGTGAATATCAAGCTTAATGGTAGGGCCAGTGCTGAAGCGCAGTTTTTAAGTACAGCAGCCGTCATCCCATCTTTACCAGGGGAGGAAGAGATCTTCAGATTTCGCAGGTGCATTAATACATCTTCAGGCAGGAACTCAATTTCGCAAAGGCTGTTGGGACATCTATGGCAGATAGTGGTCGGTAGAAGGTCTCCATTAGGCTCGTCGACGAAGTCATCACTAAAGGACTCTGCCAGTAAGTTGGCAGATTCGGTGGCATCCATGTGGAGATGACCGTCAGCGACGCGGATCTGAGGTGATGAAACTTTGGAATTCAGGTTTGTTCTTAGATACCGAAACAGCTTCTTCTTATTTTTGGAGGTAACGAGTTTTCGTTCATAAGCATGTTTGGCATTATGTAACGTTCTAGATAGGAGGTTAGAAAAGGATCGATGAGACACGTAATCTTGTGAATGGCCACTACTCCTAAACCGTTGCCACATAGATCTCTTGTGACGAAGCATCCTCGATATGTTAGAGTTGATCCAGGGCTTTGAGGGGTCACAGTATACCTTCTTTTCAACAGTATTGTCAGCCGTTTCGCTTAGGACTCGTTGAGCGAAAGTGTCCGGAGTAATCCAATAAAATCCAAGGCAATTCTTACGAGGGATGTCTTTTAAGTTTTGCATAAGGAAATAAAACAACACGGTAGGCAGTTTTAAATGACTATTGTTATTCGAAGTATTCTCCACGAAGATTAATACACATCTGCATGCGCTCGAACCAATTTTCGAAGCACTTATTCCACTCGTTTGCAGGCAGATCCAAAACGGCATTTTGGAATGCGTCTACTGCATCTTCTGTTGACTGGAACCTTTGACCACGCAGTCTGTTTTTCATTTTCGGGAAATTAAAGAAATCGTTAGGACTTAGATCGGGACTATATGGAGGATGGTCCAATAATACCACGTTTCCTTCCGTTAAATACTGCCTTGTTTTTGGGCTGTGTGTGAGCTTGCATTGTCTTGGTGGAGGATGATTCTTCTTTCGGGGTTGATTTTTCGAAGCTCGGTGATGACTTTTGGCAAACAAATGGTGGTATACCAATCCGCAGTAACAGTTCTTTGCTCATTAAGAGGAATTGTTGCAATATGACCCGCTTTCGACACAAATGTCGCGACCATCTTTTTCGAAACACTTCGAGAACGGATGACTTTTGTTGGCTTTTCTTCACCTTGGAACACCCAAACAGCCGACTGTCGTTCATTTTCTGCTTCATAACATCATTTATCATCACTGACAATGCTGTACACATTTTTTGAGTTTCCGGAATTGAAACGGTCAAGCGTTTTTTGACACCAATTAACCCTAGCTGCTTTCTGCTCTTCAGTCAACAGGTGGGGTATCCAACGAGAAACTAATTTTCTTACTCCTAATTCTTCATGTAAAATTTTTTGAATTGAGGCCTTTGAGATCTTCAAGGACGCCTCAATCTCGCGATATGTCACCTGTCTATCTTCAATGATGAGTTTGCGCACAGCATCGACGTTTTTCTGGGTGACTGCCGTTTTTGGTGCACCCACCCTGGGATCGTCGCTAAGACTCACCCGTCCACGTTTGAACTCTCCACACCAACGGGAAATGGTCGACTGATGTGGTGCTTCGTTGCCGAAAACAGACAGTAACTCAGCAAGGTATTCTTGTTGCTATAATTGTCTCTGAAAGTTGTAATAAATTATGGCGCGAAAATGTTCTCCGTTGAGTTCCATTTTTCTAATGACTTGGTGACACTGTAGTGAGAACACTGCACGTATTGTTGTGAAACTTTGAATTTAAGTTTACTAAAGAGTGAGGTTAATATTCAGTACTGACGTTCGATCCGCGCGACCTACTATGTTTCTACGTATATATGCAGAACTTAAAAGACAGGCAATTCAAGGGGATTCAAGGAGATCTGACACTTCCCAAGTATATTTTCTACCCTATCAGAAGCGGATCTGGAGCAATCCAAGAAGATTTCACAGGGAGTAGTTTCACGGCAATTCAAGGAGACCCAAGATAATCTCGAGATACTCCAAGTAACTCCTAGAAGTGTCGAGACAACTTCAAAGAAATTCTTAAACTAAGGAGACCCGAGGTAGCTCAAAAAGGGCAGAAATAAGTCAAGGAGACCTGAAGTAATCCAATTAAGTAGGACGAAATTCAAAGAAATCAATCCAAGGAGTTTAGATGCAAGTCAACAAGATCGGAGGCAACTCAAGGGGATTCAACGAGATCCGCAGCTTTCAAGGAGTTATCGTATCCTATTCGAAGGAGGGAATCTGAAGCAATTTAAGGAGATTCCAATGAAAGAAGGTTTACGACAATCCAAGAAGATAATCTCAAGAGCTCCGAGCAACTCCAAGAAGATGCAAGGTAACTCAAGGAGACGGGAGTGATAAAAAATACGAGACAATTCAGAGAAATCCGTAGTAATATAAAGAGACCGAAGTCAACACAAAAAGAAGAGACGGAACTAAAGGAGATCTGATGCTATACAAGGATATTCCCTGACCCACTGGGAGGAGATCTGGAGCAATCCAAGAATATTTCAGGAAGTTCGAGGCAAGACAAGGAGATCCGACATAATCCAAACAGCTCCGAGAAGTTGCTAGACAGTCTGAAGTAATAAAAAAATATGAGACAATTCCAAGAAATACGAAGAAGTCTGAGGAGATCCGACGCAACTCAAAAAAAAAAATAGAGGAAATACAAGGAGATTCGGAATAATCCAGTAAAATCCGAGGCAATTCAAGGATATTTCACGGAGAGAAGGATCAAGATAGTCCGAAGAGATCCAAAATAATCCAAAGAGCTCCGGTAACTCCGAAAAGATCAGAGGCAATTAAAAGAGATTCGAGGAATAGAAAATACGAGGCAATTCAAAGAAATCCGAAGTAATACAGAAAGTTCCGAGGCAACCCAAAAAGATCCGAGACAATTAAAGGAGATCCGAAGTAATCCAATGAAATCCGAGACAATTTAAAGAAATCCAAAGTATTAAAAGATGCGAGGCAATTCAAAAAGATCCGAGGTAATTTAAGAAGACTCGATGACATCCAAGGAGATATCATAGCCCATCGGGAGGAGATCTGGACCATTCCATGAATATTTGAGGCAGTTTAAGGAGACTCGCGAAAATCCAAAGAGCTCCAAGCAAATCCAAGAATGTCCTGAGCAATTCAAAGAGATCCGCAGTAATCCAAAGAACTACGAGGCAGTTCAAAAGAATTCGTAGTAACACGAGGAGATCCGAAGCAATTCAAGATCTGAAGCAAATTATATAGGGTGGCGCATCGAAAACGAAACAGACGCATGTACTGGCAGCTCAGTTTTTTTTTTGGAGAAACGCCCAGACCCGTCAATTTTGTTTTCGAGGCGGACACAAGTTTGGCCAAAAATCACGCTAACACGTGCAGCCCCCTGGGCGGGGGTGACACCAACTCAAAAATTTTAAATGGAAAGGGTGATACCTTATTTTAAAGGTCTTTTAATTCCCTTCATAATGATGTAAAATACATGAGCTTCAGTTAAGTAGTTTTGAAGATTTATTGCTTTAAAGCTTAAAGTAGACTTTAATAGGTACATCAGATTAGTTTGTACTACATTCAGAAGAAATTTGACTAAAAGAATTTACTTAATAAGTAAATGCTTTTCTTCACTACGCCCATGGTTTGTTCACCACTTTGTTGCTGAAAATAGCTATTGGAGCGTTTTTTTTTGTGGCAAAAAAGTTATTGCTTGAAGAAAGATAAGGAAATATCTCGTACTTATTTTAAATAGGAATTTAGTACATAATTTGCGATTGATTTGACCAAACTTTGTTGCTAAAATAACTTGTAACGCGTTATTACATAAATTAACTATGGTATATTCCACAGCAGAAAGTGTTGAGCTTATCGAAATATTTTTCAAAAATAATCAGTGCGCTAATAGAACAGCAGAAATATTTAATGAGCGACATGAGAACAGTAAGGTGCATCGAAAATGTGTTATAGAACTTGTAGCTAAATTTCGGGAAACTGGGTCAGTCGCCAATAAAAAACGCAACATTGGAAATCCCATAAGGAACGAAGTAGTGGAAGTGGGGGCAAGTTTATGTAGATCCTACGTTAAGTACCCGCCAATTGGAGACTGTGTGTGGTGTTAGTCGACGTACTGTCCAACGGATTCTAAGGGCCCATAGTTTTCATCCGTATAAAATCCTCCTCGTACAAGAACTTAATGAAGTCGATTTTAATCGGCGATTACAATTTTGTGAGGATGAGTGAACGAATTATAAACGATGAACATTTTATATTCAACACTTGCTTTTCCGACGTATGTTCCTTTTTCTTAAATAGCGTAGTAAATCGTTATAACTGCCGATATTGGTCCGATTCTAATCCCAGAATTTATCATGAGGTTCATACACAGCAGCCACAAAAATTAAATGTTTGGGCTGGTATTTTTTGGGCGATCATTTAGTTAGTCCTTTTTTCTTACCTGGAAATTTGGCCGGTGATATGTATTTGGAATTATTGGAAGACGCCATAGATCCTGCATTAACAGCCATAATTGAAAATCAGAATGATCGGCGGTACATTGAGAATAGGTTGATGTTCCAACAGGATGGTGCCCCTCTACATTACGCATTACGTGTTCGACAATATTTAGATAAGACGTTTCCAGATCGATGGATTGGTAGAGGTCATTGAATGGCCCCCAAGATCGCCAGATTCATCACATTTGGATTTCTTTATGTGGGGTCATTTAAAAAACAAAATCTGTGCTAGTCAGCCAACATCATTAGAAGACCTGCGACAAAGAATTGTGAATGAGTGCCTTCAAATTATCCCCAAATATTGCAAAATGTGCGGCAACGTTTTGAACAAAATCTTTATTATTGCATGGAGAGTCATGGTGTCAATTTTCAACATTTACTTGCCTAACGAGTCAGTTCATTCTTCATTTTTAAGTTACTTTGCTGCCAAATGTATTGATCTCCACTAATGATGATGTATTAGTTTTATTTAAGCTTTAAATCAATAAATCTTTAAAACTACTGAACTGAAGTACATTAATTTTATATCACTATAAAGGGAATTGAAAGACCTTTAAAAGAAGGTATCACTCGACCCGCCTTTCCATTTAAGATTTTGGGGGTGGTGTAACCCCCGCTTAGGGGGCTGCACGTGCTAACGTGATCTTTTCCAAACTTGTGTCCCCATCGAAAACAAAATCGACGGGTCTGAGCGTTTTTCCAAAAAAAAAACTGAGCTGCCAGTAAATGCGTCTGTTTCGTTTTCGATGCGCCACCCGGTATATCTGCGCTTAAATATCCTACGATGTTATCAGGTGGATGTAAAGGATGTTTTCAAAGTTGAGTAATTTATTTTAACTGCTGGTAGGACTCGTCAGAACGAGTTGTCATACTAAAAGTTGCATAATAAAAGAGACATTTAGAAAAATAAGAATGTTATTACACAGTTTTTTTGATATTCTCGATCACTGTTAACTAGTCTTATCGTTTATCTAAATTTGCCAAACTTTTGTGTTATCGAATGGTTGCAGTATGAGTCTTTGGTTCGATCAGTTGTATCGGTCATTTAATAGTGCGTATACTTTCATTTGTCTGATTATCTTGCGCGAAAAAATAGCTCATGTTTACAAAAACAATGAACTAGTGGACATAATGCTAACATAGGGAGAGTGCCAACAAAACGCAGGTTGTACGCGGGAAGGTTTCCTTTAAGAAATCATCCGGCCCCTCGGATCTTTGTAAACTTAGTTATTAGACTTCGTGACAAAAGATATTCAAAAGAACAACGAGGAACGCTGGAAGACCTGCTCAACCTGAAATGTTACAAATTGAGGAAGACATTTTAGAAATAGTCGATGACGACCCAATAATGATTACTAGAGCCATAGCAGTTCAAGTTGAAGTTTCTCATAGTAAAGTGTGGAAGACAATACGACAAGAACAGTATTATCCTTATCAGTATCACCGGGGTACAACCTGAAAATCATCTTAGAAGGGTTACATTTTGCCAGTGACTTTTAGAACAGTTTGGCAGAAATAAGGATCTTACGAAATTAATTTTGTGTACAGACCAGGCCACATTGACACGGAATGGAGTGCACAATTTCCATAACAATTTTGTTTTGGGAGTAGAAAATCCGCATCCTGCAAAAAGAACTAATTTTCAACATAGATTTACATTGAATGTTTAAGCTGGCGTGGTAAATGGCATGCTTATTGGACACTACCTTTTCCATCTCGACTGACCGATGAAATTTATTTAGATTTTCTTCGACACAATCTGCCACAATTATTGGAAGACGAACATCTAAATAATCTATCTATCTAAACAATAAGTTTTCTAATAGATGGATAGGGCCCGTATGGACCCATTTCTTGGCCTGCTTGCTCCCAGGATTTAACGTCTTACGATTGTTTTCTGTGTGGCTATTTGAAAAAATTGATGTATCATGATGGAGCAGTAAATACTCTGGAAGAACTTTAATAGCGCACTGAAAATACTTGTGACTTAATTCGTGGACAGCAGGCTTTTATTTTTGAAACTTCTAAAGAGTTGTGGATTTCCCGAGCAAGATTTTGGGTTATTCGAAGAAATGGGGACTATTTTGAACAGTTTTTGTAAAACGGTATCCATTTACATATCTCGATACTGATTTTTTTAAGCAATTTTTGATGATGTGAACTCACATGCAAGTTACTATGCAACTTTTATACGAGCCCCTTCTCACTTCAGTTGGCCCACTTCAAGATTTGTACCAAAATATGCCTTTATAAACTAAACATGACGAAACTATTTACTTCTAAAACAATTTATTTTCTCAAAAACATTTTAGATATACACTAGTCGGAAAAAATACATATTTGACATCACTTAGACCTATAACTAATATACATCTGAACAAATAAACAATGTGCGAATAAATGCGCGAAGTTAACAAAGCAACAATTGTAAGATGATGATGAAATTCTTTGGGGCATAATATTAACCAAGTTTTGGCAAAAATTTGGTGTAAAACAATCCCATATTTCTTGAAGCTTTTGTCTCAGTTCGGTGATTGCACGAGCAGGATGTTGTCGTAGACCCTTTTTCATCCCGTGTCACAAAGTTTCAATAGGTGACAGATCTGGACTGCTAGAAACTCATTTCAAAAGTGGTACATTATTTTATTCCATCAATTTTATAGCCTTTTTTGAGGTATGGCACGTTGCACCATCTTGCTGAAACACAAAATCTTGGCCGGATGTCAAACATTCTTCCATCACTGGTAAAAGCGATTCTTCTCAAATTGCCAAATATTTGTTTCTATCCACATTTCCATCAATAAAATGAAGTTTTCCTACTCCTTCTGATGACATACTGCTCCAGACCATAATGGATGCTGGAAATTTCACTTTCCTCTTCAGACTGTCAACATGGAATGCTTCATTTTCTTGCGAATAACTCTACTGCACTGTGACCAACACAAACTTCGAATCGGGCCTCATGACTCCATTGTATTGCACGCCATTGTTGAGGTCATTGTCTATGTTCTTTAGCCCATCTAAGCCGATTTTTCTTTTGCAGTGGAGTAAATATTGGCTTTTCTTTGGCCTATAAACAAGCTGTGCAACTTTAAGGTTTTTACGTCACTTTTTGTTATAAGAGAACTTAACTTGCAAGTGCTAAATGCCAGTTTATGGGCCTATCTATGAGTTTTGGACCTCGAAATTCTCCTTCCAACAGCGTCACTCCACAGAGCACTTAATTGTAAATAATTGGCACGCCTGTTTTTCACGATTATTCTTCTTAATGTTCTTCGGTCGGCATTTGTGATATTACTTTTTTTCACATATCGTGGCTTACTATTAACTGAACCAGTTACGTTATATCTTCTAACAATATTTCTCACACTATACCACGATAAGTCTAACAAAGTTGCAATTTCTGAGTTTGATTTCCCAGAATTAAAAAATTTATTTATCAGTAACAGAATTTTCTCACTAATAACGTAATAACGTTTCCTCCACCCATTTTGAAAACCTTCACTACCCAACACTATTTTAAACGTATTCTGACAGCTGTGATTAATAGAAACAATTGTCATGGCTTTTATTTTTCACAGCCACCTATGCGTTATAGACTTATTTTGCATTGAAATGAAAATAGGTTGATATGCTGTAATTGCAACATGTGTTATTTTTATGCTGCAAATTTGATTAGGGAGTGATAAGGTTGGTGTTTTCTACTATATATTATCTAAATATTCATTGTTAATATTTTAAACCTATAACACCCTGCTACATTTTTATTATTTGTGTTTGATAAGAAAAAAAACTAAGATTTCAATAGTTGGGCCAACTTAAGTGGGAAGGGGCTCGTATAGGTGATTTTTGGTACATCCGCATATTTTGACGAGTTCTATAAGCTGTTAAGATAAATGAAAACTTTCAAAACACCCCGTATAATGGTTTTGAGGAAATATCTGAGGGGAATAAGGAATTATCAAACAATTCTAAGAAATTTACGCAAAAATCGGAAAATTTATTTCTTCCATCATCTCGGATACTCCCGATACCACGAAGCACAATTTTGGACAAAATGTGCCTACTATAACGCCTGAAACGCAATAAGTTTGTACCACGTCCCATACCGACTCTGTATTTATCTTTACCAAGCTAGGTTCGGTGAAATGAGCTTCGGCAAGCTAGTTTTCACTAGTGTGGTGTTTGTTCTATAAGAAATGGAAGAGATTATCTTCAAGTTAATTAGAACTAATGCTTGAACGACCATTGTTTTAAACAAAGCAAAAATTGGATGCAATTGGCAAACAGTTAGAAATAAAAGCTGGAGATGATATACTACTGTACCGAAGAGAGAACTGTAGGCGTCGAAGTAGAACTCAAATGCGGAACTATGGTGACTAAAGTGTGTTTCGCTTGAACTCTATATACCGAAAACTAGCCGATACGACCGCTCCTTCGTTCCAAGCATGTCAGGTATGTAAAGTGTTGCCAAAAGAAGATTTTCCCAATTCTGTTCAAGTTAGCTAAGAAGTCGAAGAAATAAAATGACTTAACGCTTTTCATAGCAGTAGAGGTACCTGGGCATTCAGATTCTGCCTTTATGAAAACATTCTCAGGATGACGGTCAGTACAACAGTCTACTGGGTGACTAAATGAAAAAGTATAAACGGTATGAAGTTACAGGGTTTGTCCGGAAAGTAATAGGACTCATTTTCTTCCGCCATGACTGTACTTCGGAGCGTGCACGCACCGACTGGATTCGGTAGAGGGCGTTCCTAGCTAACGAATGAGCGGCTGGTCAGTTGTCTTCGAGCACTTGGAGAGTCAGGACAGGCATTTTCGCGCGAACGTGTTTCTGTGAGTGGTGCAAGCCGAAAATGCAGCGTTCGTTAGAGCAGAGGTACGCGATTAAATTCTGTGTGAAACTCGGTAAATCAACGACAGAGACGTTTGATATTATCAAGCAGGCTTACCCAGGTGTTGCTTTAGCAAGAAGTGGTGTGTTTCGGTGGCACCAGGCCTTTTTGGAGAGCCGGGAAGAGGTCGCTGATGGAGACCATGCTGGAAGACCTTCGACTTCGACAAACACCGATAATGTGACTCGTGTGTGCAAAGTTTTGAACTCAGACCGTCGACTAAGTATTCGTTTAATTGCCTAGATGTTAAATTTACCAAAATCTGTGGTTCATGACATTGTGACACAGCATTTGAACATGCGCAAGGTGTGCGCGAAGATGGCCCCAAAAGTGCTCGCTGACGACCAGAAATTGCGGCGAGTGGAAGTGTGCCAAGAAAATTTGTACATATGTGAAATTGACCCCCAATTTTTGAATAACGTAATCACAGGTGACGAGTCGTGGATCGCGAGACAAAGAGGCAATCTTCCGAGTGGCACACGACGGCGTCTCCTCGCCCAAAAAAGGGAAGAATGAGCAAATCCAAAGTGAAAACGATGCTCATTGTCTTTTTTGGCATCAAAGGCATCGTCCACCATGAATTTGTTCCTCCTGGACAAACCGTCAACGCCAAGTTTTACGTGGAAGTGCTCAGGAGACTCAAACGAAGGGTCAGTCGGGTCCGACAAGACATCGCAGCCGACTGGAAGTTGCACCACGACATCGCCCCGGCTCACACCGCCTTTCTTGTTAACAGCTACCTGACCAAGGCCGGCATCCCAACGCTTCCGCAGCCGCCCTACAGCCCAGATGTGGCCCCCCAGGACTTTTTTTTGTTTCCTTGCCTGAAAAGACCGATTAAAGGCAAGCATTTTGAGACGACAGAGGGGATCCAAGCAGCATGCACCGCGGCTCTCAAGGCTATTCCGGAGAATGCCTTCCGTGACGCCTTCAATGCTTGGAAATCGCGCTGGCAGCGCTGCATCGACGCAGAAGGAGCCTATTTTGAAAGTTTATTAAAGAATTGTAACGATTGGCTAAATAATTTTTTTTAAATCGACTCAGTCCTATTACTTTCCGGACAAACCCTGTATATTGATTACCTACATAATAGTGTGCTACTCAACTAGGTAAAGGTAGTAAATACCACTAGAAGAACAAATTGAACATAAACTAAAAGCAATAAACGAAATAGGAATCTTTACTGCACTTCGGATGTGTGTTAAAACAATCAAATATATTGTGAAACAGGTACTGCAAATATACTATACTTCACAGAAAACATTATCAGCTCTGGCTTCGCAACGATGTCAGTAGTTATAAGAAAAACAGTAACCGAACGAACATGAGTAACGCAGAAAAGAGTTACATGGATCTATTGAGCCAAACAGGCATAGTCCCCACCCATTTGTTAACGCTGCGATCTAAGAAACTCTTCCCTGCCCTTACTGAAAGCATAGACGATTTGGCAACATCAGCCATACTCTGCTGGCCAGCTCAATCAGTGTGGCGGTCGGATTAAGCGGCAGCAGCACGGGAAAGGGGTAGCTTCCAGTAAAATCCGCTACAAAACAGCTACACTGATGGAGGAGTGCGAATGGTGATTTTTTTCAATGCCTTCCCACGCTGAAGAGGTTGAAATCCCATAAAAACTGGAGGAGGTAGCACCCAAACCAAAACGACTTAACGAAATGTATGTACAAGAAAGGGTCCTACTCCATGAAATGGTGATGAGGGCCGAATATCCCAAAATCTAGGGACAACTAACTTTATAAAAGAAAGTTAAATGAATGGCCTTTTGACAGGAAACCAAATATTCTTATATAGGTTAGTACCGAAAAAAACCACAGCGTGGCGCTGATATGGGTGGACTCTAAAAAACCAACTTTACGAGGACCAACGATATTTTATGAGATAGACATCAATAAAATATCACAACATTACTGTCCAAAATATTTCAACGCAATACTGAGTCGCTAAGAAAGAAATAAATGTGTGAAATCATACTTTCAGGATTCGGTAGTTTCGAGCTCAATAATAAATTTTGAAATTCGCCAAAAGAAAATTATCAAAAAGGGTTTTTACCTAGGAATCGGTACTCTATCATTAATAAAGAGAGATTCAAATTACTGGTAAGTGATCAAAATAGTAAAAATTGATTACGTGATTTTGGCACGTTGCAAGGTTTTAAGAGCAAATGTATGTTCTAATACGTGCTTAGAATTAGCGGACTTGGAAGCGTCCGAATATATCACAGCAAAAAATTGAGATACACTCTTCCTTCTTGCCTATAACCCCTAATTTTTAACCTCTACCAAAAATGTTCCTTAAATGATCAGGAACGTCACAAATCGAAGATTGTTCGATTTCTTCCGTTTTAAGCCTGTCGCTCCACCGCCACCTTACCAATTTCTAAGAACTACGAAGCTATTTCGTCCTTAGTATAGCAGTAAGATTGTGTGAAAGTTTCATCAAAATCCATGTGGTATATATGTAAAGGGGAAACTGTTTTTGCTTGTTTCTAATAAAATTTATTCGTGTTGCAGATAACAGAACATTCTCTCGATACCACAATGCTAATGAAGGTGTTCCCCAGGGATCGCTATAGTCTCCAAGGTTGTGACTGCATTGCGAAAATTTTGAGCATGAATGTTCACTATATAACTAATGTCATTTTTTGAACATTCACGAATGCGAATGCGAATGCAAATATCTCCTACCGACATTCACGAATGCGAATGTAAATTTTCAGTTTTTTTTCTGGTGCCAATTGTCTATGGCAGGCTCGTTCGAATGAAGCCCAAATAAATAAACGAGTATCTTTAAAATGAATTTTGTCACGTGCCAAAATCACATAACCATTTTTTCTATTTATCACTTATCAGTAATTTGAATTTCTCTTCATTGATAATAGAGTGCTCATTCCTAGGCTAAACCCTTTTCAACGATTTTCTTTTTGCAAATTTAATAGTTTATTGATTGTGTAATTTCACTCGTATTATATCTTTATTTCTCAGCGATTCAGTATGGCGTTGACGATCAGAAAAAAAACTCTGTAGTTTTTCTAGGTTAGCTGGTTTCCTATAAAAGATATCTTCTTCAAGGCCACTCAAGATTCCTTCCTCTAGAACGTTACGTATTCTGTGTGATTCGCTTCTCAGTTTCCGCTGAGGTCGTGGTGCAGGGGTCATTTTGTCGTTTTCCGGACTCTGGGATATTAGGGCCCAAGCGCCCATTCATGGACTAGCATCCGTTTCTTTTTGTTGTGTAACTTAAGTTTAGTTATTTTGGCTTGGGTGCTACGTCTTCCATTTTTTTATGGGGTTTTGACCCTCAGCGGTAAGTTCTTTTTTTATATTCTTCGGACCGCGTGCCTTAATGCGTGTTCTGACGACGTTCGTTGAATATCTGCTTTCTTCTTGTCAATAGAAATAGAACAAAATCATCATCTTTTCTCCTCCAGTCAGTTGCATCGTTGCTCGTTGCAGTTTTGAAAAAAAACCATGATGTGAACAGGTAAAATATAATTCTTTAATTAAGAATTTCATAGATCTTTATACATTTATTATTGCTTATTGAAATTCATAGAGACTTGATTTTATTGGACATTCTACGTATTCAAATATGGGGGCAATGCCTACATGGCACCTTCCATTACATTGATCATGATTTTGATTTTTGAGCTGCCATAACTTTTTAGAACAAGGGTATATTAGTTTAGTACATTTTTATATTCTTTTTTTGCATTTGCTTTACTTTTCTTATACGAAAAAATGTACATGGTTTTGCTTCAAGAGCGATTGTTTTCAATGAGTAGTTTTATCTGAGACAGAGAGTAGAGTAGATTTTTAAACAGTCTTTCTTTCTCTAGGGTTTTTCTTGTGTTGCCACCATAATTTTTGGGACCGAGGCAAGCAGCCGCGGCCCAGTGACGTGCCCACTACTGGCCACTTTTTTACCAGATTCGTGGACATATCGGCCGCGCCTGACAAAGAAGACCTACAGTTTTAGTATTTAGGCGCAAAATATCTGTAAATACTTCGGGCGTGTACCATTTGTAACATACGAGTATTTTCTCTTTTTCATTACTCGCACTCCAGTGGCGGAGCACATGTGCGTTTTTTTTAATCAATATATTGAGATCCATTTGATATCTTGTTTATTTGGCTTTCTCTGTGTGTACTGTTACTTAAATTTCGTCATCTCTGTTAGATTCTCCTTTTGTGTGGTGGTCAAGCAAAACAAGTTTCGACTTATATCTCGGGGAGTTGTGGCTTAATCCGTCCTAAGTCACTGGCGCTCTTAACCCGCCCCTACTCTCCGCTTTATTGAGCTAGAGCGTACATTTGCACGCCACTAGACAACTGTTTTGCTTGGACCAACCGTTAGATAGTATTTATCATTGTGTTTTATTAAATAACCAAAAAAAGACGTGGCAATTTACTAATGGATGCGAGCGACAGCGAAATAGAAGATATACCGCTTAATACTTTTCAAAACCCGGTTCATCTTTTAATTCGTAAAACCTACACAGAATGCTCAACGGAAAAACGCATGTTTAGTGGCGCTGGACTTATTTACACACCTCATCGAAACAGATTTGAAGGAGACAAGGCGTTGAAGCTTTTATTTTTAAAGTTCAATATTTCTCTACTGAAGCTTAATTATTAACTTAATTGTTAATTTCTAAGAGAGGTATTTCTGTTTGATATACTATTTTTTTAGACTATATTTTTAGTTTATTGTAGAAGAATATAGCTTTGGTTTGATTAGGCACTATATTTTTCAGTTTTATTGACACGTTTTTCTTACCTTGGACTGTATGTATGTATTTAACGAAATCTTTGACCCGTTGAGCCGGCAACACGTCTATGGGAAAAGTGGTTTCGGTTAATTTCGCTGAATTTTTGATATGTTATGCGCCTTGGCATCCTGTCAAAAGTTTCAATGGCCACAGCCCCTCAACATCAACGGGTTCCAATATACCTGTATATGCCGTCCAAGTAGGCATAGTGGAGTATCTGCTTTAAGTGAAAGAGTGCTTACGTTAATTTTGCTGAATTTTTCATATGTTATATGTCTCGGCAAATATCTTGGTGAGCAGAGGCCCTAAAACTCAACGGGTCCCAAGATATAGTGCGTCCAAGATGTATGTGTTATTCTCGATTATATGCTTTAAGTGAAAGAGCGGTTTCGGTTAATGGCGCTGCGTTTTTTTATGTTATGTGCCTCGGCATCCTGAACAAATGCCTTGATGGTCACAGGCCCCAAAACTCAGTGTCCCAAGATATAGGCCGACCAAGTCGGTATAATGGGATGTCGGATTTACTCAGCTATCTGTTCTATCGAGAAGAGTCGTTTCGGTTGATATGATATGAATAATTTTTCAAATCTCATGTATCGCGTCATCCTCAAAGATCACATATAATTGGAACCACATACCTTTTCCGTTGGGGTTGAAAGAATTAAACTCAATGAGGTTTAGTAGCAGGTAGACCGACGGCTCCTTGTTTATTTTTCTATATAAGGGAGACTGCTATAGTCAAAATCACGAAGGATGACTATTACGTCATAGCATAAATTGTACCGAAGTAATCAATGGATGTACGTCGACGATAAAATCACGATGTCAGGAATATAATGACAACTTTATATTATGATTTTGCCAAGTTAGGTTATTTCAATGATTATTTTGATTTTCATTTTATTTCATGGTTTTGAGCGATACCTTAATAATAATTTTAGTGGGGAGTTTTTATTTTGAAAAACAGTTATGAGTAGAATACCTTAAGACAGGAACACCAAAGACCAACGTATTATTCGAAAACAACCTAACCTCCTTTAACATAACCTAACTATTCATCTTTCAAATATGATCGATCACGCAACATGAAAACATCGCCTATCTTTGTCGCATACATGCAAATTAGCAATACAGTTTGTTTAGACAATAATATTCTGTTTATCTCTGTCTAACATATCTGAAGCTTCATTCAAAATATACCTACAAATCGCTGTCGTTAGTCTTTGCTACAGACTAAAATGATGACGTAATCGTCATCTTCCATGATTTCGACTATACATGTGCAGTCGCACATTGATGGAATACGTTGTTGTTAGAGGATATTTTCAGGTTATTCGTTACTTTTTGCAATCTACAAACAGTTCATTACTGGGTACTGCGCAAGCATTTTCTGTTTAGTTTTCCATTGCATTATACATATACTTGTGTTGGTCGTTTCTCATATTTCGTTTATAGTTAATCGTGTTTCGTTTCTGTTCTCTCGTTTTTCTTGTTGGTTTTCCATTTTCCGTTTTGATTTTTCGTACTGTTCTAATTTCGTTATTCTGAGCATTACGTGTAGATTTTCAATTTTGAGCTGTGTAGTTTGCATTTTATACAATAGCAACGAGCATGGCGCAGCGCATGCCATGTTTCGTGGGTAATGAAGTTTTCGCTATTCGAACCATGCGACTTGAGAGAAACTTCAGCAATCCAAAAGTGGAGATTGCTATGAAGTACCGCGAGGAGCTGAACTACTCTGATTTTGTGATAAACGGTATATCACGTGTTTGTTTTAACTGTGACTTATTACTTATATGGGACGAAGCGGTCTTACAAAATCCCGAAAGTCTTAGGTTGAATGTCCTTAGACAAAAATCCTCTGAAACATGTTTGATATGTAATCACCTGAGTATACATTTGCACCCGCGTAGTATTGAGGCTCGAGTTGAAATATATTTGGAGGGTAACGTTTACGTCCCTCAAGCCTATGCCCATCAATGCATTTATTCAGGACGTCGAGACACATAACATATGAAAAATCAAAGAAATTAACCGTAAACCGCTCTTTCACTTATGACAACTTAAATTTTATTATAATTTTATTTTGAGGTCATTAATTATGATTCATTGTTCGACCATCTACTACTGCACCATAAACTCTATGTAATTAAAAATTATTTTCTACTCTTTAGTTCGGCTAGCTATAAAAGCGTGTCTTGTTAGTTTTTTTAAACTATTATTATTTATTCAAGATGATGATTATCTAAACATTAAGTTGAAGTCTGATGAAAGCTGCATCGAAGAATTGGTTTTTGTTTGTTTCAATTGCATTTAATTCTTGTGGTACAAGTTCTAGTGAGAATTTAATGTTTAAGCTTTATTAAAGTAAAAGAAATGATTTTATTTATGTTTGTTTAAAGTGTTTACTTATGATTCTTATAAAAAATTATTATATTTATTGTTTATTGTAGAAGAATACTGTTTTTTGTTGATTATTATTTGTAATTTTGTTCAAGGAGTTCTTTATGTGACATAAAAAACTTGGGTATAAACTGATAAAGATTTAACAGAACACATTGTTTTTGTTTGCTTACATTGTATTATTTTTTTTTGTCTTATAATATAAGTTCTACCTATGAAAATTCAATTGTTAAGCTTCATTGCCCAAAGTAAAGTAAATAAATAAATAATACCAAATGAGTAAGTGTTTACTGATAATGTGATTACGAGTTTAAGTTACTTTTCTTGTGTTAAAAACATAGGTTAAGGTCAAGGTTTTCAAAATGGGTAAAGGAAAGGTTATTAGTGAGAAAATTCGGTTACTCATAATTAAATTTTTTAATTCTGGGAAATCAAACTCAGAAATTGCAACTTTGTTAGAGTTATCGCGGTACAGTGTGAGAAATATTGTTAGAAGATATAACGTAACTGATTCAGTTAATACTAAGCCACGATATGTGAAAAAAAGTAATATCACAAATGCCGACCGAAGAGCATTAAGAAGAATTATCGTGAAAAACAGGCGTGCTAATTATTTACAATTAAGTGCTCGTTGGGGTGACGCTGTTGGAAAGAGAAATTCGAGGTCCACAACTTATAGAGAGGCCCACAAACTGGGATTTAGCACTTGCAAGGTAAGTTTTCTTATAAAAAAAAGTGAAGTAAAAACCCTAAAGTTGCACAACTTGTTTATAGGCCAAAGAAAAGCCACTATTAACTCCACTGCAAAAGAAAAATCGGCTTAGATGGGCTAAAGAACATAGACAATGGTGTGCAATACAATGGAGTGATGAGGCCCGATTTGAAGTTTTTGTTGGTGACAGTCGCAGTAGAGTTATTCGCAAAAAAAGTAAGCATTCCATTTTGACTGTCTGAAGAGAAAAGTGAAATTTCCAGGATCCATTATGGTCTGGGGCAGTATGTCATCAAAAGGAGTAGGAAAACTTCATTTACATACATACATGGATACAAACAAATATTTGGCAATTTTAGAAGAATTGCTTTTACCAGTGATGGAAAAATGTTTGACATCCGGCCAAGATTTTGTGTTTCCGCAAGATGGTGCAGCGTGCCATACCTCAAAAAAGGCTATAAAATGGATGGAAGAAAATAATGTACAACTTTTGAAATGGGCTTCTAGCAGTCCAGATCTGTGACCTATTGAAACTTTGTGGCACGATATGAAAAAGGTTCTACGACAACATCCTGATCGTACAATCACCGAACTGAGACAAAAGCTTCAAGAAATATGGGATTGTTTTTACACCAAATTTTTGCCAAAACTTGGTTAACACTATGTCCCAAAGAATTAATAAATAATAAAAATAAAGGTGATGTTACCCAATGGTAATCTTTCAATTGTTGCTTTGTTAACTTCGCGCATTTATTCGCACATTGTTTATTTGTTCAGATGTTCTATTAGTTATAGGTCTAAGACCCGTATCGTCAGTCGTCCCTACAATTATTGTAGGGCGCGTTTATGGCCTCCTTGATTGTCATACTCCCTTCTCTCCTTCAAAAATTTCTAGATTGCACCCGTCCCGTGTCAGCGTCAGCGCTCTCCTATTGTGAAGATATGTTTTCTTTTTATATTGTAGGAAATTTCAGGCTGATAAAACATGATATAACTCAAAAGCAAGCACAATTTGATGCAAATAGATGTTTGTGACATAACCTCAAAATAGAGCGCTGACACGGAGAAGTAGAAAACTATGACAATCAAGGAGGTCATAAAGGCGCCCTACAATTGTAGGGACGACTGACGATACGGGCCTTAGCTATCGAACCGCCCAAAAGCATTCGTATCTGTAGTTATAAATTGTCTTTTAAAAAGCGAGTTGTACGAGTATATCTACGCCCACGAAAAAAACTAGGACTTACACGATCAGTAATCCTTACAATGGCTGGCAACACGTGAAACAGCAAGCTTATCTTATAGATCATTATTGACAAGATAAACGAATTCTCAGCATGCGATTATGTCCAATAGTAAGTAATTCAATTTAGGTCATTTAGAACAATTCAAGCCATTATGTCGCTCCTATCGAATTTGCATTTCAATGGCTCACGTGAAAGTAACAGCAGATGATCTCAAAGATTAAAGGTATATAACAGTATCATAATCACGACAGAAGGTGGGACGTATCGGTATCTTTAGGCTTGATCAGGTGTTAACAACACCTCGATGCATCCTATCGTCAGGTTGAATCTACGAAAATGGAGGTCTTGAGAACATGTTAGCACATTCGAAATTGAATGAAGTGAATATGATGATCATTGTGTTAAATGAATGGCATAGTGTTCCAGATTATATAGGTTCATGTTTTTGAAATACGCTTAAGTAAAGTAGGGCTTTGATTCAATGACTCAACGAACTGAATACCGCAAATGGTGTTCCCTACAATTAAAAAAATAATGGATGCAATTAACAAGATTATATAAACTCCTATGATGTTCCTCAGGGAACTTATCTAAGCTCTTTGTTCTGTTCTCTTTGTAATTACTTGTTCTATGCTAATATTCTGAAAATCTTTTCAAATGATATTCTCAATGCTTCTTATTGCAGCAAAATCTTGGTTGTTTAAATGGGTGAAGCGTTGTCAATTAGCTTAATTTAAATGATTCCAAATGTCACGTGTTGTTATAAAGAAATATATAAATGACAATCCAGTCTGTTCTGAATACAAAATTAATGAAGTCTAGAGAGAAAATGCCTTTCACGGCATTAGTATGTGGTTTGTAACAAGTCTCAGTTTCAAGAGGAATTCACAGCATAAATTCAATGGAGCTGCAAGGATGTACGGATTCATAGTAAGAAATTGAATATTCTCCACCAGTCTTAAAGCTTTGAAAACCATACATCTGTGCTAGATATAAAAATGTGTGTGTCGAATAAGGACCTTAGTTTTTAACTTTGGATCACCCCTTTAGTCTTAGTCTTGTATTTGCACCTTATTTTACCCTTGGTTACACCTCACTGAATGCTTAATATTAGACTTTACCTATGGTCCTAGCTTTTGGACCTGTCTTATGGCCTTACTTTGGACCCTTGCCGTGTCTTCGTCCACCGATCTACGAGTCTAGGCAACTCCAGCCTCAACCTTCCATCAAGCATGGGACGATAATACACAGTTTTTTCTTCACTGCATTATACAGGGTGTACTTTAATTGATGGCTAAAAATATAGGATCTGGTTCCTTAGCTCATTTTAGGAAGAAAAGCTTAGATGAACATATGTCGGAAACCTCTGAACTTTTGCGCTACAGGGTGTTAAAATTTTAAGAAAAAACTTGTTTTCTTATCATAACTTTAATACTGTTCCAGATATTTTAATAAAATTTGACATGCACCTACTAAGCTCCTACTTAGCACCAACGTGAATTTTTGATGTAGAATATTCTTTGATAGTTCTACCAGTAGCATGTGTCCGGGATTATGTATTTTGCAATAATTTTGAGCTCTTGAATTTTTTCACAAAAGATAGTCTGAACTATACTAAGTGACATATAAATCCGAACACCCAGTTTAAATGGTTTTATTTTAATAAAAGTTGGTGAATGTATTTATCTTACTGTAAATAACAAGTGAAAAAATTTTCAGCCTTATCAGTTGGACATTCCGGTTTTTATACTGCTTTTTTTAATTCACTAACGCTCTAAAAATGAATATTTCAGCCGCAGTAAAGAATCAACGATGGCGGATTTTGGTTCTTGACATCCTTTACGATCGGTTACGATGCCTAGAGTACGGAGACCTGTACGATTTCGTCAACTTAGTGAGTTTGATAGGGGCCGTATAGTGGGACTTCGGGAAGCTGGACTTTCTTTTCGGGCAATTGCAGTTAGAGTGCAAAGAAGTGTAGACACTGTGGTTAGGTGTTGTCAGGCATGGCTTCGAGAAGGCCGTACGCAAAGAGCAAGGGGCACTGGACGCCGCCGTAGAACAACAGATCGTGAAGATCGCCGCCTAAGATTATTGGCCTTAAGGGACCGTTTCTCCACTACCAGGTCCATTGCAAATGAATGGTTTGTAGAACACGGAAGACCTATTGGCATGCGAAGTGTTTACCGACGAATGAGAAGTTTTGGCTTGTTTTCATACCGGCCACACTGGGTCCTCCCTTTAACTCGAGAATACCGACGTAATCGCCTTGAGTGGTGCAGACAACGGTCACTCTCTGGGATCAGGAATGGAACAGTATTGTCTTTAGTGACGAGTCTCGATTTTGTTTAGGCATGCACGATGGTCGTGCTAGGGTTAGAAGGCGACGTGGTGAAAGGAGGAATCCACAGTTTTTTGCTGAAAGACATGTTCATCACACTGTTGGAGTTATGGTTTGGGGTGCTATAGCTTATGGTTCCAGGTCACCTTTAATCTTCATCAGAGGTAACATGAACGCGCAGCGTTATATCCACGAAGTTCTAGAACCCCATCTTTTACCCTATCTTGACACCCTGGCAGATCCAACTTTCCAACAAGATAATGCTCGACCACATGTTGCAAGAGCCACAATAGACTTCTTTCAACATAATGATGTCACATTGTTACCATGGCCACCAAGATCTCCCGACTTATCCCCAATTGAGCACGTGTGGGATATGATGAGTAGGAGATTGCTCAATTTGCAACGTCCTCCTCAGACTCTAGAAGCACTTCGAGAGGAGTTGGTGGTTGCCTGGAATGAGATTCCACAGGAGGACATTGACCACCTGATCAGAAGCATGCCTAGGCGCGTTGGAGAATGCGTAGCACATCAGGGTGCATCCACACATTATTAAAGGTCAAAGGGCTTTAAAGCAGTGCAATCATTTTGAAATTTTTATGATTTACTTATTATGCTTCATTTAGTACTTATACAAAATTTTATTAAAATAAAACCATTTAAACTGGGTGTTCGGATTTATATGTCACTTAGTATATTTAAATCAGGAGACCTGGGAGGCCAAGATTGAAAAAATTCCCCAGCATGAATGCTTAAATGTGCAGGAGCACCATCATCCAACTCCAGTATACATCCCGTACGGACGCCACTGATAGAACTATCAAAAATATTGTTTCTTAAAATTTTAACACCTAGCTCAAATGTTAAGAGAATTAGGACATTATGTTCATATATTTCTTCCTTCTTAGCTAAGGAATCATAACCTGTGTGTTTAGCCATCAATTAAATTACACCCTGTATAATTTGTCTGACAAGAATTGATATATTAAATGTTCATAGTTCTTAGTGTTTTCAAAATATAATAAACATGCTTTTTTGAGGAATAAAGCTTGTTAATTTTCAATGTGTTTTGTTCTGCTCTTCTCTCCTCTCATTTATTTGAAAAGGTTTTAAACGTTTAGCCATGCAAGATTGCGAAATAAATGTGACAGATGATCGATAAACCTTACACAGTATCCTGCATTATTTGCAGATATGTTTGAGTGCTCTTTGGTATGGTTTAATTTCAAATGCTTAGTTTGGATATCGCTAGGACACTTGGCAATTAACGGCTTCATCAATATTATTAACCTCGGTCCGGAGCAGGGCATGTATAGTTTGGCAAGTTTCTAAGACCTGTCTAGCGCCTTAGACTGGGTTGAGCATTTAATTTTGTCAAAAAAGCTGTCCATCTATGCCTTTAGTACAGTATAGTATATCCATGACAGAAGGTATAAAGTTTGGAGTACGACAGGGCACAGCTTAAGGTCCTTTTCTCTTTTTAATACATATTAATGACCTACCGAACTGCATCGACAATAAATGCATACTTATTGCTAATGTCACCACAACCATCTCTTCCAACAAAAACCCCCAACAATAATTGACAATAGATTCTCAGCAACATTTCACTTATATGCAACAATGGTTCATGGCTAATCCCTTAATACCACAAAACCTCAGTCACTTGTGATCAATACTCGAACACACAATAGCAAATGGTCACAACCAGTTAAATTCCTTGGTGTTCACTTAGATGCAAAATTGACTTGGAAAGCTCACATCAATAAATTGACAAAAAAAGCTTTCAACACTAACATATCTATTCCGGAACTTGGATAACTACGTATCTAAAACAGTATTGATAGGAACGTATGATGCATATTTTGATTCCAAGATTTATTATTGTATATTAGTGCGAGGTCATTTATCACATGCCTCAGAAGTGTGTACGGTTCAAGGGCGACATTTAAGAGTTATAGGTAATATACCTGTACATTTCAGCAGGCGTTCATTAACATTAGATTATTGAATGTTCAAGGGTTATACGCATTCTAACTGAAGCTTTTTATAGTTAGATGAGTTTTTAGGAAATAATTTTAGTGACATACAATTAATTTTTAATTCATTTCGTTGTTCAGTGTGTAGTGCATTCATTGATTTTTGACCGTTCATTACTTACTTTTTTATCTATAGTTTTATCTTAATTTATTAATCTGAACTCTGCGTTGTAACTTAATCTTCTATATTTTTATTCTAGAATGTCTTACCTACGTTTGTATGATTTGTAGTATTTTTTTTATACATACTGTCACCTATATTTTATGCTTTATTAAAATTCAATATTACTGACTTGTGCGAGCACATTTTGTGTGATAACACGAATATATTACCTCTTACTAATAATAAAAAATATATTCGGCTATGATAGGTGGCCGAGCCTTGCAAGGAAGTCATTTCTTAGTGCTTATAAAAAATGATCCCTAGTTTTCCACTGGTAGATCACAAGAACCAAATCCGCGTTGATTGCTTTCATGATTGCATTCTACAGTATCCGGTATCTTGAAGATTATAAGTAATCTCACAGGTATTTTAATTGATAAGGTTTTTTGCCAGGATATGTTGCGGCCTACATATTAAGATTATACGACGGACAGATTGGAAAGTGATGTGTCAATCAAGGGAAGTAACATAATTCAGTTTTCGTTTTTACTGTAACCATCATTAATCTTTTAAGAATGGATGGATAGGATTTAATACCTAAATATGCGTCAAGGCAAGTAGTCTCTACTATTTTAGTGATACAAATGCAAAAAGCAAATGATACGCCATGAAAAAACTTATTATCCACTACAGTAGTAAAGGGGTCCGACGAGATTAGTAGAACTGGAAAAAGCGCCCTCAGGCTGATTGACTGACAAACTCAATACCCTATGGACAAAAGAGCGATCGTACTGGCCAGTTCGGAATGTACGACGATCAACACGATTAAGATGTGAGACGGAACTCCGGCGGATTTGCGTAGCAGGTTCATTGCATGGTGGCATCATGGAGGAGAGCTTGGAGGAGCAAATCCCGTTGGCACAGCGGTAGAAGAGAGCCAGATCGCCGACGGCTAGTTGGTACAAAACGGTCTCGACACTGTGCGTCAGAGGAGAGTCATCGATAAGTCCGACAGCTCGCCTTTGAACACCATCGAGCACGGATGATGTAGTCGGGGTGACAGCACCCCAAACATGTGAGAAGTACTCGAGGCTAAGTCTTATCTAGGCCTTGTACAAAGTAAGGTTATGTAGAGAAACGTACTTCCTAGCATTAAGCAAATAGTCCAGCTTTTCCCCAGCTATTGCCGCTATTGACAATGTGTTCGTGCAGGATCAAGTCGTCGGTGATATACTCGTACATCCATCGGAAGACCTAGTAGAGAAGAAGTGAAGTAAAAACATGTCAACATAGAGGACGAGTAGAATAGAAAAAGGTCTCTTGGCCATGAAATTGAAAGGCTTTTAAATTTTTTTTAACTGGGCCCGAATATCAATACCATTAAAACATGGCTTGAGAATGCCTACAAGCTCTATTCAATTGTACACCCTCAAGCTACAGTAGTTCGCTACAGCCAAGATGATTGTGATTAGCATAATAACTACAGTAAGACGTTTTTGCATACAATTATTGATTATTGAAATCGGTTAATATTGGAAAGTTAGAACTGCAAGTTAATCTTTTAAAATAGCGAGTATTAGCTATTAGCAATGCCAGTTATTTTGTATACACTCAGTGACAAAGAATACCTACCTGGTAAGATGCTTCTATTTTAATGAAATTGGTACCCAAGGTATACTAAGTTGTGGTTAAGTTTTGCAGTACATACATTTACGGTATCGCTAGATTTCGTTAATAATGTATTGGACCACCAAATTTCTAGTATCCAACGTCACACAAGTTTTAAGTAAAAGAATATCAGAGGGCTAACTTCACCTATTTACAATGTATTATTATAAATAAATATATGAATTATGACCTTTATCTTAGCTATACTCAGTTCCGAAGAGCTGCTAACGTTGGTGGAGAATCAGGTAAATAGGTCACATGGATGGTCAGATTCTACCAGAGTCGTTCATTTGAACTGGTCGGAGTCCAGATCACCGAGGTCTTGATCTAGCACAAACACATCTCGTCAAAAGTGGCAGCTGCTGGGAAAAAGCTATTTGTTTAGGGCTAAGACGTACTTTTCTCATTATTTTAACAATTATACCTGAATACAGACAACATTATCTAGATGCAAAAAGACAACATCAGAAGCTTGTCAGAAAAACAAAAAAGGCATATTATCAACAAAAAATATCCAATTCGCACAACGTGATTAAGGCTGCCTGGAATGTGGTTTCTGAAATAAATGGAAGAAATAAAGTATCACAGAACATTGTACTGTATGATAATGGATTAACCATTAGACATCCACAAGAAATTTCTAATTATTTTAACGACTATTTTAAGCAGGCTCTTTTGTATGTTATTCAAAAAATATCTAAGGGCACAAATCCAGTTCCAAGTGATCATACTTGCGACCAAAATTCTTTTATGATTTTATACCCGTTCTTGAAGGAAGAATTCTATAAACTAATAATTAATGATAAGTTAAAAAACAAGCGTTCTTCGGGCTCCGATGAAGTTCCAAATTTCTTAGTAAAGAAAATTTTATTGTACATAACCAAACCTTTTGCTTTTCTAATTAATTTATCATTATGCACTGGTGTATTTCCAAACAACCTGAAAACAGGAAAAGTACCTCCAATTCGTAAGAAAGGAGATACTTCTTTAGTCAGCAATTACATATCGCTGACCGTTCCATGCTGCTTTTCCAGGATTCTTGAGTATTGTTTTTTAGATCGACTTCTGCTGTTCTTGGAACGCAATGACACTCTATCATCCAATCAACATGGTTTCCGTATTGGAAAATCAACCATGACCGCATGTCGTTCATTTATCAACATGTTAGTCAACTGTATTGAGGTAGGAGAATGCCCTCTTGGAATATTTTGTGACGTCAGTCATGACATACTATTAGCCAAACTAACAGGCTATGGAATTGGTGGTTCAACCTATCTGTGGATAAAATCATTTTTACAGAATAGGTCACAATACGTGGCAATAACACACAACAACGCTGGTCAACTGAAGCAGGTCAAATCGGGTATGGTTAACATAAAAATATAGGCGTACCACAAGGATCTATATTGGGACCAGTGCTGTTTTCCCTTTATATAAATAACCTGGAGTAATGTTTCGCTGAAGCACATTTCACGTTGTATGCAGACGATGCCTCCATCATTATATCAAACAAAGACGAGGCTGATTTAATAAATAAATGTAACGCCTTAGTATACAACATCAATAGCTGGCTTGAAAAAAATCAGTTACTTCTTAATAGCGAGAAGACCACAGATATAAGGTTCCATAATGTTCAGAAGTCGATACCAGCGATTCAGTTTGTTCTAAACCTAAACGGTTCAGCACTGCAGAGTGATAAAAGCAAGTTTTTAGGGCTCCACTTAGACCAATGTCTGAACTTTAAAGGATATTGCGATTATCTGTCATCAAAACAAGCATATTTATTCAAGAACGTGAGATCTGTTTTCACAGAGGATCAGCTGTTGATGTTGTATCATGGTCAGGTTGAGTCTCGCATGCTTTGTGCTTCTGGGGTTCATCGGTGAAGGCTTCTAAGGTGTTCTTAAGACATAAAATGGCTGGTGAGGTGTATAGTGGGAGTAAGCAGCACGTATAGTTGCAGAGGATTATTCAAGAGATTGAAAATAATGACACTGCCTTCGCTTTTTCTCTACAATATGGCTATCTGTACTTTTTTAAACAAAGATGATTTCACCTTGAATAGTCATATACATCAAATGGGCACTCGCAGCACACGACATCCATATACCTTTTGCGCGTTATGAGTTAGGCAGCAGATCACCATGTATTTTAGGACCTAAAATTTTTAACAGCCTGCCTGACTAAATAAAAGGGATCACCTCAATAGGCCAATTCAAATCTGAGCTGAACAGCTACTTCATCAGTAACTTTTTTTATGTAATTAGCGACTTTGTCAGTTTTTAAATATCGTTTTTTATCACTAATTTTAACTTGTTTGTTGCTGGATGTTATTTTTTTTGTTTTTTATCTATTTAATTTGTACATATTTACTTATTGTATTTTTTGACGAAACCTATACATGTTCATGCATGTCTGAAGGTAAATAAATTTATTATTATTATTATGTGCATGACTCAGATAATACCTAGCCTCGAGTACTGTTCACATGTTTGGGGGTGCTGCCGCCCCAACTACATTATCCGGATGACTGTCCGACTGATCGATGAATCTTCCCTGACGGATAGTCTCGGCTCTCATTTGCACCAACATGCCGTCGACGATCTAGTTCTCTTCTTCCGCTACGACATCGAACTTTACTACTATAATATACTGCATTTCCTTGTTATTCATACTAATGCAAAACGAATAGCCCATACTTAACACTACTTCCACGTGGGCTAGGCTAGTTTATTCATAAATAGATACTTGTACACGCTAAAATGGAAATGTTTGCTTTCAGCCTTTGTCACCATGTCCAACCGCAGAGAGCGCGGCATCAATCTGTCTGTCATTTTCAACGAATGGGTCGAGGGTGAAATGAGCTTTGGCTCTGAATGTTCTTTGTTAGATTTCTCACCTTTTTGTTCACAACATCCTGTATGAAGTAAATAATGCGTTCCACGCGAAAATTACAAAATTATCGCTACCAGGCACCTGGTGTTCCCATTTCCAGTAAATGCCTGGTTTCGTTCAAAGTCGAAGAAATTGTTTAAAGAAAAAGAATTAGCTTAAAGTAATAGTATATCATTAGTGTGTGAGGAAGTAGGGCAAGTTTGAATACCCTCGAGTCAGGTACTAACAAGTAGGTAGAAGTATCTGCGTATGTATGTACGTATGTATGTACTTTGGGTGAATTGTGTTTGCGCTCAAGTGGGTCAATAGAGCTTGTTTGTTCTGCATTATTTTGATGTTTCTATGCAGTCGAGGCATCACGAAGCGCTAAGCGTGTACAGAGTACAGGTTTTTTATACCAGGCGAAATCCTCCACTGTTGGATGCCCGTTACATGAATCAATAGGTTGCTGTGCGGTGACCTGGTACAAATTTGTTTGATTGGCTTTTTTTCAAACAAATTAGAGAACACTCGTTTTTTGCTCCAGACAGAACTTAGATTTTTATGTCATTTTGAACATGCGCCTAGTAACTTTTCTCTAAATTTGCACGTTATCAAGTTATGAGCGTATTAACGGGGCTCCTACAATCACGAGCACCATCTGCTGAGATAACGGGGGGGTGAAAAGGAAACGAGGGTAGGTTGGCCCTTGACGGTCGTCGGCGCTACTTTAACCCTTTGTGTCCGGAATTAAATAATTTTAGGATTTTCACTTCATAAACCTAGTTCCGAACCTAAAGTATGTAAAAAACGTCAAACATTTTGTGAAAAAATGTATTACACATATTTTTTTGAAAAAGTGGTGGTCACCCGAACGAACCAGTAGGACCACCAAACAAAAACTTTTACCAAAGAAACAAAGCATTATCTTTCCACAACATGAGGCTAATCGACATAATGATATGCAAGAAAACAATTTCTCTTGTCATTCAGGCATAAACCTGCATCGCAAATCGTGCAACTCCACATATTCCTATGAGCTTCTTTTTTTGTGCTGCAGATGGCGCATCGTCTGGAAGTTCCATATATAGGCATGTGAGCAGGTTTTTCTGTCCTTTTTCATTGGGAACGTATTTTATATAATGATTGATGGGTTCCATTGATTTTCGACCTTTTTCCTTGGTAATGCATCCCGACGCAAGTCCTGAAGAGACATTTATCCTGAACTGTTTCAAATCGAGAGTCGAACCGCAGCAGCGTTTTTGAAACAAAAGGTACGCGTTGACTACCGTAGTATCGACAAAGTGACAAACTATCCTATGGTACCACTTCTTGCTTTTTCTATCTATCGCGTAGCATTCTTTTAGCATGTCCGCCTTATCGACGGCACCCATATGTTTATTGTAATCCACAACCAAAGACGGACAAGTTACTTCTGACACAGTTCCATCTTTATTCTTTCTATTGATTGTTATGGTAATTTGACAAGAAATAAACAGGTTTTTTGTCTTTCCATTTTAGACATACATACATACATACATATCATTTGTCATTCTCCAGTCATATTGGCCTCGCGCTAGTTTTTTATCATCGATAAAGTCATCTGGCAAATATTTTTTCCCTTTTCTCAAAGTGCCACAATCACATAATTCCATTTTGTTTCAAGTAGGTGAGCAGTGGAACACTTGAAAAATAGTGTTCAAAAAAAATTCGATAATTTTGTTGTTGCAAATCTCTTGTCAAGTCTTTGACTACTCTTCCTCCTAAATCTTTTTGTGGCAAGTCACCAATCTTACCAGAATATATTTAAAATTCGCAAATATACCCTGAATCATCAGCCCGCACCCAAACTTTGTATCCACTCCACTTATTTTTTTCTGTAAAAAGAAATAAATGACCGTTTACAGTCCTAGTGGTTACCTCAAGAAACCACTACATATTACATGGAACAAAACCCTGTCAGCTGGTAAATTGATCAATTGAGTCGGAAGGTATGAAATATTACAGTTATAAAACTAAATACTGACGTGTCATTTCAATTTTCACTCAGTGTGTTCACGTTTACAAACAGCCGAAAAAAGACACACGCGGAACCTTCGCAATGGATAAAGAAACTTCACGGAATACACACTTCCTCGCACGGGGCAGAGCCGTCAATTTTTTCCCCGATAGATGTCACTAACGGTAATACTTTTAAACCGCGGTAAGGCTACCCGACCAGTAAGACTGAAATTACGTGTTTTAATATAGGTGGTTACATGGATCGACCAGTAGAACGGAAAGGGTTAAAAGAGGAAAGCATGACTACGGTGGCATACCAAGGTAAATTCTTATAATAACAGAGTCGAATTTCGATTAGCGATCTAGAAGTAAATCGTTTCTTATTTTGGTACTCAGCAAGTGATCAGTTAGTATTTTTCTCCCTTTGTTACTGTTCGTCGATATTGTGTTGTTGAATTGTTCTTGGTGTGATTGTTCTTGAGTGCGTTTTTTATCAAGGCTGATAATGGACAATAAAGGGTCATATGCGAACATTTTAATTACGAATGCAGTGAGTTTAATTCATGATGAGGTCAACAATAGTATGGAGCAAAATACATTGGGGTAATCGAATAAATTATTGCAAGCAGAGGTCATACCATGGAAGATGTGCTGCAGCTGTAGTGAGCCACAATACCCAGCGGCCAGTATATGTATGTGGTCTAAATACTCTTGCGTTTTAAGCTTATTTCAAGCTCGCTTATCGCTAAGATGGAACAAAGACTCAAACGCAAGAATCTTGAAAAGAAACTCAGACCAAAAAAGCTGATATAAAAATAACTAACAATTCGAATAGCAATTCCAAAGAAAATGAATAGTTTTATGGCGAATTCAATCAAAAACCTGACATTAACTACATTGATTTGGAGGTTGCAAAGCGAAAATTTTTAGGGAAACTTGAAAAAAGTGACGACGAGATTTTGCAGATCGAACAAATCACCAAATCACAGGACTGTATTTTGTCGCGCCTTCATCGGAGGATAAGGTAGACAGCGTCTCGATTTGGTGAAGTTTGTAGAAGAAGGCAGACAACAAGCTGTAAAGTTCTAGTAAACTCCATCATATCTACGCAACAGAGTTTTCTAGTAACGCAATAAAAAAGGCAATACAAAAATCATTGGACACCGCAGTTCAGTCTTGTGGTTTGTTTATTGATCGCACACATCCATTTCTGGCAGCATCGCCTCCATCTACCTATTACAGTAGACAAAAAATGTACTTAATCCAGGTATAACCTACTTGTTTATTGCTTTGCAAAAACTACCTAACTGTTTCCTCTTATTTTGACGGCATAAAATATTTTTACGAATTGTAATTTGAGTTCTTGAATTTATTTTAGGAAAGATATCAAATTATTTGAATACATTTTTTCTTAGTCGAAACGCACCGTCGCGTCGCTTGGACTGGCAGGACGAAACAGTAGACGAATTTCGCCCAAAAACCGATTTGCACTTCACAGCTAAACGTTCCATTTTTTATTATTTCCGAATGAAACTCTTGCAGCGTGCTAAAAACAAAGTCCACAGGGTGCTAACGATCCAATTTTTCGATTTTATCCACTAGGATCTTTTTAAAATATCAAGAAGTTGAGCACAAATTCGATAGTAAGCATTTTAACCCACCATAATTCTTGCACAAAGACAAAACTTTGTAAAACGCTCTGATAGCACCTTAGGCAATTATATCCTGCTTATATCCAGAAAAACATCACAAACTGCAGAACACGAATTGAACGTAACGGCGAAATGGGTACATTTCACGGCTCATGAAATACAAATGAAAATGCAGGTATAAAATCTACCAAATTATCGTTTTCAAAAACATATTTCCTTGACATATCGATAATTTTAAAGTTACACGCTAAATTCCCCTATACTTGACTAGAGTGATATCCGCATTCATTCTTCCCTACTGTCGGCAGTTGCAGATAGATCTGTTGGCTCTTGGTGTCAAATCTATAGAGCAGGTACCGATTTTTTCAAATCGTGAGCACATTATTCGTCGGATTTTCGTTTCTTAAATTTTCTGTAATCACTGGGATCAGAAGCTTCTTAATAATAGAACATGTTTCACTGATATCAAAGATGCAACATTCAGAATCACCTTCCCCCAAACCCCACGTTTTAAACAGTACAATTTTTTTCTGTCAATGATAAGGAAAACCTGTAATGTCAAAAACGGAGTTTCAGCAATTGTTACTTTTTCTTTTTTGGCTATAGCACCGTTGCCACAAAAAACATAACATCTCATTTTAGAAATTTTTCGCGATTACAAGACTTCCTCGCCAATGGCGTGCTAAGTAAAATGGCTTTAAAATCGAGGAGTATCAGTGATTGCGATTATGAGTACCTGTTTGCAGAACGACTTGTCTACGCGATATTATATGAAATAGGGCCACAAATTATCTGAATACGTCCTTTCTTAGTCCGTACATTGCGCCGCAACGCTTGTGTTGGAAGCACGAAACAGTAGTCAAAATTCGTCCAAATACGATTTGTAGAGGTTTGCACGCTTCGAAATTGACGCTTTACTTTTGGATAGTTTTGGATGAAATTTTCACAGAGTGCTGAAAACAAAACCCCACAGGGTGCTATAGAGCCACTTTTAATTTTTTTCACTAGGTTCTTTTTAAAAAAATCGCGAAGTTGAACAGAAAAAGTACGCACTTCAACCCATCATAAAACTTGTACAAAAACAAAATTTCAAAAAGTGCTCCTATAGCACCCTGGGAAATTATCTTCTCAACATACCGTATGAATTTCATTCAAAAATATTGAAAAATGGAGTGTCAGTTTAAAGCAGCTGAACCCTTGTAAATGGCTTGAAACTCACTGCGTCGGAGCGGCCTTAAGTCTGAAAAACCTTAAATATGCTTGAACACTCTCTTAAGAATAATTATTTTTGAGGTTGTGAAGTATCTAAATTATCTACCTTCTCCTGCAATGATTGCTTTGGGTTTGGGTTTTTAAAGCATTGTTATATAATGGTTTCCAGAAAGCTCGCCTAGTGATTTTTTGAACGGATTAAGTTAGAAAGCTAAATAAGCACTATTTCTTAGCCTGGAAGTGGAAGTTAAAAGTTTTAAGATGTCGGCTGAGCACTATATGTTTTATATAGAATAGGGGCCTGCGTGATACTTCATTATGAATCTCCCATAACCCATAATATAAAATGGTAATCTGGCAGGGGGTCAAAGTTGGGCGTTCTAGTAAAATCTTTAAAAACCTTGACAGCCTGCTAGTCCAGCATTTCTTAGCACAATGGTTTTTTACTCTAGATCTATAAAGTATTCATGAAGGGCTCCAAAATATCAATATATCACGAGCCTTCGAAATATTTAAGATGTTACAAGATGGAGCTCAGATGCCGTTATAATATCTAGTATTCAAGGAGTCAATTTCATTATTTCGAATTTCAACCTGCTAAGTTGACTCGTTCAAACGATACTTAGGGAGAACCTTTCTTCTACTTCATCATCTTTCACCCTCGGCCCTCCAGGCCATTCCCTCTGAAATTTTAAGTGACAAGGGGTATCAGGTAATAGCTTGTTTGAAAGGTCTTTTTGAGTCCTTCATTTTGACATTTGTTTTTTTTAAATCAGTCGATTCATTTTCGAGAAAATTCTATTTCAACAAGTGTTCAAAATTTTGCTTCTTAGGGTTTACCAAATCTACAATTCTCTTATAATTTAAAACGGAAACTACCAACATAAACAGCAATTCGGAATGTCAGATGTTGCAACAACCAAATAACAACCTGATTTTTTTCCGCATTATTTTCATCAACACAGATATCTCGGGCAAACTGAATTTATTGTTATACCTATTTAGGTATTTGTTGCTAAGGGAAAGAAAGAATTTAATTTGCTGTCAGTTACCTTTGTGGCAATCTTGGGATAGTGAAAATTAATTTATTGATTCAGATTTTACTTCCAAACTGGTTTACACACTAGCCGAAATAGTAGGAATGATTCTAATTTATGGTGCCCAAAATCAGTGCCGTTTAACGCCGGACATCCGGGGAAGATAACTTCGCATAGGTATGCTTTGGACCTTGTTACTAAATTTACTCAAACTGGATCTGTTGTGATTAAAAAACGTGATCATCGGAGAGTGTCGCATGAAACCGGTCAAGTTGAAGTTTTGGGTCATTTTGGAATAAATCCTAACACTGAATTATGCAAAATTGTTGTTGGGACTGGTATTTCATTAGGCTCGGTTTACACAGTTACTAAACTCCATAAATTTCATCCATTCAAAACGAAAATATTGCAAGAGTTAAACGAAGATGATTTCAAGTTGAGTTTTGTGAACAAAGGACTGCAGCGATTAATGATAATACCATTCATGTAAAGATATCTGTGTAGGTGATGAATGCACATTTTATCTAAATGGATTTGTTATCCTCATGCTTTTGTAGAAGGGTATACGCAGTAAACCAAAATGTATGTATGAGCAGGCATTTTATGAGACAAAGTGATTGGGCCATGAAAATTTGAATGGAGACATTTATTTGGATATGTTGGAAAATACGCTTATCACTGAAACAATTAAAAACCAAATCGAAGATGATGGAAATCCTACATTGATAAGGCTGAGCTCCTCCTCACTCTATTCTTCCGTTTCGGCAATAGCTAGACCAGTTTCCAGATAAATGGATATGGCGAAGAGGGCCTATAGAATGGCCTGCTAGATCGTCTGATTGGACGCCATTAGACTTTTTTTATGGGGCCATTTGAAATCAATAACGGGTAATATTGAAAAATTAAGTGATATTTTCGTCTGTTTTGTTTTTTATCTGAACAAATTAAGATAGGTAAAGATTTGCCTAATTTTCTTGAAAACGAATCGACCGATTTTAAAAAATCAAACTTCAAAATACAGGACTTCGAAAGAACTTTCAAAAAAGCTATTGCTCGATACCCCTTGTCATTTAAATTTTTTTTACCCTGAAGGGCAGAGGGTGAAAGGAGGTGAAGTAGTTTTTAGTTAAAAAGTTGTCCCCCTTGACAAATATTTGGTCGTGTCTTGGCGTTTTTTCATTTAATCAGTAGTTTTCGATAAATCCGTGGTGGGAAGTTTTCAAATGAACACCCTGTATATCGGCAGACGCATACAGAATCACCCACTCGTCGTTGAAACCATTATTCTGGGTTGAAAAAGTGTCATTGATATTCAGGTTTGGCTTTAGGTCTTGAAAACTTTGATCAGCAGGGTTATTACGTAAAAAACCTATAAAACGTCGAAAAAAGACAAAATATCAACGTGCTGCCTTTGTTACAATGTCAATTTTGTATAATGATTCGGTTACATATTTTTCCTCAATCCATTTTATGTAATTTTACATTCTTGTATATTAAAACTACATCACTATGCATTTTGATCATTAATAAAGTAATTTTTTAATTTCACCTTAAACATTTTTGAATTCGAACACTGTTTAGTATCATTATTCAATTTATTAAATTCAAATACTCTCTTTTCAAATATAGATTTACTGGTTACGCTTCTATTACAATTTTGCAGATGAAAATCTGTACTACCTCTGGTTTCGTAATTATGATAATAACTATTTAATTTTGTGAAGTTTTCTAGATGTGGCGGTAATAAATGATTTTTTAATTTGAATATGAAAACAATAACTAAATAATATATGAAATTCTTCTCATTGAACAACTGTAGTTCTTCTAACATAGACTTAATCCTAGCATATTTGTTTTTATTTAAAATGATTCTCATGGCTTTATTTTGTAGAATTTGTAATTTTGAAAATACGTTTCATTTGCTATAAACAAGATCGTTGAACAGTATAAAAACTGGGGAAGAATTATAGTGTTATACACAGTTCTTTTGGAATGCATACTAAAATTATGGGAAACTCTATAGATTGATATTTTTGAAATAATGTATTCATAATGCTCGTGAAACAGTAGTTTACTATCCACATACCTGTATATACCAAGATATTCAAATGATTCGACTATTTCAATTTTTTCATCATTAATCATGAGCCTAATTGTATTGCCACCTAAATGTTTCCCTATTGACATACATTTTGTTTTATTATTGTTTAATTTATGTTTATTGACATTTAACCAATTCATGATTTGTTTAATATCACTATTGAACAGTTCTAAAGCAGTGTCCAAATGTTTATGTGCTATATATATGCATCAATGTGTCATTTATATAAATAATAAATAGTAATGGCCATAATTTACTCCCCTGTGGCACCCCTACTGATATATACTAAGTGACATATAAATCCGAACACCCAGCTTAAATGGTTTTATTTTAATAAAAGTTGGTGAATGTATTTATCTTACTGTAAATAACAAGTGAAAAAATTTTCAGCCTTATCAGTTGGACATTCCGGTTTTTATACTGCTTTTTTTTTAATTCACTAACGCTCTAAAAATGCATATTTCAGCCGCAGTAAAGAATCAACGTTGGCGGATTTTGGTTCTTGACATCCTTTACGATCGGTTACGATGCCTAGAGTACGGAGATCTGTACGATTTCGTCAACTTAGTGAGTTTGATAGGGGCCGTATAGTAGGACTTCGGGAAGCTGGACTTTCTTTTCGGGCAATTGCAGTTAGAGTGCAAAGAAGTGTAGACACTGTGGTTAGGTGTTGTCAGGCATGGCTTCGAGAAGGCCGTACGCAAAGAGCAAGGGGCACTGGAAGCCGCCGTAGAACAGCAGACCGTGAAGATCGCCGCGTAAGATTATTGGCGTTAAGGGACCGTTTCTCGACTACCAGGTCCATTGCAAATGAATGGTTTGCAGAACACGGAAGGCCTATTGGCATGCGAAGTGTTTACCGACGAATGAGAAGTTTTGGCTTGTTTTCATACCGGCCACACTGGGTCCTCCCTTTAACTCGAGAACACCGACGTAATCGGCTTGAGTGGTGCAGACAACGGTCACTCGGGGATCAGAAATGGAACAGTATTGTCTTTAGTGACAAGTCTCGATTTTGTTTAGGCATGCACGATGGTCGTGCCAGGGTTAGAAGGTGACGTGGTGAAAGGAGGAATCCACAGTTTTTTGTTGAAAGACATGTTCATCACACTGTTGGAGTTATGGTTTGGGGTGCTATAGCTTATGGTTCCAGGTCACCTTTAATCTTCATCAGAGGTAACATGAACGCGCAGCGTTATATCCACGAAGTTCTAGAACCCCATGTTTTACCCTATCTTGACACCCTGGCAGATCCAACTTTCCCACAAGATAATGCCCGACCACATGTTGCAAGAGTCACAATAGACTTCTTTCAACATAATGATGTCACATTGTTACCATGGCCACCAAGATCTCCCGACTTATCGCCAATTGAGCACGTGTGGGATATGATGGGTAGGAGATTGCTCAATTTGCAACGTCCTCCTCAGACTCTAGAAGCACTTCGAGAGGAGTTGGTGGTTGCCTGGAATGAGATACCACAGGAGGACATTGACCACCTGATCAGAAGCATGCCTAGGTGCGTTGGAGAATGCGTAGCACATCAGGGTGCATCCACACAATATTAAAGGTCAAAGGGCTTTAAAGCAGTGCAATCATTTTGAAATTTTTATCATTTACTTATTATGCTTCGTTAAGTACTTATACAAAATTTTATTAAAATAAAACCATTTAAACTGGGTGTTCGGATTTATATGTCACTTAGTATATTTTGATCGCTTGACATAATATTTCCAACTTTAGTTTTATGACTTCTATTTACTAAATAATTTTGTAAAATGTGTAATACTGATCCTTTAAAGCCATAGTGATGCAATTTCATTAACAATTTTTCCCTATCTATAGTCTCAAATGTCCTTTTGAAGTCTAAAAATATTGTTACAATATACGTATTCTTTCTCATCTATACTTCTTCTACAGTCTTCCACCACCATTTGGATTGCCGTTTCTGTGGAACATTTTTTTCTAAATCCAGCTTGATTTATTATCAAAATTTTGGTTTCTTTAATGAATTCTATGATTTGTTCATATATTATCCCTTTGAACAGCTTCTCGACATCGGGCAAGACATTAATCGGTCGCATATTTGTATACAGCTGAGAATTTTGAACTTTCGGCACAGGAGTAATGGTGGAACACTTTAATTTTGATGGGAATTCACCATGTACTAAACAATGATTCACCAATAAAAATAATAATTTCTCTCCAATTATATTCAAACAATCATTTAGAATATTTTTTGAGAGATTCTCACTTGGATTTTTATTAGAGTTCAATTCCGATATAGCTTTTCTTAGATTGTTGATGTTAATTGTCCTAAATTGATTCATTGATGAATTATGACATACTTGTAATGGACATAAGTTCGACGTCAATCGTCTTCACAATTTGATTTACACTTTCTATAAAATAGGTGTTCATTCTTTCTGCTATAATTAATTTTTCTGTCACTACCCCA
Source organism: Acanthoscelides obtectus (assembly GCA_963669975.1). NCBI lineage: Eukaryota > Metazoa > Arthropoda > Insecta > Coleoptera > Chrysomelidae > Acanthoscelides > Acanthoscelides obtectus. The sequence goes on from CAVLJG010000001.1 coordinate 37,303,764, forward strand.
TCTTCGAAACGCATTTCAGATAATTCAGTCTTTCTATTAGGAGAAACAATATTCTTTAATGTTTTCCACATCATTTTAGAACTATTTTTATTGCCATCGATCTTCTCATCATAGTATTTTTCCTTTTCCTTACTGAGAACTGCTACACACTCATTTCTTGATTTTGTATATTGCTTCCAATCATTTTCACTTTGGGTGATATTTGCTATGTGAGAAAATTATTACATGAAATATATCTATAAGCTGTGCCAGACGGGTTATTTGTGTGGTCATTTTTTAGGTTCAAAGTTAAGGAGCAACATTTTACCCGTTTTCTTGCGTTTTCAAAAACTTTAAGAAACATCACGGGACATTAGCACCGCAGCCGCTGTATGTGTAATTAAGCCACATCGTAGAAACATTAGGGAGTGGCGCATCACATACAAAACATTTTCGCACTGCCTCACATCTAGGCTCTGATTTGTATTTTCTACTTGACATCGTAAAATAAATTTCTATGAAATTTGAATGACTGGAAATAAAAATTAATGTGAAATGTAATTATCTATTACGATTCATAAAAAATCCTGTATGTAACCGATATAATGTTGCTTTTCAAGAGATTTATTTTGCCTTCATATATTGCAACGACTGACCATTGTTGAAGTACATTTTGCAAAATATAGGAATTTTGGAAACACAAGCGAACTTTCTGAACTATTAGAAAAATCCAGTGGATGGATCATGGATCCAATTCCCTGGTGGCATATGTAGTTTGGTCGTCTCATTGTATGTTAGTTCTTTCTTGATATGACACTCAGCATGATAGCTACCTTTGAGGTTTCGATGCGTTTTTTCTATTTTGAAGTAATATTGGAATAATATGCGTGCGGGGCAATTGATAAGGCAAAGAAGAGGAAATATATTTTTCACAGCAAAAAATTTATTTTACAAATTCTTATTAGGTATAATAAGATTACAATATACGTAATAATATATAAATTTACAAATATTCAAAATTCCAAATGTGCATTTTGTCTTTTGCTATAATAAGTACATCAGGAGTGATTCTTTTAGTTTGGGTTTTTATATTTGGTATATACAAGATATCCATCAGTTAACACAATGGTATTGTCTCAGCAATACAAATTAAAAAGACATTTATGGTATGGCGTGATCGGCCATCTTGTATATATTTCACTATCAGGTCTTTTGAAAAAAATTATATAGATGCGATTGATAGGACAGAGATTGCAGTTATTAAAGAGGTGTCCGGTAAACTGCTCAATTTCGGGTCAAGTTTCTTAACATACTGTTTTTGTACTTCCGCTGACATTTGGTACGTTAGTTTGATGTTACAATTTACGAACTTGTACGACTTCAAGCATTGATTAATGCATTCTACCTGAAGATAGACAACGGAATGCTATATTCCCGCATCAAAAAAATTATCCGAGATAAGATGAGAAACTGCAGCGTCATCGATGAGAATTTGTTACTGCTGTTCCTCTATTTACTATATATGCTTTGATAAGGTAAGTGTCACACAGCCAATTGTATGATCATAAAAGAGAGTATAGGCAGCGCCATCTATAAGACAGCAATGTTTTAAAAGTATGTATATAGTTAATACAGAAGCAGCTGTAACAGGTTCTTATAGATGACGCTAAGATATCTCATTTTGTCTCATCATTTTTCAGATAAGGGCATATAGGTTGGATATCTTCCAAAAGAATACGTTAATAAATGTTTTGAGCTTCAAGTTGTGCAGTTTAAGAAGTTCTAAGGATTCTAAAAAGATTTTGAAAAGATATCTACATATTTTGATTTTATTTTGTCCATTGTGTCAGGATCAAATACGATACGTGAGGATATTTTGCGCAATGTTGTGTTCTCTCTTTGTTTACAGTCTGTTTTTATAGTAATAGTCCAGGAAGTATCTTCACAACCGCTCTGAAAAATATTCTGATTCATTTTTTTGTTGTATAATGTTATTCAAAAAGAACCCTTTTCAACAAATCTGCATGTTGCCAAAAAAATTCCGTTTTTCACAAATTCCTAAATTTGTTTTACCTCCGAACAAAGTTTTCTCGGGTTTTTGGGTCATTCCGAATAAAAAAGGTTTCTTCTCATGTTTAAAGTTTTCGAAATATAATCGATTCAGTATTACAAAAAAATGTAATTTTCGATCCTTAATATTCGAAGTAGTTAAAGGGATATTGTTATTGTTATTCTGTTAATATATTCTTGAAGATTATTTAGAAACCTTGGTGATATTAAAATTTCTGTTTTTATATTGTTTTTCGGGGTCGAAGATCGCATATTTTGCTTTTGTTAAAAAATTAAATGGCTTATATATCGAGCAGTATCACCTTGAGAGAAAATTGTATAAAATCTATTCGTTCAGAGCGGAAAAAACAATTTTTGGAATACATTAAGAAAACTGCATAAACAACTTTTGAAATTTGCTCGAAAAACTCCTTAAACAATTTTAGATGCAATTTTGGGGTTAGCAGCGTGCATAAAAGTATTGAATCAATAAGACTCTGCAAAAAAACGAACAAAAATGTTTTTTTGAGCGAGTGGGAATATACTGCCTGGGCTATAAGGTGTTGAAAAGATAATGGAATAGAATTGTCCAGCTAATTTCGGAGATTACATATTGGAAAAAATAAGATAAAAATAAATAAGGGGCAAAAGTGGCTTGAAATCATAAATAATTGGCACTTATTCTATTCATTCAACATGAATTCATTCTAATATAAGCAATAAAAATCCTCAACTTGATTTGAATCAGACTTTATGAATTTTGTAATTTTACCTTATCACATTTTTTGCACAGTAAAGGAGTAGGACAGGGTTGGCTTGTAAACATCCATGTTGCCAACGTAACTGGAAAAATCAAATCAAATTTGTCTGATAAACAATATATTACCGCAAACTAGAAATAATATTCTCATGCCTATATTAGAATAAATTCTTAGCGAACCTTTAAACTACAAGCTAAACATATAGAATTACAGAATTATCTAATAAACAGCAAATTACATATATTGGAAGATATATAGCACAAGGAAAATACATTCAGATATTCAAAAACCTTTTAAAATTACGATTATATGCAGACCGTCCCAAAATGGTGTTTACTGAAAATTTTGCCTGGTAAACGTCTACAAAAAAAATACTGGACAAAGCCGTTTTACCTTTCAGATTTCCATATGTACGAGAGAGAGAAGCGTGTTAGAAAGAGTGCGTCATAAAATCGTCGTCACCACGTTGCCTGGCAATAGCAGTGGCGGCAGGGCGCGGAGCGCGGCTGTACGAGGTCTATAAGGCGCACTCTGCCATATGTGTTGCATGCAACACGCTCTCTCTTTCTCACACACTCTTTCCCGCTCTCTCTCTCTATTTCGCTCATACACATCGGAATATAAAAGGGAAAACGACTTTGGTCAGCACTGTATAGCTTCAAAGAGTGCTCAAAATATTCATCTATAAAAGCCAGTAGCGTAGACTTGGGAAAACTAAAGATCTCGACTTCAATTCTGACAAAACTATTTTTTATCTCGTCTGGCTCTGAAATTCGTAATTTTTAGTTTTTGCTGTATATGTTATAACAGTATATGAGACGCTCTGCATATCTTAAATACTGTATATGGTAGTTAACACTGAGATATGATGTACTATAAAAGAAAATCTTATATTCCTAGTTTCCTACTGCTTTCATATTTTCTCCTCCATTTCTTGTCGCTTGGTTTAAATTCAAACAACCATTTACACGTAAATGCTTATTGTTTATAATCTCAATACTCTTTTCGCAAGCCTCAAGGCACAAGAAATAAAAATTGGTCGAAAATGTCTACGAACAATGATATAATTTTGATTAAATTGATCTAATTTTAATGCTAAATATGGAAAGAATGATTTAGAAAAAATTGTGGGTGCCGATTACGATGAACATTGCCTAACCATAGTCTTGATTTTGATTAGATTTTCAAAATAAACCCTTATTTATTATCGAGATTACCAGCATGTCTTGTATACAGAGAAATCCACATACCATTCACGTCGTAATGCGAACGAGAGAGATGCGCGAGAAGCGTGCAATACTATGTTAGAAAGAGATACAAGCACCATGTTGCCTAGCACCTCGAGTGACGCAGCTGCTGCTTGTCATGTTGCCAACGGCGCACTGCTTCTAACAAACGTGCTGCACGCTTTTCGCGCTGCTCTCTCGTACACATTAGTCAGTGATATTTGGATTCCTCTGTATAATATTGAATTAGTTTCGATATCAACATTTACCTTAAAACGTCGTTAGATTTTTGACAACATCCGACTAAGATTCTTGTATTACAATACCTCAATTAGTTACATATAAGATTTATTGATGAGCTCAAGTAATGCTGAAGCAAAATGCAGTATTCTCATGTATGACTTAAAGCTATTTCAAACATCTTATTCATAACTTTTCTTTATATTTGTAATGCTTGTTTTCCAGAAGCTCGCAACTTCATAATTTTTCAACACACTAGCCTAAGATCGTTTGCTCCCTTATACCTTTTAGGCGTGAAAAGATGAATCAAACGTCCTCCAAGCTTAGTCAGATCACATCACCCACAATTTTCTCTTCTACAATTTGACTGACAGATATGATCTAGTCATAAAACTATCAAAATTATAAGTATCACATACATATACTTTGCCTATTGCATTTTCTCTAAAGAAAGCTAAACTCAGTTTGGATACTGCTTCAACTTAGTTTCTTTGAAAAGAAGCAGGTTCTTTGATTTTATTTCAAAAAGTAGATAAGACATTTTCGTTCGAATGTATTCGAATATGACTTTCAAAGAATCTAGGTCAAGCAACTAAGTGATAATACGAAAATAATCGGTTAAAGAAGTTAGTATAATAAGATCTACTTTTAAAGCTACACCGCTCGCCAAGTTTTGTTGTACCTTGTTTTTGTGTATAAGGATTATGTAAACATTATAATTAAGTACGTAGAGGTTCTCATCACAAAGAAAATTTGAAAAAATATATATTTGAGTGTTACAATGTATATGATCGGAACTCTTCAAATATTTTTTACGTGATCATTAAGCTAAATAGATATCATCATTGATTAACGTATTTTACCTGAAGATACCCAACCATATACTGTATGTCGACATCCAAAAGGATCTGAAAGGTACTATCGCCATCTTTGAATCACTAGAATAACACAAAAATGCAGAAATCTGCTTGGAAAGATGTTTGAGTGTTTGGTTCTGCTACTGCCTCATAGATGGCGCTAGGAGCTCTAGACCCTTTTTGATACTTATTTTAATTGGGAATTTTCAGGATACGTAAGTCAATGTCAATGTTTTATGTCCCTTTCCGAGTAATGAAAAACTCTCCTAACGGTTTTTATAGTAATTAAAAAATCTAGTTATATATTAGGACATATAAGCGTTATATGGAAGAGCTTGGAAAAGATTTAAATTAACATCATATTCATCTCATAAATAATTATGTAGCTCATATTGAACATGTGCAGAACATACAGAGAAGGAAGAACGAAAATATGCGCTTTACAAATGTTACTGTTATAGGGGAAAATCCCTCTTTATCTCTTTGTCCGATACCTTATCTCACAAGCGTTTTGTAGCATATTAAAATTTTCGGTAAGAATCTTACAAAAGCTCGGACGTAGCAAAAGTAACAGAACGGATTCGTGTTTTTCCAGGTAAGGTATTTTTGGAAAAGGTTAAGGTCGGTTCTTTCTCGATATATAAGCAGCCGCTTAGGCAGAAAGAAAAATAAAAGCCCGCTAAGGTAGACTGTCCCACAACCTCGACAACATAGGAACGCAGGAGGGGCCGCACCTGCCAGTGCTTGATGTTTGTCGTGCGACAGAGTTGAGATGCGAGGTAGAAGCCTGGCGGATCTGGCAGGCTCAACGCGCGGCGGCATTATGGAGAACAGATATGAGGAACTAGACCTGTTGACACAGTGGTAGAGCGGTAGAAGAGAGCTAGATCGCCGGCAGCCCGCCGATGCAAAAGGGTCCTGAGACTGTTCGTTAAAGAAGAGTCATAGATCAGTCAGGCAGTCCTCCTCTGGAAAGCATCGGTCATAGATATTGTCATCGGGGCGGCATCACTCCAGACATTGTACAAAGTGCGAAAGTTATGTGGAGAAAAGTTGTTCTCAGTCCTAAACAGACTCCTGAAGGTCAAACAAAGGTAATGAGTGAGACTAAACGAATTTTAGAGAAGCTTAACAGAATTATTGATGGATAAAATTCTTCCAGCGAAGATTACAATGGTGATCTTGAGTCTTCTCTAGCCACAAACTATTCACACCATTAATTGATCTTTAGAGGTGATCTAAGATTTTAAAATATATTTGAGTGTAGAATTTTTCGTTCTGTCGATTGCCGGTTTCAAAAAGTAGCCTTTCATTAAAAAAAAAAAGTTGGTCTTCAAATAAGGGTGAAGGAGAGGCTCAAAGCTAAATCCAACTCTACCATTCGACTTCCTTGTTCAAAGTTAGCTGACGACTTTTTGAAAAGTACTTTACCTGAAAAAACATAGAACCGTTCTGTTACTTTTGTTTCCTTATTTCATATTTATATTTTTAAAGGTGCTTATGACATTTTTGTGTGTTTTACATGCATACCTGACATTGACATGTTTGTATATTCAGGGACACTCTGTATACAAGGTATATCACACTTGTCCACTCATTAATCTTATGGCAGCGCATCGGAGTTTCTAAATTTTTTAACTTATCATTGTTACGTAAACTATAATGAACATATACATTTTCAATATTTGTGTTAATGTAAATCTTATTGAGCTCAAGTTTTCACTATATTATCTTAAAGCCCTACCAACTAATAAATTCTCTATATTGTTAATTCTACGTATCTATAATACGACAATTTGTGGACCCATTATGATTATAGTACTTAATTTAATATTAACCAGTAATTAATACCTTCAATATTATTGCCTAGTAATATCAATGTTCTGATTCACTATTTGCCAGTCAACAGTTATCTGTCAATTCAGCACTTGTAAAGAACCTTAGAGAGTAAACAGAAACACTGGTTAGGTACCAAAGCACATATCAACGAAGGTGCAGCACCGACCCAGTGCTGCCATTTACGCGATTTACTATTTTTACGCTTGAATTGTGTAGTATTTGTTTTAGCAAACTGTATATTTTCTTTCACCTGACAATTTGATACAGGTGATGAATACAGGTAACTGTAACGACAGGCATGTTGCACGTCTAAGAACATCTTTCACTTAGCCCCAAAATAAAACACTGCACTATTTTGGTGTATAGAATTGTTTGATAGATACAGAAAAAAGCTGATTTTCCATAGGAATTTCGTGAAAATACTTGTTGTGAGACTAAAATGTTACCAGAGTTACTTGTGTTTTATCAGAGTGTGCCAACATCCTGATTATTCAGGTGACAAAGGCAAAGTAGATGCTTTTACTGCGACGAAAAATAACAACAAAAGGTGTGAAACAACTCGAGCTCTAACGCCACAAGGCACATAAACGCTTATAACGAAAAAATTTCATCTATGACTGGTTATCGAGTGAGTCAAAAAATTCTAGGGTTGACTCCAAATGGATAGTGGCTCTAAAATTACAATCAATCGTACTGTATCACCGGTTATCCGTAGTTTTGCCAATGTCTAGCAACAAATAGGCAGTTCTTGTGGTCAATGAGCATCTGTAAACTTAAATATAGTGAACGCTTGATTTATTTCACCTCCCTATGGCGTAAAAAGCTCCTGGTTGAAAAATAATTTAATTATCAAAGGAGGAGAGTTAATAAGGCCAGTTTTTGTCCAAAATTTAATTTGGATGGAATTGTTCAAAATAAGTTCATGTTGTATCTACTGAAGAACAAGTCAATGTCACCCTGAGCGGACCACCACCACCTCTCTTAGTATCCCCCAACCAGCCCCTAAAACAGGAAAAATACCATCAATGGAAAACCAATACTTTCTTAATAAATTCTCACTTTATTTTAACTATTCTCACTCTTGTGGTCTCACCACTCAGGCCTACAGAAAACGGGTTTCTTTAATTTGCATGTGATACTATATATGGTTTCCGATGCACGTTTGTCTTCTGAACACAAATCCGTGGTCATTTCTGCTCAACCTCCCTTTCAGTCTTGAAAACCATCAGAAAATGAAGATATTTCAAGAATGATGCACATGCGATATATGATTTTGGAGTACTTTAGTCTCCGATGTACGAATCATAGTAATTTTAGCTCTATCACTCTTCCATCTGCAGGAGCAGTATTCACAAGAATGAAGACTTTTGAGGAGCGATTTTTTCTGCACATGCGGCATACGATTTCCGAAGTACCTTTGCCTACTGAATACGAATCCGTGGCCAATGTTGATCCTCTTCCTCCTTCAGTCTTCAGAAAATTGCTAGAAAAACCAAGACTCCCAAGGACAGATGCAACATATGACTTTGAACTGTTGTAGGTCCCCTATCACAATCCCGCAAACACTAAAACCCAGGACCCTAAAAACTTAGACAGGCAAAACCGACCCTTCTTCCATCTTGCTTCCAAGTTAATTTTCTTGTTGCACTACACAATGAATGTTTGAGACTTTAAATTTATTTTTCCTTAGCAAACAAACTTTCTTGAAACCTGAAACCATGAAAAATGCAGCTTTATTTCTGTTCATATCACTGTGCTTTTATCACAGTGTATTCTTTCTTCACTTCTGTTTGAAATTTTTCTGATACCTTACACATAAATGTAAACAGATCATCAACATAAAACTAAACCAATATCACAATTGTGGGTGGAGAAAATTGTGCACTTTTTTAAAACATCAGTGTGCGCAGACCGTTTCATGATGAATTTTTCTGAAATGATACCAAAACGGCTACTCTTCAGGATATACTTTGAGATGTGAGAAGAAAATATTTTTGAAGTTTTATCCTTCCAACGAATTTAGTATTCACTGAAGTAGACATAGGTCAGAAGACAACAATCTCTGGCCATGAGTCACCTGTCTGAAATCTTTGCTAAATTGCTGAAAATCCATCATGAAAGGTACATAATTATTTTTAATTCAACTAAATAACCGAAATAAAACACTTTTTTAAAGTACATGCAAATTTTCGCAACTTTTTGACTTGGAATCTCTAGCCCAGACTTTTCCCAGGAGATTTCTGACTTTGAGACTGGCGGATGTTCTGCTTCCTCTGTACTTTTTGGGCGAGTTTTGAACGCTGCCTGTTGGAGTGGCAGTGCCTGAAGCAGGACTTTTGTTCCTGTTCAGGTTCTTCTTTGATGAACTTCGTTTTCTGAACAAGTCCCTGCAAACATCATACATAAAATATCTGATGTTGGATCGGTTGGCGATGCAACTATGACTACTTGCTTTTAATTGTACCCTGAAGATGATAACATAGTGGGAAAATAAATTGTTTGATAAATTAGATTAACTACAAATATGTTGAAAAAGTATCATCAACCAATCACTGAACAGGGGAAGCGCCATCATTATGGTAAAAGGCAGTCATAACACCACTTGCAAAAGTCAACAATGCCATTGATTTTAAGGACCTCAGACCAATAAGTGCTTTATCTTCAATGTCCCAACTGTTAGAGAAAACTGCAGATACTTCGTGAGCATTCAGAACTCGAAAAAGTGTTACCTGATACCCAGTCTGGGTTTAGGAAATTACATAATACATCTAACAAACCTTTCTTTTTTAAATCGGTCCTTTTTAGGGCCACAGCTTAATAAAAGTAATAAAAAGAAATTCCAGAAAAATTAGTTTGAACAAATTAAGGGACTCCCGTATAAAACTTTCTTTGGCCTAAGTTTTACGAACAAGATATAGAGATGCGGTTTTCGCGAGCTTGTTTAGACATTATTTATCTACTTTTCCATAAAAAAAAAAACATACCAGCATTCAATTTTTTTGAGAAAATTAATCATTTCGGTCTGAATGTCATAAAAAGCCCTCTAGCGGTCACATATCAAACTAACAAAGCTTCAAATATTATCACATTTGTAGCGCAAGCCCAAGTTTGTTCAAATCGGCGCATCCGTTTCGAAGATGCAGGGTGTTTTTTAAGGAAAACCTTTGAGTACACTGTTACCACTTTATTTTTAGAGACACGGCAAAAATTGTCAAAGAAAAAAGTTCACATTATCCTCGAATTCAAAGATCAGTTTTTTTTGTTAAGTTAATATAGTGGAATTCACAGAAACATCACTTTTTTAGATTCATGATTGCATCTACGCGGCCATTTTAGAAACTTGAAAATATTTTACAGGCTTTTCTCGTGGCCGTTTTACTCAGAACTTTTTTGCCCGAATTCTTTACGATGGATAGGTTCCCAGATACAGTACCTCGCATTCTTAGTTGGCCACCTCGTATAGAGAAAATTATGATAGGTGCGTAGAATTACAAATGTTCTAAGCGTATAAATGTACTAATATACCATCATCAAAAAATCATCCCCTTACAATCCCCATTCTAAAATTTTTTTCTAAAATAATCAGGATCCGCTGAAACCTCAAAAGGTTTGAGCGATTTTCATTTGTTTTGGCCACCCAGTACATTGTCTTCGAAAGGGAAAGACATTCTATTTCAGATAATTGATTTTACTAGCTCATCTCCTATTATGACTTAATTCCATCCCTTTGCTTCATCCTCTGTTGAAATATCCTCCATTCCCTCGGGCACAGCATCGCCCTTTTGTTCATCTGAAGAATGCTTTAACCGGGTCACTCGGCGTCAGGCCCGGATCGCTGCCTATATCCATCGAATCCCTTTATCGGATTTAGGCTCGACGTATCTTTCCCATACCAGCCTAAGCCGGGGACATTAAATATTCCTTACCACTAATGGAAGCTATTCCCGATGTCGTTGAAAAAATGTAAGGAGAGGAGCTTTATCATCATTGAGCTACCAGTCTCCAGGATTCTTAGCTCAATATCTGAATAGACGATTTACCCCAAATGTATGCGGAACATAAAAAAAAACACAAGCCAAAGCATATTGCAGTGATAAACCATAGCAATTACAGGTAAAAGAATATACAAACTATATTTACCACATGGGTTAAGTTGAAAAACGTTTTTTAGCGACACTTCGCCTTTTTATACTTTGTATAAATAAAGCCGGATCATTATTATTATTATTAAATATTCAAAATCTAAAAAAGATGTGGTTTTACATTACTTGATGACGGTGAAGTCGGTAATGCTGTGTTTAAATGAAACACATCTGACAGAGGATATTGACGATGAAGAAATTGGTTTTGAAGGCTATCAAATTGTAAGAGGAAACCCAATTTCCAGACATACAGGTCGTATATTATTATATATTTCATGTGAAACAGAAACTAGAGTACATGAAATTGTAGCTGTTGAGTACCAATGGTGGTATATCAATGTTAAATGTAATCTTAAGCACAATTATAATTTACACATTTACTACAGATCTCCAACTGGAAATACAGGGACTTCGAAGTTGAGTCATTTATTTTAACAGTGAGTAGATCTGATCAAAAGAAATGTTTTTCCTTTAACATTTTTGTGGTAAAATCAAAGTAACAAAGTTATAGTCCTTTAGAAGTTTGAGTACCGCCCTGTCTCAATAATAATATTATGTGCTCGTGTTTGGCAACAACGGATATAATCCGCCTTATTGGTTCATCGCATCGGAAACAAAAAAAGCGAAAGAATTTGAAACGCTTATCACGATGTTTTTACTACAATTTTATTCAGTTGTATTCAGTCAATGTGTCAGTCGGTAACGCGTGAGTGAATAGTGGTGTTTGTTGCGTGGCTCAAACGAATTAAAAAATGGCACATGTTTACGAAAATGCTGAACTTGTGGACATGATTCTTATTTACGGGAGGGGGGAGTCTTTACATGCCGCGGCATCACGGATTTATGCGGATCGGTTTCCCAATCGAGTGCAACCAACCCCTCATGCCTTTGTTAATGTAGTACAAAGGGCTCGTGAATCAGGTGACTTAAGACCTCACAGGGGAGGGCATGCCGGTGTTCCAAGACCGCACGATCAAATACAGGTCCGCACTGAAATACTTGTCGGGAGGATACTTTATAAAACAAGGTAACATTTTTTTTTATTTTTACACACATATTTTGGTGTATCTTCCTTCTACAATCATTATCTGAAAATTAATGACTCAACTTCAAACCCTGTATAAAAACTGCATCACGGTACATTTGGGCGATTTTAATATAAATTTTGATAATGAAGACTTCTACGCAAAGACATTTAAACAGGTACTCAGTTTTTATGTACTATGGCAAAAAGTCTATGATCACAACAGAATTACAAATCAATCAAGAACAATAATTATAGATTTTATAATAACGAACGAACAAAATTTTATTGCAAAAGTTATGCATACTCCTAAGATCTGTGATCATTCATGGATATGTTTCGAAGTTGAAAGTAAATTTGATGCTAACAAAGTGGAAAAAATTAGTAATAACAAATATGTAAAATTACGAGAAGCTCTTTTACTGCAAGGTATGACTGAAGCGTTTGTTGATGGTGATAGCTACTATATAAACCTATTGGATATTGTTGAAGTTTGCATAAAAGAAGCTACAGTCAAGACAACAATTTATAAAAGGAAAAATCCAACACCTTGGTTATTGCAGAAGTTCAAGGATTCTGAATTAAAAGAGACTACAATTATAAAAAGCTTATGATTACTGGAAGTAAAAATGATTGGCTAGAATACACAAGATCAAGAAACCAATCTGTAGCAGTTCTACAAAATGAAAAGAAAAAATATTACAATGCCAAAATTGATCAAAGTAAAAATAATAGCAAACGTATGTGGAAAACGTTGAAAGACATTGTATTTTCTATTAGAAAAAGTACATTATCTAAAATGAAATTCGACGATGGGGTAATAACAAATGAAGAAATAATAGCAGATGGAATGAATACCTATTTCATAGAAAGTGTCAACGACATTGTAAAATCAATTATTGACGGGGATCCCAACCAATGTCCCATTATCGTAGATTATAATGCGTCATTCAGAGAGTTTAGAACAATAAACATTAATCGTCTCACGAAGATTATATCAAAATTAAATCAAATCAAAATAAGAGTGAGATTTTGTCTAAAAGTGTGCTTAATGAATGTTTTGATATCATTGGAGCAAGATTATTAATCCTGATAAATTACTGTTTAAAATATGGCGAATTTCGAACAAAACTGAAGTGTTCTACCATAACACCTGTTTCTAAAGTTAAGAATTCTGAGTTGTACACCAATATGCGGCCAATAAATGTTCTGCCAGATGTTGAAAAAGTTTTTGAAGAAATTATTTACGAACAGGTCATCGAATTTATTGAGGGAAATAACACTTTAACCAAATTTCAAGCTGGATTCAGGAAGAAACACTCAATAGAAACGGCAACACAAATGGTTTTAGAGGACTGGAGGAGATGAATGGACAATCGGAAATATACAGTAACAGTGTTTTTGGACTTCAAAAGGGCGTTTGAGGCTATTGACAGGGATACATTACTTACAAAATTGCATCACTACGGATTTAAAGGATCTGTATTCAAAATTCTACAAAACTATTTAATTGACCGAAGTCAAAAAACCAAAATTGGATCTACTTTTTCAAGATCAAAAAATATTTCTGTTGGTATACCACAAGGTAGTAAACTAGTACCACTACTATTTATTTTATACATTAATGACATTTGTAATATTTTCGATTATTGTAAACTTCAGATATGTGCAGATGATACATTAATATACATATCCGATGAAAATATAGACACTGCTTTAAAAATGCTAAATTTTGACTCGGCACAAATCGTAAATTGGTTAAATGTAAATAAACTAAAATTGAATACTTCTAAAACAAAATGTATGCTGATAGGGAAATACCTGAATGAAAATACTATCACAGTTACGATAAATGGAGAAATAATTGAAAATGCTGAATCAATTAAATATTCGAGTTTGAGGATCACTATGAATACATTATTTCAAATATTGCCAAAAAAACAAATTACTTATATAGAGCTTCTCATAGTCTTGGTACCTATTCCAAGAAAATAGTTTATAATACAATTATTCTACCGCATTTACTATATTGCTCAACTATCCTGTTCCCTGCCAACGAAGCTGTATTCTCAAAATTACATATCTTGCACAATAGAGCTATGAGTATAATATTGAATAAAAATAAGTACACCAAAATAAAATGTACAGGTATGTTACAAGAATTGCAGTGGTTGAATATAAAAAATTTCATATCATATTTGGTTCTTACCTTTATATTTGAAATAAAAAATCATCTTTTGCCAGAACATTCAGAACACTACATAGAATTGAATAATCATTAACACAATTATTATACAACAGGAAATATAGATTTTCATTTACAAAATTGCAATAGTAATGTAACTAGCAGATCAATATTTCAGAAAGGATTACTTGAATTTAATAAACTAAATAATGATATAAGGTCTACTTGTAATTTAAAGATATTTAAAAGAAAATTAAAATAATATTTCATGGACAATGAAAATTCTCAGAGATGCAAATTTTGTTTTTTTTTCTGAATGTCTGAATGTTATGTAATTGTTTAGTTTTTTAGAAGAATGTGATTGTAGCAATCATGCTAAATAAATCTTAAACAATCAAACAAAATAATGTAATATTTTTTTATTAAATTCAATCTTCAGCTGCATTGAATGTTTTTAAGTAGAATTATTTTTTGCAAACACCACTGGCTGTTCTTTCGCTGAACATAAAGGCTGACTTAATGAAGTGCAAATACGGACAGATGTTAAGTATAGTATGGATCATATTTCAAATGTACTTTGAAATGAAACTAGTGATATGTAAGGCTGGATGCTTTCGCGTACCGACTATGACAGCTACAGAGGTCTACATCTCGTCCAACCGTGTTTTTTAACACCCGTCAAAGTTAGCGAGACACATATCGGGCGTTAAGAAAACTGGTTTTGTGAGTGGTAAAACTCTGTAGTTGCATTGATTAACGTATTATATGTGAAGATAGTCAACCATAGATTGTGCTCGAGTGTCCAAAAAGAGATCTGAAAGATTCTAGAGCCATCTATGAGACGATAACAGAACACAACAATGGACTTAGACATCCGCTTTAGAAAGAGTTAATAGTGCTCCCCCAATAAACATTTTAACTTATAATTACGTTACTTCGCCCATAAAAAAGGTTAAAAAGATTGTATGACCAATTTAACAAGGTTATATTTATTTCCAAGTGTTTGCCTTTTTCCCAAAACGAGGAATAAAACCAAAGTAATTTAGAGGTCAATATTAATTAGATCGATGAGGGATTTATTACTAATAGGTCGAAGGATATAAACAACTACTCGGGTCATCTTGTGGTGAAATCGTAGTAATTTTGCCGTATAAAATCACATGAGTCTCTGACCTAAATTTAAGAATAAAGGAAAGATACTTTGTCGCTCTCTCTATCTTGCTCATATATACAGTTGGTAATCTATTGGTCAAAAATAAGATTGACTGCTGATGTACTTGTCTATATGTAACTAAGAATGTTAAAGATATGGCTTCCATTTGTGGAAGTGATCATAACAGAAGGATTTCGAAATTAGATTTTCCATCAAAAGTGAACGAGAAATCTGTGCGCAGGTATTTTTTTCGTCAAATATGGCCACAATAGTTACTCAAAATTCATTTCCCTTAGAAATAAGCTCAGCTGAAGAATCTTGTTAATAGTTTTAACGAGAACAACATAACCTCAAGTTATAGGACGCTTTGGTTTAATGCGCGAAGTTGTTAGTTAAACTCAAAATAATGTGTTTATGTCCATGTTTTAATATCAACTATGGCCATTTTCAGAATTTCGACGTGCAGTTTGATGTAACATAAATAGGCGGTATTTATTAGTTTGCCGTAGCTGGCAAGATGTGTATGAATTATACCTACTACAATCCCACTTCGTCTAATCCAAACAGAGAGAGCGAGAGACAAAGGGAGAGAGATGGAAGTATCGGGGTCCGTAGCATTTGGCGTTTGACTTTGATAGTTCTGTGGTTCATATGCTATTTTACCGTGTAGTTTTTTAAAACCCCGTATTCAACTTGTTCCAAGCAAAAAAGAGTCAACAATACGCATGCGCGCCTGAAGAATGGTAATAGCATTTTGAGGTGTGCCTATAAACCTTAGTCGCTTAGTCTTTTCCAGTTCAAATTTTCAGACAGTTCTTGAAAGTGAAAATCTTTCTTTCAAAGTTAGTGTTAATGTTGAAATCAAGACGAATATTTACTAAAAGCATCCTTGCAACTTCAAGGTGCACGAAGTAGACAAATCGACTTGTCTTTTACTAATCTATGTTGCAAATTTACAAGGAATTTTTATTGGTCATAATAAAATAATTTTTACTTACCAATATGCCCAAAAAGAACCTAACTAAGGGCATATTTTAGGTAAGTATTAGGTAAGCTATAACCTCTGAATTTGTCTAAAAGCTCAAGAACTCTTCAAGTACTTCTTAGAGGTGCGTTTTTTTGTTGTTTTGAACCAATCAATTTAACCTCTTGATCAAAGGTCTATTAGGGTCCTAATTTCGTATGTAGTTACCAATTTTTGAGAAAGGATTCAACTCTCAAGACAACTAACTTTTGAGGACAGCATTTAAGGATATGATTTCTAAAATTTGACAAATGTAGGTAACTTTCTCTTGGGTGGTAGCCCATTTTAACAAAAGGCTAGTTGGGCCTGTCTCATAGATATTAATAATGAATATTTTGAAGCCAGATGGCTACTCTTACATCCAACTCTATTTTTTTGAGGAAATATGTACATATAGTATAAAATAAGATATATATACAAACTTTAAAATAAATAAACCAATTCGATGTTCAACTGAGTGAACTAATGAAAAAGAAAAAACAGATATTCAATCGGCAAACCCACCTTCTGTTGGCTTACCAAAAAGCAACAAGATGAGAACCAATAAGGATTAGACGAAAATACAAAAAAGCAAAAGAAATATCATGGCAGCTAATCCCGACAGATCTAAAAGCTGATATTTAACCAGCTTCCGACAGTTACAACAATTTTACTTCTTCAGGCAAGGTCGGTTGAGTTGTATAGCCTCACGTCATTGAAAATAAAACAATACAGTGTAGTGCAAAAACATTGTAAGGCTATTAATTTAAGATTGATGATAGGATAACCTCCTGTGGTCGATAGTTCCCCATGTTTGTCTGGCCACATCTAGGCACACCACAAAATACTTCTTTACTACGCAATTACACGGAAAAAGGTCACCATTGCGTCCGAAACGTATGCAATAAAAAAGCAATTTGAACTCATGTGGTTTGATTGGAAAGGCAAACATGAGAGATTAGTGCCAGGATCTTGAATTCCCATTTGCGCCTCTCTAATGCTTATCTTGATTGGGTGTATTCTGGTGAAACACGTTAGTCAATGTCTGATATCCAATTGAAGCAGGCATTAGAGATGCGCCAAAAAGTGATTAAAGATCCTAGCGCGCTCTATGAGACCATAGCAAAACCAAATAGCAACTCTTTCGTTTTGGTGTTCTGCTAAAGTTTGATAGATGGCGCTAGTATCGTTCAGATCTCTTTTTTGGTTACCGGAATACAGTAAATATTTGGCTATTTTCAGGTAGATAAGACTTACCTGGTCCTTTCTGGGTTTTCAAGCTTCAACCTTATCTGCGTCAATATCCCAACTAGCAGTTCATCCACATTGTGATTGATCCCCACTGAGGTCTCTATGTACTTGCAATCGTAAGATGTGGCCATCGACTTACCCTCTGAAAGCAAAAAATATATTTCAATGTTTTATTTCCATGTTAATTTATCCGCCATTAAAAACATACTTCACAACCGCTGGAAGGAGTAAATAAAGTCCCCGTATTGGTTGGGATCTAGTGCTGCGTCCTGCGGTCTGATCTAGAGCTGGCACTATCCCAAGTAACGATACCGCTGTAGGAATTGAAGAAATCGATTCCTACGGTCCCAAAGGAATCGATTCCGGGGGTTTAGATACCGATTTCGATTCCAATGGCGGTGGTTTCGAGTCTGATTCCAGTGGTTTCAATTCCGATTCCAGTGGTGTCATTCTGATTTTTCTATGGTTTCCATTCCGGTGGTTTTAAATCCAACCGAGTCGGATCGGACTTGGACAAAGAATTTATACAAGATTCTTCAACAGTAGATTTTTGGCTAAATTATACGAAGTTAAGAATCATTTACAATAGATGTATTGTCATCGTTATAGCAAGAGTGAAACACAAAATATTGACGGTACATACATTACACTATATTCATGTTGAAACTATTTAGGCTATATTTTGGAGTAAAAAGATTAAAAATAGAAGTGGTCGAAGTTATCCAAATTTTGGTACAAGATGTTTACTTCCGGTTTTTCATCTTTTTAGTTTTAAATAATACATAAACTTTCCTATATAAAACGCAGTGTTCAATATCCCAATACTATACTCTTTAATTTCAAAAAATGCTCAGAAGACATCCCAATTTCAATTGCAGATATTCTTTTTGTTGTTAGTATATTTAGACGCTCTCAACCTCGGTAATTTTTTGCACCTGTTAGACATGTTTGACACATTCGCCCTTAAAATAGTATGATGATGAAATTTTCGATATACGCCTGCTTCTGCTTCCGATCTTGGTAAGTATATGACCAGCTTTGGCCCCTACACAGCTTAAGTCGGCTCTGCTCTCACACTATTTTTCATAAACGCGTTGTACTGTAAGTAAACATGAAAAATAATTCTGGGAAAATTCAGAACACCTGCCATGAACGCCACTAGCGAAAAATAAGCAGCACAATGACAAAGTGCAACCTTCAAACGCAAAGATTGGTAGCAAATTGCTTTCTCTCCGTCTTTTGTTTCCAACTTCCAAGGCCTGTTCTTTCTTTTTAGCATTCAGCGCGAAAGGGGACTCCATCGATCTATTTCTCGCAGTCGGGATCTGCACTAAGACCGTTTTCCATTTCTAAAAGCGACCGAAAGGGTGTCGGCAAAGCCTTGAGCTTACAGATTGAGAGAAGTGAAGCCACACGCGGAGAAACCTTGCATGATTAGCCCTCTTAAGCAGTACCGTAAATCTTCCCAGGAAGTGAGCATTTTTCAATGAGTGACAGTCTCGGAAAAGCGGTCGCTCCTCCGGAAGGTGGGCGGATCCATGGAGAGAGAAGGTCATCAAATATATGCTCAAGGAGATTATAGGTACCTGAACGTCGAGACCTTGACTATTCCTGACATTGCTAATGACTATAGACAAGCATGTATTGTTATTTCATCATATCTGGAATCCGTTTTTTATACAGGAGCTCAGGTCAAGGTGTAATTCACTAAGAAGATCCATCCAAAACTTATCTTCGATTCATGAGTGTACCAGGGTCAAAAACGCGATATCACAGAAATGTGATGTGTAGTTTTACTTCTAACTTCCAGAACATAATCAATTTGGAGGCAAGAAAGTGAAACTTCGGAGCTTCGTTAAATGTGTTACGGAATTGCAGGAAATATTTACAAATAACTTGGCTTAGCTTGCTTGTGTAGACAACGTAGGAAAGCGACTGAAGACTGAAGTCTTGAGCGTCAGTTTCACTCACCCTTGTTAACAGTTTTCTGCTGGTCATTTCCTTTCAATTCATACACAAATCCGCATTTATTTTCACTACAAATATGTCAGGTATAGTAGCTACTAGGAAAAGTAAAGCAGATCCTCAATTAGAACATTAAATCATCTATAGATTTATCGAAATAAGGCAGAATAAAGCGCTATCTGTTACCAGAATCCAACACTGCAAAAGTGATAACAATTCGCAGTGGTCGATTCTGGTGACTCATTTAGATAGGCTTTATACTATGGATAGAGGACAGTTGTTCAGCTTTCGTTCACTGTTCTACCTGAAGTACCCACACCTGAGGGGTTGTCAAATATTGCGAAACAGCAGTGGTATCCATGCCATAGCATTTGTAGTTTGCAGAGGTCTCATTTCATTTCTTTCACGTTATTTTTTATTCATACCATTTTCAGTTTTTCACCTAACTACAGATACAAGAAATAAAAAAAAAATTGGTCTTTACTTAACTTAGCGCCCTTACATTCATTTTTAAACTTGGGACCATACAGCACATTCCAAATTTTGAAAAGATCGGCACAGTGGTTACTGAGGTTACGTAGTGGCAAAGAAGGCAGTACGACAGATGAATCATCACTAGTCAACTACTATTCAATTCGCAATTTTTTAAGCAACATTGTCCATGTCGCCAGAACATCAATGACTCGAATCGACCTGTAAAAATACAATTACTCGATGCCATTCCATACAATTTTCGACAACCTATTCCGTACGTGCGTCAAAGTACTACCCTGTATAAAACAATAAAAAAGTGGGGGCCTCTGTCATTTACGAGCCTCTTCAAGTAAGGCACCTAAAAAAAGTATGATTTCGTAGAAAAATATAGGCATCGTTAGATGTCATAAGATCAAAGGCTTTTTCGCAGTTTCTACTGGTAACTGTGTATTTTTGACCAATCGTACTTTCCTCGTCCCTTCCTCGGGAGCGCTACCGATTCTGCTTTATAATTTTAACTAGCTGCATTTGCACCTAGTTATGAAATATTGGCCCAACACCAATTTTTCCTTTATCTTTTCTACTTTCTGTCATACCAAACTACCCACTTAACTAAGTAGTTAGGCAGTCTACCCAGGTTACTTATCAGTTTCATTCTTTCATGTTTGCTCACTAGGATCGTTGTGAGCATCCATCTATGGAGGTATGACTCAACTACACGCATTGTTGGTTGCATATGTTTTGTGAAGCCGAGTAGTCTGTAGTTTTCATCTCTGTTGGTTGAACAGCAAAATCGCATTTTGATGATTATGTGTATTGATCTGTATGTGCATAAAATCAGTGATATTTGCTGTGTGAGAAAGTTATTACTGAATATGCTGCCAATAAAGTAAATCTATTAGCTGCCCTACGGGTTATCTATATGTTGTCCTTTCTGAAGACAGGTTATGTTCAAAGTTATCAATTACGATTTTTCCGGGTTTTTATGTTTTCAAAAACTTTGAGGAGCACTACGAGAAATCGCCACCGCGCTAGCGTAGGGTGCAATTAAGACACATCACAGAAAAATTAGTATTGACACATCACATAGCAAACATTTTCGCAATGCCTCACATCTAGGCGCTGATTTGTATTTTCTATTGACATCGCAAAATAAGTTTCTACTAAATTTATATGCCTGGAAATAGAAGCTAATGTAATATAGCCTTTTCACTTTCATAAATATTCCTGTCTGTAGCATATTTTCTCGCCTGTTCCTTCACCAACCAGGGATTTTTTCTTATCTCTCTGTTTTGAAATTCACCAGATTTGTATATGTAACTTCTAGAATAAATAAGAAAAAATGAATGAGCATCTAATTTCTGGTTTTGAATCTCAAGTAAGTGTATTTGAGGCAGGAATCCAATGGAATTCACATATTATTAGCACACAAATCCTCACTATGCACCTATGCATTGCCGTTTCCTTTTAGCTATAGTATACAACTTTAAGTGTAGACATCCAGTAATATCAGCTCTGAAGCAGATTTTACATCACATCAGAGCCAAACATTGACAACTAAAGCATCATGACATTTAGGCAACACGTACAACAAAACAAGCTCACAACAAGTGTCCATCCGCTAATCCTACATAATGTCACAAAAAAACATTATAATGTCAAAAACATTGACTTAATGTCACTTTTCAAGATGTTTAATATCCGTACCGGCCAGTCGGCAGTCGACCGTAATAGTGATGCGTCGCGACATCTCTGTGCAGAACGCTGAACGTCGAGAGGTTTTGAGACAGACGACGAAGGGGTCTCCCTGTCGTATTCATCGTATAGGATGAGGATGAACATCAGTTTGGAAATATATTGGTGGGTGGTGATGGTCAGATTTATCACCTAGTCGCGCACAATACAACCACTATTACATAGCTGGGACATCGTAAGAATTGTAAATGGCAGACGTTACATAGTGCCGCCTGGTAACAATACCTTAATCAGTGGCGTTAACGGTTCAAATGCTCTTTCTCAAGTCGGTGGATAGGGAGTGAAGTTAAAGGTCGAATTCTTTCAAGGAGGCACCATCAAGTTAGTGTTGTCATTTATGGTACTTGCGATGATAGGCTGTGCAATACTAATGGAACTGTATTCGTTAATGAACCTTTTATTATTCAAAGATACCTAACCAACCTAGGCCAATTCTACTACCAAAATGGAAGGAAGTAGCATAGCACATCGTACGCCAGTGCGAACGCGGCGTAAAACTTTGTATCGGTTCGCGCGGATCTCGCCGTATACAAAGAGACAGTACGTCGGTATTGACGTACGATGTGTTATGTGTCTCTTCCGTTTTGATATCCGATTATTTATCGTCTTACCGTTGAGTGACCCTACTATTCTTGAATCTGTATACAATAGCTGACGCTAAGCGGAGTATTTATGGTTCAGCTGAAATGGTGTTATTCCGTTTCAGACGTTTTGCTAAATAGGCTCCAATAGAAAGATGGAGATAAGTAGATTGACAGCTTTACGGAAGTATTGGATTTTTAAAGGCAGAGGTTTTCCAACTACGGCTTGGCTGTTCACCAATAGCGGATGTACGCTTGGATGCTTCTATTTAGCACAGTACTAGATCCTTAGGAGCTTTTCTGACTTAATGCGATCACAGACTGTTATAGACCCTGGGTATTTCTACAGAAAATCACCCAATCAGTTGCTATGACTGTCTGAATACCCACCTGCTAAATTGCTACTCGATGAACACCTATGTTGATATTGCTGTGACTGAAGTCCACCACCCATCACTCTGTAAGGTCCTGGGACATACATTTATTCAGGAGCTTACAGCTAAGCAAAAGTGTTTGGGATATTAATACCGTGGACTACTCAGTCTCCAAGTGGCTAGATGAGCTTGCTCCATAAATGTGTGATGTAGCAAAAAAAGTTCCAAGTTAATATGTTGTATCGAATACCACTTATACTTGCTAGAGAGACTTATAGCTATAAGGCCGAGTACTCAAGCTATTTTTTTTAAATTTGGTAGTGTAATTTTAGTACAGCGTTGCCAGATCTACTTGTGTGGGTAATGTTATAGATTTACTTAAAAACATGTAGCTAAAGAGCCATATTGAAACAATGAATGTTCGTCTATGCTAAAAGAGCTTAAGCACTCTTTCTTTCATCTTATCATCTTTACTAGATATCCGAATTTTTCCTCGTTTATTAAACATCGACCACATTTCTCTGTAAGAAGATTGGATTTAACCATTTTAACATATTTCTATTGCATTTTGTAATGAACCCGCACAAAAAACTGGAAAAAATGGATCCCAGTCTAAACATTTCGTATGATATACTTCTCGCATTTATGAACAAAGGTTCCCGCAGGATTAAAGCAAACCCTATAATTAATTTCTGAGAAATAGTGGCAAGATGGACCGATTTTCAAAAATGGTGAATGTGCGCACATAACACTGATCAACAGCCAAAAAATATCATAAATAAAATCAACAAAATATTACTATTTTTAATGTGCTAAAACCGGAATGAAACTTATTTTTTCAATATTAGTTCAAGTTTTAGAGATACGGTAATTATATGTGTTCCTGCTGTGACAGTGTTAATATACTGTAATTCACAAGAATGCACGTGCTACATTTTTACATTCGGCAATGAAAGATGATGTAATCGGCATGATTGTGTTACGTTATTCATACGTATACATTATATTGTTTTATATTAGCCATTTTTTCCTCAGTTGGCTGACAGCGTTCATGCAAGATGTCTCGAAAGTGTGTAAACAATCCTGATCAGTTTTGTTACGTGTCTATTACTCCACAAATAACAAAGGCATATCAGCTTTATTTCGGTTGTAAACTAGGTGATCAAGACAAACAGTGGGCACCCCACATCTGCTGTAATACATGTGCTTCAAGTCTGAGGAGCTGATTAAATGGCAAAAAACGGTCTATGCGCTTTGCTGTCCCAATGGTTTGGGGAGAGCCTACAAATCGTATTAATGATTGTTACTTTTGCATGGCACCTTGTGTTGGACAAGCCACAGGTATGTCCAAGAAAAAAAAAATCGGTTATTAACTACCCAAACATACCATCTGCGATGAGACCTGTGTCTGCCTCACAGTGACGAAAATCCTATTCCAAAACCCCCAGAATCCTACACTTGCGAATCAGATCATGGCGATCGAGTGATTCGTCAGGAAGAAGATATGCCATCATCGTCAAGAGATCCTGATTTTATACCGAGCACGTCATGCCACCAACCGCACAAAATAACACAGTCAGAATTAAATGATCTTGTAAGAGATTTAGAACTTCCAAAATGTAAGGCAGAGTTACTTGGATCAAGACTGCAGCAGTGGAACTTGTTAGAAGACGATGTTTCGGTATGTGTTTTTCGTAAACGCCACAAAGACGTAGAATCATTTTTCAATATGGAGAATAACTTGGTTTTCTGCAGTAACATTAACGGCTTACTGGCGGCTTTAAATACAGGGTGACTTTGAAGTTGAGTCATTAATTTTCAGATAATGATTGTAGAAGGAAGATAAACCAGAATATGTGTGTAAAAATAAAAAAAAATTAAAAAAAAAATGTTTACCTTGTTTTATAAAGTATCCTCCCGACAAGTATTTCAGTGCGGACCTGTATTTGATCGTGAGGTCCCCTGTGAGGTTTTAAGTCACCTGATTCACGAGCCCGTTGTACTACATTAACAAAGGCACGAGGGGTTGGTTGCACTCGATTGGGAAACCGATCTGCATAAACATGTGCCATTTTTTATTTCGTTTGAGCCACGCAACAGACACTATTCACACGCTAACCGACAGACACTGAGTGTATGTATAACTGAACTGAATAAAATTCTTAATTGCAAAAACGTTCCAAATTCTTTCGCTTTTTTGTTTCCGATGCGATTAACTGGTAAGGCGGATTATATCCGTTGTTGCCAAACACGAGTACATGATATTATTATTGAGACAGGGCGGTACTCAAACTTCCAAAGGGCTATAACTTTGTTACTTTAATTTTACCAGAAAAATGGTAAAGGAAAAAACATTTCTTTTGATCAGATCTACTCACTGTTAAAATAAATGACTCAGTCACCCTGTATATACTATAACCCAGAAGAATGGAGATTGTTTATAGACAGTTCAACATTGAGTTTAAAGGCAGTGGTATTGCATATTGGAAACATTTTACCATCTCTTCCTGTAGGGTATGCAGTTCACATGAAAGAATCATATGACAATATGAAGTACCTATTGACATGCATAAAATACGATGAGCACCAATGGCATATTTGTGGCGATTTGAAAGTTCTTGCACTTTTACTGGGGCTGCAGCTAGGCTACACAAAGTTTTGCTGTTTTTTGTTTGAATGGGATAGTCAGGCAAAGGCACTTCATTACACCAGACAAAACTGGCCTGTTCGTCAATTCCTAGAGCCAGGTCAAAAAAATGTACAGCATATGCCATTAGTAGATTCGAAAAAAAATTTATTACCACCACTGCATATCAAGTTGGGCCTAATGAAAAACTTTGTCAAGGCATTAGATAGAGATGGGTCAGCTTTTCAATACCTGCGTCAGAAATTTCCAAGACTAGGTGAGGCAAAGGTTAAAGAAGGTATTTTTGTTGGGCCACAGATTCGAAATATTTTGAAAGATACACAGTTTGAAAACACTTTAACAGGTATTGAAAAAACTGCTTGGAATGATTTCCGTCTGGTGGTCACTAATTTCTTGGGAAATAGAAAAGCTGACAACTATAAAACCGTTGTCAAAAATATGCTGTCATCGAATCAAAAGATGGACTGTAATATGTCTCTTAAGATACATTTCCTACACTCACACCTGGACTTTTTTCCTGACAATTGCGGAGCCGTAAGTGATGAGCATGGCGAACGTTTTCATCAGGATATTTCAACAATGGAAAAAAGGTACCAGGGAAAGTGGAATCCTTCCATGCTTGCAGACTACTGTTGGACTCTTGGTAGAGATGCTCCAGAAACGATCCATAAAAGAACACCAAAAAGATAGCGCATATAGTGATTCTTATAAGTATATGAATCTTGTTACTTTTTTTAATATATCCTTAAAATAAAAAGTTTTTTTCTAAACCGCAACTAATTTTTTTATTTCATTGTCATTTTTGGATTCAGCACCCCAAAATTAGCAAAGAAGTGCACTTTTCCCACAAGATACAATTAAAAAACTAAAATTTGTTGTCCAGTGAATCGATTTTTAAATTCGTCGAGAAAACCATTCAAATGCAAGATATGAGCCCTTCATGGAATAACTGGTGCGCTAATTAATAGATACCATCCTCCAATTATTATTTATGACAGGTGCTAATGATGCATTAGCGCTTCAGCTGTTAGTAACGACGCAAAAGTCGGTCTAACGTCAGTACAAGGTATCCACATAACGAAATTACTCACGTTTAAGCAAAACAATCAAATATAGCTTATGGATATCTTTTATCGATAAGTTTGCGAAATTAACGAGGGTTCATCTTATGATTATGCATTAATAACTAACGGGCATCTAAAACTAGCGCCCAAACTCTAGGCACGTGTGGTATTTTTTGATACGCTCTCCATGAGAATGGAGCTCGCTATCCTTATAAAAAGTGGACCCTAACCGTTTGATATTCCGGAAGCAGACCAAAACAAAAAACGGAAAATATCCTAAAGCTATGTTCACATTAGTGCCTTCGCCATTTCGCCTTCAAAACCAACTTTGAATTGACCGTTTAAAGGCCATAATTTAAGACAACTATACAACTACGACTTTTACGTGGCCTTGTGAAGCGAACTGTTCTCTTTATTGAATTGTTTTGAAGTCATAAGCAACTCTTGCTAGGTCCACTTTAGTGTTAACGCATGAAAATAAGCGTTTGCCCTCAAATTAACCTTGTAAGGATCACGATCAAGAACATGATACCTCCCAACACGTTCCTAAAATGTTTTTAAGCGAAATACTTTCTTCAGCATAACAATTCTCAGAATATTTTTGGTCTTAGAACTAAAATTGGCACATTCACCATTTTTGAAGATATAGCAAACTCCCCCCTATATCTTGGAAGTTAATCATTCATTGCTTTAGTCCCTTGAGAACTTTTATTTAGGTAATCGAGAATTATATCATACTCTATACAAATCGACTGGGACCTGTTTTCCGTATGTTTTGTGCGGGGTCCTTGGCAACTTTTTTCAATTATCTGGGGTTTAGAATCCCCAAGTTCTTGATAAACTGGAAAAGTTGGGTGAGATTTTCACATTCGTTCTATGGAATTTATAATATAACATTTTGTCTCACGCAGTTATTTTTCTGTTGCAAGAGGTGGATGTTTGGATTTCAGTCTTGACCGCCCAAAGTCCCATTGATCTTGATGCACTGGGAGTTAGGGGATATTGATAATTTTGTCAGCATATCTCTACTAATCTCTTGTTGAGCTTTTAACTATTTTGAGGTCCAAGCATTTTTTTTTTAAATTATGTCGCTTCTCGTAAGCGAGATAGAGTATTTTCTCTGCCATTTACGTGACCAGCCTAGTTTAAGAAGGAAACTCAGATCACAAACTCCATGCTCAAGCCCTTGTATTGTACAGGAAGTTGAGAGCAAACTAATTATTTTGCAACGTTTACAATTGCAACGCAAACTTATGGTTAAAGTTATAAGGAAAGCCCGTTAGTGGGAAGTTTCCTGAATGACCAAGCAAACGAGTTTCCTCTCTAATGACTATCTTATATTTGTTAGCGACTTGCTTCTTTATCCACTGTTATTAACTCTTGATAAGCTAGAGGTTATATAAGATTTAGGAAGTTTGTTCTGTGATATGACAGAAGTAAAATATCTTAGATGATACTGAGGATACTTGTAGCACGAAGATTAATATAATGGTTATTTCTGATGTTAGCTAGCGGGTATTTATTAAGATCGCGTAAGGCCATCATTGCAATTCGAAAAAGGCACTGCTTAAACGTGGAAAAGTACAGGCATTCCCGTTCCCAAAATACGTCCAGCTCATCTAAAGCGACAAGCGAAAATTAGGATAGCTGTTGATTTGGATGTGCCAGACATTTCATCCTCGTTCGTCGCCACGAAAATGGAAAACCACTTTAAAAATACGCACAAGTACATACGGATGGATGGTATTGTCGTTCTAGAAAACGAAAAGCTCAGCGAATATGACGTTATTGTGCTTGTGAAAATATGGTATTTCTGTTTGTCTCACGCTAAGCGTTTTTGAAAATCTCTTGTCGACTTCAAGACGACTAGTGGTTGGTGTTATGCTCATGGCTGTCTATGTTTTTATTTATATTTAAGATGTTGGGTGTTATTGATACATTGTGATAGTTTTTTGATTAAAGTCCCTGTACCTAGGGATATATCACTTTACTGATGTAAAGAAGATGGTAAAACTATATCGTATAAGAAAACAAAATTTTAAGGAAATACTGCAATCGCTCTTGCCAGTGCCTGATAGATTGCATGATAAGCAATTGAGCAAAAATAAGTAACAATAATGAGCTACTTATACTTGCAGGCTTGACAAAAATATACATATGATAATATTGAAACATTGATGCCTTTATCTTAAAATAATTGATTCTCTTAGGGCCAATTTCACCAACAACAGTCCGTTATTCTCCACCTATAGGGTAACAGACCGTCAAATACAACGAATGAGCTTCAAGTTCCAATCAACAAATTTTAGCAACCAATAGCTATGAAACGTTGAAAACAAAATACTGCCAAAGTATGAGATGACAGCTTGTCATTGAAACATCACTAGCTTATTGAATATTAAGATATTTATATCATTTTCTTTAATTGATATGTGATACTGGTTTTTTTTTCCTATAAACCTCTTGCAGATAGCCATTAAGCACCTACTTGATGACAGGCTCCTTGACGCCGCAATATAGCTCCGTCGGTACCTTGGGTTATACATCTTGACAATAGGGATGTTCGATACAATCCTATATTTAGAAGTTTCAATACATTTCACGAGTATCGTCATCTTTCGATTCGGACTGTGTCAGAAAGAGTGACTGCCATTTGGCTGCGTTATTACCCTGCCAAATCAGACATATCTTTCGTCATTTTCAAAGAAATTGTACAAAATCTTCAAATTTGTGAAGTTAGCGAGTTTCACTTCATACGTTCTTACCAGACATGCCCAAATCATCAGTTGCTGCCGCGATATTCATCCCGACCACTGCATCCCCACGGCTAGGCGACCTGTATGTTAAATTTGTATTGATAGGGTAGCGGGTTATGCTATAAATCATGTCACAGTTTTTGTGCACTGATTGCAACGGTTAGATGATACCAAAAATATTTTCATAAATAGGAGATCTCTCCCAGTCCGGATCGAACAATCCACCAAAGATGCTTATAATCATGATACCTAGTAAATTTACATGAAAAATCATCTGTATGTAGGTATATAAGAGCTTTCTTATATTGGTTCACCAATTTGATAATACAACACATCTGCTAAAAATTATCACAATCAGGATAGTAAACTATGACGACGGTCCACTGTATGTAAGAATTTTCAGATAATTCATTTGCAATTTGACAACAGACCATGACGGTGTTCACATTTTTCAAATATTCCTCAAGAAGTGTTATCAGTCTAGCTCAAACTATCATAAGTACTATGTACTTTAAATTCAAAAGCAGCAAATGTAAAAGGTTCATGTCGCACCCTTCACCACGGGACGTGATCGTCATTAGACGTCGCAACCCTGCGAGTGACAGATAGACAACCCCACCAGTGAATAAACATTCTTACACATATTATCTATGTTTTAGCATGGAGAGGACAATGTTTTTATTGCTTTGAAGACATTTATTAACCCGTAAATTAATAAATGATTACTATTAAGATGTAAAGGAAGATGAGGAATTGGATGGAATGTATTTTATATTCTATTTTCCTGCAAAATACAGACAAATTCACACTATTCAACAGGTATGTAATGATAACACTATATTGAACTTAAATTCGAGATTGCCATGCATTAACAAACGTCCAAATCTGCTGCCAAATTTAACAGCTAGAAAATCGACGTATTATTTGCCGCATTCCCATTGGCTTTTGGGGATAACTGATTATTAAATGTAAATTTATAACACAAATCAAAATACATGAAAGTTGACCTGTTTTCTCTGTACAAAAGCATCATGTTGGAATCAAGAAGTGGTCTTGTTTATAATACAGTCGAATTTTCATGATTTTATTCAATATTTTAATAGAAATCACTGATATTCTGAGACCTTTGACAGCTTCTGTCAAATTGCTTTTCGATAAGGTATTTTCCCATTGGTCCATAATATTAATGTTGGTGAAATCGGCACTTAGTAACGAATAGCCTGCAGTGACATCTCCTGGTCGCAGGAATGTCTACAATTTCCTTTCACATCCATTAGAGTCCAGAACAATAACGTAGACGCTTAAAGAATAATCTCAAGAACTTAAAAAGTGATTTTGATGATTCATCCCGATTTCACTTGACCATTTTTTGGATAGAATAATTCGTTTTTAATCACCCTCGGATATCGTGGATATTTTAACTATATTGAAAAGGTGAAGGATTAGAAAGGGGAGTGTTTCGGGAGAGCTCGACCTGGCTGAAAGTAAGGATTGATGGATATTATAATTTTTGAGAGATCAATTTTGAACTCTCTATAGTGGTAAGCACACCATGAAACCATGATGACAGTCAATTCCGTTATCCAAATATCGCTCACTTATCTGTATTGTTTCAATTTTACAAAACGATTGGTGTTAAGTAGGTTGACATTGTATTTTCCGCGACACGTCCAAGTACAAAACCGAGATGCACTATGTATTTTCCAATATATGTTCGTTTACTTCATATGTCTCTGGTCTCCAGATCTATCCTCATCAATGATTTTTATGTATAGAGCAAGACGAGGGGACGACTTCGAAGGAGCATTTGGTTGCGAGTCAATATAAGGAAATTAAAACTTGGATGCTTATTATCACTGCAGAAATACAAAAGGAAAAATCTGGGATGGGATAAAACTACGTTAAAAATAATGGTTCACAGATTGAGAGAAAAACAAACATAACTAAATAATATTAAAAATACATTTTTGAGAGCAAGCTACTATTTAGATGTTGATAAAATGATCTAAAACTTTTAAAATATATTTTTTCAGATTGTAAATGTTTAAAAGATAACAAAGCTCCTTCATTTAAAGTTTTCAAAATTGAAAACTTAAGATGAAGGAGCTGTATTTTCATTTAAGTATTTACAATCAAAAAATATTATTTTTAAGTTTTTTTCGATTTTATGAACAGTGAATGGATTTTTATTTTATTTATTTTTTAGATTTTAGTATTTATTATGTGAAATAACTAATTTGGTAATTTCTATATAACTTTCATATATTTTATAAACGAGATTCCATAAAACTTCTTACTTTATTTCGTTACAAAATTTTGATACAATCATATAATGACAAATCAATATTTTGCGGCGACTGTCATTTCCAGTTTTAAATGACGTTATTTGCTTATCGTCTTTCTCTATAACCCTTTTATTTGACCAATATAATAGCGGTGATCACGTAATTCGTAAGTAGCCATTTAGCTGCAGCTGCCATATTGGATGTAGAATGACGTTACTTTGCTTATCATGCTCCCCCATCAAGCAATTTTATTAATTTGATACCCATAGTATAGGGGTAACTATGAAAATTATAAATCGTAATTTTACGATGACTGCCATATTGGATTTAGAATGTTTCTCTCTATAGCCCTTTAATTTGATACCTACTTAAATTATAGGGCTCGCTACGATAATTATAAATACCATCTTGGGGTAGCCGCGATATTGAATATATACTAAGTGACATATAAATCCGAACACCCAGTTTAAATGGTTTTATTTTAATAAAAGTTGGTGAATGTATTTATCTTACTGTAAATAACAAGTGAAAATGTTCAGCCTTATCAGTTGGACATTCCGGTTTTTATACTGCTTTTTTTTAATTCACTAACGCTCTAAAAATGCAGTAAAGAATCAACGTTGGCGGATTTTGGTTCTTGACATCCTTTACGATCGGTTACGATGCCCAGAGTACGGAGACCTGTACGATTTCGTCAACTTAGTGAGTTTGATAGGGGCCGTATAGTGGGACTTCGGGAAGCTGGACTTTCTTTTCGGGCAATTGCAGTTAGAGTGCAAAGAAGTGTAGACACTGTGGTTAGGTGTTGTCAGGCATGGCTTCGAGAAGGCCGTACGCAAAGAGCAAGGGGCACTGGACGCCGCCGTGAAGATCGCCGCCTAAGATTATTGGCCTTAAGGGACCGTTTCTCCACTACCAGGTCCATTGCAAATGAATGGTTTGCAGAACACGGAAGACCTATTGGCATGCGAAGTGTTTACCAACGAATGAGAAGTTTTGGCTTGTTTTCATACCGGCCACACTGGGTCCTCCCTTTAACTCGAGAACACCGACGTAATCGCCTTGAGTGGTGCAGACAACGGTCACTCTGGGATCAGGAATGGAACAGTATTTAGTGACGAGTCTCGATTTTGTTTAGGCATGCACGATGGTCGTGCCAGGGTTAGAAGGCGACGTGGTGAAAGGAGGAATCCACAGTTTTTTGTTGAAAGACATGTTCATCACACTGTTGGAGTTATGGTTTGGGGTGCTATAGCTTATGGTTCCAGGTCACCTTTAATCTTCATCAGAGGTAACATGAACGCGCAGCGTTATATCCACGAAGTTCTAGAACCTCATCTTTTACCCTATGTTGACACCCTGGCAGATCCAACTTTCCAACCAGATAATGCCCGACCACAAGTTGCAAGAGTCACAATAGACTTCTTTCAACATAATGATGTCACATTGTTACCATGGCCACCAAGATATCCCGACTTATCCCCAATTGAGCACGTGTAGAATATGATGGGGAGGAGATTGCTCAATTTGCAACGTCCTCCTCAGACTCTAGAAGCACTTCGAGAGGAGTTGGTGGTTGCCTGGAATGAGATACCACAGAAGGACATTGACCACCTGATCAGAAGCATGCCTAGGCGCGTTGGAGAATGCGTAGCACATCACGGTGCATCCACACATTATTAAAGGTCAAAGAGCTTTAAAGCAGTGCAATCATTTTGAAATTTTTATCATTTACATATTATGCTTCATTAAGTACTTATACAAAATTTTATTAAAATAAAACCATTTAAACTTTGTAGTCGGATTTATATGTCACTTAGTATAGAATGACATCACTATGCTTATTGTGTTTCTCCCATCAAGCTCTCTCATTTGAAATCCATGTCGCTGGGTGACTATGAAGTATGTAAATCATCATTTTGCGGCGGCTGCCACATTGTATTTAGAATGACGTTGTCTATTGTGTTTCATATAATCATTTTGTAGCATCTGCTATATTGGATTTAAAATGGCGACAGTTAATTCATTGGGTATTGTCACGCGAACCAAACGGGTATACTAAATTTCACACAAACATACTCGTACTAACAAACAGGTAAAGTGAACAAAAACCTGTAGAATAAAAACTTGTGATAGTAATAATAAAATCATAGTGTACCACAGTTGTGTACTTCTGGGGTGTATCGCCTGCTCTGAAGCATAGTTTTCGGAAATTTCAATGAGACTCTGCTTGATCTAATACTGACAAAAGTATGGTTATATGTTTTTTTATGACGTCATAAGAAAGAACAGAAGCGGATGATTTTTTTCAATCGTTTTATTTCACACTGTTGTCAGATTCTTTGATAAACATGTACAAAGAGTCACGCTGCAAAATCTTACTTTGAGTACACTAAAATTATTTTCTGTAGAGTGTATGCCATATTTCGATAACTTGGATACTAGTTCTTGTGTAGGAAGACAATACATCAATATACTCGTAGATGAAAGAAGCATCAGCGATGATTTATCACATAATTTTGGTTTTTGCTGAGATTTAACAGAAATATGCCTCAAAAACCGTTCGACTTTCTGCTAAGATATACAGGATGTCCCAGAAGTCGACCTCAAGACGGAAAAGGGGGATAGGTCAAGTCATAATCGTTATCAGATAAATATAAAAAAAATGTAATTCGTGTAATTTTCAAATTATATAGACATTATACCCTGTGATGATCTTTTAGTTCCGATTACTACAAAATCACACTACACAATCTTGAATTAATAAAAGTCGCGTTACTGTCTAAAAAAGAATTTAAATTTGTGGCAATGGAAACTAAAAGATCATCACAGGATGTAGAATTTTCTAATTTTTCTTTTTTTTTAAAGCCTTTAATTGGAAAGGTATACGATTTTTTTATATTTTTTGATAACTTTTATGACCTATCCCCCGTTTCCAGCTTGACGTCAACATTTGGGACATCTTTTATGTAGTTCAATATATTCCAAATGGGGCATGCTATTACCACTTATAAGTTTGGTATCGACCTTCCAAAGATCCATGTCTACTTTGAAGACCTTCTAGCTTGATACACAAATGCTACTCAAAAAACGAGCTTCGCCAAAATCAAATTCTGTAAACATCGGATTATCGTGTGATTAGGCAATAATTAGAAGAATTCTTGTGGTATTTATATCAGATCCTTGTGACAATATCTCCCTCGTGTATATGTGTTAAGTGAAAGACAGACAAAAAAAAACGAATAGGTAGGCGAGAATAATTATCATTTTTCATCTACTGTGGAAATCTTGGAAATGCGTCAAAGCCGATTTAGAATAATATTAAATTTACTCCTGTTGACTTAATTTTCATGTTGCCTTTTCTTTCCTTTGTTTATCCGCGACGCTACGTCTGCAGCAATCAGTATTCATATCTCCTTTCATTCATTTTAAACATGTTTATATCAAATATTCCGATGTGAGGCAGTCTTTGACAAATAAAGCAGTGCTGGGAAAAATGAAATTGGCAGACGACTTGATTCAATGTCTCCTGCTTTTTCTCATTCTGTGTGGGTAGATGGAAATGCCATCGTATCTCAGGCAAAAAAAGGTTGCCCTTGAGTTTGCAATATCATTTTATGTTTTATGATGTCTGCAGCAGGAGAATAGGTATATGTGAGCAGAATTTCTATCGATATGTTGATTTCTTTTGTAACTACATAAAATTTCAGATTCTACTGCTACAGTTTTACCACTGTCCAAGATATGCGTTTCATACCATAATGCAGAATGCTTCAAAGTCTTGTCAAGGAGATTGAAGGGCAGCTTTCACATGTAAAAATATGTAAAAAAACTTGATATAAACGAAGGTTCGTCAATGTTATTACGTGAAAAACCTATATCATGTCTAAGGGTGTATTACTTTAGTACATTCTTTTCTTTTTTGCTTTTGCTTTTCTTTTCTTAGAGCCGTTTTACACACAAGAGAATTACTCCGAAAATTGTGGTCATAATTATGCCGAAAATTTTTGCTGTCGTAATACACGTAAAAGAATT
The DNA here is from genome assembly GCA_963669975.1 of Acanthoscelides obtectus. Lineage (NCBI taxonomy): Eukaryota > Metazoa > Arthropoda > Insecta > Coleoptera > Chrysomelidae > Acanthoscelides > Acanthoscelides obtectus. The sequence continues at coordinate 37,339,409 of CAVLJG010000001.1, forward strand.
CTTGTGAAAATTTTCATGGTAAAAATATAAAACCCGTTCTATAGAATATGCGCGAGAATCGGCGCAGAGGGTTATTTCCGTGCAAGTCAATATCAAATCAAATGTCAACGTCAACAACATATCCTCACTTAACATTTGTGGGTGTGGTCCTGTTCGCGTCGTACGAAGGAGCGTTTATTGTTATTGTTTATTCATAATGTCGTGGAATCGGGAAGAAGCGAAGAAGTTACACTGTTGTTGGAGGAGTACCAAAAATGGCCAAGCCTGTACAAGGTGAAGTCACTCAATTACAAAAACAGAAATTTGCGGCGTCAGGCGCTGGATGCGATAGTCCAAGCATTGAGAAGTTTTATAATATTAACCAAGATCTCGATTTCAAAAATAAATTTAAATCAACGACGTCTGTTGTCATACCCGTTAAGGTTATGTCCATTCGAAAATATTACTCTAATGCGCAGGCGTATCATATGAATTACTCCGAAATTTTGTTTGCTTGTGTCATACAGGTTGTAGAGAAAATCTTCAATATTTTTTCCATGCAAATTTTCGGCATAATTATGACCATAATTTTCGGAGTAATTCTCTTGTGTGTAAAACGGCTCTTACATGATTTTTTTCAAGTTCGAGTGTTTTAAATGATAAGTTATGTCTCAGACGGAGAACAGAGAATAAAGCTTTAAGCAGTCTTCCTCTCTCTAGGGTTTTTTATTCTGTAAATTTTTAAAACGAAGCAAGCAGCCCCTACTTTGTGACATTCCTCACGTCACTGCCCACTACTGACCACTGATTTTTGACCTAAGCGTTTGTGAGCTGAGGACATCTCTGTTGCGCCTAAAGCCGTAACTGGAAGAATACCACTATCTATATAAGGATAGGTTTAGGTGCTAAAATATTTGTAAAGCCTTCGTACGTGTATTATGCGTTGTTCGGCAGTTAATACAGGTATATTCTTTAATTCACCGGTTGATTCCATCACTGATGTATCCGGTGAACTTATGGTTGACAGCTGATGTGATGACGTCAGCAACCGGTTCCATTAAATGGCGGTTAATAAAAATTTTTAGCCTTCAGGTTGCTGTCATATGAGAAAACCTAACCTTTGTTTTATCGTGAATGGATACGTGTTAATTTGGTCTGAGTAAAGGTAACATGGCCACACAAGACAACTGTTGAAGTGTATTCTACTAGACTCTAGACGACTATCCGTTGCGAAATTTTTGCTGAAATCGTTGCACAACAATGAATCAGTCGGTACCCCGGGATAGATATCCGCCTTGACAGATAACCTTGTCATGCTCGCCACCTGGATTGCGGCGCTGCCAATTCCTTGGACTAAAAATAGTATTATGTTCGAGGATTTGCTAGTATTTTTGAGATTTTTCAGAAATGAATGTAGGTAATTCCACATGATCGACGAGTTCTAAGTTCGATTCAAGTTTAAATCCTTCAGCTGTCCATTTTTAGTTCCCTCAAAATGAATGCCTAATATATCTGCGTATAAGACGCATGCTAATAAAAATTAAAATCGTTCTTCCTATTAATGATCATGTAATATACAGGGTGTTTCAGTTTATAGCTGCATAACTTCAAGATTCGATAGAACTTTTAAAATTAATGCATAAAGTCTATATAAACATGGGTCGAAAAATGCGTGGCTTCCAAAATACAGGATGTTTAAATTTACTTTCTAAAATAGTTTTTTTAAATATTTCGAACAATATTTGATGTATAACAGTGGAAATTGGTATACCAAGGTTTCTTGGTACGACAAAATGAACCATGGGCATAGTTTTACTGTAGCCGCTAGAGGGCGCTCTCTACTGTACCTGTAGTGTATTAAAATGACCGAAAAATTTTTCTTAGTACAATTTTTTGCTTGTTGAATAAAAAAAATAATTCTTCGTACTTTTCAACATAAAAAAGCTCTCCTGTGAGTTTTCGTTATAGTTAGCCGTTTTTGAGATATTTCGATTTTCGAGGTTCGATGCATTTTTAATTATTTATACGAAGATAACATTTTTTTTACATTTTCGATTTGGGGATTACAAGTAATTAAGATGATCGTTTAGATTGTGTTTTTAAACACAGCAATAATTCCTAACTCCAAATAAACGCAAAAAAACAGAATATTAATTTGTTTAATTTTCCAATATTATTTTTAACAAATTAAATTAATTATTTATAACTAAAATGCTATTGAATAGTTAGGACAAACATACAAAATCTAAAGTAGTTGCTCGAAATGTAAGCCCAATTGTTCAATACACAATTAACATCTACGAATGATCGAAAGATAGCATTATTCAAATAAGGCCTTATTTCATCACATGCATTCCTGATTCTGTCTATTAGCATATCTCTTGTGGTTACGGGAGTCTGGTACACTTTTTCTTTTAGAAATCCCCACACAAAGAAAACTAGTGGATTTAGGTCAGGGGATCGTGGAGGCCAGGCGACTGGTCCTCCACGGTCAATCCATCTTTCTGGATAATTGTCGTCCAGCCAGTTTCTATCTATTCTCGAATAATGAGCTCGACAACCATCAAGCTGGAACCAGGCCAATCTTCTTAAATCTAACATAACATCATCCTACATATTTGCATGTTCAGTCTTTAAAAATTCCAAGAAGGTCGCAACATTTAACCTTGCAGGCCAAAGGTAGGGTCCAAATAGTTGATTACGGTAGATACCAATCCACACGTTCACACTAAATTCATGTTGAAAATTTCTTTCCCGAACTGGATGCGGATTTTCATGCGACCAAATATGTTGATTATGAAAATTTACCACTCCACGTCTAGTGAAGCATGACTCATCGGTCCATAAAACGTTACTTAAAAACTCCCTATTATTATCAGTTCTATCAAGAATCCACTGACAAAATGTGATTCTTCGTACTCCGTCCCCTGGCTGTAGTCCTTCCACAGGTTGCAAATGGTAAGGACGTCTATAGTCATTTCTAAGAACGCGGTGAACATGGCTTGCTGAAATTCTCAAGGCACCAGAAACTCTCCTAACACTTGTGGTCGGATCCCTATCAAACTCACGCAGAATCATACGGGTAAATCGGCGCTGACGAACATTTATGTTTTGATCCCTTTGGAGATTTCCGAAACCATTTTCAATTATTTGGCGATGCACTCTTACAAATACTGAGCGAGTTGGATGTCGTCTGTTTGGAAATCTTCGTGCGTATTCTCTGGCTGCTTCTGGTGCGTTTCCATTTACAAAGCCATACACAAAATGAATATCCGCTAACTCTTGATTGGAGAATAAAAATGGCATTTTTATAAAACTTACATAAAAACAGGTAAAAAAAACTAAATTTCGTGCATTCACAATTGCAAAAAAACGTTTCAGGTTTCAACAGACAACAAAACTAACTGTCAACTAATTGACGTTTAACCTTATTCTGCTTTCAATTTCAAAAATATTTGCAGGCCCAGCCTACTTCTAAAAATTATGGAGATACTGACTTTTTAACGTTATTTTATCATAAATAATTAAAAATGCATCGAACCTTAAAAATCGAAATATCTCAAAAACGGTTAACTATAACGAAAATTCACAAGAGAGCTTTTTTATGTTGAAAAGTGCGAAGAATCAGTTTTTTTATTCAAAAAGCAAAAAATTGCACTAAGAAAAAATTTTCGGTCATTTTAATACACTACAGGTACAGTAGAGAGCGCCCTCTAGCGGCTACAGTAAAACTATGCCCATGGTTCGTTTAGTCGTACCAAAAAACTCTTGTATACCAATTTTCACTGTTATGCATCAAATATTGTTCGAAATATTTAAAAAAAACTGTTTTAGAAAGTAAATTTAAACACCCTGTATTTCGGAAGCCACGCATTTTTCGACCCATGTTTATATAGACTTTATGCATTAATTTTAAAAACTCTATCGAATCTTAAAGTTATGCAACAATAAACTGAAACACCATGTATACAGGGTTATCCAAATTAAGTGTCCACCATTAGTAACTTTGTTATTAGTGAAAATACAAAGTTGTTTGACTAGTAGCATTTTTAACGCTGGTAAAAATGAGAAATAAAAAAAACAATTGAGAGTCGTTATTTTGATTTTTTTTCAGTAAAATAACATTTTTTTAAATGGAAACCCCTGTATATTATATTTTTTTCTGTTAAAGCATCAAATGTTAAACAAAAAAGTTCATAATGACTTTTCCGCTAAAGTCAAAAATAAAGTCAAAATAACGATAAATATTTTTAATTATTTGCAGTATTATAATATTAAGACGGCTATGAAAACAACATGGCGTTCGCGATTTGACAGCATTAAGATAAGCGACAAATTGTTAAACTGGACATACTCGCAACTAGAAGGCTTTGGAAAACAATGATAAAATCAAATAATGTCAAACATTAGTGTAAATACTTGTTAATAAGCTTTATTGTGTCATTAATTTAAAGAAAAATGTTCTCCCATGAAGAAAAGTGTGATATGTTAGAATGCTATTTAGTGTGCAGAAAATCCTCCTTGAGAGCAAGAGAATACTACAGTGAATTATATCCCGCTCGCATTCAACCGTATGAACGATATTTTCTGAGACTTTATCGAAAATTTAGGGGCAACGAAAATGTCTTTGCTAAAACAAGGGCAAAAAAAGAATTCATAATAAGCGAGGCCACGGAAATTGCAGTTATTGGATATTTTGAAGCTTATCGTGAGAATTCAATAGCAGATATTCTCAAGGACTCTAATTTCAGTTATGGTACTGTTCAAAGGATTTTAAAAAAATACAAATTTATTCCGTATAAGTACCGACCAGTTCAAACGCTTTTGGCAGGGGATCCAGAGAGAAGACTTGTTTTTTGCCATTGGTATCTTAGCTTCTGTCGCCAAAATGTAAATAACTTTCGTTACCTTTTATGGACAGATGAATCAAATTTTTCAAATTCTGGAATGTTTAATAGAAAAAACCACCATTATTGGTCAAGAGAAAATCTTTTGTTAGTACATCCAAGAGGCCCACAAGTCCGTTTCAGTTTCAACGTTGGTGCGGTATAATTGGTTCAAAAATTGTTGGCCCGTTCTTTTATGAGGGAACCCTAACTGGTGAAAGATATGTGGAATTTATGTCAGAAATTCTGACTAATTTCTTAGACGAATTGGATCTTATAAGTAGACATCATCTGCATTTTCAGCAAGATGGCGCACCTGCCCACAACTCCAGAGGTACTTATCATTTTCTAAGTACTACTTTTAATGATCAGTGGATAGGAACAAATGGCCCAATACAGTGGCCTCCCAGATCACCAGATCTAAACCCACTTGATTACTTCTTGTGGGGTTACTTAAAGAACCAAATTTACAAGCGAAGGTACGATAACCTTGACGCGTTAAAGGCTGCAGTTAGGGAAAAGATAACCCAGATAGATGGTAGGACCATACTTAAGACAGTTCGAGCAGTTGAAAAACGTGCCCAAAAATGTATTGAAGAACAAGGTGGTGTTTTCGAGCATCTTCTTTAAAAAAAATTGTTATTGTATTTTGTAAGATTATAAGTTGATGTTGAAAATAAAGTTTGTCGATACAATTTAATTGTTTCAGATTGGAGGCCATAACTTCAACAATTTGTAACCTAGGAGAAAAGTTATTGTAAGCTTTTTTGTTTAAAATTTGATGCTTTAACAGAAAAAAATATAATATACAGGGGTTTCCATTTAAAAAAATGTTATTTTACTGAAAAAAATCAAAATAACGACTCTCAATTTTTTTTTTTATTTCTCATTTATACCAGCGTTAAAAATGCTACTAGTTTGCTAATTCAAACAACTTTGTATTTTCACTAATAACAAAGTTACTAATGGTGGACACTTAATTTGGATAACCCTGTATATAGTATAAAAAATTAAACATCCTTAATATGGATCAGCTACTTGAGTTGGAAGAATTTAATTTTATGTATTATATCGTTTAAGAAAATATTTATGTAATAAAACTTTGTTTTTTTTCCAGGAAGAAGTTCCTTATTCAAAAAGTATTTTATCGTAAAAAAACTTTGTATTTATAAAAGTATTCAGAGACATTAACGTTCCACCGCATAGACGCCAGGCGACGCAAAATGTAAATAACAGCTTTTTTAGTTTTTTTGGCAAACAGTGGGACGCCTCAAATTTTGTATATCTCGATTGGTGTCTCTCAATATATTATCCAAAGCTTTTTTTATAACATTCTAGCAAAATAGCAGAGGTAGAAAAATTATCCGATGAGCTGGCAACGCCGCAATCTAGGTGACAAGAATGAAAAGATCGTATGTCTATCCTGGGGTAACGACGGAGTCATTTAGTACGTCAGACCGGCAGTTTTTCAATCGTCATTTGCATTTTTCAAGCAGTGTGCAACGACTTCGAGAAAAATTTCGCTACGGATAGTCTTCTAGAGTCTAATAGAGTATATTTCAATAGTTCTCTTCGTGGCCATGTTATCTCTACTCGGGTCGTTAATTTGAACTTCGTATCATTTAAAATCATTATGGCAATGTACACAGCCGTTGGTATTGTGGTGGAACGTTCGTTAAACGATTCAAGTGATGATTCGGATGAAGATGTTATCCAATGGAGAGAAATAGCAAATGTTCAGATATGCATAATTCAAAATAAAATCACTTGCCTTCAGATGCTATGATTATTTCGAATTGTGTTAAAAAACATTAAATTTCGTGTCACTCATATGCTGTAGCATAACTTCAATCTTTTCTTCTTCCATTTTTTCACATAAAACTGTAGTTGTCAAAAAATGGTAAAATGTAGAGTATAGAATATCGTGGATCAACCGAGCCCGAATGTCGGTGGATGCTGTTGGCACCGGTGGCATATCCACCATCAATATAAAGACAAGTTTGATGTACAGCCGGTCGTTCCAACGTAAATTAAGGGATGCAAAATTGGCCAACCGGTTGCACCGTTAGCTGAACCGGTGAATTAAAGAATATACCTTATATTGGGATTTTTTGATATCTGGTTCTATTTGGCTTTCTGTGTACAATTAAATAGGTTACGTCATTGCTGTCAGATTCTTTTCTTTTGTGTGGGTGGTCAAGCAAAACAAGTTGCGACTAACATCTCGGGGACTTGTGGCTTAATCCGTCTTAAGTCACTGGCGCTCAAAAAATCAATATAAGTATTGCAGCTTTTTATGTAACGTAATATGGGTGCCATAATGTTTTGTTTCCAGATACGGCGTGATATAACCTGGCATTATTTAATTGAGAATTTTCAAATGAGCACACATATAATTCGTTCAGATACAACGTTTTATTAAAGTAAGTATTGTAATCCCGAAAAATTTCGGAAATGATAGCTTAAGTTTTTCGGTGTTATATGACATGTACATCACGAAAAATCATGTCACTTAGCTCCGTTGGTCTGTTGGTCTGTCAGTCTGTAACTCTGTCAGTCTGTCTGTCGGTCTGGCTGTCGATGTCGGTCTGCCTAACGATGTCGATATATCGGTTTGTCTGTCGGTTTGTCAATCCGTTAACCGTTGGCCCATCTAAACCGAGGAAAGTACCACTCGGATTTGAATGAACATTTCACACAAGGCTACTAATATGCCGAGGACGAGGAAGCTTTGCAGTTTTATTAAAATCGGTCTTGGTTTAACTTTTTTTCCAGAGGCTACAATTTGAACATGCTTATTTCGACCATCTGATCAAAGATTGCAAATCATAGACATATGTTTTGTGCTTTTTTTGGCAACTCATCAGGATGGTTTGAGCTTTTGTCTCTGATGGAAGCATAGCAGCTATCCTCTATCCGTGATACAAGGTTTATTGCGCTACCTTATTCTGATAGGGTCTCACTTGTGCTTAATATAATTCTTCATGAACTGTTGACGGCGTTGCATCAGAAATGTAGAGTCAACCTACTTGACGCCATTTTTTTGATTAAAACATATTTTCATGAGACTTCATTATCTGGCCGAGTCAAACCACATATACGTTTTAGTTTTTGTTTATTGTTCGTATTTTTGCTTATATGCCTTCCAGATGACAGTTAATTTATTCTTCTATTTTTCATTCCTATACAGTATTGTTCAAGAATAAAAAATAAAATCGCAATTTTAAGATGGCACCGCGTAAAACGAGAAAATCCCAGAATCTTCTGAGGTAAGCATTACCATTACCCAAAGAGCATCCAGCCCCACCAAAGCGACAAGCGAGCATGAGGTTGCCTGGCACTTTTTTAATGTACTAGATACGTCACCGTCGCCCATCGTCAAAAAAATGTTAATTGTCTTCCGAGAACGCGAAAAACCTACCCAGAACTATTGTTGCAACATGACCGCTAAGTGATTACTAATTCTGCAAGTCCATTGTCTAACCAAATCAGCAACACTGTTTATCGCTAGTAAGAAATAGTAATCGGGCTGCCAGTTTTTTTGGACAAATATAGCGAAAATCTTCGACAGGCATCCTTCAAGCAGAATCAGTACGGGTTTGAGAAAACGATACTCAAAGTCATATAAGAGTTCGTCGAGGATTGGGTGCTGTTTGAGGAATATTCTCTCCTTGGATTTTAAACAAACAATAACGCTTCCTTAAGGACGATTTAACATCTGCATCATGGTATGCTGTAACAGCTGTCATCACAGATTGTGATCGAAGTCAGAAAGATTTTTCTTTCCTGGCCCTATCTAAATATTTAGGCATTTGTGTCAAATGCTACTAAGCAATACGAATAGTAATGAAACGTCGTACAATCACTAACGCCCCATGGTATGTTTCCAACGAGACCCTTCACAGAGAACTTGACATCCATTACCTAACAACAAGCGCAGCTACGTTATAGTCAAGCGGAATCGCATACGAGTAACCACCCATTGTTGCGCGAGTCAGTAGACTATACAGTCGAGCAAGTTCGCAAGCACACAAGGCCGCGACTCGCACTGTGAACAAAATTAAATCGTGCGACTTTAGGTCCAACCAAAATTATAATTTTTCTTCAACAACCAATCCCAAAATTAATTCTAGGACCAATTTAAAATTGCCGAATATTAATTAGCAATGCCAAGCCACCCCTCAAACTGACGCACCTCTTTTTTCTTTGCTCTCCCTCCTTCCTTCCTTAGTTTCTTCTTCCCTTCTTTCCCCCTGACTTTGTTTGGTATCTGGGCAACCAGACCTGACAGACCTACTGACTTACGAGACTTCAACCAAGAGCAAAGGTCCTACGGACCGCTCTGACAGACAATGACGAATAAAGAGTAATGAAACGTGTTTCTCGATTGTATAGCGAATAGCGATTTTACGTATGTACATCAGAGCGGACTAATCTATAATATAGGCCACCAGTGTTATATACAGATTGAAATCTTAATATCTTGCTTACAATCTCTGAATTATTACACGGTGTTTTATAGTAATGAGTATAGTGAACCGGAAAAAATTCAACGTAGAAGAGAAGAAATATTCCTGTCCTTTACCAATAGCGACGTTATGAAGATTATTTATTTGCCTGGTTGTTATATAAGCGCTCTACTTATTTTTGTTTATTTTTGCCCATAGTCTTTCGTATTTCCTCTTTACTCAATAATTCTCATTATAGGTCGTGTATATCGGTTTCACATAATAGAGAAACTATAAGTATGTTTTATTTTCAATTATTCCTTAACTTATTCAGTATCTGTACTAATATCATGTTCGTCCTTTCGGATATTTTTGATTCTCGGTTACTCATTATTTTAATAACCGTCTTTTAAAATACCGGTTGTGAGCAAAATAATGTTCAAAAAGTATATATACATACGTTGAAACTGTGAAACTCATTATTGCAATTCTGGCTAGAATATCGCTATTCGCTGTAAAATCGAGAAAGTAAGCATATTTTTTACAATTATACTGAGTAACACTTAACACAAAAAAATTCGTCAAGTAGGTTGAATCAGCGCTTTCCACGCAACGCTGTCATCAGATCATAAAGGACTATGTTCGGCCCAAGTGCTGAGCTAGCTACATACATGCATAACAAAACAAAATTAAGTGGATCAAGTCAGTCAAACATGCCCATATTAGCACGTAATCCATAGTCCCCATCCATTGGATAACGCTGACGCTAGTTTCAGTCACGATACTACTCGTATAACAACCCTGCCGGCGTTGCTGTCAGACGCAAGGCAGGTATCAGCGTATGAAAGTCGCCGTTTAGTGGCATTTCTATAAGTTATAAAGGCAAATATAATGCGAAATCTTTGATGTGTGAAATATTTACTGGTGCGTAAAATTACTGGGGTTGGCAGCGTATTCATAAACTGCCTCCAACAAAATGAGATTACTTTCCCACACCCATACAACCCCCAACCCCCGGTCTTTAACCTCTACAAAAATTTTCCTGAAAACGATCAGGAGCCTCTGAAACGTCAAAAACGAGGTTTCAGCGATTTCTATATTTTTTCGATTACAATACTTCCTTACCAGTATGCGTGGGAGGTAAAAACAAACTGTCCAAGATTTATTTTATCAAAATCACTTAAATAGATATGGCCAGTAAAGAAAAATCTTTCTGACATCGATAACAGCCTGTGATGACAACTGTTACAACCGACTCTGAAGTGCAAATGTGAAATCCTCACTTCAACGTTCCCAAAGGAAGCGTTATGATCTGTTTAAAGTTCTTGGAGAGATCAGTTCTCAACTGGCACTCAACGCTTAAAGAACGTTTTTGAATGTAAATTTATCGTTTTCTCAAACCTGTATTGGTTCTGCATAGGTGTTTATCGATATGTTGGTCAAAAAAGTGAGACTTAGGTTAATATTTTTTTACCAGCAATAAACAGGGTGGTTAATATAATAATTATCATATAATAATAAAAGGGTGCATCTGGATGAATTCTATCACGAAAAGAACCATTCTGGTTTTAAGATACGCATACCAATGTTTTACAAAATAAAAATGAATGAGAATTCATTCCAATATCTCAACCTCTTTTCGAGGTGAAGATTAAAAAAAATATATTTTTTATCACTCTGTATTATGGAACGGAACATTTTGGGACCTGCGTGTTTTCCAAAACCTAGTGGCGTACAATTTAACCCTTCCTATCCAACAGGCGAGGAAGTAATGTAATCGTGTAAAATTTTGAAAATGAGCTATTATGTTTTTGGGCGTTATGTGCCATGTACGAGTACATTACGAAAAACCATGCCACATTATTTTCGTCGGCCCTTCTGTCTATCGATCTGTCTGTCCGCTAATCCTTGGTCTTTCTATAAATTGGAAAGTACGGATTTTGATGGAGTTTTCGCACAAGGTTATACTACTATGACAAGAATAAAAAATCTTTACGGTTTTTGAAACTCAGCAAAGCGAAATGCAAAAAAACAAAAAACTAAAAATCGACCATACTTTTTTGATGTTTCAGATAGTCTATATGATTTTCGGAGAGGTTAAACATTGGGAGTTGGGAGTTGGAGAGGGTGAATATACAAAAATTAGGTAAATTTTAGACATATTTTGTTTACTATAGTTTTCAAGTCAAATAAATGTCTACAAATTCGGGTATTTAAGACAGATAATAATCTAATGAATATATTGTTTCAAATAGGGCCAGTCACTTTTATGAGTAGATTTTGAGATATTTCGATTTTTCTGAAATTGACGGCCAGGGTACTGACGAAAGTAACATAGGGCTGACAAAATATGCAGTTTCATAGAAAACATATAGAATTTATTAGAACTTTGAACAAATATCTTCGAATCTAATAACTGCACGTCTTATAGTTATAGTAACTATTAACAATAAGTAAATAGGGAATATCTGGTCACAAATGGGACAGTATTCAAACATTTTTCACGAAGATATTTCATAACATACAGCAAATATATTATACACTTGCTGCATGGACTTTGAAGTTGAGTCATTAATTTAATATAATGATTGCAGAAGGAGGATAAACCAAAGACTCCCCCCCGTAAATAAGAGTCATGTCCACAAGTTCAGCATTTTCGTAAACATGTGCCATTTTTTGTTTCGTTTGAGCCACGCAACAAACACCACTATTCACTCACGCGTTACCGACTGACACATTGACTGAATACAACTGAATAAAATTGTAGTAAAAACATCTTGATAAGCGTTTCAAATTCTTTCGCTTTTTTGTTTCCGATGCGATGAACCGATAAGGCGGATTATATCCGAGCACATAATATGTATTATTATTGAGACAGGGCGGTACTCAAACTTCTAAAGGGCTATAACTATGTTACTTTAATTTTACCAGAAAAATGTTAAAGAAAAAAAAACATTTCTTTTGATCAGATCTAATCACCGTTAAAATAAATGACTCAACTTCGAAGTCACCCTGTATATTATAAGACACTCATTCTTTCTTTCCAGCTGCTTGATGACTGTCAGCATCGTCTTATCAACATTGCCAAAACCAAACGTTGCACTTTAATTATTTTCTCTTTGCAAGCTTATGTCCAGTCTTTTTGTAAGTCACTGCTCTGTTTTGTATTCTCCACAGTTTGTATCTGTCTATTACATTTCAAGATATAGTTTGTTTGACATGTTTCTTTTTTTTATTACTTTTTGTTTTAGTGTAGTAGTAAAAGTGGTGGTGAAGCGTAAGCCTAAGAACTAGGTCACCGTTGACCCTTTTTGCCGACCCCGTAGTACCAACACTGTACTCCTCCACAAGCGAACTACCAATAACTAATTATTAAATAAACCAGCTCCAGCAATGCAATGTACCTATGTTGACCCTGCACCGATCTGGTGGTTTTTCTTTTAGTGTAGTATTCTTCTAATTGAATTTTAATAACTTCGCCTTCTTCACTAATTCCTTCTTTTTAGCTATAACTTCACTCACTTCAATTCTATTTTTTTTGACGATCTTTCAACAGATTTTATTATTCTTCTTAACTGCTTTTCAACTCGTTTTTTGGAGATGAGTATTTAGTTGAGTTCAAAGCTTTTTAATTGCTTACTTCTGGACTTCCTCTGTCTTTGGCTACTCTTATCTGTTTCTTTCGGTCTTTGGTATGCGCTTACAATAATTCTACTTTCTTCAGGAACTGGTTGTATTTCTTTATAAGTATTTAGAGGAGTATTCTAATATATAAAATTATGAGTTTGTTTGAACAGTTGCTTTTTTGTCTGTATCTTGATCTTTTCCATTTGTCCTATGTAGTTGCTCGTTGCTCCAAAGGATTTCTTTGCCGTTTCTTCTTTTTTGAGTATCACATCCTTTGTTTTTCTTTGTATCTAGCTGATTTGATGCAGTCGCTTTTAACTAGGCTTTTCCTTTCTTTTTGAATATATATTCTTTAGACACATTCTGTGTTTTTTGTTTTTGGGAGGCATAAACTGTAATGAGTAAAAGATCTAGCGATCTAAACAAAAAAAACCAGTACCGTGGAAGCCCGTCAGTCCATTGACGCAGTATTAGACAAAGGACTCACGCCAAAGTACTGACGAAACTGACCTTATTTTGAGAGTATAATTGGAATTAATGTTTCTTTTGGTATTTTCCAATATCAAAAAGCTGTGTTATAACATATTGTTAACTACTCGTACATATGAATCAAAATAAAACTGAAGTTTGTAAAGAAACATCGCCTCACCACAGTACTGATATTTTGACTGGATCGGCACGTGTATTCAAAGCAACCACGACTCTAGCACTGGCTTAGTATGGGAAACTGTCAAAAGGCACGGTCTGCAGCTCTCTTCACTACCGACGTTGAAATTTAACAGAGATGCAATCTCGAGTCGGTGATATTTGGCGAGAATTTTAAATTTGAACAACACAAAACGGACTGACGAATAGAACACAAAATTTCTAAACTTTTTATAACTAACGGTGGGAATCACAGATTGTAGTGAAATAGCAAGTTTTCTTAGATTAATTGTAATGTTCAGTAGACGGTCACTTGATTGTACGGTTTTGGGATTGTGACATGTGGCGACCAAATAAAAGACTTTTAGTTGCTTTGAAGTAAATTTAAATATAAACAAAATTTAATAAAACTTCATATGTATTGATTGAAGACATTGAGTTACCCATTTTTTGTAGAATCACCCATATATCAATTTTCTGTCATTAGTAGATTTATACGTATTTCACACTTCTAAGATTTCTCCGTACATTTTCGTTCAAAACTTAAAATGAGAGAGAAATATCTGCGATACGCATATCTTTCTGGGTCGCAGTCTCCCCCAACGTTGAAGTACTGGGAGATGGGCGACGTTGCGAAATGGATTTCTAAGGGCGTGTTTCAGTGAGTTGATTCGTTAAATTCTTCTGTTTTACATGTTCATACCTAATTTTTTTCTCCGGGGGTCTAACTTGTGCCTGACCGATGAAAGCGTTGAGTGGGATGTGCAGAGTCAACATACGTCAACATGACAATTATGTTATTCAACATATTTACCATAATCATATAATTGTGAGAATCTTAGAAAAGGAGCTGCTATTGCATCAACAAAACAAAGGTGAATGAATGAAATCGTTGCACACGTTGGCAAAAAAGCTGCTATATCTGGTGAACACATACCTAACCTTACCCACAAATACATTATCTCAACCAGGAGGGTTGCTATGGTAGATCAGTAGAAACAGGAATGGAACCGTTTTTGCAATAACAGGAACAATGTATACGTATATCACAATACACCTCTCTTTGCCTACTACATAAGCTCGCTGACCAAAGTCATACAATCAGACGTTACATATCAGATGTCTCTTTGACCATGCCAAAATCTATTTAGTTGCAAGTATAACGAAGCTACCAATGAACTGATTAGTGTCCTTGTCGCTGCAGAGGTTCATTTTCCCCTGCATCACATATCACTAATGATTTTGGGCTGCAGTAGCAACACAATCCAAACGATACTATGACATTTTTCAAATCAAACGTTTGATTTTAGAAGTAAATAAAACCTCTTGAAGACACCTAGAGCGAATCAGAGCAAGAACGTGTTATTCGGTGAACTAGATGTGATACTGGTGATTCTTCCTGTGTAAGCCCCCCTATACCTCTGCCAACCCTTGTGTGGCGACGTTATGTTCATCGAAATATCTGATGAGCATGACTACAATTCAAGTCACTTTGATAGGTAGCGCGGATCGTGTGTCCCAGTGCTCTTCCTAGTCACCCTCGTCGTGTTAGTTATTAGATGCTGTGATATGGCGAATACATCAAGAATCTTCAAATTATCTTGTGTGTGCTTAAACTACTAATCGTCGCTGAGTAGGTATATTCACTCAAAACCTTTAAAAACCTACTTGCAATTTTTTCATTAAGCATAATAATGTCTAAAAAGTTGCAACACCTCGTAAGTATAATGGAAACAGGACATTTTCGGACCCAGGTTTCCATAAACGTTTTCATATTCGTACGTACTGAATCTCAAATTTCCTTGTCATCATTTTGTAAAACCATTTTTGTCTGTTATATATTGTTAAACCCTCTTTTGTGGACAAAAGAATAACACAATTAGCGATCGACTGCACGGGCGACCTTTAGCAAAAGTAAAATGATCAAACCGCAAATTTATTTTTTATCGACATTCTATTCACGTTAATCCATAGGAAATTCTGATTTAATTCCCTTAACTCCGTTTCTTACTGGTGAAACAGCAATAGGTCAGGAACCTCTACCACCACCCTGTAACCGTACTAAATACCAATACCAGGACAATGCACGGTTATTCACCCCAATGCGATGCCGTCATATGTCTAGCATCCTTCCCTGAAAATAACAAAAATCGAACTCCCCCTGGCAATTCCCCTTAACTCCAACAACTCCCATTGTCCGGCGGATATTCTTATCCTTTAACTATCGTGTCCTAATAAAAGGTTAAAGCTCTTCCTGTGCTGATTTTCATCGATGGTGGGTGGTGAAAATTTGATCCACAGTCTAGCGACTACCAGAAGTAAAGTCACTCGCCTAATAACCTTCCATTGTTGTCGGGTAGTCGAAACGTTTTCAAATGGGTAGGCAATGGGGACTAAGAATATGAGCCTATTTAGCTGACTTCATTTGTTTAATTCATATGTTAAACATGTTCCTAGTTGAACTTTTTTTCTGAAAGAGGCTGATTTGCTAATGTAATACTTTCTGAATTGATAACGCGTAGCGTGGGTAGTGGAGAGTCAAGCTACTTCACGCAATTTTTAGACAGATGGAAGCACCTATAACCTGCCTCAGGCAGCATGGATGGACAATGTCGCGAGGTCAGCCTTTCCTGTCCACAAGGTTATTACGTAGAAAACCTATCTGTCAAAAAAAAAACGATAAAATGTCAACTTGTTGGAGTGAACGACAGCTAGTTTCTAGTTAACATGTTGTAGGGGAACCTACATAATGTCATAAAACACCTAATACCTCTGAGGAAGTGTGAAATTCTCCAGGAACGCGGCATTTATTTATGCCAAAGTTATTAGTTATCTCAGCAATTAGAAAGCTTTTGTCGGTTCCTTATAGAGATGGCCGATATCGTTATCCTAGGATATCTGTGTATCTTATATAGTTACTTTTTGATATCAATGATTTAAAGCCGTGACGAGATCACGAAATCGCATGGAACCAACTACCAAAGTATA
The DNA here is from genome assembly GCA_963669975.1 of Acanthoscelides obtectus. Taxonomy (NCBI): domain Eukaryota; kingdom Metazoa; phylum Arthropoda; class Insecta; order Coleoptera; family Chrysomelidae; genus Acanthoscelides; species Acanthoscelides obtectus. The sequence goes on from CAVLJG010000001.1 coordinate 37,355,982, forward strand.
CAGGGTGATTCAGAAGTCGTGACCAAACACACAGAAACGCATTTTGAGGGCGTCTTCTATGTAACATTTTTTCCTCGACGGTTTCATTAAAAAGATACGGGGTGTTGAAGTTTAAAAATAAAAAACAATTTTTTCAATATCTTCAAAACCGGACTTACCTAACTATTGTTCACATTCAAAAGTCTTCGCTTAAGATTACATTTTTTTTTATACTCCAACTACCACGAACGCCTAAGGCCTAAGCACCCATTGGGTACCGTGGGGCTATAGGGGGATACATGGGAAAAGGGGGGGAACGCCACACGGACTCTTTCGAGGGGAAACGTGTCCATGCAACATGCACACATTCTGGCTCCGCCTACGAGATCTGCCGGGTGGTACCTCCGCGTTCGACAGTCAGAGACCGTCTACCACCTACGGACAATCACAACATCCATAGCCAAGAGAAAAATTTCTCCTGCGACGGGACTCAAACCCGCACAGCGCACGGCGATTGATCACGAGACCGAACAGTCTACTAGTGCGGCCACCGCTGCTGCATGCACCAGTGGCGGAAATACAGGGGACTAGTGGCATCATTTTTCCAAATAAAAATAGTACGCCACGGTTTTTTTTCGAAACACGCAATTTTTTTAATGTTGCCTTTAATTTGGTACTAATAATTACACATGTGCTTTTTTCATAGACTGCATTGTTTTCGTAAAAATGAAAAAACAAACTACATGATCAAAGCTCTATTTCAGTAACTGTTCAAAAAGACCACCATGCTGACGGATACAAGTGCGGCATCTTTTTAATAACGAAAAACGTACTTCCGCAAAATTTGTTGTGGCTTGAATTTGATGAAACGCATTATCTATTCTTTCTTGTATTAATTCAGCATATACTAGTTGTTTAAAAGCGCCTCACAAAAAGAAATCCAGGTGGTTTAAATCAGGAGATCTCGCAGGCCAATGTGCGAGTCAATGTCTGCCAGTCCATCGTTGTCTAAAATGATTATTTAACCATGCGGTTAGGTCACGACGAACATGCGGTGGGGACCGTCGTGCTCTCGATGCTAATGGAACATCATCTAACACATTTTCTATGTAATTCTCTAGAAAAGCTAAGTGTGAGTTTGTATTTAAACGGTGTGGCTATACAGTTCGCCATTGAAAATGCCGCACCAGACAATTCTAGAAAATCTGTGTTGAAACCCTGTGGATTCTTACAGAACGGGGATTTTCTAACGACCGAATATATTTACCATGAGAATTAAAGGTTCCACTCCTCAGAAAAGCGATCCATCTGACCACAAAACCAAATCAATAAAATCTGCATTTTGATTATACATTTGCAGTAACCACTCACAAAAATTTGGCCGTTGCACTTCGTCGCCGGGTTGCAGACATTGCACATTTTGCCGATGGTAAGGATGTAAAACTTTTCAATTTAAACTTCTCCACGCAAGACTTTGGGAATATGGTAACTGAGCTGCAATCCACCTAGTTCTTGTACTAGGATCGTCCAACGTCAAATTAATCACTTCCAGTTCCTCTTGAACAGTATACCTCTAACTCCGTAAAGTTTCATATTCCATAATGCCGAAGTCTTAGAAATGAACGCGTGAAAACCTATGGGGTAGGTTGGCGCCTGTTAGGAAATCTACGTTGATACTCCGAACAAGCCGCTAAAGCATTTCCATTACAGAACCCGTACACAAAAATAATATCGGCGTACTCATCATTGCTAAATTCCATTTCACAACACTCGAAAATAGAAAAAATGGACTTTTGACTTAACTTTAACAAAAAAAAAATGTAGTAGTAGTAATGATAACAACCGTATAACACAAAATTATGACAAACTATCTCCCAAGGAAAGGTCAAGTTGGTGTCAAGGCCTCCTATTTTATTTTGAAATTAATTGTATCTCGGTACTTCATGAATGATCTAGCTTGTTTTATTTTTATTTTTATGAAAACAGTGCACTCTAAGAAAATTTAAGATAAAATTCGAAAAATCACGCGTTTCGAAAAAAAAACTGAGATACTATTTTTATTTGGAAAAATAATGTCACTAATCCTCTGAACGTCCGCCACTGGTGCACGTTAATTTTAAGTAAAGACTTTTGAATGTAGAAAATACTTAGATGAATCCACATACCAAATTTTAGTTCATTCCAGTTGACGGTTTTGAAGATATTAACAAAATGCTTTTATTTTTAAATTTCAAAACCCCGTAGCTTTTTAATGAAGCCATCGAGGAAAAAATGTTACATAGAAGACCCCCTTAAAATGCGGTCCTGTGTATGATATTTCATATTTGGTTACGACCTGTGAATCACCCTGTATAAGGCACGATATCGATTATAGGCCATAGCAGTCTTACGGTGGTATATGATTCTTGACCTTAGCGGCTATCGCGCATGCACATCTGACGCACATTCAAACATAGAACGGCCTAACTACATTTTCTTAAATATATTATATTGAATGCATTTACTTATCAATTCTTCCAAGTTGGAACATCCTGACTGCACTGTGTACCTATAATTACTGAATATATTGTCCTATCTTCAAATATTACCAGCTTCCAAACACAGAACGTCCTAGCGTTAAATTACAAATTTTAATAAACTGGTAATTAGGACGTTTTAACTAAGGAGGGCAGCGGGATAGTCCCGTGAAGCACCTAGTTCCCGAAGTCGTGATCACGTCACGCTTTTTTATGGTATTTAGTAACAGCTGCGATTCGAGATATAGAAATATCTGTTACTAAGTAACCACTAGTTCCTTAGTCTGTTTTCATCATCAAGTACCTTACTCAGCATCATCCTCCCAAGAGGTTTTATATCAACCCATTTGACCTCATTTAATGCCTAGCAAAATTGTCAGCAGTAAGCCTCTCAGTCCCAGCTGTCACAGGCTGTCAACCCATCTATACTCGTGTACCAAAACGGGGAAAAGTTGCATAACACATCGATACGCTACTGATATCGGGACGTGCCTTTGAATCAGCAAAAAATACTCAGCGTCAACACTGGCGGAAGCTATGCTTTGTAACTGACTTCCGTTTTGGTACTAGGCCATACTATATTCGAGTAGTGTATCAAGAGTATTCCCCTTCTACGGTGACATCATCTGAGTCAATTGGACGACGGAATCAATATTATATATTTGGTGACTCATGACTAATGTGCTGTTATCTGTGGACTAAGGAGTAGCATAGTGAGAACAATCATTTTCATGTTTTTGAAAATCGATTCAGTTAGCGAACAGTAATTGTGAGAAAATTTATAATTATTGTCGCTATCATGGAAAGGGTCGCCTGAAGATTTCGACACAAAGTTACAACCATCATATAGACGAAAAAGCAGTTAAGCTTTCAAGAGTGAAGGATGCTGCGGGATCCAAGGCGGTATTGATGAACTCCTATCCAATCCATCGGGAATGAACGAGCTGTGGGAATGCAATCCCCAATCGGAAGTTGAACTGATTCGATCTCCTAGTGAACCTACTGTTAGCAATCCGTATACTTTAATTTGACCTATCAGCAACGTTCAGTGCAACGACTGTCACGCTAATCGGTTCCCAACAAGGGAGAGGCAGAAGAATGTGCTTGAGAGGGATGGAATGTTTGTATCACCCACACACCGTCGCTTGTTAATGCTGACGTCATCGTAAACAAGTTACTGTTTTGTTCACGGAAATTTCGAATGTCAGATGAAACACTTCACCACCCACATATCAGCAGGGGTGTATTGTTATCGCAAACTTCTATATTTTCAAAGATATGGATGTCTGTATGCTCTTTACGACTAACTGGCATGCCCTTATTTAGGAAGCGTGAAAAAGAAGGTGATATAAGTTGTTTACGTACAGCACACATTCTGAACTAATCTAAATAAAACTAACTGAGTGACGCTTACGATTCGACACAAGTTAGTTATAATCTTACCTCCCCCCTTCCCGCTGTTAAGACGGATTTTCGTCTGAGATATCTTAGCTGGTGCCAAACACGTCGTTTTTGAATGTTTGACGTTCATAATTGAGGTAAGGTATCTTTAATGTTTGTAGATAACTTCCCAGTCTCTATTTAGGAGAAAAGTACAACTACAACGTCTAATACATCAAAAACGTATACACTGATTATTATCTTATTATTCGCTCTTTGACAGTTGACAGGTATGGTACGCTCCTCTTGAAATCGTGCGTACGATCAACTACTTAACTAGGTCAGAAGCTAATTTTAACTTAGGTGAGAAAATCGGTAGTTCGTAAGCAACTATAGTTAAACGCTTGCTTTGTGACTAATCACTTGACATATCAATAGTAAAATCCATTTTGGAGGAGCGCTACTCAAATGTAAAGGAATGTTAAGGGACGCAATATTGTGTTCTTGACCATTACAGTCTGTAGCTTTATTATTACTGCGTGATTTCAGCAATATGGGACCTGCAAGCCTGTAGCCTTTTTATCACTGCATCATCTCAGCAGTTTGGGATCTGGCGGTGTGTAGTTTTTCATCACTGGGTGATTTCAGCAATGTGGGATCTGTAAGTCCGTAGCTTTTTTATCACCTCATTAAATCAGCAATTTGAGTCCTGGCAGGCCGTAGCTTTTTATCATGGTCTCATCAGATTAGGTCCTGACAGTCTGTAGTTTATCACTGCGTGATTTCAGCAATTCGGGTATGTTAGTCTGTAGCTTTTGTATCACCACGCCATCCCAGAAATTTGAGTCCTGGCAGTGTGGAACCGTTTTATCACTGCGTGATCTCAGCAATTTGTTTACCTAACAGTCTGTAGCTTTTTTCTCAGTGCGTGATCTCAGCAACTTCGGTACTGACAGTCCCTAGTTTTCTTGTCAATCCATGATCTCAACAATTTGAAATCTGGAATTAGAAGTTGCAGTAATACTGTAAGGCGATAATAGGCGCTGAAACAATATTTTTTTTGAAATCAGTACACTGGAGCGGAGTCACAGAAAAAAATCAAAATAACCCCAAGATGACACATGACAGTTAGGCATGATTATTACGCAAAAATTGCAATTTTTGCAATTGTGAAACGGTTGAGTAGCTGCTACTCTTCTTTTCATAATGGGTTACTCCAGAGCAAGTCAACGAGAGGTTCAAAACCTTTTTTTATACCGAAGCAGCTGCGCAGGCAGAAGGCTGAATGCCAGGACACCGCGCCTGTCATGAGGATCCCAATGAAATTTTGTTAATCCGATTTTTGAACTGTCTAACGTTAGTAAAACTGGGAAAAGCTTTCTCTTGTAGATTGCTCTACAGGCTCTACACCCTCGGAACAAAGGAGCCGTCGTATCGGCCAGTTCTGGATATACGGAGTTCTATCCGGTTAGGATGGGAGGCCAAAGTCAGGCGGGTCTGTCTGGCAGGCTCATCGCTCTGACGACCAGAACCCGTTGGTGTAGCGGTAGAAGAGAGCCAGATTGCGGACGGCCCGCCAACGCGAAAAGGTCTATTGGAGAAGAGTCATCGAAAAAATATATTAGCGTTTTTATGTTATTGAACATGGCAATTGATGAAACCAGATTTTTCGTTATTTCGTTGATTCGTGGTTAATACTCGTATCAATCGAATGCAGTTGATAAAAGCAAATCTTCAAAGCTACTTACCTTCTGTCGTTACTACTCTTGACCTCACCAGGTCAGCTTTGTTCGCAACCAAAATTACTGCTCTTGTGCTGATTGTATCCAGCGTCCAAAGATTCTGCAATATGTTCTCAGCTATCTCCAAGCTCGACCTATCGGCACTGCTGTATACGACGCAGTAGGCATGCGGGTCGGTATATTTCCTTATACAGCTATCAGGCTAAAAAAAAGCAACATTTCAGACCTCATTTTTATAGTTTTCAAATGAGTTCGCAGATCTGTTAAAGCACATTTTGATAAGAAGGTTTTTTATACTGTGGTCTTCTGAAAGTGTCATGAGCTTTCAATAGTTCGTCATTGCGCAGCTAGTGGCAGAGCATTATACCGAAATAAGACAGCACACAGCGCCATCTATTATCAGAATTGATGATCTAGGCTTTGCTGGTGATCAGTTGCAAAAAGCACGAAACAGATGTTGTTCGCGGTCTGTGGTCAGACGATGTTTTGAGTATTACATTGTTAACCCGCTTAACTGTCTTATCCTGTATTTATTTCTATCATTTGGGGAAAAATATAACTAAGCCTCGCAAAAATTTATTGAACAAAAAAATTTTCAAAAGTCCTGGGAGACAAACAAGAGGAAATTAGTTGATACTATCCCCCAGCTAAATGGTTTCCAGCTAAAATTTAAATAAAAAAAAATCATCTTGCTGGGTGCTTGGCTATAACAAAATGGTGGAATTCATTCCAACACAAGAGAAGGGAGTCTCTCGAACGAAAGGCTACCCAACTGGAAGGTAGAACGCTCGAACAGTGATGGTTCTTGGAAATGGGGACTGCTCTTCGTAGACGTGAGTCCTACTTATAGACCGTTTCGGAGTGTTAATGCAGATAATTCCCCTCAGCACGATGGTTTGAGTGTAGCTGTAATAACGGCTAAGTCCCCAAGGGGGTGAGAAAAGTGGCCCGACAACAAAATTCCCCAGTGGAGGCCGATTTCTATCAAAATCTCCACAACCCGGCAAAACTCAGCACTAGGTGTGAAATTATCTCACTAACGTAAGGTTGGGGCTGCTGAGCTGCTACACGAGGGCACCAAGTCACGTACAGCTCTCGTATTTACGGTCGATGGAACTTACAATCAATTATGAGTTTAAACCTCACAACGATTATTCTATAATGAAACAAGTCCCGCTCCGTGGTCATCCTTGCGTTGACCATACCGCACGCCCTCTATTGTCGAACAGACAGATCAACCACATCCTGACAACGGCTTTTAGGGAGTTTTAGAGAGTTGAGTACGATCCTCCACCACAGAAGCGTTAGAACAAACGAAGTGCTTTGCGATAAAAATAGAATTCAACATTTTTAAGAACTGTTGTAAAATTATTATTCTAAATAAGAAAAACTTTGTAATAATTTACTTTATCAAGATGTAATTAATTACCAATAACCATAAAAAGAAACTGTAACAGCACTTTTTATAATATCTTAGCTAGAATCCTTGCTGATGTCTCGAAAACGCATTATTTTAGTGGCTGGGCTAAAACTGATGAAAACCATCGCAATTTCGCCCCATTTTATTCAAAAACCGAGCATCTATCCAGATCACAGATGCGTAACTATTTATTTTCTAATAAATATAATTCTTGTAAGTATTTCAAAAACGGGACATTTCCGCAAAACAAAATATGAAGATTGGGCTCAAATCATCAACTTACCCAATTTTTAACATTTTGAGTATCGTTCATGGTCATTGAAAATTAAAATGTTTGCGGTCCTAATAACCTCTATAGTAAGTATTTGGGGTCACTAAAACTGAATTTGAAGCTATTCTGAGTGAGTCTGATCCCGATTATGATGTACATCCTATTATTTAGTTTATAATATAGTTATATTATACAGGGTGGAGCATTGAAAACGAAACAGACGCATTAACTGGCAGCTCAATTACTTTGCTGCCAAATGCATTGATCTCCGCTAATGATGATGTATTAGTTTTATTTAAGCTTTAAATCAATAAATCTTTAAAACTACTGAACTGAAGTACATTAATTTTATATTCTTATAAAGGGAATTGAAAGACCTTTAAAATAAAGTATCACTCGACCCCCCTTTCCATTTAAGATTTTAGGGTTGGTGTCACCCCCGCCCAGGGGGCTGCACGTGTTAACGTGATTTTTTGCCAAACTTGTGTCCCCTCGAAAACAAAATCAAGGGTCTGAACGTTTTTCCAAAAAAAAAACTAAGCTGCCAGTAAATGCGTCTGCTTCGTTTTCGATGCGCCACCCTGTATAATATATAATTTTAATTTAATTTGTAAGATTAAAAGTAAACATTGTAAATCTGTGCGACTTTGAGGTGTTAAAAGTCTATTTTCATTATCGGTATCTGCATGCCAACGAAGGTCTGTATAATCAGGTAATCTGGGGCGCCTAATTTGAATATCATTATGTAGGCATTCTAACGTACCGTGGTGCCAAATCTAGGTAAACATCGGTAAATAACAAGTCACACGGGACCACCCGCGAATCCTGGTGCTAAATTCAGAATCCTCGCACCGGATTTACTGGGGAAACAAGCTTCCATCAATATCATAGTCGCGTCGCGCACACTTTTTGAAAACGTTTTATTGGTATTTTCTGATAAATAGAATTCTCGAAGCGGAACATTGCTGGGCTGAATGGACCCCGAATTCGAGTTCAGCTACTCAAAGTACGTACTACAAGCATAGTTAGACCCACAGTCTCGACTCACCTATTGTTGACGCTTTATGTAATGATTCTAGTCACAAAAAATTTAAATGTCTTAACTGTGGCCCAAATAACACTTATCGTACGTACGTGTATTTAGGCTCACACAAACGGAATCCGGAATCTGTATGTACCTGGTCCCGTTTAAGCCGCAGAGAACCAATAGCCTACATTTTCTCGCTAAACATAAAGCTTAGACAGCTCGTGTCATGGAAATTTTCTGGGTAACATTCTGTAACACCACCCTGTATAATGCTAAATTTATAATACTTACCGATAAATCTGACGAAGCGAAATCTATGAAGCATAGCTCTGACTCTTCTCCAGCTAAAAGGACGGAAACTGATTTTTCCCCGCTGTCGTCATCTGAAAATAAATCGCTCTATCAGCAATAAGTTCCACTGGCTACCAACATGAAACAAAATTCTAGCTCGTCAGTTAAAGCGACTGCTGGAGAAACTTTCTTATATTGTATAAAAATAAACTTCAGGATAAGACCGACTCGATGGTCTTGTAGCTGCACGCTTTCAAGCATGTACAGAATTGATGATCGTCTATTATTTAGTATTACGATATAAAGCCATATAAATAGGTTACATTTTTTAAATGAGACGCCTTATGTACAGAGTGTTCAGTATAGGGATGGCACCGATTCATTGTCAACAATGTCGAAGCATATCGGTCTTGGCTCAGACACTGTTCCTGTTGTAACGCCGTCGTATAATTGGAACTCTGGCTACCAGCGAGAGACACTCTCTTACATCAAATAAAAGATTCGCGACGCCAGACCCCTTCCATGGAAGTTCATGACTTGGCCTGACAAACGCTAGGATGGTTCTTGACTCGTCGATAGGCAAATAAATACCCGACCGGATGGCGAAAGCCCAGTGGAGTCTACAGACACAGTCGAGCTGTGGACAGTGAGCGCGGGACTGAGATGAAATCATAGTCCAGTCGGCATAGCATTAAATTTTTTATAAAGGTCTAAAGCTCTAAGCTGTAAGTTGTATACTATAGCTAGAAGGAAACGGCCACGCATAGGTGCATCGTGAGGATTAATGAGTTAATGTGTCGATGATAATTCCACTGGATTCTTGTCTCGAATACACTTACTTGAGATTTAAAGCTAGAAATTAGTTGCGCGTCATTCTGGAAATTACATATGCAAATTTGCTGAATTACAAAAATGAGAGAGATAAGAAATAATTATACCCACTGTACACTGTCGAATTACGATTCAAATACATGCTAACAGTAATAACACACAACGCAGGCGCGGTCGTGATTTCCCGTAATTCTCTTCAAACTTTTTGAAAACACAAAAAAAAACGCAAAAGTTGTAATTTATGACCTTGAACATAACCTGTCTTCAGAAACGATAACATATAAATAACCCGTCGGGCACAGCTAATAGATATACTTCATAGGCAGCATATTCAGTATAAGGGTTTTCTCACACAGCAAATATCAATGATTTTATACACATGCAGATCAATACACATTATCATCCAGATGCGATCTTGCTATTCAACCAGCTTCCTTCTCAGAGATGAAAACTACAGACAACTCGGCTTCACAAAGCATATGCAACGAGCAATGCGTGTAGTTGAGCCATTCCTCCATAGATGGACGCTCACAACGATCCTAGTGAGCAAACCTCGAATGACTGTTTGCACCCTAAAAACTACCTAGTCTGCAAGATGACATTCTATAGGTTTTTTTGACATTTTATGTTTTTTACATAATACCCGTGCGGCAGGGTTATGCCGTAAAAAACCTGTATAATGTCAACATGCTGGTTAGATAGCACCTAGTGTGCAAATATTTCAACCCGCTCTTGCTCGCTATGAGCGCTGTGGGAATCACCCATAGCGTCACCTATGAAGGAATGACTCAACGACCATGCTGCAAGTCAGTTCGCAAGCATGCTTCGTTGGCTGGGGAGTGAGAAAATAGTCTGTAGAGTATATCTCCGAGAAGATGTGACAGGAAGAAAAATGGTTCGAGAAACGGAGTAGCAAGATTGCATCTGGATGATTGTGTGTATAGGTCTGCATGTATATAAATCGGGCAAAATATGTATATATATACTTCGAAGTTGAGTCATTTATTTTAACAGTGAGTAGATCTGATCAAAAAAATGTTTTTTTCCTTTAACATTGTTCTGGTAAAATTAAAGTAACAAAGTTATAGCCCTTTAGAAGTTTGAGTACCGCCCTGTCTCAATAATAATATTATGTGCTCGTGTTTGGCAACAACGGATATAATCCGCCTTATCGGTTCATCGCATCAGAAACAAAAAAGCGAAAGAATTTTAAACGTTTATCACGATGTTTTTCGTCAGTCGGTAACGCGTGAGTGAATAGTGGTGTTTGTTGCGTGACTCAAACGAAATGAAAAATGGCACATGTTTACGAAAATGCTGAACTTGTGGACATGATTCTTATTTACGGGGGGGAGTCTTTACAAAATGCTGCCGCGGCATCACAGATTTGTGCGAATCGGTTTCCCAATCGAGTGCAACCAACCCCTCGTGCCTTTGTTAATATAGTACAAAGGGCTCGTGAATCAGGTGACTTAAGACCTCACAGGGGACCTCACGATCAAATACAGGTCCGCACTGAAATACTTGTCGGGAGGATACTTTATAAAACAAGGTAACATTTTTTTTTGATTTTTTTTTATTTTTACACACATATTTTGGTTTATCTTCCTTCTACAATCATTACCTGAAAATTAATGACTCAACTTCAAAGTCACCCTGTATATATATGTATAGGTGAAACATTAAAGCTTCCGCCTTTTGTTGGGTACTTCGACAAAAAATTAAGCAAAGAGGACTTTATACTTTTTTTATTCTCTCTAGCTTTCAATGGACTTTGCCATCATCATCAGGAGCTGCAATTACATTGATAACAGTAGCAACAATAGTGTAAAATGAATTTAAATTGACTTGACTTACAGTAGTATGTCAGGATGTTGCTAATTGTTGTTTACGTTCAGGATGAGGGAAACACCCAGTAACATGGTGAAAGCTGGATAGATGGTACAATGGTCAAAATTATATAAAATACACACAACTGTGTGACAAGAACAAGTTAAAAACAGATTTAAAATTTTTAGAACATGAAAGCATTACATCGTGAAGCCACTTGATGATTGCACAAAATGGTGGACATGGAATAATGAGTGAGATGAACCCTTTGACAGAAGGCCGAAGGTTGTCAATGTCTGTGTAGAAAGATGGAACGAATTGTGGGCGTGTGCTACGTAGCCAAATCACTTCAGATGATGTGATTTTCAGAATGTGTTATGTAAGAAATTGTTAAACCGACCAGAGGCAGTTGAATTAACTATATTTTAATTAATGGGCAATTAAATTAACAATTATTATTAAATCGAGAGGAGAAAATTATTAGAATTTGAGTGGAATGAAGTTTATTGGTGGAATAGACCAAGAAGCAGATTCCATTTATGGTTGTGAAGAGTCAAAATTTGGTGAGATATGTAAGTGCTCCAATTTTTCGCAGTTTAGCAAATATGAGTAAATGACACTCAGTTGCTTAACATCTGTCTTTTTGTTGATACAGTTGTTATTCATGAAAATGTGGGACATTTCCAGGAATAAACGTTTGGATAGGTGTTTTTCTTTATCAAGAACTTTGATACTTGTGTAATTCATAGAGTGCCCTGTTGTGTTAACATGAGATGCTAGAGCGCATCTTTCAGGATGAAGCCTAGAATCACTTTTGCGTGATGTAATCCTTCCTTTAAGAGATCTGGAGGTCTGACCTATAATATATATATATATATATATATATATATATATATATATAACTTGAGACGTGGTCATTGTCGTCTAGACCAGTTAGGTGAAAAATTAAAGCTTCCGCCTTTTGTTGGGTAATTGTCGAAGTACCCAACAAAAGGAGGAAGCTATATATATATATATGAGAAAATTATTACTAAACATGCTGTCCATGAAGTAAGTATATCTATTACCTGCGCCAGACGGGTGATGTCCTTTCTGAAGACAGAATATGATCAATGCTATATCTAAGGTTTTATTTTAAAATCCATGCCAGCTTGCATATATGTAATTGTCGGGAAGAAGCATACATCTCAAGTAAGTACTATTCGTCATTATTCGTCAGAGCGGTCCGGTGGACCTTTGTTCTTAGTTAAAAGTCTCGTCAGTCTGTTGGTCTGTCAGCTCTGGCTACCCAGATACGAAACATGTTTAAGCGGAAAAGGGAAAGAAGGAAAGTAAGGAAGAAAGAAATAGAGCAAACAAAAGAAGTAAATCATTTGAAATAGCTTATTGCTTTGACTACTCGAATTATTTTGTAACTCCCAAAAATAATTTTGATGGGTATTGTATACTGAAATAATTTTGGTTGGTCTGAATTTACAATTTACTTTTGATCACAGTGCGAGGCGCGACCTGGAATGTTTGCGAACGTGCTCGACTGTGTAGTCTACTGAATCACGCAACAGAGGGTTGCTGTGCGATTTCGCTAGATTATAACGCCGCTGCGCCTGTTGTTTTACTTAATCCCTTAGATATGGAATATCAAGATCTCTGTGAATGATCTCATTTGACACGTATCAAGGGGCGTTAATAAGTGTATTAGAGACAAGAAACCAAGGCAATTATCATCAACACAGGTTATTAGCACACAAATCCCCACTAAACCATAGTAGCTCAAGCGTCATGACATTTAGGCGACACGTACAGCTACTCAACTAGTTCATATCGAATGAAGAACAGCTGGTTCAAATTGACATCTTATAGGACAACCGACATAAACTCACAAAAAACCGACATCATGTCATATTTCAATATACGTAATAACCCTGTCGTACGAGCAGAGCGTTTATTTCCAAAGTAGAGTCAACAATAACTCAAACAAGAAATAGGCTCTCCAGTACCTAATACCTCGTTTTTAAAAATGTTCATGGTTAGAATACCGCCAGTAGCAACTTCTTGATTTAGTAAAAAGATTAAATATCTATTTTCATAGAAGGATAATCTATTTTACCAAAACAAAAAATCCGAAACTTCTTTTTATAGGTATATTTTATTATAGATTCAATGTCAAACGCCGCTTGCCACTGCGGTGGTAGAAAATTCCTGATCCATTCAGACCTTAAAATATCCACTTGTCCGTGAATACATGCGAGAGATTTAAAGCTGAACGGAATTTAGCTTTCAGTTTGTTCCGTCGTATGCATAAAAACATCGCGTGCTGAAAAGCCACATTTAACGGCATAATAGCTATTCAAAAGTTAAGCTGCATTTACATATTTTGTACACAAGTTGTAAGTACAAAATGTTTAACAGCTCAGATAACACATAAATGTGGGTTGGCAAAAACAAACATAGTTTTAGGTGCGTTTAACGTGGAGAGTAAGGAGAACGCTATGAACGCAATTCATCGATACATTTTGATGTCGCCGTAGGTTTGTTGTGTTACTCGGAGTAACTTGGAGCTACCCACCACCTGTCAAAATCGTTGGTTGAATAGCAAGATCGCATCTGGACGATTGTGTGTATTGGTCTGCATGTGTATAAAATCAGTAATATTTGCTGTGTGAGAAAATCATTACCGAATATGCTGCCAATGAAGTATATCTATTAGCTGTGTCCGACGGGTTATTTATATGTTGTCCTTTCTGAAGACAGGTTATGTTCATAGTTATCAATTACGATTTTTTACGTTTTTTTTGTTTCCAAAAAATTTTAGGATAATTACGGGAAATCACCACCGCGCCTGTGTTCTGTGTAATTACTGTTAGCATGTATATGACTTGTAATTCGACAGTGTACAGTGAATATAATTATTTCTTATCTCTCTCATTTTTTAAATTCAGCAAATTTGCATATGTAATTTCCAGAATTGATAAGAAAAAGTGGATTTGCAACTAATTTCTAGTTTTGAATCTCAAGTAAGTGGATTTGAAACAACAATCCAATGGAATTATCATCAACACATGTTATTAGCACACAAATCCTCACTTTGCACCCTTGCATTGTCGTTACCTCCAGTAATGAAATCTCTGAAGCAGATTTTACATCACATCGGAGCCAGACATTGATAACTGAAGCCTCATAACGTTTAGGCAACACGTACAACTACAAAACGAGTTCACATCGTGTACATCAGCTAGAGCTGAGTTAACATATTGTAGAAAAACCTACATGTCGCCAATCTCAACTGAAAAGCACTGGAAAGCGGCTCGGCCACTACTAGTGACACGCAGTATTATGACACTGTTGACATATACGTTTACCTCTAATTAGGGAAGAATAAAAACTGGTACAACCAAGTCCCTGTTAGACGTTCTTGACAGCTTTAACACTCTTCGTAGGTCTCAACAATGTCAACCTTAGTTTTTGGCGGTGTTCTGTGTTATTGGTACTAGTTGAATAGAAGTTGTGGTGAAAATAAATTATTAAGATTGATATGCTGATAGCTGTCACTGAGCGACATGCGACGCTTAAGGCCGTGTCTAACCATGAAATCTATTCATTAGATAGAGATGAAAAATGTAGCCCAAAACATGGCGTCCACAGAACAGTTGATGGCGTCTAAATACGTGTTGTTCTTATTTGCTCACGCAATCCTTTTTGGATGGATTCATTGTCAATCACTTGTCGTAAAAGATGTTCCGTTCAAATTTACATTTGTAGGACATTTATCCGTGGTACAGATATTCATCACCCGTTTGCAGCCTACGAACAATATTTTCCATTTAATTAAGTTTTAAATCACACTCCGCGAGTGATCTCCCCGTTATTTAAACAGTTATTTTCGAACACTGTAAACGATTTAGTTTAGTAACAAATAGGTAAATTAGATTTTTTCTAACCTCAAATTTAAATAATCGTTGGTGTATTTGACATGGTTGTTAGTTATGTAGACAGCCTGGATAAAGACGATATGTTTACTTATTTCGTATACCTTTTTGACGTAACTACTAAAAACCGTGAAAAGAACTCAAATCTATTCAGCTCAGTATGAACTTAGCGTTTTCTAAACATTTTATTTCAGCCTAGCATTACCGCCTCGGCACATGACATAATGGCAAGCCATCTATGAACGAATCGCCAAACCAAAGACGGTCATACATCTTTTTTTTTTGTAAACCAGTGATAGTTCATAGCCGACCGCATCATGTACTATATACTACCTTGATCAAAAAGTTCCCGGAATGGTCACCGTGTGGCGCTCGTGACACTCGGCTGACAATTCTGTTTGTCTTATTATGGTGGCCAGCTTTCACTAATATTACCTCTGAATTTTGGCGTCATTTCATGGTCAGTTGTCAAAGCTACGTCGAGTTGAGTACATGTGCCTTTGAGCGAGTTCACGATTTATTAGGACTTTAACAATGGATCTGAATGAACAACAACGCGTTTGCATTAAATTTTGTGTCAAATACAATATCAACGGTACGCAAACCTTGGAAATGCTGAGAAAATGCTTCGGCAACGATGCTTTGAAGAAACCAGCCGCTTTCTGGTCACAGAAGGTCGTCAGTGCATCGCCGATGATGAGCGCAGCGGCAGGCCATCGAAATCGAAAACAAAAGAAAACGTTGACAAAGTGAAGAAAATGTTGGCCACCAACCGCAAATTAACTATCAGAGAGGTGGCAGAGGACTTGAGCATTGCTAATGGATCCATCCAAAGCACTTTGGTCCCGTCGTGTTGCAGCCAAGTTGGTGCCAAAAGAGTTGAATTTCATGCAAACAAATGACCGTGTTGATATCGCCAAAGACATGATTTCCATGGCTGATTCTGGCCAAACATTTATAAAACGCATCATTACTGGAGACGGGACTTGGCTTTATGAGTACGACACGTAGTCAAGACATCAGGCGAGTGAATACCGCGCGCCGGATGAGCCGAGACCGAAGAAACCGAGTCGTTTGCAGTCGAAAAAGAAGGTAATGCTCACGGTTTTCATGGATTTCTACCGCCTGGTGAATAGTGAATTCTTGCCACAAGCTCAGACTATCGATCAAAATGCAAGCATTTGTGGGCAAACAACTCGTGGATTTTGCACCACGATAACGCACCATCGCACAATGCCATAATTATCCGCGAGTTTTTGGCCAGAAACAACACGAATACGATTCAACAACCCCCCAATCCACCTGATTTGGCCTCCTGTGACCACTTAGAGGAGCCCGTTTCAGCATCCGAGAGGCGATAATAGAAAAATCGAAGATGGCCCTAATAGAGGTACTTAACATCGAGTTTAAAATATGTTTCGAGGACTGGATCAAGCGTTGGCATAAGTGCATTGCAGTCAATGGGGACTACTTTGAAGGGAACAGTATCGATTTTGAACAATAAACTTGTATTGTTTACTTTCTTATTAAATTCCGGGAACTTTTTGATCAAGGTGGTATATATGTTACTAGTAAAATATTACGTATTTTGATGCTAAGCAATAAACTCAGCAAGTTTACCATACGCGATAATGTAACCAAAAATTTGCGGTCAGCTGCTCTACTATGGATTCGTTTTTGAACCTCGGGTTTTTTTAGATCGGAGCATGCTCCTCCGCGTTCGTGTTGCAGAAGGGCGTGCTGGAGGAGAATGCCTGATTCGTTCGCAGGATGATGGTTGAGCATTCAAGGTATTTTTTTCTGTCAATCACAGCACTCGACCTTTCTGTGTCACTTAACTGTTCTGCAACCTGTTCTGATGTTTTGTGGTCTTACCATGTAATCTCAAGGAAGAACTACTCTTATGAAGTCCATCGCTCGTAAAAGTAAGTTATGATTAAATTTTAAATGAAGCAGTTATTTTTCTTTATTTATTCAGCACTGACAGATTGAAAATACAGTTCAGGTTAAATTAGTTGATACGTATTACGATGTTAGCCTCACATTCCTGATTACTGTGCTATCCGCTTGATCGAGAATGCATCCTAAAATGTAGAAGAAACCCTAGGTCAATAGAGCCGACCAGCGCATTATGAAGACACTCCATGAAGTGTCTTCTCTTGATGTAACCACTATGTGGCAATAATTTATAGTATCACTTCATATTAGAGAGGGCCAATAGCATTATGTTTAAGTATCTGTGATATCTGATACCATTCCTTTTTGATATCGGTGATTCGAAAGCGTGACGTGATCACGAACTTCATATAACGATGGGTGAACTTCCGCTGATGTATCGTAGGGACCGGATTACAGCATATCTGGTGCAGAACTGTCTATCGCAGTAAGGAAAAAAGTCATATTATTTAAGTGATTCAATATTTAGTCTGTTAAGTCATCGTATCATATGTAGTGACGTGCAAAAATGATACACTAAGTGACATATAAATCCGAACACCCAGTTTAAATGGTTTTATTTTAATAAAAGTTGGTGAATGTATTTATCTTACTGTAAATAACAAGTGAAAAAATTTTCAGCCTTATCAGTTGGACATTCCGGTTTTTATGCTGCTTTTTTTTAATTCACTAACGCTCTAAAAATGAATATTTCAGCCGCAGTAAAGAATCAACGTTGGCGGATTTTGGTTCTTGACATCCTTTACGATCGGTTACGATGCCTAGAGTACGAAGACCTGTACGATTTCGTCAACTTAGTGAGTTTGATAGGGGCCGTATAGTGGGACTTCGGGAAGCTGGACTTTCTTTTCGGGCAATTGCAGTTAGAGTGCAAAGAAGTGTAGACACTGTGGTTAGGTGTTGTCAGAAGGCCATACGCAAAGAGCAAGAGGCACTGGACGCCGCCGTAGAACAACAGACCGTGAAGATCGCCGCCTAAGATTATTGGCCTTAAGGGACCGTTTCTCCACTACCAGGTCCATTGCAAATGAAAGGTTTGCAGAACACGGAAGACCTATTGGCATGCGAAGTGTTTACCGACGAATGAGAAGTTTTGGCTTGTTTTCATACCAGCCACACTGAGTCCTCCATTTAACTCGAGAACACCGACGTAATCGCCTTGAGTGGTGCAGACAATGGTCACTCTGGGATCAGGAATGGAACAGTTTTGTCTTTAGTGACCAGCCTCGATTTTGTTTAGGCATGCACGATGGTCGTGCCAGGGTTAGAAGGCGACGTGGTGAAAGGAGGAATCCACAGTTTTTTGTTGAAAGACATGTTCATCACACTGTTGGAGTTATGGTTTGAGGTGCTATAGCTTATGGTTCCAGGTCACCTTTAATCTTCATCAGGGGTAACATGAACGCGCAGCGTTATATCCACGAAGTTCTAGAACCCCATCTTTTACCCTATCTTGACACCCTGGCAGATCCAACTTTCCAACAAGATAATGCCCGACCACATGTTGCAAGAGTCACAATAGACTTCTTTCAACATAATGATGTCACATTGTTACCATGGCCACCAAGATCTCTCGACTTATCCCCAATTGAGCACGTGTGGGATATGATGGGTATGAGATTTCTCAATTTGCAACGTCCTCCTCAGACTCTAGAAGCACTTCGAGAGGAGTTGGTGGTTGCCTGGAATGAGATACCACAGGAGGACATTGACCACCTGATCAGAGGCATGCCTAGACGCGTTGGAGAATGCGTAGCACATCAGGGTGCATCCACACATTATTAAAGGTCAAAGGGCTTTAAAGCAGTGCAATCATTTTGAAATTTTTATCATTTACTTATTATGCTTCATTAAGTACTTATACAAAATTTTATTAAAATAAAACCATTTAAACTGGGTGTTCGGATTTATATGTCACTTAGTATATTTTCGATGATGAAACTTCACCAAGATGCATAGTTGATCTTACACGTGCCTATTAATTATAATTCGTAATTCCAGCTGCTAACTGAAAGATCACGAGATCACAATAATCTATGAGAAAAAGATGAGGTTATGGGTATACTGTGTTACCAATAATTTGAGCCATGCGGATATCTTCGGATGTATACGACTAATGGCTATGGCATCTTACTCATTTTCAAACATTAGATTAAGTTGTAAAATCGGTTTTAAAATCTGCAATCCGGTACGTGACGGAAACTATGATCATATTAGACAACATTTCAATATCATGAACTTAAAAAGTAGAAGAATGATGTCCGACGTGTGTCTTATGTACAAAATATTCAACAATTTTGCCTGTCCCTATTTGATTTCAAAAATAAATATTAGTGTGCCAGATAGAAACTACCGCCAGTTTTTCAGGATTCCCTTCTGTAGAACGAATTTAGGAGTCAACTCACCTGTAATTAGGGCCCAGAGGGTGTTTAACAATACTTCTATAAATTTGGACATTTTTGTGGTTAATTTTAACAAGTTTAAAGCAACGGTAAGGAGGCAGCTTACATAGGATAGTATCATACTACCTAATTGTTTGTTTGCTGTGATACTGTTGTCAACCATTAATACTTTTATGTATTTTATATGTTTTATTATTAAAGCTGTCTAGTAACGTGCTGGGTTTGTGGTTTTTGATGACTACTGTGATTCATGGAATAGTGTAACTGATACATGCTAATTTTAAAAAAAAATAAATTTTAAATTTATATTGTTTTATAGTACTTGCTATATCATAGTATTGTTTATTCTCATATAGTAGGCTTGTGTTACAGATTTTCATATCTTCTGGATTTTGTAATCTATGTATCATTTTAATTTATCACTATAGTAAGCAGCGGGTGCTGTCTTTGGAATTCACATTCTGTTGCACCCCAAACATGAGTAAATAAATAAATTAGTGCCATGATCCGGTGATACCTTCTTTGGTTGCTCTAAAGCGCCTAATTCTCGTCAGGCTTTCTCGCGATATTTGTCGCGATTCGAGATTTAAAAATCTAAGTTATTAAATCACAGTCACAAAATCACAGTGAAATATCCATTACTTCGTATAGCCTCAAAATAAAACGATCCATTTTCAATTCTGTTCAAGTCTCATTTTCGTTATGTGAAAACAGAAACTAGGAAAGGATGTTATGATTTGTGTTGAATTTAGTTTCAATTACAATCCGATTTTAACGATCTAACTTTGTTTAAGTGCGAGAGGTGGTCTTACGTGCTTGCGAACTCGCCTGATTGTTCTGTCTACTGAACCGCTTCACAGACGGTTGCCTAACAGTTTCGATTAAGTAAAACGACTCTGGACCTGTCTTTTTTTTGGAGGGGGAGGGTGTGGAGTGTAAGCCCTGTTTTGCAGACAGTTGTAACACAGGTAACCGTCTAAAAAATATCTGTCATAATACGGTTTTCTATTATGAGCTAATAGCATACAAAATTAACGCAAACCTGCTCTGTAAATAGATGGAGGTGACGAAAATTTTCTGATGGTGTAAAAATACCAAATTAACATCATAATAAAAGTTATATGGAGTTATATAAGAACCGAAGAACATAAAAGTCAACTCAATTCTTGGTTACTTTTGAAATACGAGTATCCGTGTCAGCGTCAATCCTGTCAGCGTCAAGAGCTGATTCTTAACAAGGTAATACCGAATGCCTATGTTCGTTATATATGCTGTCTCAATGTCCACTCGTGTCAGACATGTATATAATATTTTAAGAATTTTTCGATTGATTTTCTGAAGGTTGCAATTGGGCTATTTTAGTTTATTTTAATTTTTTTATTTGTATTTATGATCTGTATTTCGACGTGCGACAAACACTTTTTAACATCACCTTCCTTTCTTCTGTCAGCTTCAGCTCAATTTTACCTTTTTTCGTCTGTCTGACAATGAGAACCGACGCACCCATTTCATGTAAATTTATTCGGTCCCCTACGCGTATTAGCGTAGGAATTTTCACCCTGGTCTGTTTTGATTATGAGCTTGTCCTTGTTCTGCCCAGTCTATTGGCTTTCCCACTTTTCGACCACGGTTTTAGCGTGTCTTGTCATCAAACACGATTTATTATTATTAAGGTCTTCCAAGTACTCTGCATTTCTTCACAACAATTCAAGGTTTATGAATCTCACCAGGCTGATCAGGGGTTCATATATCTTCTGCCTTTGACCTACTGTTAGAGATCGCTCCATCATTTTATAGAGATGTCCCGTGCTCGTTGTCTTCAGCAACCTTGATACCTAAAGTTATCTTTTTGCTCTTTTCTGGTGGTCGCCACACTCTACGTCTGATGTTTGTCTTAATGGAATATTTGATTTACTCTCCCTCATCGTTTAGAGCTTCTTCCAGTCCTTTGTGTGTAGCTGCAAATGCGCTACCATTTCGTCTACCTTCCTCTGAGCCGTCCACCAGTATTAGATTTATTATTTTAATTTTATTGGGGCCTCTTCTGACCGGACCTCAACTAAATGACCCCACGGTTTCACCCTTGTACCCGTGTCAATTAGGAAGTTTCCTATTTTCGAAAATACTGCCAGTTTTACTTGCATCCAATAGCCTAGCTGGTATCTCTAACAAATCTAGAATAATTATTTCGATGACTAGAAATTCAAGGAAATTATAAAATTTCATATGTTGAATGCTGTAACCGTGCGGACGTGACGTCACATTACACAAGTTCAACTTGGCCACTGATATCGCCGCCGTTGGACGCCGCATCAGTCGCAGCTTATTGCTTGTACCGCGGCATTGACTGGGCGTATACATTCATTTTCCGTATACGGTTTCTTAATCAGGAATTCTAATTCAGAATTCCGTGAGCCTAGCGCGAACTTCAAATTTTTTGAAGTGAATATTATACTACCAGTACGTTCAGTAGCGGCTCTGTGAATGCTTGACGATGGAGAAAGGCGATTTAATTGCTTTTACATTATCATTATCAAAAAAGAAGAAAAAGAATTGTCGGTATTGGGTACATCCCTTAAACAGTCGGAGGATCTACGAGAGTCCATTTTATCTAAAAAGAGCATCCGGATAAATTCTTTGATTTCTACAGGATGCCAGTACAATCTTTCGATGAACTTCTTAATGGCATATGTGATAAATTAAGGAAGCAAGATACCTGGATATACAACATAGATCTACAAACCGAGGCCGAAGCATAAGAGACGAGTTTGCTCAGTACATCATGACGCCAGCAGGAGAAATGCCATACCTACATAACGAAAGGATTACCAATTTACAACAATTAGGGCCAATTTCACCAACAACAGTCCGTTATTCTCCACCTATAGGGTAACAGCCCGTCAAATACAGCGAATGAGCTTCAAGTTCCAATCAACAAATTTTAGCAACCAATAGCTATGAAATGTTGAAAACAAAATACTGTCAAAGTATGAGATAACAGCTTGTCATTGAAACATCACCAGATTATTGAATATTAAGAAATTACATATAATTCAGTCAAAATGAAAAAAGAAATGTTTGATTTTCAAATAAAATCCATGATATAATTATTATTGTTGATTTTTTATTCAACTTTATATTATTATCTTCAATTGATATGCGATTTTACTGATTCAAGATCATCTACTGGGTGTTTTTCCCTATAAACCTCTTGCAGATAGCCATTAAGCACCTACTTGATGACTGGCTCTACCAAAAAAGGTTCATAGATATTGCTCGTTGCCAAACATTCATTCATTTACTTGCCGTTCATCAGAACCATTATGGCACCTTAGATTGATATTCCTACAAAACCATTCTTATTTTTTAATATCCATACATCCATAAAGTTGACTATTATTCGTTGTTCAGGAACTTAACAAACATCCACACTATATTCACAGCGATTAAGAAATACCCAAATATATGTCGTAGAGCTACCAGCAAACCTAAAACCTGCAGAAAAACTAGAAATTTGCAATATTTTTCTTTTTCCACTGAGTACATATTCTGGGTTATATTTATATTAGACGTTATTTGGATCACAAAACATTTACACTGATTTGAATAACAGCTAATTATCTCCTGATATTTTAAAACTAACCATATCGACAAGTGACACATAATTCTGTGGGATCCGTCAACACTTCGTCCCAGTGGAGCAAACTCTGCCAACTGTCGAAATAAACTTTATTAATTCCAAGTCTTATTTTTGTTTTACTGTGCCTGCTTAGATATTCAAATACGGCCAGGAATTATTAGCGCCTGGCTATTTTAGGCTTCCAATAACTCCTTATTTTAGATATCTCCTTATTTTGTTTTTTCCACGCATTCATGGTAGAAAGAAAAATATTTTATCGAATATTGATACCGTATACCGTGCAGATTGCAGATTGCCGAATGCCGATTGCAGAATGATGTCAAGGTGACAATCGTTATGTGGCAGTTGTTTTTGTTTTTGTCTGAAATAGGTAAGTAGGCTTTGTGTATTCATTATTATTTTTATAGCGTTTCCAGAATTTTATATTTCGAAACGATGTCAAGGGCCGGCAGGGGAAAATCTTTCTCTGAGAACTGAAAATCATTAAACGCGCTGTTTTCAGTCTATTTTATTCTATCCCTTGGGGAAGTACAGAATGAAGAAAAGACTGCACTGCTCAGTGGCTCAGTGCTCGTCTGTAATGATAATATAGTATATTCAAATACTACTAAACACCTAAATAGCTTTCTGGCCTTTCAATTTCGAAGCTAACAGTCCTCGCTTAGAGATGGTAGCACAGTTAAGGATAGACTCGGGGTATACGGTTACGGATGTTTATGATTCCTCTCGATATCGATATATCGTCATAAAACCATCGATGCGTAAAGATCGATGTTCTACGTCCGATGTAACGATGTTTTCGATACATCAATGTATTGTCTGTCGTCGCCATCCCTATATTAGAATAGAATATATATAACGTGCCAATTAACAAAACATTTGTTTTTACACTTGTCATAAAAATTGTTGGTATGCATAACACATAAAAATAGCTTCTTGAAAACTACTGATGACGTATACAATACATATAAAACTATAATTAGTAAAAATAAAATAAAATATAATATAAAGGTGTAGTAGGCCAGATCACACACATAGGGGGGTCGCGATAAACTTATTCAAGGAATAAAAAGGATGTTTAACTAATTCTTGCCAAAGTGTATTTTGAAAATGTTTTAAAGTAAGATTCTTAGTAGTGTTTTTAGCTGGTTATATACCCTGACATCAAGTGAGTTTTTATCTGAGATCTTTAGCCTGTGAGCGCTAGGTTGAAGTAGATTGGAATGCCTGGTGTTATATCCATGAACATCCGAGTGCATTGAGAATTTATGCTTGTTCTTATGAATCTCAACAAGGCTCTGATAGATGTACATTGAATAAATTGTAAGCATATTTAATTTTATAATATTTGTAATATAAAGACTCTATTTATATGGGTAGAATTTCCCCAGATTAATAAGCCATATTGGATGTGAGAGACGATGAGGGAGTAATAAACACTAACAAGGCATTCATTACTAAGGCAAGCTATTAGTCTGCGTAGTAAGAATATGTTTGTGGCTAATTTGCTACATAGGGTTTCAATGTGCTTTGTCCATTTTAGTGAGCTATCAATTGTTATGCCAAGCAATTTTACACATTTGTTTTCTGCGAGAGAAGAGTTACTAGTTACTACTAGCCTGTTAGTTTTGTCTGAGTTTAGGCATAAGCTATTCTGTTTAAACCAGTTGTTTGCCTTTTCTTCAAGCTGTTTAGATAAGCTTTGTAATATATGAATGTTTTTGTGACTCTTTATAAGGGTGGTGTCATCTGCGTACAATACACAAATATCTGGTAATAAGTAGTAATAAAGATCATTAATGTAAAGGGAAAAAAGTATTGGTCCAAGTATGGATCCCTGAGGGACACCATACTTTACACCTTTAATTTCTTACTGTTTATTATTACTACTAACAAGCTGAGATCTTCCAGTCAGATATGATCTAAAAAAAGCACATTTTTAGCTCTTATTTTTCAGTAATTACTAATAGTTTTAGGTCTATGTCTACAGTAATTGCATTATGCACCTCGGAGATGTAGGGATTAACATGTTTTACACATATCGGTGTTTTAGGATGGGGACGGTCACACTGTTTTGATTGCTTTGAAGAAATTCATTAACCCATGAATTTATCACAAATGATTACTATTATGTTGTAAAGAGAGATGAGGAATTGGTTGGAAGACATTTTATATTCTATTTTCTTGCAACAGGTATGTGTAGCTATAATGATCACATATACACACAGTATATTGAACTTAACAAATTTCGAGATTGCCATGAATTAACAAACGACCAAACCTGCTAAAAAATTGAACAGCTAGAAAATCGACCTATTATTTCTCCCATTCCCATTCGCTGAGGGGATAACGGATGGTCAAATGTACACCTATAAGATAAATCAAAATACATGAAAGTTGTCCTGTTTTCTCTGTACAAAAGCATCATGTTGGAATCAAAAAGTGGTCTTGTTTATAATACAGTCGAATTTTCACGATTTTATTCAACATTTTAATAGAAATCACTGATATTCTGACACCTTTGACAGCTTGCGTCAAATTGCATTTCGATAAGATATTTTCCTATTGGTCCATAATATTAATGTTGGTGAAATCGGCCCAAAAAGTACAGAAGGCAATAATCTTTGGAATAAAAGTGAAATAAAAGAAATTTTACTCTTGTTTTCTTTTTCCATGTCAGTGCACGAGTTGCTATCCTGTATAACCTCTTTGAAAACTTGCTCCCTTGCCAAATCGTTGACATCTCTATTGTGGTAGTCCTCGTCATGAATATCCCACAAGCAGGAGTGCTTTTCGACAGCCAATGTTAGTTCTTCTGCTTCCTAACGACGTGACGTCCAAAACGCGTCACTGCGAGGTTCTAGATAGACATTTCCGACTATGTGGGGCGGTACATTACAAATGTATGCCAGTGCTGCGTTCCGCGTGACGTCATTAGATTGTATCCCTTCCGAAACGTACGTACGGAATGTGTTCCGTTCGAAAAAAAAAACGAACGTGTGCGGCAATCAATGTATTTTATTAGCGTTTGATGCATTCGGGTCTCCGAATACGGAAAACGAATTCGGAAATGAAACGCGGAAAAGGAATGTATGCGCCCAGCCTTATAGATATACAAGATGGACCAGAAAGGCGTACGAATTTCAAAGCCATACAGGTCGTGACAGGCACGCGAAAGCGGGGCGCGGGTAGTGTGGATGAGTAGCTTGGTACTCGGAAATTTAGTCGCTATGGAGCATCATACCGGTGAGCAACATTTGTGTAAAAGCTCATTAAAAAAAAATGGAGTTTCGGGCAATATTGCGCGACGTCTATTTGGCTCTGAATTTAGCTTGGATGATCTAAATCAGTGTCCTAGTGAAAGTGTGATCAGGTTGAGGGTCAGACAGTTCGAGTCTATCGGTCCGACACATGATCAGAAACTTGGTCCAAGGTCAATACAAACACAGGATACTGTAAGCGAAGTTTCGACATCCATACGGCGTGATCCCTAGTTATCATCCCGAAAGAGATCAGCTGAGCTCGCCATATCAAGAACATCTTTAAGGTATATTTTGGTAAAATATATTAAATTTCACATTAGCGCATGGACTGAAACCGAATGATCACCATCTACGCCGTGCTTTTGCCGAAACAGCGCTTTCAAACTTTGATCAATATTCTCATTTCTGATGAATCTCATTTCCATTTAAGTGGATTTGTTAACAAGCAAAATTACCAGTACCGGGCAGCCATGTCGGCTGCAGGAATCATCAGACCCTATTTCTTCGAAAATGAGCGATGCCCGACTGTAACTGACCAGTCTTATCTCTACTCATCAATATTACATAACTATTTCTCTCCATAATTTTCAGAAATACAACAGCAGGACCTGGTTTCAACAAGATAACGCGACATCTCATGCAGCTAACGAGTCTATGGCAGTTATAAACGAAATGCTGAACATCGCAAGAAAGAGACATTCGTGGTCTCTCCGGAGCCCAGATCTCACACCACTGGATTTTTTCTCTGGGGATACCTCAAGAATCGCGTTTACGTTTATAATCCGATGACGATTGAGCAGCTCGAAAACTAAATCCGCAAGGAGATGTCCGCTATTCCACAAGCAGTGCGTCAGCGAGCGTTTACGTATTTGAAGTCTAGATTCGAGGAGTGTGTGGCTCACATCTCTCAATGATGTTATTTTTAAAAGCTAAGCTCCCACGTGTTAACTTTATCAAAAATATAAATTATCTTTAGTGCGCTTTGTGTTTTTTTTCTGATTTTTCAAAATCCGCTCGACTTAATGGCCCACCATGTACAAAAATTGAAGTAGGTTTTCTGCTTGCTGACTTGCTGATATAAATCTCCCAAAAATGGGACTAATAATGGTTAGTGGCTGAATAATCTGCACGCATTATTAGAGATAAGCTAGTACTTTTATTGTGCGTTATGCTCTTTGTTATTCTGGGCTTGCGCAGTATCGAGACAATCTTTCGTTCACCGTTATCGGGATAAGAAGCTTCGCTAGAGTCGGAAAATAAGGGAGACGTTAGATAGTTGTGTCCTTCCTTATTTTGGTTTTGCGCAGTAGCGAGACAATCTTTCGTTCTCTGTTATCATGAGAAGCTCCATTAGTTACAGTGAATAAGGGAGGGCTTATTTCGTGAGGCTACTCCATCCTTATTCAGCGCTGTTGCCAGAATTCGTAACGAGACGAACATCTCCCTGATATAAAATACCCGCACTTAATTTCTTATCCGTCAGATTGAGTCAGAATATTTTTACCTATACTTGTATCGTAAGCATGTAGGTACTCCGAAGTCATAAATTGTAGGACCAAGCTTGATTTGCCCACGGCTGGTCCTCCCAACATGAGGACTTTATATGGTGATGGTGGAGGGGCGGAAGTGGAGGACTCTCTTGAAGACGCTAAGCTGCACGAAGCTGAAGTCCGCGCTGAACCTGCGGCGCTCACTGCAGCTGGAAGTTGTTCTGTGCTGTAACAAAAGAAACACGTTTTATAAATACTGTTGCTCGGACGAGAACTTCGTTATTACTAAAATAGATAATTGACAAAATTGTAGACAATAGTATGCGCCTTACTTGGTAGGTATTTTTAATTCTACAGGGTGATACTTAAGTACGTGGTGACCCAAATATATATTTTTCTAAATGAAATGGAATTTGAAGTAACATACCGGGTGTTCGAAATTAGACGGTGATATTTTAGAGGATGATTCTTTGTTAAAAAAACGAAAAAAAGTTTGCATAAACATGGGTCCTGAAATGCATAGTTTTCAAGATACAAGGTGAAACCTAAGAAATATTTTTTTATTATATCTTAAAAATTATTTACTTGATTCTGTTGAAATTGGAACGGATGTGCCAATGTCCAACCTCCATGCCGAAATGATTTTTTGTTTTCAAAGGCACTTTTTTTAGCAAAAATTCATAAGCCAATTTTGTCCAGTGACATGCAATAAAAGAAGCAAAGAAGTTGTATTTTTAGATGCTTAATCTAACTAATATTAAAGTTACAAAAAAGACAGTGACGTACATTCTTTTCCCATAATATGCCTCTTAATACTATGAATAATTTTGCAAAATCTCAACAGGATCGAGCGAATATTTTTCAAGATATTATTAATTTTTTTTAATTTACCATCCTGTATCTTGAAAACTCGGCTTTTCTGGACCCATGTTTATAGAAACTTTTTTCATATTACTTAACAAGGAATCACCCTCTAAAATATCTCCGTCTATTTTTAGAACACTCTGTACTATGGGGTTTTCTTTCTAAATTGTTGAAATATTTGGCAATCGATAAAAAAACAACTTTGATAACCCGCACCTCCGCAGCTGTTACAGCTAGCTACTGACTTTTTCGTTAGAAGAATTTCATGACTCCAAATTTTCTTATCGACTTACGGGTGTAGATTTTTTTAAATGAACGGTTCATCAAAATTTTCAAATAAAACACCCATATATTCTCACACTTTTTGGGTTCCCCTTATCACAAGTTGTTTTTCGATATAATGTTTATGGGAGTTTGCACGAATGGTTTTTGAGTTACAGTTAACCTGCTGATGAATCAGATATCAAGATGAATGCAAATATTACAAAACCTTTCAGAATAAAAATAGCGTTCAGTTAGTGATGGCAGATGATTAAAATGTATGTATTTTCAATATAAATTTAGTCTACCTAATGTTATACAATAAAACCGGAAAGTCAAGGAGCTGTCCCTATATTTTAATAACTTAAAAATCAGTTCTACAAAGCTCCATAATCCTGTATCAGATAGAAGTCTGTGGAAAGGGGAATCACATAGTATGAAAATATACTGGGTGTAACATTTAAAAACTTTGAGAGATCGATTATTTTGCATTCTTCACCGCCCTGTATAAACTACCTAAAAAATTGAAAAGTGTAAATAGATAGAAAGAAAGTTTCTGGGAGAAAATTCAGTTCTCTAGCTAGAACAGTTCGTAGGTGCGAGTTGTCAATGTTGAGTGTTTTTCCTATAGATTGCCCAATATCTCAACAATTTGAAAATATAACCCTGTTACATCAAAATGCTTCATTTGGCATGGTCTATCCAAATCGGTAGGTAACAAAGTTAAAAAAGTATGTTTGTTTTACCACGTAATTATGAAACACCTTGTAGAAGTAACATATTTTCCAAATAATCAGCATACTGTTGGCTACAATTTTTGCAATTATCTTTTTCAGATACCGTGAGTAAAAACGGAGCTTATCTATCGGGCCCTCACAAAAAACTCACGCTGTATATTCATCAATTTATCAGATAGCTATATGCTGTGGCCTGCCGTGCTAGACCTAGCCTTAATAATAACAGAATGCCATTGTAGAAGGGATGGCAGACAGAACACATCAACCGCCATACTTTTTATTTGATTGCAATGTTACCTAAAAGAGCGCACCGACTACATATTTATAGTACATATTAAGAAAATAAAGAGAGCCGCAGAATACATCGCACGCTTATGCCATCACAAAATTTCTTTGAATTGTCAAAGTCGGCGCGTAGGTATTCCGTATTCAAAGAGATGCCGTGTTAACATGGGCGAGCGATGTGTTTCTGCTCTCTTTATTTTCAGTAACTATCCGCGTATAGAGTCATTTTTAAAGCAGGACTGCCAGATCCACTGTCAAAAATTTTCATAAATCGGTTAATTTAATTGTTATCGTAAATCTACTGGAATGCGCGCAAATAAATAATCATATATCTTCATAACATATTCAAATGATAAACGGCATTTTATCCCAGAAAGATTTTTTTACCTGTACTTTACAACTTATGAGACAGCAGGTTTCTCATGCATTTTTATCGATGTGATAACGGTTTACTCAATTACCTGATGTTTAGAAATATAAAGATCTGATTTCTAAATTGTATATGACATTCTGTTTTGCTTTATACTGTAAGAGCCTTCACAACAATTTTGTGTGCGCTCCACCAATACACTTCCATAGTTTTCGAATCATTGTCACAGCTTCCACAAACTCATCATTTATTTCACAGAGCATTACAGGGTATAATGCGATTATAGACAAAATATCAAGCCGCCTGCCGCCATTTCCTGATGAAGTGCTGAAGTGTGTTAAAATGTCATCAGAGAACAAAAAAGGTTGGGATCGGGCGAGGGAAATGGATATATATATATATATATATATATATGTGGAATGAATACAGATAGATCAATTATATTTTCGCAGTCAATATAGTTTTTGAAGACAAGATTCTATGATATCAGATTTGAATGTACCCGGTCATTATTCATGTCTCCAACTGCCTGAATGCTTACTTTCCTTCGATAATACTCGTATTATATTTCACAAAGAAGAAGAAAAAGAACTTCCTCTTAAGAATAGACCTATAGCGGTTTCAAAATAATTCTAGGTTATCACAATTCATTAACGGATTCTACCTGAAGATAGCCAACTTAATGTTATATTCCCGTGACCAAAAAAATATTTGAGATAGAATGAGGCACCATAGCATCATCTATGATGATTTGTCACAGCTGTTTCTCTATATGTATATACTAAGATTTGTGACTCGTAGATGTCACTGTAGCCAACTATATGAAAATACAGCATATAGTACCTGTCAAAATACTTCAAGGAGTGTGTATATTTCATATTTTCATCTCTTGTGTTATGACGATTAAAAAATAGGAAAGATGATATATTATTATTTCAAAAACCGCCGCAACTTCTTCCACCCTTGCCATTGGTAATAAAGGAATCATCAACTTGAGCATTTCATAGACGAATTGCTTATGAGTGAAAGATGAAAGGTAATAAATCAAGGACCCTGGCTGTAATGAAGCTTTTCAAACGCTGGGATATTTTCAGTACGGATTCGCGTCGTGTATCGGCGGAGTGTGGGTAGTGACACAGAGGGACCTGATTATGATTTGTTCACCAAAATATTCGTACAGATCACACAGTGGCGAAATTATGAATGTGAATATCCATACTAGCTAGTAAACCAGGCTGCTATGCAAATTATGAGCGTGTGTGCCCAGCTTTACATACACCCTTCAACTCTATAGATTCACCAACACATATGACGCTATATAATCGGCTTCTTTTTTATAATTTACTGCCTGGAGGCTACCAAGAACAAACAGCGCCATCTATGGTATACAAACGTGAATGTCAGTTCAGTCTGTTATCACCACGTCTGGAGTACCAGTGGTGCTTTGACAGGGTTGTCATGTTGGGGGATTTTCCCTGAAATTTGGAAGATTTTTACTTGGAAATTTTCTATGGATATAGTGTTCTGAGAGATATCATACGTTTCGCGGATAGAGAGCACCCTCCCGCTCTTTCACTAAATCTACCCTCTTCCATTAATTAACTGTTATATGGACAATTTACAATTCTGATTGACTTTTGTGCCTATTCTGCTGCTATTGTGCTTTGACATATCCGCCACATTAACACCAACAAACATATTGCCATTTATCTCAATTCGAATTAACTCGACTATATTTGCTGATTTGTTGTAAGTCCTTGGTGTAAATTGTCGGAAATCTGTTCGAAGTTGTTGTTGTTATTTAGCTATTTATGAGGAACTGATGAAAAGTCTGCCTTTGTGCGGTGATAGATTGCTTAAAATGAGAGGGAGCAGTAACATGTTCATTGTTTGAAGTTCCTGCTATCCTCCAAACTTTTGTTCAAAGAGCGACCATATTTATGGATTAAGTCATTTAAGATAGGGTCCCTTGACAGAAGAATAACCAAAACACCCAAGAATTTGTTCCAGCGTTTTTGGAAAAGGTAAGGTCCTTAGAAACAAAATTGGTGGAGGTTTCATAGAAGCTAAAGCAGATTTAACAGACAAGGATGATCCTAAATGCATTCCTAGTCAAAAAAAAGGAACACTACAATTCCATTCTCTATTGATGCTAGACTAAATCGTGCAACCTCACGCGCAGGATCGTAAAAGCTAATTACAATATTTAGGAGCTAACCTCGAGACTTCACGAATGAATAACTTTTGTTATTATCCATAAAACCTATAACTTTGCACCTAGCTGATTAGCTTGTAAGGCCTTACCCGGGAGATGTATCGTCGGTCATTCGTCGTTGTAGTTGGTCCTTGTAGTTCAGTAGCAATTTTTGAACTCCAAACTGAAGTTGCGAATTGTCACCTAGGACCCAGAACTCCGAACTGTGAACGCCTTCTGAAGATGCCAACCACTTGTGTTGGCGAAACGTCAAGTAAAAATATTTTACGACGGCCTAACTACCTAAAAACCAACCAAATAACTTAGGACACATAACCCATTATCAAAGTGATTTTTTTTATTGTGATTGCCACAACTAATATCTGTGCGAAACTGTTCGTGAAAGTCTAACTGAAATGGATTCAGGAAATGAACCAGTCAACGCTATTCCAGTGATCACTTTCAGATTTTCAGATTAACTGCAACTGCAAAAGTTAAAACTTGGCCAAGCCGAACCACCAAAATCGAACGACAAAAGTTCATACATGGTGATACAGATCGCCTTACTTTTAACTTGAACGCCAACTGCAACGACAATGACCAACGACGAAAGTCGAGTTTACAGATCGGCCTCCAGTGGTATCCGCATAAGTTGTCAGCACTATAATCTTTTGCATACGTTGAGCTGGTACACTTCGATCAGTGTGCGCTCAGTCATGTGTTGAGTTTTGGGGTCGTTTTTGTCTCACTTCGTCAGTTTTGAAGGTATGTAGGCTGAATAGTCTATTCGTATCATTTTTCATTAGAGGTACGTTTCTATTACAATAAATTTGCTTCGACTCACGCAGTGCTAGCTAAGTAGCTGCGCACAACATTTGCTGCGACATACGTCTGCAACTTGCTTAAATGGAAACGTACCTCAAGGCTTACTGTCTCATGTTCTCTATGCTAGATCTATGTTGTTCTGATGACCCCTGAAGACGAGATGCTGCCGTTTATGGTCGATGGAAGAGATGGCTGGCAAAAATAAGCTTGCATTGCAAAACAAAAACGTTTCCTAGAGGTAGCTTCGGAAGTTGCTGGAATACCCTTTTACCTTAAATAACTCAAGACGTCAGTTGCAGCGTTTCTATTCAGAAATAGAATAAGGAATGGAGCTGTATTATGTTGGAGCTGGGGTTGAAAGTTTGAAACAACTGCTCAGGTGGCGTGTAAATAAAGGTGGAAAGTCTACCATGGACGGGGATGAAAATAGTTCTTAATTCCCAAAAATCATGGCTGGTATATAAGAGTCAAGAACTTCACATGAGAGCGTGACAATTTATACATTTTGCCTAAAAAGGCTTACTGAAACATGCTTTTTCTAACACAAAAATAATGCTGACGTTTTTGAGAATGCTCAAGGATCACTGAAAGGAAGATTGTTTTTCTGCCAGGAGGTGATGATGGACTCGCACAAGCTTTAAACTGCGAATTTATAAAATTTTACTGATTCACCAACATTCCGCCGTTGTGCCGCTGCAATTTATTGTATGGTGAATGTTTTCATGAATGTTCTGATTTTCTCTTTACAGTGTGTCCCAGAAATAACACGCCAGAGTGACACGGTAGGCAGATTGGCTTCAGATCAATCAAATGAAATCAATATGACATTTGTTGCCTGTTATAGCTATAAAGAATTTCTAACTTACGAATTTTTCCCTGGGCTACCATTAATACTTGGTTGAGACAACCGAGTACTCATTTTATTGAAAATTAGCACGGTATGCTATAAAAAACTGATCTATCACATTTGGTTTCAATGCGAAAACCTTTACCAAAGTCTAATTACTGTCCAAAAAAATTTACCAGACTGAATCGGCAAATGAACTTAAAAACTAGCCTACTTAATGCACTTAAGATGCTAATCTTAATCTGCGTAATATTAATAGCTGGCAGTTGAAAAATCCCCATGAAGTGAGAGAAGAAAGTTATTAGCACCAATTTGAAGTGGGATCCTATGGATGAAATATTTCCTAGAAGATGGATTGGTCTATGGAAAACCAGTTCGATTAGCCGATGAATTGCGTCATCGAATGCGGCAAGCTGCACGTGAAATATCCGATTTATGTTTGATACGTTCAAAAGGACAATTTTTAAGAGGATTCAAGTCGTGTATAAGAGTCGGTGGTAGACACATTGAAAATTTGATGTGAAAATAATAATGATAATAATAATAATCATTTATTGCAGCCAGTATTTACACCCCAAGATATTAATTTAATTTGATTTAGGTAATCTAGGGTATTAATAATTAATCATAACTCTTTATTTAATTTGAATGTCGTAAAAATCAATGGAATTAAAAAATACAACTTAATGTTCTGTTCATTATTTTAAAGCCTGCATACAACAATGAATAAAAAGGATAACAGATAGCTGTTTAAGACATTTGCTAAAATAAAAAGTGTTTACAGCAATTACAATTACATTTATTATTTTTTATTTGTAGTATTTCGACTTCAATGACAAAACTTGGAATTATTGAGTTTTTGGTAGAAAGAACCTACAAATGTTATACCATCTTTGAAAGAGCATCGAATAGATAGTTTTTATGGTCATTTGCTGATTCAGTCTGGTATATTTTTTTATAGTAACTAGTCAAACTTTAGTAAAGGTAATAGCAGTAGACCCAAATGTAATAGTTTAATTTTTTTTAGTAGCTAGTTTTCAATGAAATGAATACACGGTTCTCTCAACTTCTAATGGTAGCCAAGGAAAGTTGAAAGTTCTCTATAGCCATAGCAGGTAAAAAAGCAAAAAGTAGGGATTTTTTTTAAAAACTTAAAAGTGGCAATATCTCGTAAACTAGAAAACCTTTACTAAGGTAATATTGATTTTAGCTGATCGATCTGAAGCCAATCTACCTCCCGTGTCGCTCTTTTATTTTTGGGGGTAAGACTACAATTTAGAGCATATTGCAAATACTTCATTTCTTACTTTAAAATGAAAGGTTAGGATGTACATTTTACGAAAATATCATTTTTTCTTTGAGGTGCTTTCTATTTTATAGAACTTCAAAGTTGTATTTTTGGTGGTAATATTCTTGAACAGAATACAGTTTTATACGTTGTCTTTTTTTGCTCTTTGCACTAAAGGATGATCTAAATTATAAGAATATAACATAGACTGTAGGTATAGTATTAATGAGAATATATATGAAAACTATAAAAAATCGTTTGCAAAAATGGTTCAAAACCAACCGTGTTATTATACATTAGCTAAAATAACAGTTCAAAGATCAATGATCATTTCATCAAATCATCGAAAAGCTTGCAATGTTCTTTGTTGTGTTTTCATTATTTAGTGATTGGCAACAGCTACTTTTCCAGTTACTTCTCATATATATATATCCGGATGTGTGGGCATGTGTATCCACTTTTGTAGTTTCATATGTGCATTCATTTCGGACCTGATGCAGCCAACCAGCAGAAATAAGTATCGCTCGGGTTACCTATCATATTTTCTGCTCGAATCCACTTTCCTCCTTTTTGCGGATTTTGCCCATTATTTTCCTACTTGTTGTTATATATATATATCACATTTAGTTAGGTATATTTTGTGACATCAGCTTCACTTTAAATAGTTTTTAGTACATACATCCTAAAAGTGAATAGATTATAACTAGATATAATATAAAAAAACAATAACAGAAGTACTTTTGTGAAGGGCATAAGTGACTATAGCTAACGCTATCGTAGGGCACGAGGCAGATTTAGTACAGAACAAACTGCCGGCCACACCTCCACATCGCATTTTCATGACAATCCGGTGCCGATTGCACATTTTTGCGCTAGTATATAAGTAAGAATTTGACAAATCAAATTAAGGTATATTACTATCCATGATTTGGCAACATGGCAACTAGATCGAGAGAGTATGATAGTGATGGTGGTGTAGTGATGGGAATATCTATCTAAAATAAAAGACATGACTACTTAATAATGAACTATTTTATCATTAAAATAATGCAAAATTGCATTGTTGCGATGAACAGTATCACAGTAGTTTACAGTGTATGTTAAATTCATATAATTTTGAGCAATCTTTTGTGTAAACAAGAAAAAAACAGCCTATAAAGCAGTATTCTATACCACAGTATTACCACCCAAAATGCAGCTTTGAAGTTCTATAAAATAGCAAGCAGAGGGTTCCTTAAAGAAAAAATGATATTTTCGTGCAAGTTACATCCTAATGTATCATTTCAAAATAAGAAATGAAATATTTGCGATATGCGCTAAAGTATCGTTCAGCCTTTCTGGTCCTATCTTATGTATACAAGAAAAATGAAACTAGAAATAGAATCGTTGTTTACTTTTATAATGGCTGGATCATTTACCTCCCTTTTGCAAATGTTGTCCTCTGACCTATAACAGAGGGAGACACCGCAAAGTCAGCACTAAGCGAACATGTTTGGGAAACAGAGCATAGGGAAAATGGGAGGCCGGCGCGATAGCAGCGTGGACGCTGTTGTGGCGGAGCGTCAAAGGATCGTGCATCCCTATGATTACAGGTATTATTCCGAATTGTGAGCACATTATTCATCACCGGATTTTCCATTATTAGCGGGGCCAAAAGCTTCATAATCATAGAACGACTTTCACTGTTTCCAATAATGCAAATTTACATCCCTCCACCCCTACAACCACCAACTCACTCCCAATTTTTTAGGGAGGTCGTAAAACGTAAAAAAGTTAGAACAATTTTAATTTTATCGTCTTTAGCCCCAAGCCACGACCAATTTCTAAAAAGTACAAAGCTTGTGTGAAAATTTAACATCCAAAAAAATACAGTCTCAATTCCGAAATTTTTCGCGTTTACAATATTTCCTCGTCAGTGGCAGAGAAAGTAAAAATAACAATTGAAGCTGAAGATCGGTGATCCCTCGGAACACTTTTATACATTTCTACAGTGGCTAATTGTAAGTAACTTCCAAAAAAAATCTTAGTCTTGCTTGCCAAAAATCATCAAAGGACAAAATATACTTAGAACCTAAGGAACAACCCATCAATGTCTCTCCATGTTAAGGAAATGGCCCTTCATTCAATTAAAATAAAAAAAGGTGTCCCCTTTTATTAAGGATATTGAAAAACTGACACCCAGAAACGAAAGTCTTGCGACATATACATTTATTTAGAAAGTCATTGTGGTCCTGGGGCAAGAAACTTTGAGTAGCCCTTGAATATTTCATAGAGTAGGGATTCTCTGTATTTAGTTATTCAGTCTCCTATCAATCTTCCTGTATTACTCTGATATTGCAAAATCCTGTTTCAAATAAATTCGTTATTAGATTCTCGTTCTGTCAAGTTCCGAACAATTTTTTAGCAGGGTTACATAATTTGGAATCTATAGATTATTATATTAATCGAATAATGTCGCAATATATTGAGGAAATTTTAAGCTATGTTGTTACTATGGCAAGGATTAAAACTGCCTTTTAACGCATTTTGGCGGATCACAGTAAAGCTACAGGAACTACTTTTATACATCCATCTCCCAGACACTTACAAATGCAATCGGCCTTCTTGCGTGGTTTGTATAATCTCACAATTACAAAAGGGATGTAAAGGAATCAGCCCATATAACATTAAACTACAAAATGTGTTTCTAGTTCTGCTGTGGACTGTGACCCAATCTGAATATCCGTCAGGGAATGATCAAATATCTAATTGACATTCTCCAATCTAAGTCCATGAGCTTTTATTCCAGGTTTCTTCTTGTGGACTTGTGGTATGTTTGGAACGATGGATGAGGGTGACGTATCTGGTACAGTAAAAAGCAGCAAATAGTCTCATACTAGCTCGTCGTTTTGGAAGGCTGAACGTCCTTTTGGTAAAGGCAATGCCTACCCCAGGCGGTTCTGGGCAATTCTGGTTTTGCGAGGTGACATCTTAAAATTCGGAATGATGACTTCCCACAATCTCAGCCTGTTACGGGACTTTCAGGCTATTGTAGTGCCACACTGTAATTATAATGAGAAGAAGAAACAAATGGACTATTACCTGGAAGACAGATAAATCAAATATATGTCATTGTACCGAAGAAGATCACATTTGCGACTGAAACGTTTAGTACAGTAAAGATCTTTTAATACACAATTGGTCAGACAAGCATAGGGGATAATCTCACAGGTGTACAGTTTTTTGTTTTCACCACCTTGAAAATTTTCTCGTCAACGTATGGCTCTTCCGCATTTAGGCTTGTCTGTCAGTATGAAAACTTGCTTGTCATGGGCGTAGGATTATTGTTTACTTTTTTTGGCGAAATATATGTGTGCGTGCAAGAGCAAGTAGCAGCTGCGTTGAGGATCGGCTTGCGCAATGTGCAATTTTCCTTAGAGAAGATAACTAACTTAGCTTTCGTTCATCCAACCAACGACGTCCAAAAATGGATGCCTGTTTCGTGCTATCTGGTAACTCCTCAGCATGGTGTAGGCCTGGTCTCAGGTAACACAACGAACGAAAGTTGAGCAACTGTCCTATCCAGACAACGAGTATAAGGTCTATCAAAAAAGTGTAAGCAGCAAGCCTAACTGATGGAACTGTATCCCAGTTCACATTGTCAACCGGGTCACCATTGTGGCCGCTAGATGCCGTCGATTATGATGCTATCGAAGATACAATGTAATTGCTATTAAACAACAAGTACAAGTAATTTGTCCGACCACAGGCAGCCAACCATGGACAGCTGTTTCGTACTATTCAGCTCCGCAGCAGTGGTCGATTCTGGTAACAGATGGCAATTTTGTGCTGTTTTGTTTTGGAAGTTAGACTCCGCACATGATACAGTTAGTCAATATGTTCAATTATTCCGTATGCCATTGTAATGTAACTGCTAAGGATTGTGAAAAGAATTATATGCATGTTATATGTCATTTTGCCATATACATACATTGAAATGCAAATACTCAGCACTGGTAGAAATTTCCTTCTATCTATTGTTTATTGTACACCTGCAAGGCATCTTCAGCAGAAAGCCACGTGTGCCTAAGCATAGATCCAAAAATCGATACCATAATGTACTCATTGTCATAAGTTCATAACCCGGTTAGATTCCGTCATGTCATTTTATTCTTTGCAACTGAATAAGTTTGTAGTCAAGTAACGGGACTCAGCGGAGTTATCCCAATAAAGTTATAAGAAACATTTCTGTAGATTCAATGCTATGACATGCATATACGTATAGCTCATAAAAGGCTGACTGGTGGATAAGAATGTTTCAAAAAACAGTACTTAGTGGCTGCAACGAAACAAAATTTGTATCTATATTTTGATGTTTTTTATGGGAAAAGGCTCAAAAGTTTTCGATGAATTAGCCCAGTTGATATGCTCAAAAAATTAAAATGCTTGATTGCCATAGTCTTACCTGGTGATGTGCGACTGGATACAGGCCATTGGAACATTCTGCTGGCATGATGCATAATTCACGGCAGAGTCACCTTTTTGAGTAAAGTTTTTATGTAACACGTAGTTCAACATTTCTAGTGCTTCTTTCACTAACGAACGTAGATAGTCATACCATATCTAAGTACCCAAAGCTGTAATTAGGGAATATGCATGTGATTCAAATGCCGGTGAATTATTTTTATTTACAGTATTGCTACAGAATTACCCTTTCAAGCTTATTTTATACTTGAGTATTAATTAATAGAAAATACGGAGTAAATTCAAAACATCGAAGCGCAACGCTATTAGTGTGTCGTCATTATGTGCGGCTTGTGAATATCCAACCCTTTGTTGATTGGTCAGTCCGACTTAAAATGGCACATCTTTATTCTCATATAGTTATGCATCGGGTTACTTTAGACTTTAGACCATAGACGGACTTGGATCTTGAGATGTCACCCTCCTATGTGCAACTAACATTGACTGGATGTGGTTTATAGTACGAGCCCCTTCCCACTTCAGTTGGCTCACTTCAAGATTTGTACCAAAATATGCCTTTATAAACTAAACATGACGAAACTATTTACTTCTAAAACAATTTATTTTCTCAAAAACATTTTAGATACACTCTAGTCGTAAAAAATACATATTTGAAATCACATAGACCTATAACTAATAGAACATCTGAACCAATAAACAATGTGTGAATAAATGCGCGAAGTTAACAAAGCAACAATTAAAAGATTACCATTGGGTAGCATCAGCTTTATTTTTTATTACAGCTGAAATTCTTTGGGGCATAGTGTTAACCAAGTTTTGGCAAAATTGGTGTAAAACAATCCCATATTTCTTGAAGCTTTTGTCTCAGTTCGGTGATTGGACAAGCAGGATGTTGTCGTAGAACCTTTTTCATCCCGTGCCACAAAGTTTCAATAGGTGACAGATCTGGACTGCTAGAAACCCATTTCAAAAGTGGTACATTATTTTCTTCCATCCATTTTATAGCCTTTTTTGAGGTATGGCACGCTGCACCATTTTGCTGAAACACAAAATCTTGGCCCGATGTCAAACATTCTTCCATCACTGGTAAAAGCGATTCTTCGAAAATTGCCAAATATTTGTTTGTAACCACATTTCCATCAATAAAATGAAGTTTTCCTACTCCTTTTGATGACATACTGCCCCAGACCATAATGGATGCTGGAAATTTCACTTGTCTCTTCATACAGTCAACATGGAATGCTTAATTTTTTGCGAATAACTCTACTGCGACTGTCACCAACACAAACTTCGAATCGGGCCTCATCACTCCATTGTATTCCACACCATTGTTGAGGTGTCCATTGTCTATGTTCTTTAGCCCATGTAAGCCGATTTTTCTTTTGCAGTGGAGTTCATAGTGGCTTTTCTTTGGGCTATAAACAAGTTGTGCAACTTTAGGGTTTTTACTTCACTTTCTTTTATAAGAAAACTTACCTTGCAAGTGCTAATTCCCAGTTTGTGGACCTCTCTATGAGTTGTGGACCTCGAAATTCTCCTTCCAACAGCGTCACTCCATAGAGCACTTAATTTTAAATAATTGGCACGCCTGTTTTTCACGATTATTCTTCTTAATGCTCTTCGGTCAGCATTTGTGATATTACTTTTTTTCACATATCGTGGCTTAATATTAACTGAACCCGTTACGTTATATCTTCTAACAATATTTCTCACACTGTACCGTGATAAGTCTAATAAAGTTGCAATTTCTGAGTTTGATTTCCCAGAATTAAAAAATTTAATTATCAGTAACCTAATTGTCTCACTAATAACCTTTCCTCTACCCATTTTGAAAACCTTAACTACCCAAAACTATTTTAAACGTATTTTCACAGCTGTGATTAATGAAAACAATTGTCCTGGCTTTTATTTTTCAAAGCCACCTATGCATTATAGACTTATTTTGCATTGAAATGAAAATAGGTTGATATGCTGTAATTGCAACATGTGTTATTTTTATGCTGCAAATTTGATTAGGGAGGATAAAGTTGGTGTTTTCTACTATATATTCATTGTTAATATTTTTAAACCTCTAACACCCTGCTACATTTTTATTATTTGTATTTGATAAGAAAAAAAACTAATATTTCAATAGTTGGGCCAACTGAAGTGGGAAGAGGCTCGTATGTATTATTTAAATGGCAGGTAGAGAAAAGATACATGATGCTTATAATATAAGGCGAATAAAAATTCATATTTGGGCAAAATAGTAGTTATGTGTTGTGTAGTTACCGTAAAATGATACAATATGAATTACTTTTCGGAGATATATTATCTCTTTTCCTGATTTTACAGTACTTTTCTCTTATTATAGTATCTAGAGAAATATTAAAAAAATACTTTATCCGGTACTCTTTGTGTAGTATTTTTGCACATAGGTATAATACAGAACTTATAATACGGTTTCCGTTCTCCGTCCACGCTTCCTCTTTAATTATAATGTATAAAATCAAACTTTTGGAAACACGACAGCACATTAACCTAAAAGACAATCAAATGACATGTCGAGAGTTATGACGTCACTGTGGAGCGCGCAAAAAGGCGGCGTTGAATCATTATCAGTGGCGTTGCAGTTTATTAAAAATAAGTTCAATCATTAACATGAACTAAATATATGTTATATATTATATTATACGTGAACATTCGAGAGAAATACAGAAAAAAAATATGAACATTCCCTATTTTCATTCGTTGAAGTTATTGCCCACTTTGCTGTAGTAGGATTGTGTCGTGAGGATGCCATACATTTGCTAATGATATCCTACAGTCAAGCCATGGAGGTTAAAATTGATAGAGGAACAATTAGATTTAGATCAGAATACGATAGCAGTTATATCTTGTTTGACTAATTGCAGCACAAATGGTATTTTTGAAAATAATTCACATCAGAACCCGAGTACGAGGTCACAGATGCCATCGACGCACTCTTTCTAACATACATATTGCACGCTTCTCGCACTTCTCTCTCGTACACATGTCAGCAACATTTGAACTCTACCGAATAAAATAATACTACCTCTCGAAGTCTAGTAACCTCATTAAATTACATTCTAAGAATAATGCTATATAGATAATGTCGCCCCGTATGTGCATATTGCGTCACCGCGCTGTCTGCTACCTCCTTTTATAAGTCCCTCAAATCCACTACCAAAAACGCAATATTCACAATACGGCAAGTGCGACTGATAGGTACGCAATCCGTCTATTGAAAATATTTTTTTACGCTTTGAGGGTAAATATGCGGGTAAATCCCGGACTATACAATTAATCAATTCCTCTGCTCTACCGGCAGTGTACCGGTCATGCCATTTTGGGGGCAAATATAAGGGAAAGTCTATCATGTGTATATCGAGGTTAGAAGTGTATTGATATTCTCATCTCAAAAAATTGAGTTACATCCTCCCCCACCCTCCTACAGTCCTCACCGAGTATTATTTGCAACTAAATACATCAGAATCTTCTGAAACGTCAATAAACGCGATTTTTATTTTCTTCAGTTTAGCGTTTTTCTGCGCCATCACGAGACCGATTTTCAAAACCTACAAAGCTTTTGTGCCCTTGGCATAGTAGTAATAATGTCATCGCAGTCCGAGCAGTACTTTCCAAGTTATAGACGAGCCAAGGATTTTGCGGACAGACCGGCAGACATATTGACAGACCGACAGACAGTTGACTGAAATAGTTTTTCATGATGTGCAAGTCATATAACATCCAAAAACGTTTTCGAAATTGCTCGCGATTACAATACTTTCTCGCCAGTAGGCATGAGAAGTAAAAATTGAAAGCGGCTCAGAAAGGGCTGTGTTCCACCACCATTGCTATTTAGTATACACACTGGAAGAATTTTCAAGATAACGACATCTCTTTGCGTAGTATTAAATACGCTGTCGATATCTTACTCCTCGCAGAAAATATTTACGATTTTCAGAGAATTTTAACGCAAAGCGTTACAAGTCCAAAAAATAAATAGGATTCTTACTGAATATAACGAAAATAAAATTAATTTGCACAAAACAACGTCAACTTCTATGTAAAATATTAATAGACTGAAAGAGTGAATGACTATAACTACC
The DNA here is from genome assembly GCA_963669975.1 of Acanthoscelides obtectus. NCBI lineage: Eukaryota > Metazoa > Arthropoda > Insecta > Coleoptera > Chrysomelidae > Acanthoscelides > Acanthoscelides obtectus. The sequence goes on from CAVLJG010000001.1 coordinate 37,400,193, forward strand.
TGGAAACAAATGACAGTAAATGAAATGATGGCGCAAAGGAAATTAGGACCACAATAAAAAAAGCTCAGATTGCATTCAATAATATGGATTTGAGATTGAGGATACTCAAATATACTCTCCTCGGCAATTCTATATCCATGCGTTGGGCTTAAAATTGAGTCTGTATGAAAACAAGTAGTCTTAACCATGTATCAATAAAGCTAAAAACTCAACAGTACTCGAAAGACTCGATAGGGTAAATGAAATAATGCTTACCGTTAAAACAAGAAAATTACAATATTCATGACACAATAACTCATTGGGATAAATACATACAGTAAATAGTACAACAAACGAATAGGGACAATAGGCGAAGGGCAGATATACAACATACTAAAAGATGGCACTAGTAAAAGTTTCACTGTTTTCGAGATATTCATTTTCATCTTTTGTTGCTGTTCCTAGAAATAACATGATATCTGTTTGGTTTTAATATTTGCAAAATATTCTCATATAGTTGGTCTGCTATTTGAAATATCATTTCCGATAAATACAAGAAGGTAAACTTGACAAACTCGTAATTTTTATTATTTATTTTAGAAAACTATTTTACCCAACTTGGTATCCAGAAATAAAATAAAAATGTACTAGACAGCTACTGCAAAGTACTGCGATAAATTACCTGCTTAATCAGCAACAAAAGATAGAGCAAACAAGGAAATTTTTCGAAAAATAGAATACGCCTATCTTCCCCATTTTTTGGTCGTACTATTTACCGGACACCCTGTATAATTCCGACCAATCATGCAGGTTAAAATTCTATGTAAACGAAATATAATGTCCTGGTTAAGCATATCAGAAAGTAGTTCAGCTGGATTAGTTTCAAAGATAAAGATAGCATTGCTGATAGCCAACCTTCGTAGCCGATGAAGAAGAAGCACAATAATGGATATAAAAGTGGTCAGACTGATATTTGTGCTGATAGTTGTACTAAAGAATGTGGTAGATATGCTGCTACATATTACTGTATAGGGCCCAAAGACCTTTAACACATAACGAATACAGTATCTCGGACTATAAAACCTCTCTATCGCTCTAGCAAGCCTGAGGACTATACAACCGTTTCCGGGAACTATATAATCACACCTCGTTCATCAAACTAGATCACAAAACTGTAATAAAACTGCACTTTATCGCACTGACAACGTTAAGATTATTTTCAAATATATCGGCGTACTTTGCATTATTATTGTTGTAATCCGGGATTATTGTACCGATGCCGGAGTTAGCAATTCTCCCGGACTCTGACGTTGAGTGATCGATTGTCGAGATGGAACTACACCGCTCTACGGAACAGCGGTCTACTTTGCTGTGCTATTGATATACGACCTGTTAATAATTGTATAGAGCGGGAACTGTGGGCTTTAATAAAGGATTACAGAGTTGAGACAAAACGGCCACTAGGGCATAAAGATAAAATGCCGAATGCCGCTACGATATATAGGGTGTTTCACGTAGAACTACAGCGATCAGTTACTAGAAAAGTTTCAGCTTAGAATATAACTAATGAGACCAATTGAATCGGATCTCGCAAGTCGATTTCTTTACTAACGTGCTCTTTTTACTGAAAGCGCTTCATTAAATATAGATGCATATTGTGGGCATACACCTTACCCTTCAAATAATATTACGTTTAGCGCAAAGACATCGTAAGTCCGGGACTTACGTGGCTTTTGCACGCACTACTCGACGGTGGTTTCTTGAATGGGTCATTTCAAAAACAGTACCAGCATCCCTGTACTGTTTTATTTTCATATTTATGTGCTATATGCACCAACATATCAATGTTTCATTCACTAACTACAAAAATAAGATTACAGGCCTTATCCGCTTTGTCCGAAATCACTTTTCTTGTTTCCTGCAAAAACCATTGGCTCCAGCCTTCTTAATTGTGTGACTGAGACGATCTTTCACATGTACGCTGGATATCTTAAATAGCTGTTCGTATAGATAGTCTGAATATGGAATGACACGCACACTTATCTCGCAATAAAAATTTTTTTGTTTGTTAAAGAGTTCAATTTTATGCCTGGTAGTCTACAAGCAGCCGATTACCAATTATTGAAGGAAGTTTTATGAATAAGTCTATGTACGTTTTGATGATAGTTAATTCATGGTTTAGATGTAAAACTGGGAAATCTACTTTCCCAGGAGTTCGATTTGCCCTGATTTCCCCTATGTATCTTAAAAACGTTGAAATTTACAAAATTAAAACATGTGGTACGTTAATAAGTCACTATTTAAGTTAATTTTCAATAATAAGCATTGATTCTTTTATTAGTTATAGTTATACACCACTTAACCTTTCTTCTATAACAACGTAAGTCCCTAATGGTTTTTCGGGCTTTTTGCATTATTATCATCAATAAACAGTGAAGGTTATTTGAATTTTGAATCTTTTAGGACTCAAATGCGACATTAAGCTCAAAAAGGTATTGTGATACTGGTTTATTTGTCAATAAAACAGTATTTTTCGCCTCATGAAAAATTCAAATTATGGGACTTACGAGGTTTTTGCACTGACCGATTCAATCCATAATAATTTCAAAATGGCGCCGCTTCGGTTAAACCGGATGTAAATAGTAGATATTTTAAATAAAACGCCCTGTATATTATTCAACAAAGCCCTGAAATACAATCTTTTTAAATGAAAATCACATATTTCAACGTTTTACTGTATAAGTCATTGAAAATATGATTGATTTTGTATAAGGTTGTCTACTTCTCAAATTACTAGTTTCCGAGATATATATGTGAATATTGGTTTTTCTCTTTTCTTGGTTGGCCATGACGTGGCGACAGCATGATAACCTTAGCAAGTTTGTTCCAACAAGCAGTTCCAAACTAGTTCAGAACTAATTCCGAATTATTTAACTGCGTATGCCCGAGGCAAGTATAGTTCAGAACTAGTAATGAACTATTCTGTTGATACAGAGAATTACATGGCTTGTTGTCGTAAGCATAACCTTAGTTGAAGTCAAATTTGGAAAATGATTAATACCTGTGTACTAGACCTGGAAATTGGTACAATTTATTTGTTCAACGTAGTGTGCATCTTGGGAACGCGAGATGGCATAACTAACAAGAGACGAGCCGAGCCGCTTAGTGAAAAAACATAAAGAAATAACTTGATGTTTTGTCTTTTTGAGAGCTGGAAGAATTTATCATTTTGTCTTTAGAGGAAGCATACTCTGCTACAGTAGCAGATGACGGAGTTAAGAGGAATGCTGACAACACTGAGCTATAAACTAACTTAAAATGAAAGAAGTACAAATAATTAATATTACTAATCACATGACTGAAATAAATTCATCAAAATTATCAATACTTGCCAGGACCGCATTTACTATATAGGCGCGCAGAGCTAAGGCCTGATGAGCGCCTGGTCAGGGCCCGAAGAGAGAGCGTGAGGTGGCCCTGTTCATTGATAAGCACAGAACAGGAAAAAAGTAGGACATATCTATTATTTGAGAAAAGAAACATACTTGTAAAGTAGATATTAATTTGAACTCTAAATGGTGCAAACATTGTAATCATCCTCTGAAAATGTTAATATTTTATCCTATGTATGTATTATTATCTAAGAATAAAGAGCAAATTGACAATATAATTTATAATTTAAATTTTATCTAGCTTTCTGGCAGAATTTTTCCTAGTATTACACTAGGGCGCAAAAACTATTGAGATGAGTAATCTTTATCGTCAACCAAATCAGAAACGGACATGCGCTAACAAATTTGACCTTTTAGTTCTCTTAGAATTAGAACTATTAGAACCAGTACAAATAAGGTTTCGACTCAGTATGGAACTTGTTGGAACATAGAGCAGCTAGTTCTCTTTTCTGTTGTAGCGGTCATTTTAATATGTGCATGTCAATCAAAGCTAGTACTTCGTCTGATTTGCGTCATGGCCAACTGAGACTGTATGGTAAAAGATTTATGGATTATTTAAGCAACAGAAAAGCCAATATTTCCATATAGCTCGAAAACTACTAATTTGAGAAGCTGGCAACTTAATGCAAATTAACCTTACTTCTATTGGTACGATAAAACTATAAAAAAATGTTTTTAATTTTAAAAAATTACTCTGTCAGCTTTATAAAATCTGTTGTATTCTCTACTAGTTGTTATCCAATCCTGGAATAAAATCAACTAAATCAACCTTCACACATGGGTGATTCGACAAATGTCATAATTTTTTTTATAAGGCATACGTTTTTTGTCACACACTATACTTTTTGACCGAACTATATGATCAGAAAGGAGCGAATGAAGGTACAAAGTGGGATGTAGTGATATATACCGGGAAGCAGGGCCATTGGCCTAGATTCCTCGCAGGCGGCAACTCAACTGACAGTGCAGAACTGACGTCAGCAATATCAGTGACGTATGTGCATAACTTTGGAAAGATACCGCGTGGAACACAAAAGCTTCCAGAATACTGACTATGGACCAACACCATCTATAGTTCATTCCACGGCTTTTGGCGGGTTAGGGTAAGCCTGCAGGAATTATTTTCATACATCTCCCTCAAACATACATACCGGGGCACTGAGAAAAGGAGCGTTCGTAACGGTCAGTTCTGGAGGTATGAAGTTTGGCACGGTTAGGATGGGAAGCCGAAGACAGGCAGGTCTGTTTGGCAGGCTCATCGAGCGGCGGCATCATGAAGGAGAGGTCTGATGAGCAAAGCCCGTTCTCATAGCGGTAGAAGAGAGCCAGATCGCCGACGGCCCGCCGGCGCCGGTGCGAAAGGGTTCTGAGACTGTCCGTCAGAAAAGAGTTACCGATCAGTTGGACAGCCCTCCTCTGAGCAGCATCCAGCCTGAATAATGTAGTCGAGACACCAGCACTCCGAACATGTGAGAAGTACTCAGACTAGGTCTTATCTGGGTAATTGGCCGAGGTTGTTTGTGTAAGGTCGCAGACATGCGTTTTTCAATTTTGTTTCACGGCCATGAGATTTTCCGCGTCAACTTCTGGGTCGTCCACATTTATACTTGCCACAAGTTGCTTGTCACGGACGTACAATCTGAGTTCACCTACTTATTGCTAATCCTTGGTATAAAACGTAGCAATGTCTGAAGCTACTGCCACTGTCTGTGATAAACGTATTAAAGTATTTTGAGGAAGTGAATGAAAACAACGCTCCTCTATCGTCCAATACATGTGCTTGTGAGTGTACAAGAATCACTACCATCTGCGTTAAGGATTGGGTAAGCTAAGCTAAATCGAAGTGATTGGGTTCTTATGGTAATATTCAATATTATCGTTGTTACTTCGCTTCCGTCAAATAAGCGAGAAAATTCTTGTGATGGCGTTAATTGTTGAATTTGAGGTTTTCTAAAATGTTTGCAAATGTCCAAATGAGGAAAATCCATGCTGCCGATCGGCCTATCTGTTGCAGTTTCAGCAGCTTTGCGTAATCTGACTATCGGCTTAACCGAATTCAATGAAATTTGGGTAGCGATATACTAGAATGTCAAAGAGATAATACTGCTATGTTATTGGAAATAATTGGTAGCTGAGTTGTGCGCAAAATAGAATAAAGGAATCGTCAAAACGTTCCCCAACTTCATTTTTATTCATCTTTCGAATACGTGATCCTGCAATACTAATAGCTTATGATGTACTAATAATAAACAAATAAATTGATTGAGTCATCAACAGAGTAGTTATCCACGGATGGTGACGCCCCAACTAGCAAAGTAGTGGTATAAGCTTTTGGTAAAAGAACCGTTCAGCCATAAAAGCTCTCTATTGTTGTTGCCTGAACATCAAAATGCTGGCTGCTGTGGAATGCAAATTTGCTTTCTGCAACATATTTGCTCTAAAGTGAGGTGTTTAAGATATTCTTATAGTATAGTTATACAACACCTTATAGGGCAAATTTTTAACTGTTGCATAAACGTTTATACAACTATTTTATACGGCATATTTGCACGTTAGTCAAAATGGTTGTGTTGTGGCATCCATGATAACGTTTATATAACAAAACCGAGCCTTGTTGTTTTGCTGTGCAATTTACTACCTTAGCCAACAAATTGCTCCCAACGGAAGCACTTTAACAACTGTTGTTTTGTAACTGTTAAAGGCTGTGTGTACATATGCTAAATATGTTGGTATACAACTTCACCATAACCTAACTTTTTGCTGTCATATTTTTGTTAAACTGCCATGACCGATGTTTTATGCATATTGGTTCAAAATGTTTTATCAACTGTTCAAACAGAAGATATAGATCTGGTACAAATTCTGGGTAAGTCATTCGACTCTGTCGGTATTTCATTTCAGACATTTGTCAACTTGTTGTATAACACCTACAAGCAACACCAAAATATTCTAATAACCTAAAGACAACATGGACGATGCCATGATTAAACACAACCACCCGCCATATTGGGCAAACATTTATTCCTCTACTTAATATTAAATAATTATGTTTCAGTTCGAAATTACAGATATAAAGTGATAAACATTAGTGTAATTGTGTCTAAATATAGGATTTGTGGAAGATTTAGCGCAGATAAGTTCAGATGTCCATCTTAAAAATCTAGACATATAAATCCGAACACCCAGTTTAAATGGTTTTATTTTAATAAAATTTTGTATAAGTACTTAATGAAGCATAATAAGTAAATGATAAAAATTTCAAAATGTTTGCACTGCTTTAAAGCCCTTTAACCTTTAATAATGTGTGGATGCACCCTGATGTGCTACGCATTCTTCAACGCGCCTAGGCATGCTTCTGATCAGGTGGTCAATGTCCTCCTGTGGTATCTCATTCCAGGCAACCACCAACTCCTCTCGAAGTGCTTCTAGAGTCTGAGGAGGACGTTGCAAATTGAGCAATCTCCTACCCATCATATCCCACACGTGCTCAATTGGGGATAAGTCGGGAGATCTTGGTGGCCATGGTAAAAATGTGACATCATTATGTTGAAAGAAGTCTATTGTGACTCTTGCAACATGTGGTCGGGCATTATCTTGTTGGAAAGTTGGATCTGCCAGGGTGTCAAGATAGGGTAAAAGATGGGGTTCTAAAACTTCGTGGATATAACGCTGCGCGTTCATGTATACCTCTGATGAAGATTAAAGGTGACCTGGAACCATAAGCTATAGCACCCCAAACCATAACTCCAACAGTGTGATGAACATGTCTTTCAACAAAAAACTGTGGATTCCTCCTTTCACCATGTCGCCTTCTAACCCTGGCACGACCATCGTACATGCCTAAACAAAATCGAGACTCGTCACTAAAGACAATACTGTTCCATTCCTGATCCCAGAGTGACCGTTGTCTGCACCACTCAAGGCGATTACGTCGGTGTTCTCGAGTTAAAGGGAGGAGTGTGGCTGGTATGAAAACAAGCCAAAACTTCTCATTCGTCGGTAAACACTTCGCATGCCAATAGGTCTTCCGTGTTCTGCAAACCATTCATTTGCAATGGACCTGGTAGTGGAGAAACGGTCCCTTAAGGCCAATAATCTTAGGCGGCGATCTTCACGGTCTGTTGTTCTACGGCGGCGACCAGTGCCCCTTGCTCTTTGCGTACGGCCTTCTCGAAGCCATGCCTGACAATACCTAACCACAGTGTCTACACTTCTTTGCACTCTAACTGCAATTGCCCGAAAAGAAAGTCCAGCTTCCCGAAGTCCCACTATATGGCCCCTATCAAACTCACTAAGTTGACGAAATCGTACAGGTCTCCGAACTCTAGGCATCGTAACCGATCGTAAAGGATGTCAAGAACCAAAATCCGCCAACGTTGATTCTTTACTGCGGCTGAAATATTCATTTTTAGAGCGTTAGTGAATGAAAAAAAAGCAGTATAAAAACCGTAATGTCCAACTGATAAGGCTGGAAATTTTTTCACTTGTTATTTACAGTAAGATAAATTCACCAACTTTTATTAAAATAAAACCATTTAAACTGGGTGTTCGGATTTATGTCACTTAGTATACTTTTGATCATTATCAAAATATGAATCAAATACGAAACCCGTAGAAATTGCGTAACTAATTTGCACGATAATCACAATAAAATTTGCTGCGCAAGTAATTCAATAGCCCTATATCACAGTGTAGAAGTTTATCATATGCCTGTGTATGAAATTCACAATGGCCGATATGTAAATAAACAAGATGACTGTAATGTGTTAGTTATATATTCTTCTTCGTCTATACAATACATAAGAAATAGTTTGGTTGCAATAAAGTAGAATCACGTAACAGAATAGTTGTATAGCTGACAAAAACTGAATCTTGCACTGACACAAATGTCCTATAGCCGCTTACACTTTTGTTGTATAACTGTTACCTGCAGCCCTTGTACAACCTCTTAAATGACTGAAGTGTCCTATAAGGTGTGCCCATTCCGCTTGTATAGCAGATCTAAGAGGGTTTTGCCAATGTTCTTACAGTATACAATGCTGTTTAAGGAATACTGTACGTATATAATCATTCCTGCAACTCTAGGAGTGATAATTGTTAGTTGGGGCGTGTAACTCCACCCAAATTAACTTCCAGACTATCTAATTATAGCATGGGGAGTTTTTGTGACAATGTTTATATCTAATATTGACACAATTCAGACCGAACTCTACTTTAGGATAGGCAGCAGCGGTTGCATAGTGGTAGACGTTATTAGTCAGTCGCCGTGCGCTGCGCGGGTTCGAATCCCGCTCCAAGAGAGTTTTTCTCTTGGCAATGGATGTTGTGATTATCTATAGGTGGTAGACGGCCTCTGACTATCACACGTGGAGGTACCACCCGGCGGATCTCGTAGGCGGGGCCAGAAAAAGTGCACACGTGTTCCCTCGCGAGGGTCCGTGTGGCGTCGCCCCCTTTCCCCTGTATCCCCCTATAGCCCCCGGTACCTCACGGGTGGTTGGAGTATGAAAAAAGAAACTCATTCTTTTTGCTTCGCAAGGGAATGGGCCCAATAGTCGAATAAGTATCTCTAAATTGATTTCTAACGCATATATTATAAAAAAACACTAAATTTTTAATACCAAATATCTGGGGGATTTTTAAATCTATTTTAATATAATTCTGCATATAAGTTCCTTAGGAGTAACCCAAAGGTGGCCAGATGGCTGAAAAGTCATGTCTGCTCTTGTTTTTTGCTCAAGGCCAACTCCATGTAAGTGAATCATAAAATATTTCTAGGTAAAAAATTGCCAATGAATGCGTCTTCCTTTCTCGTTCTTTTTAGTTGAAAGAATTCGTATAAATACAAGTATTTCATTATCTATTCTGCACCAGAATGTAGCTTATGCCTGTCTTTGAGTCTGTTTCTTAGATCTCATTCAACTATTCGGCCTTTTTTGAAATATTTTATTTTTTCTTTGGAGAGAGTACAGTTGGAAATTTACGTTACCACTTAAGCTCCCCGTACTAAAATCCGCTACTGCCGCGTTGCATGGATGGAAACTGACAATTGCCGATTTTGTTTCCACTTGAATGAATGAGTAACGAAATTAAAGGCGTACGGCACGGGTATCATGTAAAAAACCTATAAAACGTCAAAAAATACCTATAGGATGTCAACTTGCAGACTAGGTAGTTTTTAGGGCGCAAAGAGTCATTCCAAGTTTACTCACTAGGATCGTTGTGAACGTCCATCTACGGAGGAATCACTCAACTAAACTACGCATTACTGGTTGCATAGTTTTGTGAGGCTGAGTGATCCGGGTCTGTAGTTTTTATCTCTGAGAAGAAAGTTGCTTGAATAGCAAGATCGCATTTGAATGATTATGTGTTAAAATCTGTGATTTTTGCTGTGTGAGAAAATCATTACTGAATATGCCGAATATGACGGGTTATTTATATGTTGTGCTTTCTGAAGTGAGGTTATGTTCAAAGTTATAAATTACGAAAAACTGAGGAGAATTACGGGAAATCATCACCGCGCGCGCGTTGTGTGTAATTACTGTTAGCATGTATATGACTTGTAATTAGACAGTGTACAGTGAATGTAATTATTGCTTATCTCTCTCATTTTTGAAATTCAGCAAATTTGTATATGTAATTTCCAGAATGGATAAGAAAAAGTGGATGCGCAACTAATTTCTAGCTTGGAATCTCAATTTACTGAATTTGTGACAAGAACCCAATGTAATTATCATCAACACATACAACTTAGACCTCCAGTAATGCCATCTCAGAAGCAGATTTTACATCACATCAGAGCCAAAGATTGATAAGAAGCCTCATGACGTTTAGGCAACACGTACAACTAAGTGCTAAGTTAACATCTTGTAGAGTAACCTACATAATGTTAAAAAACAGCATAATGTCAAAAAAATCGGCATAATGTCACTTTTCAGGTTACGTGATACTCGTGCCGGCTACCATGAGGTGCCGGCGCATAGGCCGCATAAACGGGCACTTATACACCACCAAATACCCTAAGCCCGCCCTTCTAGCAAAGTGGAGTATACCCCTGAGTTCCAGCGCCTTAACATTCTGGGGATCCAAAGTCTTTGACCCCAGTATAGTCTGCCCAGAGCCTTTCTACTTAGTTACACCAACAACTTGAGAAATGGTTCGCTTCAGATCCTTAATCGTCTGTAGATTGAGTAGACTTTCTCCTTGGCAGCCTAGATAGAAGAGTGCTCAGCACGTCGGGCTAGCAGTCAGTCGACCCGAGGCTCGCGGGCTCGAATTTCTGCCTCGGAAGTTAATTCCGAGCCATGGATGTTGTGTTGCGCGCTGTCTATATCACGCACCAAGTCGGTGTAAGATCATCGCATCGCTGGACCTGATTTATTTAATATACATTAACACTAGATAGCTTGTAGAGTAGTTCAGTGTTAATGGGGTCGGCCAAAGGGGTGCGAGGTGGTCTAGTTGCCAGCCTTGCCCTCCCCAACACTACTACTTATCCTTGAGGAACCCCACAAGAAGTGCCAAGCAAGATTAGATTGCATGTTCTGGCAAGTCAGTGGACATCACCATTGTGAGAGATTACGAGGCCAACTGGAAAATAGTTCTAAACTTTCCCTCAGTGTATAACACGTGTCCCTATCCCCGTCGGAAGAACATATTGTTTAGTATCACATTATCTAATCGGGGCCATGAAAACTCCCTTTATGTAATGAAACTCGTCATGAAAATTTACCGTTTCACCATCGTAAGTTTCATGAAAAACTGGGAGAGAGCTTCCCTAGTAGGCTTTCGCAATTCTAAAGCGTTGCCATGTCATAAAACGATCCATAATTGAATTCCCGGGTCTCTAGATGACGTATGCGCGGTATAAAATGCCCGAACCAAGTGAGTGAAAAATGGCCCAAATTTTAATACCCAAAGTAATAGGTCACCCTTTACATCTCTGCCAAGCAAATTTATTACAGTCAAATACTTGCAATAGCACCTATCTGTTGGAACTGTAAAGCTAACGCAGTTCTGGTTGAAAGCCAAGTCTTCACTATGATCGCTTGCTGCTGTCGATTATGGTGATATAGTAGATCATGTTTAGTAAACAACAACTTGAGAGATAAGAAAATTGGACGCCCGCGGAATTCGCATTCACGTCTTCTCCATTCCGTACAGCTGACATAACCAATTAGTCTTCAGCACCATCTGCCAACAAGGATCGACTGTTAGAGGCAAATTTCATGCTACCCGCGTCATTGCTCATTTGTTCTCTCAAGCTGCCTTGATTCCCCATCTGGCGGCGCTTAAGTGGATCAACCGGATTGGTTGCACCGTGGTGTGTAACCAAGAGGCGGCGTGGAGATGCCTTATCAATCGGGTTAAAACTGTAAAGGTACCTCACAAGTGACATCTATTACCGGAATCAACCACTGCTAGAGTGAATAGCAGCTGAGTGTTAGAACTGTAAATGTCCTTGTTGAAAGCTGAGTTATAACTGTGAAAGCTGTCGATTCTGGCGATACAGTAGATGATACACTACTCTCTAATACTGCTTTCGTCCGCCCAATCAACCGACGGCCAACCATGTACAGCTGTTTCATGCTTATTCGCAAGCATCATGTATGCTTGCTCTATATATATACAGGGTGACTTTGAAGTTGAGTCATTAATTTTCAGATAATGATTGTAGAAGGAAGATAAACCAAAATATGTGTGTAAAAATAAAAAAAAAAATTACCTTGTTTTATGAAGTATCCTCCCGACAAGTATTTCAGTGCGGACCTGTATTTGATCGTGAGGTCACCTGTGAGGTCTTAAGTCACCTGATTCACGAGCCCGTTGTACTACATTAACAAAGGCACGAGGGGTTGGTTGCACTCGATTGGGAAACCGATCCGCATAAACATGTGCCATTTTTTATTTCGCTTGAGCCACGCAACAGACACCACTATTCACTCGCCTTACCGACTGACACTGACTGTATGTATACAACTGAATAAAATAATTGTAAAAACATCGTTCCAAATTCTTTCGCTTTTTTGTTTCCGATGCGATGAACCGATAAGGCGGATTATATCCGTTGTTGCCAAACACGAGCACATGATATTATTATTGAGACAGGGCGGTACTCAAACTTCCAAAGGGCTATAACTTTGTTACTTTAATTTTACGAGAAAAATGGTAAAGGAAAAAACATTTCTTTTGATCAGATCTATTCACTGTTAAAATAAATGACTCAACTTCGAAGTCACCCTATATATATATATATATAACTTGAGACGTGTTCATTGTCGTTTAGACCAGTTAGGTGAAAAAATAAAGCTTCCGCCTTTTGTTGGGTACTTCGACAAAATTCAAGCAAAGATGACTCTTTATACTTTATTAATATCTAGCTTTCAATAGACTTTGCCATGTTCATCAGGAGCTGCAATAACATCGAGAAGAAATAGCAACTATTGTGCAAAATGATTTCAAATTCAAATCGTATGTGAGATTGTTGCTAAATGTTATTAAAATTTAGGTTGAGGTTGTTATATACAGGGTGACTTTGAAGTTGAGTCATTAATTTTCAGATAATGATTGTAGAAGGGAGATAAACCAAAATATGTGTGTAAAAATAAAAAAAAATTAAAAAAAAATGTTACCTTGTTTTATAAAGTATCCTCCCGACAAGTATTTCAGTGCGGACCTGTATTTGATCGTGCGGTCTTGGTCCACCGGCATGCCTGTGAGGTCTTAAGTCACCATTCACGAGCCCTTTGTACTACATTAACAAAGGCACGAGGGGTTGGTTGCACTGGATTGGGAAACCGATTCGCACAAATCTGTGATGCCGCGGCAGCATTTTGTAAAGACTCCCAGCCCGTAAATAAGAATCATGTCCACAAGTTCAGCATTTTCGTAAACATGTGCCATTTTTTATTTCGTTTGAGCCACGCAACAAACACTACTATTCACCTTATCGACTGACGAAAAACATCGTGATAAACGTTTCAAATTCTTTCGCTTTTTTGTTTCCGATGCGATGAACCGAGGCGGATTATATCCGTTGTTGCCAAACACCAGCACATAACATTATTGAGACAGGGCGGTACTCAAACTTCTAAAGGGCTATAACTTTATTACTTTAATTTTTATATATATATATACAGGGTGACTTTGAAGTTGAGTCATTAATTTTCAGATAATGATTGTAGAAGGAAGATAAACCAAAATATGTGTGTAAAAATAAAAAAATAAATAAAAAAAAATGTTACCTTGTTTAATAAAGTATCGTCCCGACAAGTATTTCAGTGCGGACCTGTATTTGATCGTGCGGTCTTGGAGCAGCATGCCCTGACCTGTGAGGTCTTAAGTCACCTGATTCACGAGCCCTTTGTACTACATTAACAAAGGCACGAGGGGTTGGTTGCACTCGATTGGGAAACCGATTCGCATAAATCCGTGATACATCCGGGAGCATTTTGTAAAGACTGCCCCCCCGTAAATAAGAATCATGTCCACAAGTTCAGCATTTTCGTAAACATGTGCCATTTTTGATTTCGTTTGAGCCACTCAACAAACACTACCATTCACTAACGCGTTATCGATTGACTAAAAACATCGTGATAAACGTTTCAAATTCTTTCGCTTTTTTGTTTCCGATGCGATGAACCGGTCAGGCGGATTATATCTGTTGTCGCCAAACACGAACATATTATTATTGAGACAGGGCGGTACTCAAACTTCTAAAGGGCTATAACTTTATTACTTTAATTTTACCAGAAAAATGGTAAAGGAAAAAAACATTTCTTTTGATCAGATCTACTCACTGTTAAAATAAATGACTCAACTTCGAAGTCACCCTGTATATACGTGAGCAGTAGTTATTGCCAAAGCCAACGACCTGTTGGGTACAAAATACAATTACTTGTTAATTGGGAAATTGGCAAAACTTTTAGGCTTAAGTTGACTGTTTTGACGATAAAATCAAGCTTTCGGCATTCTCTATGGAGCCTTAATCAGGCTTCTGAAAACACAATTGTGATGCTAGCAAAGAAAACAGGACATATTTAAAATGTCAGACAACTTACTCCTCGGTGAGGTTGCAGCCACAAGGTGTTTCAGAACGAACGTGGAGAAGATCGAACTTGTGATTAGTATAAAAACAAAAGGACGGGGACATTGGGCTTGTTGAAAAACGACAGATACCTTCGTTAAAAGTTAAAAAAATTAAAATTATATCAATACACCCGAACAGGTTAAAAATATTACACGTGGGGAGACATTTTGTTGAAACAATCGGAATGCAGTCGCTAACCTTCTACTACCGCTACACGTGGAGAGGGGGAAGGCACGGAAAGGTAAAGCGTCGACAGATGACAGACCTTATATATATATATATATATAAGGTCTATCCAAACGTGATCACACAAACGCCATCTATTACCAGAATCAACCACTGCAAGAGTGAACAGTCGCAATCTGTTGGAACAGTCCGCGTTGAAAGCCGAGTCATCACCGTTTGATGCTGTCAATTCTGGCGGATCGTGAACAATAGTGCATCAAATAGCGGTACACGGATGGCCAGTTGAACCAAGGTAGAATTATAATATTTGAATAACCAGGGTTAGCCCATGCTTTGCTATTACAAGAATCTCCCTGCCACTGATTATCCCGGAACTTCTAGATAGCAAAAACCCATATTTGACGGAATCACAATCCAATTGAACATCCTCGGATAAGCGTACATCAATTTCTTGTAGATGCATCTCAACCAGCAACATATATCCAGCAAAGTAAATTTCATTAGTTTAGTCGAAAAGATTTTATATCGCTAGTAAGTGAAACCGAACTACTTTTCTCGTTTTTCTTTTTTCCAGAAGCCTGGATCCGGTATTTCCTTGGAAGATAAAAGGTCGGGCAAGTCGAGTCTTGATGCTCTGTGACATTTTCTTTCGCCTTAGATCTGATTCTGGATTTCCTTTATTTACTCTTGAGCAACCACCAATAAAGGGGCTGAATATCTTAGTTGCTGTAGAGGAGAAATGGCGTTTGATAATCTAGTTAGATCAAAGAGTAGTTATTTTTGGATGAATTCATAATTACTTGTAGTAAAAACATTTTTTGTTCAAATTCACTTTTGTTTGGACATTTTATTCATGGTGGGGATATTTATCATCCATTCGCAGCCTACGAAATATATTTTTCATTCAATAAAGCTACAAATCACTCATCCGAAGTTCGAGTAATTTTTATTTTGTTCGAGTTTTTGCCCCTAGCTTTTCCATCCTCCAGATCGACAGACAAGCAGACCACAGGAAATGAGTGAGATGTTTTTTCGCGATGTACGTATCATATACGAGCAACATCAAAAAACAATATCTCAATTTCGATTTTTTCGCGATTACAATACTTCCTAGCCAGTAGGCGTGAGAAAGAAAACAGGATACAGTGACATAAGAAATGAGTTGATCAATGTATTATTTTGAATCTACTCTACTAATTTTCCTCAATGTCGTAAGCACCTCTAACAAAATATGTACGGGTTATTACAAAAGAATCATCGGGTTTTAAAAATTTATATTTCAGAGAGTATTGCAAATATAATATCAAATGACATATCACTAGAAAAGGAACATGTTCGAGTTTGAAGCACGTGCTTGCGAACGCCGCTTTACCTCCCTAGGTAGCGCCACGAGCTCAGTATACAAAATGGTGACTGTGCTGCAGAAAGCGTTTTGTGTGTTAGAGTACGCGCGATGTTTATCGGTTGTTACAGTGCAACGTGTATTCCGACGGCGGTATGGAACTGATTCTCCAGGTCATCAAAGCATTCTACGATGGTATCGACAATTCAAGAAGACATGTTCCATTACTAAACGTAAAAGTACCGGAAGACCACGAGTTCCTGACGAAATGGTGGACGCATTGCAGCGTGTATGGGCCGAACTGGACTATCCTTGGACATATGTCGTGTGACGCAAGGAGCCCACATTTGTAATAACATGCTTAAAATCTTGAATATTTTATCTTTCCATTGACATGTCACTTACTGTTATATCTAAGACCTTCAGAAATATATATTTTTAAAAACCGATGATTCTTTGTAATAACCCTGTATAGCTAATGAATGTATAATACCATTTAAGGTTTCTTGTTGTTTCAATTAGGCACGAAAGGATCATACAATGAACAAACTTCATTAACGAACACAGCAGTAGCTCTCTGTCAGATCAGTGACAGACAATATGAATTGCATCACTGAGGCAAAGCGGCTTTACAGATGCTCCATAGTTTTCCGAGTAACAAGCAATCAAAAGAAAGCTTTGTCGATTTTGCAAACCTTAGTGGTCGCGGTAATGGTATTTAGGCTTTTTCTTTATAAGTTTTTGATTACACTGATCGGCATTCTCCGATTTTTTTTTTGGGGTTTTTTGCGTCTACTGTGTTGTACTGAAGTATAATATGCAGTCAGTTTCTCCCCATCACCCAGAAGCTTTAAGTGAAGGGAGAATATAAAATATTAAAATCAAAATTTATTTGGTTACCTATCTTTTTTCAATTGTATTCTCCAGGACCGGTTTCGCGTTTAATGGTCCAGCAGTAGTCCGCCAGCAAGTTTGGGGTCCATTTTCCATTATAGGGCTTCTCCATCTGAGCAATTTGCTGGTGAAACATTCAGCTGTGCTCGTATAAAACTGCAGACAAATTGATACAGGGAAGAATTCTAAATGGCAGTGAAGAAAATGTAGCTTAAGTGACATATTGCAACCTAAGGCCATATAAGATTCGACAAGTTCTTCAACTAGATCTCTGTAGTTGTCCGACTTTTTGTTGCCTAGGAAGTTGCTACATACATTTTAAAAGACATCCCATGCTCTTTTCTCCTTTCTAGAAAGTGTAGTCTTCAAATTTTGGTCCTGAAAAAGTTCTCGTATTTGAGGTCCAACGAAAATTCCTTCTTTAAGCTTTGCTTCAGTTATTCCGTTTCAAATAAAGGAATGTATTTCCTTCTATATCTAAGGTAAATAAACTTTCTGCTGATCTACTAAGGTTTCATTAAGGACATTTTTCTGGCCGGGCACAACGTTTTCACGTAACGGCCAATGTTTAACTAAATAATGTTGGTTTCTGGCTCTGCTGTCCCATTTACATAAAGCACAACAATATTTTGTGAAGCCACTCTGCAGTCGTGTGAGTAATGCAATAACTTTGAGATCGGCAGAGGTATTGCACTTACGATCTCCGTATTTTATGCTTTGAAGTAATATGCGCATGCGAGTGCATCAATAACGATCCTCCACGCGACTCTTTGGTCTATTGTAGCTCATATGTGCATGTTCTGGTATGTTTCTTTCATATTTACTGTAAGACCAACGGGAACTGATGGCCGTTCGTTTCCATTGAACAACAAAATTGTCTTTTGACTTGTGTTAAAAGAGTCAATACATTGTCGCCACTCGGTAGGCACATAGGAAATGCCAAGTTCATTCAGTAAATCTGGAATAACATGACAGTGAACTAAGTCATTTTCCCCCGAGAAAAATTCAGCCAGTATAGACTGCATGTTCCGAAACGTGGAAATCTTCATATCTCCAAACGAGATACAAGGAGTTGTGCTTTTCTCTTGGGAAGATCTAAATCACGAACTAGATCATTGAGCTCTTCCTGAGATATAAAATGTGGCTGTTTGCTACTAGTACATTCGAAAACGACTTCAAAACTTGGACCGGCTTCTGGCTCCTCTATGTCAGAATTATCTGATTCATCATATTTCTTTGGAGGCTTAGGAACAGGTATGCTAGAAGGGTTATGAGGTACAGGTCTACTGGCTGAGGGGATATTAGGATACACTATTTTACGCTTGCTTTTACTAGAAAGTCCCAGAATTTTTGTTAAGCAAAAGTAACAATCATCAACATGATTCTTTGGTTCACGTCAAATCATTGGCACTGCAGATTTCATAGAAGTGTGAGTACTCCGTAGCCATCCTGCTAAGGTCCTTGAGCAAGGGCGGCAGCATGATTTGGGAGCCCAAGTTTTGTTCTGACCGGTAACGTTTCAACCCGAAATATGTCACCTCACCACACATATACATATACAGGGTGGCGCATCGAAAACGATTTTGTTTTCGAGGGGGACACAAGTTTGGCAAAAAATCACGTTAGCACGTGCAGCCCTCTAAGCGGGGGTGACACCACCCCTAAAATCTTAAATGGAAATTGGGGTCGAGTGATACCTTATTTTAAAGGTCTTTCAATTCCCTTTACAATGATATAAAATTAATGTACTTCAGTTCAGTAGTTTTGAAGATTTATTGATTTAAAGCTTAAATAAAACTAATACATCATTATTAGTGGAGATCAATACATTTGGCAGCAAAGTAATTTAAAAATGAAGAATGAACTGACCGGTTAGGCAAGTGAATGTTGAAAATGGCCACCATGACTCTCCATGCAATAATAAAGATTTTGCTCAAAACGTTGCCGCTCATTTTGCAATATTTGAGGGCGCTCATTCACAATTCTTTGTCGCAGGTCTTCTAATGATGTCGGCTGAGTAGCATAGATGTTGCTATTTAAATGAACCCACATGAAGAAATCCAAAGGTAATAAATCTGACGATCTTGGGGGCCATTCAATGGCACCTCTTCTACCAATCCATCGATCTGGAAACGTCTGATCTAAATATTGTCGAACACGTAATGCGTAATGTGGTGGGGCACCATCCTGTTGGAACATCAACCTATTCGCAATGTACCGCCGATCATTCTGATTTTCAATTATGTCTGTTAATGCAGGATCTATGGCATCTTCCAGTAATTCCAAATACACCTCACCGGTCAAATTTCCATGTAAGAAAAAAGGACTAACTAAATGATCGCCAAAAATACCAGCCCAAAGATTTAATTTTTGTGGCTGCTGTGTATGAAACTCATGAAACATTCTGGGATTAGAATCGGAACAATATCGGCAGTTATGACGATTTACTACGCCATTTAAGAAAAAGGAACATTCGTCGGAAAAGCAAGTGTTGAATAGAAAATGTTCATCGTTTATAATTCGTTCACTCATATCTTCACAAAATTGTAATCGCCGATCAAAATCGTCTTCATTAAGTTCTTGTACCAGGTGAATTTTTATACGGATGAAAACTATGGGCCTTTAGAATACGTTGGACAGTACGTCGACTAACACCACACACAGTCTCCAATTTGCGGGTACTTAACGTAGGATCTACATAAACTTGCCCTAAAACTCCCACTTCTATTGCTTCGTTCCTTATGGGATTTTCAACGTTGCGTTTTTTATTGGCGACTGACCCAGTTTCCCGAAATTTAGCTACAAGTTCTTGAACATATTTCCGATGCACGTTACGGTTCTCATGTCGCTCATTAAATATTTCTGCTGTTCTATTAGCGCACTGATTATTTTCGAAAAATATTTCGATAATTTCAACTCTTTCTGCTGTAGAATATACCATGTTTAATTTATGTAATAAAGCATTACAAGTTATTTTAGCAACAAAGGTTGGTCAAATCAATCGCAAACTATATACTAAATTCCTATTTAAAATAAGTACCAGATATTTCCTTATGTTTCTTCAAGAAATAACTTTTTAGCCACAAAAAGACGCTCCAATAGCTATTTTCAACAACAAAATGGTAAACAAACCATGGGCGTAGTGAAAAAAGCATTTACATATTAAGTACATTCTTTTAGTCAAATTTCTTCTGAAAGTAGTACAAACTAAAACTAATCTGATGTGCCTATTAAAGTCTACTTTAAGCTTTAAATCAATAAATCTTTAGAACTACTGAACTGAAGCTCATGTATAACATCATTATAAAGGGAATTGAAATACCTTTAAAATAAGGTATCATTCGACCCCCCTTTCCATTTAAGATTTTAGGGTTGGTGTCACCCCCGCCCAGGGGGCTGCACGTGTTAACGTGATTTTTTGACAAACTTGTGTCCCCCTCGAAAACAAAATCGACGGGTCTGAGCGTTTTTACAAAGCTGCCAGTAAATGCGTGTTTCGTTTGCCATGCGCCACCCTGTATATAGCAGAAACTGTTCGGATCGCAACGGCATTGCTTCGCTCATACCTATATCCACTGCTGAATACTGTAATGCTGATCCTCCGACAAGCGACTGGCTGCTTAAATACCCATTTAGAACATCTGGTATTTTCTAGAAACAGCGGGAATCAAGAGATCGGAAACAGGGGCCATTCAATAAGTACCTGTACGACGACTATAAATCCGAAATTACATGGAGTTCAATGGATATCTCCTTTATTTGAAGCCCTAGTGGGTTGAGACTTCGTAGATGAGGGACATTCCCAGATGCCCCCTTGCGGTGCTGCTAAATTGAATATACTTTCCCTAGACTAAGAGAAGACGTAGACTTGGCAACGCCATACCCCATTATGCTATAGAAAGATAAATATCACACGTGTACATTCTTAAACCTACTTAAAGCATGTTGTTGAATCTCTCTGGACTATGTTACGTAATACCACAATTTAAAAGTCGGTCTTAAGGTTAAATATGTAGAACTTATCGAAATAACGTATTTGTTTGGCGGAGAGGATTTTCGTGCAGAACAGTGTTATAAAAGACAGCTGAAGCTAATCTATTATGCTCCTCAAAGTCTTATTCACGGCAGCGTCACGTCGTCAGGGTCAAACTCTAAATGAAGTAATTTTGTTTAAGGATGCCTGAGAGACGACCGCCTAAATATTTAGTCTGTCGTAATAATACTCTCATGGGTGTAAAGTCACCTCTGGAGTAAGATGGTGATAAGGAAGCTTACAAAAGCGCCATGAAAGAAAATGATATCTTCCTTATGGGGAGAGAACCAGCTTGCAGACTTTTATAGACGTACAAACAACTGCTCCCTGGGATCACTTCTTGGAATGAGAAATTGAAATACTGAGAGAAATTGAGGGTAGTCTCTTACCTTCTCTGTTTTTTCTTCTTGATGAAACTTAATTTTCATGCATTATAAATGATAGTAGAATAGATTGCCGTAGGGTGGCGTGTCAAAATTTCACCGCAATTACCTGTAATTAATTTCCCATCCACTCACTTTTCCAGTTTTCTGAACAGTTTTCACAAGTGGCGAAGAAGGCAAAATGAACGATTTCACAAAAATTTTCACATTCCTTGATTCCCCTTTCCACACGTTTTTGTTCGATTTAAGGCTTTTGGGGATTTGTACCGCCAGTTTTTGAGTTGCAGCTAACCTGTTTGTAAGATATCCAGGCACATGAAAAATACTATAATACCTTTCAAACTAAAAAATGGTTGGTAAACGCTTGCGTGTATTTTCATTATAAATTAAATTTACCTAGCCTCATGCAATACAGTTAAAAAGTGAAAGTCACTTCCATAAACCGTATATCAGAAAAAAGTGGATATGAATAGTGAAGGGTGTTTCGAAATTTTTTAGAAATAGTTAATTTTGGCTTCTTGACTATCCTGAATACTCTATCCAAAAAAACTGAAAACCAAGTAGATAGGGACAAAATATAGGATGATAAAATTCAATATCCTAGCTGTAACAGTTGCGGAGATAAGAGTTGTCAAAGTTGATTGTTCTGTTTTTTATAGATTGAAAATAGAACCCTATGGTTGTTACATCAAATTGCTTTACTTAAAAGAGCTCATCGAAATCTTCAATGACATGTAGGACTATACAGGGTGTTTCAGTTTATTGTTGCATAACTTTAAGATTCGATAGAACTTTTAAAATTAGTGCATAAAGTCTATACAAACATGGGTCGAAAAATGCGTGGCTTCCGAAATACAGGGTGTTTAAATTTACTTTCTAAAATAGTTTTTTTTAAATATTTTGAACAATATTTGATGTATAATAGTGAAAATTGGTACACACGGATTTTTTGGTACGACAAAATGAACCATGGTCATGGTTTTACTGTAGCCGCTAGAGGGCGCTCTCTACTGTACCTGTAGTATATTAAAATGACCGAAAAAATTTTCTTAGTGCAATTTTTTGCTTTTTGAATAAAAAAACTGATTCTTCGCACTTTTCAACATAAAAAATCTCTCCCGTGAGTTTTCGTTATAGTTAGCCGTTTTTGAGATATTTCGATTTTTAAGGTTCGATGCATTTCTAATTATTTATGGGAAAATAATATTTTTTTTTACATTTTCGATTTGGGCATTACAAGTAATTAAGATGATCGTTTAGATTGTGTTTTTCAACACAGCAATAATTCCTAACTCCAAATAAACACAATAAACAGAATATTAACTTGTTTAATTTTCCAATGTTATTTTTAACAAATTAAATTAATTATTTACAACTAAAATGCTATTGGATAGTTAGGACGAACATACAAAATCTAAAGTAGTTGCTCGAAATGTGAACCCAATTGTTCAATACACAATTCACATCTTCGAATGATCGAACGTGGTAACATTATTCAAATAAGGCCTTATTTCATCACATGCATTCCTGATTCTGTCTATTAGTATATCTCTTGTGGTTACGGGAGTCTGGTACACTTTTTCTTTTAGACATACCCACACAAAGAAATCTAATGGATCTAGGTCAGGGGATCGTGGAGACCAGGCGACTGGTCCTCCACGGCCTCTTTCTGGATAATTTTCATCCAGCCAGTTTCTAACTATTCTCGAATAATGAGCTGGACAACCATCAAGCTGGAACCAGGCCAATCTTCTTAAATCTAACATAACATCATCCCACATATTTGCATGTTCAGCCTTTAAAAATTCCAAGAAGGTCGCAACATTTAACCTTGCAGGCAAAAGGTAGGGTCCAAATAGTCGATTACGGTAGATACCAATCCACACGGTCACACTAAATTCATGCTGAAAATTTCTTTCCCGAACTGCATGCGGATTTTCATGCGACCAAATATGTTGATTATGAAAATTTACCACTCCACGTCTAGTGAAGCATGACTCATCGATCCATAAAACGTTACTTAAAAACTCCCTATTATTATCAGTTCTATCAAGAATCCACTGACAAAATGTGATTCTTCATTCTCCGTCCCCTGGCTGTAGTCCTTGCACAGGTTGCAAATGGTAAGGACGTCTATGGTCATTTCTAAGAACACGGTGAACATGGCTTGCTGAAATTCCCAAGGCACCAGAAACGCTCCTAACAGTTGTGGTCGGATCTCTGTCAAACTCACGCAGAATCATACGGGTAAATCTGCGCTGACGAACATTTATGTTTTGATCCCTTTGGAGATTTCCAAAACCATTTTCAATTATTTGGCGATGCACACCTACAAATACTGAGCGAGTTGGATATCGTCTGTTTGGAAAACTTCGTGCGTATTCTCTGGCTGCTTCTGCTGCGTTTCCATTTACAAAGCCATATACAAAATGAATATCCGCTAACTCTTGATTGGAGAATAAAAATGGCATTTTTATAAAACTTACAAAAAAAACAGGTAAAAGAAACTAAATTTCGTGCATTGACAATTGCAAAAAAACGTTTCAGGTTTCAACAGACAACAAAACTAACTGTCAACTGATTGACGTTTAACCTTATTCTGCTTTCAATTTCAAAAATATTTGCAGGCACAGCCTACTTCTAAAAATTATCGAGATACTAACTTTTTAATGTTATTTTATCATAAATAATTAAAAATGCATCGAACCTTAAAAATCGAAATATCTCAAAAACGGCTAACTATAACGAAAATTCACAAGAGAGCCTTTTTATGTTGAAAAGTGCAAAGAATCAATTTTTTTGTTCAAAAAGCAAAAAATTGCACTAAGAAAAAATATTCGGTCATTTTAATACACTACAGGTACAGTAGAGAGCGCCCTCTAGCGGCTACAGTAAAACTATGTCCATGGTTCGTTTTGTCGTACCAAAAAACCCTTGTATACCAATTTTCACTGTTAGACATCAAATATTGTTCGAAATATTTAAAAAAAACTATTTTAGAAAGTAAATTTCGGAAGCCACGCATTTTTCGACCCATATTTATATAGACTTTATGCATTAATTTTAAAAGTTCTATCGAATCTTAAAGTTATGCAACAATAAACTAAAACACCCTGTATAGTCAAAAAAATTTCACCACGTAGTTATAAATCAATCTGTAGCAGTAAAAATATAACCCAAGGCGAGAGGACTACAAGTTTCTGTATTCAAAAACTCACACTGCTGTAATGTATTCTACTATTATTCATCATTCGGGTTTTGTTAAAACAGCAGAAAGCTGCATATTCAAGCGGCCGGATCTTAGATCATTAGGGCCATAATTTACCGAAAATGAATGCATTCACTAGCTTGCTTGATACATGTCAACAACTGACTGAATTTGGGATCATTCTGCTCTACTGCGATCAGAAATTGACTCCTTACGTGAAGCAAAGAAGAAGAAAAGGAGAATGTAGATGAAGATGCTCAAACTATGCTGAACTAAAAAGTTAATTGAACTTATAACAAAGTGCTTTTGAAAAATCTGAATCATTCACTTCGACAGAAACGCACTATTATTGTATGCAATTACAATAAAGGAAGCTTTCGTATAGCTAGCACTCCTTACTCAATAAGCGAGCAATATTTACAAACTGTGTCTAGAGCCATCCACGGTAATGTCAACCTGATAGTCAGAAACTAAAAGTTGCCGTAAATGATTGTTTCTGTTGGTATTTTACTCTACTATGTCTTCATATGCGACAAATCCCTCCAGATTGTCGTTGCCCAGCCAAGAAGCCTCTAAAACAGGGTTTCCCAACCTTTTTTTTGAGGCTCCTGGACTATAAATTATCTTTTCATGTCCCCTTCACTTTTTAATAAATACAAAAAAAAACGCACATGATATAGGTACAAAGACTTTTATTTTAATTCTAATAAAGAAACTTTAAAAGTTGAAATAAACTAATAAATGTTTTTTATCGAAAAACTTGAGTAACATAAGAGTATGTACTAAAGAGACACATGAGATTGTATGTTCTGTACCAGTTGGTTGATTCGAGGTACGTTTTTTGCTAGGGCTATCATCAGATCGCTATTGACATCAAGACGATTTCGCTATTTAGTTATAATTAAAACCAGAGCAGAAAAGCCTGTCTCACATAGGTAAGTTGAAGAAAAAGGGACTAGTAATCGTAAAGCAAGAGAGGCAAGTGTCGAATTAATACACAATCCTTTGATCCAACATTTCTCCAATGTTAAAAGATGAAAGTCATCTTTCATGGACGAATCAGCCTTCATTTCTAGAAATTCTTCCTGAACTTCTTCTGGTAATTGTGACATATCAGATGGATTTCTTGTCATGTGCCATATTAGTGACACTGAATTGATGTCTCGATAGTATCGGCGAAATTCGTCTTCCAGCGCTTAAAAATGAGTTTTTATGTCAGCTTTTAAATTTGCGTCCAGTATGTTATACTATAAAATATTATAACATTTTCAGAAGACACTTTTTGATTCCAAAGTTGAAGCTTTGACATGAACCCCTGAATATAATCATAATTGCTTATTATAGTGTTGTTTCTGCCCTGAAGTTTCAAGCTTAGCTCATTCAAGGAGTCAGTTAAATAAGCCAACCTCCATTGAAATGTGTCATCTTTGAACATTGTCAATAAAACGTGTTTCTCTTTGAAGTCAAGAAAAAGAATTACCTCTTCTTTCAATTCATAAAGACGAGCCAACACGTTGCCTTTGGACAGCCAGCGTACTTCTGTGTGAAACAGAAGAACTTTGTGATCAGAGTCGAGATGCTCGCAAAGTAAAGTAAATAACCGACTGTTCAAAGCGCTGCTCTTGATGCAGTTTACAAACCTTATAGCCGAGTCCAAAGTCTGGCGTAATTTCTGTGGCAATGTCTTGGAAGCTAACTTAAAGTTCGTCGTTGCAAAATTATTTCGCGACGTTGGTTTGATTGTGATGTGGTAAAAAACTCACAATGGCCGACCTATGAACGCGTCTCCACTCAATCAACAATTTAGTAAATTAAATAAAAATGGCTACTTAAGTTTTTAAATATACAAACTTACCTTTTAACAGTCAGACACAATAATTTGACACGCTCAAACAGATTTCTCAACAAAACATGTACATCGAAACGTCAAATTTTTCGCAAGTTTGTGGGAATGAATGTCACAGATGCTCAGCCGCGTCTGGTAGGTACACAATTGTTTTCTAAGTGATGACGACGCCGGGTTTTGAAATAGCGGTTGACAGAATAAGTGAATATGATATTTAATTTCTAATTTTATTCGTGTAAATTAAACATTACATTGTAATGTTATTAGTTAATGTTGTTTCTCCTGCTCTAAGATATAAGTCCATTTCTTGCTTATACGGAACTGAGAAATGCATTTCACATAAGGCACTCTAATGGAGAATTGACAGGGCTACTACTTACCTATAACATCGCAGCCAGTAAACCGACTTTCGAATCGGCAAGAGTATGTATTACTATCAGCGATTATCCTGTATTCAGAACGGTAACTACAACCCGACGCCTCCAGATAACATGATCTGCGCCACCAAGTGCTTCCAAACTCGCGCAGCTACGCGCTGCCGGTATACTTCCGCTCAACCCTGGCCAGCCGCGATTAAGCCCCTTGGCTCCCATTAGCATAAGATGAGCAGATGTATTCTGGTAGAGCGTAGCTTAGCGAGTTTGAGTGCACTCGGTGCCGTATATTGTCTACTATACGCGGAGATATCGAACTAACGCTTACAAATTAGTTCTCTAAAGCTTGATGCATCGTCGACCCATATCCTTTAAATGGAGAAGGTTCCTACGCCTCTGCTTAAGACTGACTGTACGGCTTGTTTGCTTTACTTTTGTCGGTCTCTACACGTTTAAGCCTATACCGATTATTGGTAAAAAGCATTAAACAGCGTTGTATGCGATTGGTCATACTTATACAGGGTGTTTCAGTTTATTGTTGCATAACTTTAAGTTTCGATAGAACTTTTAAAATTAATGCATAAAGTCTATATAAACATTGGTCGAAAAATGCGTGGCTTCCGAAATACAGGGTGTTTAAATTTACTTTCTAAAATATTTTTTTTTATATTTCTAACAATATTTGATGTATAACAGTGAAAATTGGTATACAAGGGTTTTTTACGACAAAACGAACCATGGTCATAGTTTTACTGTAGCCGCTAGAGGGCGCTCTCTACTGTACCTGTAGTGTATTGAAATGACCGAAAATTTTTTCTTTCTTAGTGCAACTTTTTGCTTTTTGAATAAAAAAACTAATTCTTCGCACTTTTCAACATAAAAAAGCTCTCTTGTGAATTTTCGTTATAGTTAGCCGTTTTTGAGATATTTCGATTTTTAAGGTTCGATGCATTTTTAATTATGTATGATAAAATAACGTTAAAAAGTCAGTATCTCGATAATTTTTAGAAGTAGGCTGTACCTGCAAATATTTTTGAAATTGAAAGCAGAATAAGGTTAAACGTCAATTAGTTGACAGTTAGTTTTGTTGTCTGTTGAAACCTGAAACGTTTTTTTGCAATAGTGAATGCACGAAATTTAGTTTCTTTTACCTGTTTTTTTTTGTAAGTTTTATAAAAATGCCATTTTTATTCTCCATTCAAGAGTTAGCGGATATTCATTTTGTGTATGGCTTTGTAAATAGAAACGCAGCAGAAGCAGCCAGAGAATACGCACGAAGATTTCCAAACAGACGACATCCAACTCGCTCAGTATTTATAAGAGTGCATCGCCAAATAATTGAAAATGGTTTTGGGAATCTCCAAAGGGATCAAAACATAAATGTTCATCAGCACAGATTTACCCGTATGATTCTGCGTGAGTTTGATAGAGATCCGACCACAAGTGTTAGGAGAGTTTCTGGTGCCTTGGGTATTTCAGCAAGCCATGTTCACCGTGTCTTAGAAATGACCATAGACGTCCTTACCATTTGCAACCTGTGCAAGGACTACAGCCAGGTGACGGAGAACGAAGAATCACATTTTGTCAGTGGATTCTTGATAGAACTGATAATAATAGGGAGTTTTTAAGTAACGTTTTATGGACCGATGAGTCATGCTTCACTAGACGTGGAGTGGTAAATCTGCATGCAGTTCGGGAAAGAAATTTTCAGCATGAATTTAGTGTGAACTTGTGGATTGGTATCTACCGTAATCGACTATTTGGACCCTACCGTTTGCGTGCAAGGTTAAATGCTGCGACCTTCTTGGAATTTTTAAAGGCTGAACATGCAAATATTAAGGATGATGTTATGTTAGATTTAAGAAGATTGGCCTGGTTCCAGCTTGATGGTTGTCCAGCTCATTATTCGAGAATAGTTAGAAACTGGCTGGACGAAAATTATCCAGAAAGATGGATCGGCCGTGGAGGACCAGTCATCTGGCCTCCACGATCCCCTGACCTAAATCCATTAGATTTCTTTGTGTGGGTATTTCTAAAAGAAAAAATGTACCAGACTCCCGTAACCACAAGAGATATGCTAATAGACAGAATCAGGAATGCATGTGATGAAATAAGGCTTTATTTGAATAATGCTATACCACGTTCGATCATTCGTAGATGTGAATTGTGTATTGAACAGTTGAGTTTACATTTCGAGCAACTACTTTAGGTTTTGTATGTTTGTCCTAACTATCCAATAGCATTTTAGTTGTAAATAATTAATTTAATTTGTTAAAAATAATATTGAAAAGTTAAACAAATTAATATTCTGTTTTTTGTGTTTATTTGGAGTTAGGAATTATTGCTGTGTTTAAAAATACAATCTAAACGATCATACTTAATTAATGCCCAAATCGAAAATGAAAAAAAATATTATTTTCCCACAAATAATAAAAAATGCATCGAACCTTAAAAATCGAAATATCTCAAAACGGCTAACTATAACGAAAATTCACAAGAGAGCTTTTTTATGTTGAAAAGTGCGAAGAATCAGTTTTTTTATTCAAAAAGCAAAAAATTGCACAAAGAAAAAATTTTCGGTAATTTTAATACACTACAGGTACAGTACCCTCTAGCGGCTACATTAAAACTATGCCCATGGTTCGTTTTGTTGTACCAAAAAACCCTTGTATACCAATTTTCACTGTTATACATCAAATATTGTTCGAAATATTAAAAAAAACTATTTTAGAAAGTAAATTTAAACACCCCGTATTTCGGAAGCCACGCATTTTTCGAACTACGTTTATATAGACTTTATGCATTAATTTTTAAAGTTCTATTGAATCTTAAAGTTATACAACAATAAACTGAAACACCCTGTAGAGACAGTAAGAAAACAAATTCAGTTTAGCCATCACCCTGTATGATTCAACAAAATGCGTGGATAATCCAATTGATTCTGTTGAAATCAACACAATTAAATTTTTTGTCTCTACTGGTGTATCAGACTACGGCATTTTCGAGTACGTCAAAGCTCGCCAACTATTGGTATTATGCAAAACTATCCGAAAAATTCACGACTGATTAAACCAATGCTTTCGGTTGTTTGGCTCTGAGTTAACCTAAATAAGTGTATACGGAAAAAGATGGATATAGCTTTTTCCGCTTTGTTCAACATCAAAGCTTAGTCTGTATAGGTATAATCCCTTTGTGGATTCAGTTTACTGTATCGAATTTGGATGCAATGTACAGGATGTTATTTTTTCTTGTCAGTTGGTACAATCAACACATGACGTTACGGGACCTTTTTGAGAGAATATGAAGGCAACTTCATCACGTGAATATATACATGGGTATCGAAATTACACGTTTCCAGCGTAAAACTTTATGTTCAGTTTAGTTACATTTTTTAATGCAAAAGTCTATTAAATCAAAATCTTCAGATTGCATAAAATTATAAGCTGGATATTTTTATTATGTAGGCACATGGTGGGTGCTATGATTTGTTTATATCTCTATTCAAAATTATTTATTAATATAAATTAATTATTTCTCCCATTCCCATTCGCTGAGGGGATAACGGTTGGTCAAATGTACACATATAACATAAATCAAAATCCATGAAAGTTGTCCTGTTTTCTTTGTACAAAAGCATGTTGGAATCAAAAGTGGTCTTGTTTATAATACAGTCGAATTTTCACGATTTTATTCAACATTTTAATAGAAATCACTGATATTCTGAGACCTTTGACAGCTTCCGTCAAATTGCATTTCGATAAGGTATTTTTCTATTGGTCCATAATATTAATGTTGGTGAAATCGGCCCTAAAAGTTGTAAACTATAAAGCCAGTTAGAGAAAAATTTATTGACTTTTCGACCATGGGTCATATGAACTTTTTGACTTGTTTTGACCCCCCCTATTACCCATTTCAATAATGACTACCATAACACTCTGTATATGCACCTTGTACACATATTTCCTTAAATATTGCATGAACAACCTTCATGATTCCCTCCACGTCTGATGCGCACATTCGCGTATGTCGAAACTTGAAATATTTGTTACAATGTGTGATTCGGTCATGATCATATACACTTAAATTTTGCAACATTTTACTATTACTTTCATCCGTGACTTCTGCAAATAATGTATAATGATTTTTCAAATGATTCTTTCGAATACAATGATAATAGTTTAGTTAATAATAGTTGAGTTGAACTATTTTTATTCTCCTACATGCCCCTGCCCTGTGTCAGTTCCTGTGCGTCATCTCTCAGATTGATCCCGAACACAAAAAGAAATTTGACAAGATCCTATAAAAGTGACCTAGGGACCTGCTTTACTGCAGAAATACAGGTCCCCGAAGGATACGACTGGAAATTGATTTCTCTCAAATAACCTTTTTACGATACTGCCTGAAATTCTATATCACGATGAGTGCACATTCAGCAGCTATACGTATAGTTTGTGGCACTCGAATGAGAAGACAGGTACTATGTTTAGACGCTGCCCTAAAATTATTCTATAGATACCTGGTTGTTAACATGCAACATGCAACAAGTTTTATGATTAAAGTATAAACATATATAACGTACGTCCTAGAAGTTTTGGCTTAAAGTTCATTGGTTTTAATTTTAACAAACACAAAATAATATTAAGGTGCCTTTGGAAACGAAAAGTATCTACAAGTTTGTAGGGCGTGTACCCAAAGCTGAAATCTGTCAAATATTCCAGAATTAAAACATTTCACGTAGAGCAATTCATCGAACAATAGTGGAGCGCGAGCAGGGAATACCAAGTCTGAATCTCCCAAAAAGAGGAAGACCACGTGCATTTACTGCACAGAAATCAGAGTGATTGGTGAGAGGAGCAATAATCAGATTGGAACGTCAACAAGAAGACTGGCTCGTCAATAAAGATCTTCTAATCTCCTATACCAAGATGCGGTCGTCAACTGAAGCGGGTACACTTTGCCAATGGAAAAATCATTAATTTAGATGACGAAAAGTATTTCACTTTGAGTAACTCTGAAATGAAGGGAAATGACGGATTTTATACGGACAACGTACAGGACTGCCCTGACAGTGTTAGATACAAACATAAAGTGAAAAAACCAAGACATGAGTAATTTAGCTATCTAACTATTGGAGACCTTACCCTCATTGCAATGAAAGTCGTGACAAATTTTGGGAAACCATTGTTGAAGATTTTTGTTTTTATATGCAACTCCCTCTCGGACTGTAGGTAAAACGTCAGAAAAGTTTCTGGGAATTTCTTCTTTACCAGTAATCAGATTGCTTATGGAACTAAAACACTATGATTATGTCCGAGACATTCTTCTTTCGTGAAACTTCATTATCTTTAAAAAGTCCTTTAAAATTAAATGTGTCATGTATGTTTGTTCCACCACCGGTACATGTTTTCTCGTACTTTCTATGACTGTGCTGAGCGTTAGCTTCAAATTGATCTAGCAAAATATGTGGGTTCTTTGGTTAGGTTTTCGATTTAATTGGTCAAACAGTACCGATCATTGTTACATCGCTGACAGGTAATGCTTTCCTACAACATCAACCAGTAGGCCTAATCTGGCGTCCAATAGAGGTATCACCAGACTCAATTTTATATCAGATAATTCTCCTGGACTGTCAAATAAAGTAATGTAAAGGAATTAGTGTTATGATGCTTCCTAGCTATGTACTAATCTGGTGTAAATGACGATTCGAGACTGCGAGAAACTCATTGTTTGAGAAAATCTTGTATTTACTCTGTTTCCATGCACGGCGCCATGGAAGTGTCTAATACGGATGGTTCTATTTTTAATTTACGGGCCTTGGTGGTTGAAGATGTACCACATATCAACAAAAAACAATATTTTTTTGACAGTATGGAAAACCATGTGTACCTTATTTTGTCACTTCTATAATCCTCGATATAACATCAGTGTCTTTCAAAGTGCAGGACTGGTAGGCTATCAAACTTGAGCGTACTGTACATTAAATAGCTTCTAACTCAACAACAAATCATCAAAATGTTTTATGTCAAAGTTTTTTCCTTGGAACAATCTATCCATACCTGTGGTAAAATATGAACCATTCTATTAAAAAATTTGCCAAAATCTGTCAGTGTTTTTAGAACGATGTCCCATGATACGTTGTACATTCAGTTAAATCCTTCCAAAACGAAGAAGAATGACATAACATACTATCGTTTTCTTTGTTGAGTTATGACCGATTCCAAATTACCCAGTTTTGTAACTTTCAATTGTCACTGTTACGTTAAAATACAGTATTTACGAATCAATTTTGTCACCCTGTCAGGTTGCGAACTTGTCCTATCCAAAATATAAAGCATAGTATATTCTGCAAGCCAGCTCAACAATTTCGAACGGCGGCACCTTCATAAAAAAAGCTATTTTCTCCATTTTCACTGTCAAGATATTTACTCAACAAAAGGTTTTTGCCGTCACTGCATATTTATTTAGAAAAAAGAGAAAACGACGGCAGTAAAGCTCAATATGCATTTTAAAACGCGCTCGGTGCAAGCCAGCGTTGGCGCGTAAATCGATTTAGTTAAAGCATGTTGTGGTTTAATTGATTCTGTACGTAAAAGCGCAATCCCTTTAGTTACTGATTCACTACACAAATCGTTTCTTTACTAAAACGTAAAAAAACAAATAGGAAATTAGTCCAGGCATGGTGGAAGCTGTAGCTTTTGGACAGAAGTTGTTTTTTCTGGACCTGACTCTTATGTGGATAGAAAAATATCCTTGTATTGTTAGTTGTAGTGTTAGTGGTCTGGATCGCCAAAAAGGACCGAGGGTGGCCTAGTTGTCAGGCTTAGCTTTTCCCAGATCACTGATACCAACTACTATTTACCATCAACAAGTATAAATAACTTACCTAGAATTACTAGAAGCCACCGAGTTGTTTGATCTCGACCTACGACTCTTCAAGCTATCCCCTCGGTTAACTACTCCTTTTCCTGTTATGGAGAAATGCCTCAACCTGAAAAAAAAATATTACTTCGCATTACAGAATGTCATAGATTTCAAACGGTGGAAACAGTAGCTGATTCTAACATTCACGCTCTTCAGGTTGAAAGCGTGAAGCGTTTTGTTTAGGTATTCATTTTGCTGTGCGAATGCTTCAAATCCGTTCTTGGCAACGGTGCTTTTTTCAATGTAACCAATATACACTCAGTCAAGAGAGATGGCTGATTAAGAGTTACAGTATGATTTTTGTGTACATACTTCTTTATACTACAGTAACTGAAGGACAGTTAATGTAGCTTTATTTATTGACCTCATAATGGGTAGTTATTGAACCAATAGTTTATAATAAAAAAGCATCACTGTTTAGTTACTAGTATACGAGGGGGTAACAAAATAAATGGAATTATTTTTTAAAAGCTATTTATTTTCACAAAGTAACCTTATCTCCTTCAAAATACTGTCTACTACAACTAATACACTTGTCCCACTGGTGCTTCTACTGCTCGAAACATTTTTGAAGTCTTCCTTAGAAATGTCTGAGAGCTCCTCCCTCGTTTTTTTCTGGACCTCTTCGATGTCGTCAAAGCGCCGTCCTTTCATGCCTCTTTTCATCCGTATAAATAAGAAAAATTCGCACGGAGCCAGGTCAGGGGAATAAGGTGCGTGAGGCAGCGGAACCATGCCATTTTTAGCCAGAAACTGTCGAAGAGAGATGGCTGTGTACGCAGGTGGAAGAATCAGTCTCCTGAATGCCACAAATCGGGTTTTTTTTTGTCGAACACTGTTCCGCAATCGTCTTAAAACCTCCAAATAGCACAAGCTCTCGAATTTTTTTAACATTTTCGTCGATTCTGGCAATAGATGGACGTCCAGACCGAGGTTTGTCATCAATCGACATGTCGCTATTTTTAAATCGAGCAAACCACTCGTACACCTGACTTTTTCCCATAGTATCATTTTTGCAAGCTATTTTCAACATTAAAACAGTTTCAGCAGCATTTTTACCAATTAGAAAGCCAAATTTCATAGCTGCACGTTGCTCACTGAAGGTTGCCATCGTAAAAAAACGAAACAAGAACGAAACAAGCCAGATCGACAACTCAGGTGACACTGAACTGGAAGTGAGTTGCGCTGTACGGCTCTAGGAGCAGAATTGTGTACTACACAAGCTCCGCCCAGTGCAATGCCATTCCGGCTATTCTTGGGTACCTCCTCGTATGTATTTCTTGTCAGTTTTGCGGGTACAAGTTTATCACTTTTACTATTTATTTTATGCTCGATTACTTATCGCGTGCGATCTAAAGGGCACTGGCATACGGGCCTTACAAATATTTTTTTACAAACTCCTAGAATTCAAAGGGGTCATCGCCTTTTCGAGTTTCCAATATTTCTGGTTAAATTGACGCCAGTAAACTGGTGTGCTACCTGGTGCTAGGAATTTATTAAAGGATTACCACAAATTTGTTTCAATAAGACCCAATACCCTAGATATAAAGCTGATTTTTTGTATGTAGACTGAGCGACTTGAAAAGCTCTGCGTTTTGCAGAACGGGAATATCGGCCTTGGGCCTCTCACCGTCGGCCGCCTCATAAAGAAATGGAAAAATGATGGTCGTGGCTCCCCTCGCAGCCCACCGCCTCAGGCCCTTTTTGCGCTAAGGTAAATACGCCTCTGGGTGGCGAAACGGAGATGGCAGACGCACCAGTATGGGCTTCCAGAGCTTTGAGTAGAATTTACCGACACCAACGATTTTGATAATCGTTAGAAGGTGACAAGTCTACATGTTCACATTGCATTGTATGTCGTCGGATTTGTGTAGTTTTAGTGAATACTTTTGGCTCAATTGTCTACCATTGCTCACCGAAATGGCAAGCCAGTAGGTACATAGGCATACATTTTTTTCTGGAGTGGTATTCAAGTAGCCAATCGTACTGTGTGTACTCACGTTCAGTAGTGCAGAAATACTATCTGTGTTGCGGTGTCGTTGTTAATATATATGGATAAATTAAACAAAAAAGAAAGTAAATATTTATTGATGGCATATGAACTTATTTCGCTAATAATTTTGGAAAGAAAAAAATATGAAAAATTTGGTAATTGGGCATCTTGCTTGAATTCCACTCCCTTTTGCTGAACGGTGATGTAGATTTTTAGCCAAAAAGAAATACCTAGTTGACCATTGTGTGAAAGTTACTACTATTTTATTATTGACACTATATTTACCCAATAAAAAGATTAGCAAGTAATTTAATTAATTTGATAGTCATAGTTTTTTTGGAGCCTACTGAGCTTCATCATTAGAAACTCGTGACAATAAAATGAGAAATGGGAGAGAAATGAGAAAATTATTGTTTAAAATTAAAGTAGATAGGACTCAAAGCTAAAGCTTCAGTTGGACCTAAAATGATTTGGTTTGTCTCCAATACTTTTCATTTTTCAATACTGTTGTAGATAGGCAATCTTGTTAACCAAGCTTAGATTCGGACTGCAAGGGTATCACGAAAAGTGACATTATGCCGATTTTTTTTTTGATATTGTGCTGTTTTGACATTATGTAGGTTTTTCTACAAGATATTAACTTAGCACTTAGTTGTACATGTTGCCTTAACGTTATGAGGCTTGTTATCAATCTTTCGCTCTGATGTGATGTAAAATCTGCTTCTGAGATGGCATTACTGGAGGTTTAAGCTGTAGGTTGTATGTGCTGATGATAATTACATTGGGTTCTTGTCTCAAACACACTTAATTGAGATTTAAAGCTAGAAATTAGTTGCACATCCACTTTTTCTTATCCATTCTGGAAATTAAATATACAAATTTGCTGAATTTCAGAAATGAGAGAGATAAGAAATAATTATATTCACTGTACACTGTCGAATTACAAGCCATATACATGTTAACAGTAATTACACACAACGCGGGCGCGGTGATGATTGCCCGTAATTCTCCTCAGTTTTTCGTACTTTATAACTTTGCACATAACCTCTCTTCAGAAAGCACAACATAAAAATCACCCGTCGGGCACAGCCAATAGATATTCAGTAATGATTTTCTCACACAACAAATATCATCCAGATGCGATCTTGCTATTCAACCAACTTTCTTCTAAGAGATAAAAACTACAGACAAGGACCATTCGGCCTCACAAAACATATGCAACCAATAATGTGTTTAGTTTAGTTGAGTGATTCCTCCTTAGATGGACGTTCACAACGATCCTAGTGAGCAAACGTGGAATGACTGTTTGCGCCCTAAAAACTACCTAGTTTGCAAGATGACATCTTATAGGTTTTTTTGACGTTTTATAGGTTTTTTACATGATACCCATGCCAATCACTCAAGCAAATAGAAAATGGACTGAAATCAATCATAATTTTTCTCACAGCTGTCCAGGTAAAAGTCCAATACAGAAATCTTCACCATTTTCGACAATTGTCTGGAACGATAGGACTTTGTACCGACGCACTTTAATACGTTTTTGCAGAAAAATACGAATTTCAAGTGAAATGTGAACAACTGTCAAACTTCTGGCGGCTTAAGCCTGATCGACTTGTAGTATGAACATTCTCATTCTGACTATAGATTATGATGTCGTTATCTCGCACAAATGTGCTCAGTCATAGCTAATGATCCCTCAGAGGGTGGCCCTTTGTACTTTGGATTTTGGATGCAGATGGTTGTGGTTTGGGCGCCACCTACTTCCAAGCACTAGGAAAACAAATAGCAATTAAGCAATTTTGGGTCTCTGGCGCTAAACCATATACAAACTCAAAAGGTACACAAACATTTATTGCACAAAATAAATAAAAAAAATAAAAGTTCTGGAGGACAAGCAAATGAAAGCTATTTTGTACTACCCCCCACTAAATGGTTTCCAGTAAATATTAAAATAAAAAAAACACATAGGCAAGTGCTTGGCAGCCGGTACCGGTAGGCGACCGAGGGCAGGAAGTGCCAGATGTAACTCAATACCCGAAGGTAGAACCCTCGAACAATGAGGTTCACAGAAATGGGGGACTGTTCCTCACAGGCGTGGATCCTACTCAAAGATCGCCTCGAGGTATCAATGCAAAGAATTCCCTTAGCTTGATGGTTTAGTGTAGTTGTGATAACGGCTAAATCCCCGAGAGGGTGAGAAAATGGCTCCGACAAAAGAAATTCACTAACGGATGATGATTTCTTTCAAAATCTCCACAACCCGGTAAAACCGCAGAACTGCGTGTGAAATTTCTTACCAAATCGGTTTGTGGCGTTGTACTGCCACACGAGAGCAACGCAAATTGCCCCAAGTCACCTTCAGCTCTCGTATTTATGGTAGATAGAAATTATAAAAAATGACCTTTCACGAGATGGAGACTAGAATACGATTTTCTACCATATAATTATTAGACCAGGAGAAGTGTTTTGTTGTAAAAATAAAATTCAATTTTTTTAAAAACTACTATAAAATTATTATACTAAATAAGAAACATTGTAACAATTCATTTTATGATGATATAGTTAATTGTTAGCCAACCATAAAAAGAAACTGTAACAATATTTTGGAAACAAACAAACCATAGACTTGCTCTTCTATCTATCCTGAATTCGTTGACTGACATATAAAATTTGTCATTGTAAAGGTCAGCGGTTTTGCCTGTTGAACGGTATGGGTATTGATCAGGGAAACAGCCACTAGATAAGTTCCATTAAGCTACATTAGATACTATCAAATCAGAGAAATGAGTTTGACTTTTTAAGAAATGTGGAGATGTTAATATTTTTTCATATAGTGGATATAAATCGATACATATTTTTTAAAATTATCTTCCGGAGAGCTTCCTTCGACTGGCAAGATTCCATAAGCAAGGTGTTGTTACCTGTAATATTCTTCCTCCACCCCCGTATTTGGCATCGAAGCAACCCTTGACCTTTGTTGAGGCAGACAAAGGTAATTCGGTCTCCCGGAAGTTCTGGGCGTTTTCACCGATTGAGATCTATTGTGATGCGGGCTACCATACCTGCAATAAAAAGTAAACAGGATTATGGTTAACATTGTCAATGCTCAAAAGCCATAGTAAAAAGCAATCGCAAACGACATCAACATTATCGAGCGTTCTTATGGTTCTGCTTAAATGTTCACCTAGAATTTATTGATTTATACAAATATAATCATAATATTTTAACACTTCTATATGGGAATGAAACTTATTTCACAGACTTTTCTTGAATATCAGACTACATCCACGAAGCAGCATCCACCGTTTTTTTAAAAGCTAGTTACATTCACCATTTTTTAGAAAATCGGGCTAATACGTATATATTTTCTCTTCTTTGACGCATAAAGGCCTATTCATACTCAACCGTGACGTGACAGTCCTTTGACCGGCATGTGATTCGCCCGGCGAACCTAAAAATATTCTTGGAAGTGACCGTGTTCTCAGTGCCCTCTACGTCCGCCGTACCATGATCATCGCATTGTTTTGGAACGATATTTTTCGATTTTCACGGCCGTGTTTTTATATAATTTCGTGAATTTGTGACTGCACATCCCGTGCTGTAGAACTAGTCAAATTCAAATACATGGAATTCCGTTTTCTTCTCGTTTCTTCTTCATCCAGAATTGATGCAATAATTGCAAGTTCATCCTCTGAAAATTTTGCCATTTCGACCTCACGTGAACATAACTGCACCGTCAGAGTACGGAGAAAAATACTGACTGGTGTGAATTGAAAACACTGAGTTCACGTCAACGAGAATTACTGGCACTGTCACGTCACGGCTGAGTGTGAATTGACCTTAACCAATGACTAATTCGAGAAATAATATATTATGCTGTAGAATAAAAAAATTAATGTGTCATGAGTTGCTAGTGTAGAACACCACATCCGGATGGAAAATTGGTAAGGCGATTATTATATTAAGGATTCCAAGCAGGTAAAAATCTCATACAGACAACAGGCAATGAAGCATGTTGCCAAGTATTCGGAAAAATCGTGACAAGTTCGGTGAAGGGAAAATAAATACACGACAGCAGGCAAAATTGAAAAAAAACAGTAACTGAGAAGATTAGTAAATCGCACAACAACAGCTACATTCACATTTAAATCGACAGTGAAGCTCAAGAAAACTCAAATACCCAGGAAAATTTACTATTACATGTCAGAAATAAATTAGCCACTGAGCTGACGAAGAACGAAGAACTGAGTAGCACAATAATGTCATTAAACTGCAAGATAGAGAACCTAACATAGGAGCTGAAGTACAAAGATAGATGTGTATTATGCTCTCATCTATTCACAGTTATTATAACTTCTAATTTCTAGAGCATCTATTCAACAGAAGAGAATAACCAGATTGATATTCAACATTCATAGAAGAGAATCCTGCAGAGAGATCTTCGACAGTAAGAACATCATGACTCTACTACGCATTCATATTTATAAGTACGCTGTTTCACACATACAAACAAAACAGAAATGTATATAGAACAAAAACCGCAACACACACTATAATACAAGGGCAGGTGAGTCTAGGTATTCCAAAACACACACACACTGACGCTGTTTGAAAAGTCACCGCAATACACCTGCATTAGAATATATAACAAACTTTCAGCTAATCTCAGGAATGTCAGTAGCACTGCTAGTTTTAAATGTCAACTACGAAAATTATTAGTTGAAAAATGATTCTACTCTTTGTCTGCTGTGATATATTTTTAAAACTTATTTTATATGTGAATGTCTGTATGCTTTAAGTTGTTCCTGTTTGTACTTTGTAAATACCTGTGTTTGTTTTGTTTTACTTTTAATGATGTGTACTATGTACCTCCTCTTCGGACGAGTCTTATGTCATTTTTATGATCTACAAGACAATAAATCGTCGCCTTCCATACATAGTGTCGTAACTAACAAAAATCCAAAAATTGAGTTACGCCGTCCCAAAACTTACTTTGAACTGCTGCAAGTTCCCACAAAGTGACGTAATTGTATGAGCAAAAACCTTTGAGCAATAGCAAAGAAGATAAATGATACATCTAACAAAATTTCGTTTTTAAATCACACTAAACGACGTAACTTGATTTACGACAGTTTTTGAGAAATAATTATTGGTGCAGTATCGAATCACGTAAGTGGCGTATATGTAGTATCTAGTTGTGTGTTCAAAAGCATCAGGTATTACTCAGCAAAAGGTGTAAAATCTATAGTTCTATATTCAGATGGTTGTTTTGGCCAGAACAAGAACTCGATTATGGCTGACATGATGTTGTATGCAGTTAAGAAAATCAAGGGAAGACGTTGAGGAGTTGCGCGGGGGAGACGGGTATGAAGTACCTTAGCAAATAAAGTGATATCGCAGTAACACCGTCTTCCTACTCATTAACCTGAGAGAGCTAGCTCGGAAACTAGTCAAGGGGATACTCCTGTTATAAAACTTACCTAATTCCAAAACATTTACTACAATCTGCCACATGAAAATTAGTTTGCATTTAAAAAACTGCATTTTTTTTGCTTTAGTTACCATGTATTATAACGGGTGATTTTTTAAGAGGTATAGGATTTTATTTTCAAAAAAAACACAAAAAATTTGAAAAAACGATTAAATCTTTATTTGAATCGATTGAACGGTCGATATAATTTGATGTATAAAGATTATTTTATGTAAATGTTGGCCGCGGCTCCGCTTTAGAGGGCCCATGCGCAAGGTCCAATTTTGGCACACTCTCTCCAACATATCGGCCGGTATCTCACGAATAAATGCTTCAATATTGGCTTCCAGTGCGTCAATCATTACTGGTTTATCCCTGTAGACATTAGCCTTAACATAGCCCCACAAGAAATAGTCCAACGGCGTTAAATCACACGATCTAGGCGGCCAATTGACCGGCCCCAAAGTGAGATAAACTGTTCACCGAACTCGCCTCTCAATAGGGCCATTGTTTCGTGTGCGGTGTGGCATGTGGCACCGTTTTGTTGAAACCTTATGTCAGCCAAGTCCAGCTCTTCCATTTTGGGCAAAAAAAAGTTTGTTATCATCGCACGGTAGCGCTCGCCATTCACAGTTACGTTCCAGCCATTGTCGTCTTTGAAGAAGTACGGCCCGATGATGCCAATGGCCCATAATCCACACCAAACAGTGATTTTTTCGGGATGCATTGGTAGCTCTTGCAATGCTTCTGGCTGGTCTTCACTCCAGATACGGCAATGTTGCTTGTTAACGTACCCATTCAACCAGGTAAATGAGCTTCGTCGCTGAACACAATTTTTCGATAAAAATGTGGATCTTCCCCCAACTTTGCCAGCGCCCCTTCACCAAATTGGAAACGTTGTGGGAGGTCGTGTGGCTTCAATTCTTGCACCAGCTGTATCTTATAAGGTTTTACACCCAAATCCTGTCGCAAAATTTTCCACGTAGTGGAGTAACAGAGGCCCAGTTGCTGCGAACGGCGGCGAATCAACATTTCACGGTCATCACTAACACTGGCGGATACAGCCGCAATATTTTCTTCAGTCCTCACTCTACGTCTGCGTTTTGGTGGTTTAATGTCCAATAATGTAAACTGGGTTCGAAATTTAGTCACAAGCTTCCGAATAGCTCCCTCAGTAGGCCGACCAAATTGCCCTTAAATTGGAAGCAGTGCTCGATGCACTCTCTTAACCGAGCATGAATTTTGATAGTAAAATTCAATAATTTGCAAGCGTTGTTCGTTCGTAAGTCGATTCATGGTTAAATTATAGATAAAACTGAACAAGTTTGACAATGACACAAGACACGATTCACGCGTCATCTGTCAAAAACAGTGTTGCCAAAAAGATACTAGCAAAAAAATCATCCATTACTTTTAAGTTTTCTGGTTTACACTTTTACTGTTTAAAAAAATGAATATTTGTTTGTATTTGAAAAACAGTTTTTTTGTGTCTTAGTCACTGTGTATCATAATTTTAAGTTTACTGGTTGATCCTTATTTTGCTTAAAAAAATATATCATCTCATTAACTCGAAGCTTTTAATTGCCCACTGACCTATCTGTAGGCAGTAGAAAAAAAAAAGTCACACAAACTGCCGTAAGTGACAACTTTTTCAAAAATCTGGAACTTTTTCAACCACTTCCACACAAAATTGATTTACTTGAAAAGCATACTATTCATTGTATTAAAATGAAATAAAAGTCTCCTTTTGGTATTACCAAGAAGCATTACAGACATTTTCGTTTTCTCGCTCTACAGTAAAATCTCTAAAATGTCACTTACGACACTATGTGTGGAAGGCGACGAAATGTATCTATCTATCTATCTATGTATCTTCTCTGGCGGGCAGTCTCTGGACCATTTCACAACGATGGGCATCTGACTCTCTTCTACCGCTAAGTCAACGAACTTTGCTCCTGAGAGCTGTTCATGATGCTGTCGCGGATGATTCTAAACGTTGGATTGACAAAGTGTCTTTAAGCTCTTTGTAGCAGCCGCGATGCTCTGGCTTCTGTAAAAAAATTATAACAGCCCATCCGCTGTTTATGGAAGGACTTAAAAACCAATCATTTCGCTACGACGCAGAAGTTTTTAATCTTTGATACCTAATAACTACGAAGGTTCTTTGACTCCTGAGTTGTAAGTCATTAACGGAAAGCTCAGGGGAGAGACGAATTAATTATCGAACCGCGCCGAAGCTTGGAAACTTCGAGCCCGAGGCGAAAGTAAAAGGAAGCTGTACATATTTTTTGCGCGTCGCCGCTTAGACTTATACAATATGCGCTTTTAAAAACTAACGCAGGCAGCGTCTGAATATTTTAGACTGATGATTTGATCCATCGGATACTGTCAAAAAATATTAGCGATTTGCGAGGCGCATCAGATTCATTATGCACGTGATCTACCGCGGGTTCCTAATTCGGCTCTCACCATTGACGTCTCGGAAACGGTAAGACATATATAGTCCGTTAAAATGGCACTTCGAAATTGTCGTAATTCAGGGTTTTTCCCGAAATAGACCAATTTCACCAACATTAATATTTAACGGTCCATTGGATCAATAGGAAAAGACCTTATCGAAATGCAATTTGACGGAATCGGTCAAAGCGCTCTGAACATCAGTGATTTCTATTGAAATGTTGAATAAAGTCTTGAAAAAATGGTTGCCTTATAAATAAGGGTACATTATAGATGTAATATTATATCTTTGTGCTTTAGAATTAGGATAACTTTCATAGAATTCCAAATTTTTATCATTTCACAAAAGATGCTCAGTTATTTAAATGGACCAATGAAAATGAGAGAAATAATAGGTAGATTTTCTAGCTATTATAATTAGTAGGATGTTTTTACTGGTTTTGATGACTGTTCATGCATGGCAATCTAGTTTTGTCTGCATACCACGTACAGGGTGTTGTACACAAAACGTACCTGTAGAAATGTACCGATTTTTGTTATTTTGCAAAAAACAGATATAAAACGTATTCCAACTGGTTCATCATCTTTTGTTACATCAAAAACAATTTTTACCAATTTATGATCTAGAAATCCACACCAAATGTAAACAAACAGCACATTCTGCATTTCTGGGTCCTAAAACATCGATATTTGTAAAAGTAGGTATCCGCATCCACCCAACGTCTAGATATTATAAGTCAGAATCAAAAATAC
The DNA here is from genome assembly GCA_963669975.1 of Acanthoscelides obtectus. NCBI lineage: Eukaryota > Metazoa > Arthropoda > Insecta > Coleoptera > Chrysomelidae > Acanthoscelides > Acanthoscelides obtectus. The sequence goes on from CAVLJG010000001.1 coordinate 37,444,573, forward strand.
CTATTTATGAAAATATATCTCCAAACATTGTTATATTTTCTGCTTATTTCTATTATTATAACACGTCTGCGATATCAATTGCTTTTAAAGTGATCTGCACATCTGCAGTATTGCCGAACCGGTGAGAGAAAACGGAATCGGTAAATAGTGTCGTTGAATTCGGCATAAGGTAAATGCCGTCCCAAGATCAGTGGTAGATCAAGGACCTTTGAGTCATGAAAAACGTCTGTTATTGTATTGGGCGCGCACACAACATGTTTTTTGAGGGCATAGTTCTATATTACAACTTCTACAATGTGCATACTGGTCGCTCTTTCAAAGTACTTTGCAACCATTCTGGAAACTCCTTTTTCGATTCCTGCTCATAGGATTGTGAATATTTTTCTGTTTTACCCCAGAACTCATGAACTCACCTCTCATTTTAATTAAATATTTATTTTGAAAACAGGTTTTTGTATGCACAAAAATCAATTCAGGACAAGCGGAGTAAGGGATGAGGATGTGCGTTCGTAATCATAGGCAACCCAAATCTACGCCTCGCATGTGCATGACTGCCTGAGTGTGTATGCATATGCATGATTGATATGGGGCATCAAACTATGAAGACTACATAAAATTAACTTTTCGCTTTATTTTTTGGTTTCAGCTCTTTTTCGGCAAGTATGGAAATATTTAAATTATTTTGAAAAATCGTGGAGAATGATGTCGGTAAATATTATCTTTTCTGTAAAAATACCGAAAAATCCAGTTCAAGTCCATGCACAGACAATCTGAAATTATATTCGTCAATATTTCATTTGAAGCTTTTATTTGTCATAAAGTTTTAGCAAAATGTAAGACAGTAAAGGCAACACCGCACCCTGCAGCCCAGTTAACAAGAACGACAAGCTTCAAGATTAGGGATGTTTAGATCCACGAAAACTATCGATATGTATCGATTCTTATCGTTTTAGGAAGTATCCAAAATATCGGGTATGGGAAGCAAAAGTATCGATGCTTCTAAATATAGGATCGTATCGAACATCCCTACTATCAAGATGTATAACCCGAGGTACCGACGGAGCTATTTTGCGGCGTCATGGAAATAATTTTAAATTTTCATTTGCATTTGCAAGTGTTATGCAACGATTTTGGGAAAAATTCCGCGTATAGTCTTATAAAGCATAGTAGAGTATATTTCAACCTAGGATGTGTACTCAGTCAAACAAGAAAGATATTGCAAATTCTATTTTTTTTAGATTTTAAGTTTGCCGGTAGCCTTACGACATATATTTGAGTATTTCTTAATCGCTGTAATATAGTGTGGATGTTTGTTCAGTTCCTCAACAACCAAAAAATATTTGACTTTATGGATGTTATATGGCCATAGTAACTACGCAGTTATTATACAATGTTGCACCAGACGCTGTGTCAGCATATGATAACAACTTCTCGCTAATCCGTTGCTAGAATAGTGCCTTTGCTGTTTTCTGCTAATTCTTAGTCAGCTTTCTGAATGTATAAATAGGCCTCGCGGCCATATCCTGTCGTTCAATACCCGGTTAGACTCCGTAAATGTCACAATTGTAAACCTTTGTATTTTATATGGACTGAAGCTTCAGTCCTCAAATAAAATTTTTTAAAAAGTTATTTCTAAATCTAATGATTTAAGAAATTGGTGTCAGAGAAGTGGGATAGCTTCAACGCATTAGAACACGTGCATACTAACTAGTGTGGTGGATGCCTATCCTTTAAGCTGAAAAGGACCAACGAGCCTTAAGAAGAAAGAAACCCATTGAAGAAAGAAAACTACAAGTAAGAAACTACAAAGCAACAAGAAGAAAGAAAACAACAGGGGACACAGCGAGCAGCAGCCACCCAACTGCAGACAGACTACTGGAAACATCGCAAGAGATCCACTAGCCGCCTGGAGAACACGACTGCCTCCCGATGTACCCTTGGTAACGTACAATTTTAATCTATTTTTTGCGATTTATCTCTGTGTGTGTGATTGTTACATCTTTTTATTTGCATTTTTGCGCATTTACTCTATATTCACGTATTTTTCCCCATTTTTACGTATTTTTCTATTTTACATTTATATCTTTTTGCATTTTCCCTTGACATTATTGAATCTTTTTGAAACAACTTTCCATTTAAAATGTCTACTAACGGTTCAGATGATTACCAACCAGCTGAAATTCCTGATAACGTTCATGCGAACATTGAACCTTATAGATTATCTGAAATATTTTCGATTGTACCCGAGTACGATGGAAACCCGATATTGCTATCGACCTTCATCAACGCGTGCCGAACGGCATATCAAATGGCCGTCGAGGAGCAGCGGCTTCTCGTCGTTTTACATATTAAAAACAAACTTCGCGGACGTGCCGCCGAACTTGTGAACAGCCGAAACCCTTCCACGTGGGAAGACATACGGTCCCTGTTAGAAACGCACTTTGGAGATCTTAGAGATCTCACATCTTTAATCGCGGATCTTCAACACATGCGCCAACTCCCCAACGAATCACCCCTAACCTTTGCATCTAGACTGCAAACGCATGCAGCCAAAATGCATTCCGCCGTGAATAGACAAAATCTAAATCGCGAGCAAAAATCTGCTCAAAGTTCCCTCATCGAAACGATGACTTTAAATTGTCTATTAACAGGATTAGACTCAAAAATAGGACCTGTTGTGCGATCAGGACATCCCACGGATATCTTGACCGCAGTTTCGTATATCAAACGAGAGTTACAACTTTCATATTTGGAACGACAAAAATTCGCCAGAGCCCCAAACCCGAATCAAAATTCAGTTATTCGAAGACCAAACCCTAAAATTTGTAATTTTTGTAATCGTCCTGGTCACTTGGCAAATGAATGCCAACGGAGACAACAGCCTACAAGCTTTGCCCCAAGACAGTTTAACCAGCCCCAACCTCAAAATTACCCTAGGCCGAATCAACCTATGCAAGTTAGACCATCTACATCTAACTTCCATCAAAATTCTAATCAATATCCTCCCAGACCATCTGTAATACGACCAAATGCGCCTAACGCGAGTGCGCCAAGACCCTCTGTAATTCGGAGCAATCCAAATTTCCAAAACCCTAATTTTCAAACAAATTTTAGACAAAATCCTCCCAATCGAGTTAATTATGTCGCCCCTGATTCTTACGATTATTCCGACTACGGTGAACCAGACCTATACAACACGGACTACGCTAATGAATATGACGATACCCAGTACTCCGCCTACACACCTTCCCCATACGATGATTTTAGAGAACCCAGTAACGATTATTGTTACGAATATAATCAAACCGCCGATACATTTGTTGACAACGCTTATTCGGACATACAACAATTCCAGGATTTTCGGACCAAGTGTTTGAAAGAGAAACCCCCTGCGGAACCCAACGACAGTACCGCGATAGTATGTGCGAACTTAGCGAATCTCAGTGTCGAGGACCCGAACGCGAAACCGTGTGCGAGCGTCAGCAACACATGCGACCAGATGTTCATATAAAACCTCCGTTTATAGTCCCGTCGACAATTCACCCCGTTAGCCCAGATAACTTATATTACATTAAAGATGCTACTGGAAAATTCCAAATTCTCATTGACAGTGGTGCAGGTTGCTCCATTTTCAAACGTAACACTTGTCAAAATTATACTAATCGTGTCGCAGAAAATATCTCTATCCGAGGTATTACTGATGAAAAAATTAGTATTACCGAAGCAGTCTTAGTCCCATTTGCTCCCAATGATTATCACAAAATTTATGTCCATGATCTAGATATTTCATTCGATGGCCTTCTTGGGTCAGATTTTCTTGAACATTATGATTGTATTATTGATTTGAAAAATCATCAATTGATTACAAATTTCAAAACAGTCCCTCTTTTCAAAGTAGGTGACGAAAATAATTCCAAAGCTTCTCAATTTAAAGAAAAGTCCCAAGCTTCGCAATTTAAAGAAAATTCTCAAGTTCAAAATGTTATTTCCATTCCTCCCAGAGTTGAACAAGTTGTCAAGCTCAAATCCGAGCTTAGAAATACTGAAGCCATTCTTCTGGCGTGTGAGGTAGAAAAAGTCCGTCTACCCAGTTCCATAGTTAAAATTGATTCTAAAGCCGAATTCCTTACTACAGTATTAAACTGTAATGCCATTCCAAAAAATGTAATTTTACCCCAATTAACTTTCGAGCCCTTTAACGAAACTTCTATCAATAATTTCAACACTTCTTTACAAAATCAAAGTCAGTATAACCGTAGAGATGTTATTAGAGATCAATTACGTCTCGATCATCTCAACGAAGAGGAAAAAGATTTAATTACGAATCTTTGCTTAGATTTTTCGGACATATTCTATTTAGATGGTGATAGCCTGTCATTTACAAACGAAATTAAGCATTCCATTGATACCACTACCAGTAAACCAATTTTTACCAAATCCTACCGATACCCTTATGTCCACAAGCAAGAAGTCAAAGATCAAATTTCAAAATTACTAAAACAAGGTATTATCGAACCTAGCACATCGCCATGGAATTCTGCGGTGTGGGTTGTACCAAAGAAAATGGACGCCTCTGGTAAACAGAAATGGCGTATGGTGATTGACTATCGTAAGCTTAACGAAATCACCATCGATGATAAATATCCCCTGCCAAACATTTCCGATCTACTTGATCAATTAGGGAAATGCCAGTACTTTAGTACACTGGACTTGGCATCTGGATTTCATCAAATCGAGATAAATCCAGTTGATGTTCCTAAAACTGCATTTTCAGTTGAAAACGGACATTACCAATTCTTGAGGATGCCTTTTGGTCTCAAGAACGCTCCTGCCACGTTTCAACGTGTCATGGACAACATCTTGATGGGTATACAAAACGAAAGATGTCTTGTATACATGGATGACATAATTGTCTATTCCCCCTCCATCCAAGAACACATCAGTAGGCTTACCGAAATTTTTACGCGTCTTCGGAAGTCGAATTTCAAAATCCAGCCTGATAAGTGCGAATTCCTCAGAAAGGAAGTAGCCTATCTTGGTCATGTAATAACCCCTGATGGCGTTAAGCCCAATCCAGATAAAGTGGATTGCATAAAAAATTTCCCTCAACCCAAGAATCCTAAAGAAATAAAATCTTTCTTAGGTCTTGCAGGTTACTACCGACGCTTTTTACCAAACTTTGCCAAAATTGCGAAACCCCTTACCAGACTATTACAGAAAGACGCAGTATTTGACTTTGATAGCGAGTGTGTTAAGTCATTTGATACTTTAAAAAATGCTTTAACAACATCTCCTATACTGATCTACCCCAACTTTGAAGAGCCTTTTGTGCTTACAACAGACGCAAGCGCTTTTGCGATATTTGGCGTTCTTTCCCAAGGTCCCATAGGTAAAGATCTCCCGATAGCCTATGCATCTCGTACACTTTGTAAAGCAGAAACGAGATATTCCACCATTGAAAGAGAACTTCTAGCTATTGTCTGGAGTGTAAAACATTTTAGACCCTATTTGTATGGTCGAAAGTTTAAACTCGTAACAGACCATAGACCCCTTACGTGGCTTTTCTCTTGCCGAGACACCGGAAGTAGATTAGCAAGATGGCGCCTCAAGCTAGAGGAGTACGACTATGAAATAGTGTACAAGCCAGGCAAGGCTAATAAAAATGCCGATTCCCTATCACGTATCAAATTACCCAAAACTGTTAACGCCATTACCCATAGTGACGAAGAAGGAGAACCTTCTACCCAATTTTCCGAAAGTGAATTTGATATCTTTGCCCGCCTTTACAAAACCACATCCCTGATCGATTATTCCAAAATCCAATTTTCAAATTTCCAACTCCTAGACAAAAGTCATAAACATATCGTCACGTTTTTCAGACAAAACACTCTATCTGATCTTCACGAAAAAATTATCGAAGACATATTCGAGGAAAATCTTGATTTTTCTGCAGATAAAATTAACATCGCGTCTAGCAAAACAACTAAAGATAGAAAATACTATATTATTCCTGTGCCATACGATCCCGTAACTTGCATACAGCATCTTTTCTCTGTAATTTTAACCAACAAAGGTGTATTCGACCTATCCCAACAAATCTACGTTGAAAATAATTTGGACTTACCCATTTTAGAAATTTTCTCTTTTATTTTTTCGGATGATAATATCAAACTTGTCGTTTGCCAAAACGTCACCAAAACTCCTAGTCCCGATGAAATCCCCGTCATTTTAGATCAATACCATTGTGGTAAGAAAAACATTCATCGAGGAATTAATGAAACAATTAGGCGAATTCGTGAACGATATAATTGGCCCGGCTTAACTAAAGACGTTGAGCATTTCATCAAAAAGTGTGAAATTTGTCAAAAGACCAAAATTTGTCGTAAAAACCTCAGTGCCCCTTTTGTAGTAACTGAAACCCCTAAAGCCCCGTTCGAAAGAATCATTGACATTTTGGCAGTCCCACCTAAATGCTACGCGCTCACAATCCGAGACGAGCTAACAAAATTTTCTCAAGCCTATCCAATTAGCGACAAATCTGCAAAATCTGTAGTGAATACTCTACTTTTATATTTCCAACATTATGGTACACCTCTCCGAATACACTGCGATTACGGAAAAGAATTTGACAACGCCCTCATGAAAGACCTTTGTAGTCTTTTTGACATTAAATTAACTTTTTCTAGTGTCAGTCATCCCCAGTCCAATGGCTCGATTGAGCGATTTCACGCCACTTTATTGGAAATGATCAGATCCCATGTATCCGAAAATCCCGACGAACATCCCTTCAATATTCTTCCCTATGCTGTTCAGTGCTACAATAGCACTAGAAATAAAACTACTGGCTTTACACCATACGAGCTCGTGTTTGGCCACACCTCTGGTCGTCCGCCCGAACACGTATATTTAGAAAAAGAATTGATGTCCAAGTATGTTCGAGACATTCGGAATAAACTCGAATATTACTACAAAATTGCCCGCGTGAGAACTGATGAACAGAAGCAAAAAGCAAAAATTCGCTTTGATAGTAGAGTGTCACCCAATTTACAATCATATAAAGTTGGAGATAAAGTCTTTGTGAAACAGTCTCAAATTTCAAACAAGCTTCAGAACAAATTTGATGGTCCATTCGAAATTACTCAAGTTTTTGAAAATTCTGCGCTCCTTAAGAACCCGGAAACAAATAGAATAAGTAAAGTTAATTTTGACAGACTGAAACCATGTTTTGAGACTTAGTTTCTCTTTCAGGTGCAGTCTGCTGTTTCTTGCGGCTGTCACAGCCCAGATAGACATCAAACCGCTTAACAACACCTTAGGTATCTATTTTCATGAAGACGCCCCTCTTAAGATTTCCAACGAAATTTGGACACTTCTTGTATATAAAGATTTAGAACTCATTAAGAAAGCACTTGACGATAACAACAATATTCTGGAACACTTATCATATCTCGTAGACAAACCCACCAATCGTATGAAAATGTTTAGTGGTGAAATTAAAACTCATACAAGTCTCCTTTATCAAATTTCTCGTTCCTTGGAATCTAAATATTACGCAATCTTCGATGACACTGTCAGCGCATCGCGGATGAAACGCGGTCTGATTAACGCTATAGGTACTGTATGGAAAGCAATAACCGGCAACCTCGATTCATCGGACGGTGAATACTATAACGATTGTATTAACAAAATTTCTAAAGATGAACATGAGCTCGAAAACCTCATGAAGAACCAAATTTCTGTTACCATGTCGGTTATCAAGAATTTTAATAACACTATTCAAAAACTTATGATTGATGAAACTACGTTTAATGAAGATATTAAGGTCATTGAAAACAAAATTTATGAAATTTCAGACGATCTTGCATTTTATGAAGCTAAATTCCAATTTTTAGAAGTTTGCGAACAATTAATGGAAAGCTACATGTTTCTGGAAGAGACAATTAATGATATTCTAAATTCAATTACTTTTGCACGTTTAAAAATAATACATCCTTCTATTATCACTCCTCAAGACTTAGTAAATTCTCTTCAAGAAATTTCTCACACTTTGTCGAGAAATAATTTACCCCTTCCGGTTAATTTAGCAACAGTGTCAGAGTACCTTAATCTTATGGAACTCGAAGCATATCAAACTAAAACAAGAGTAGTATTCGTTCTACGCATCCCGTTATTAGAGCCCGAAATGTATACTTTATACAGAGTGATTCCTCTACCCACTCTCGATAAACGTACTGGTTTGTTTCATGTAGTCTCCACTATACAGAGGTACATTGCTAAAGATAGCGATTCTCTTTTGTACGTTTCCTTTCAAAACTTAGGTAGTTGTAAAGTTCTTCAGTCTCAGGTGAAAATCTGTTTCAACCTCTTGCCGTATCCAATAGACAGTAATGCAGTCTGCGAAGCACAGTTGTTGCGAAATCCGGTCGATCTGCCGACAGCCTGCCAAATAGCAATTGTGGCATTGCAAGATTACCAAATCCAAGAACTTGCAATCAATTTTTGGCTAATCACCATATCTAGCCCTCTGCCAATTACGATGAAGTGTGGACAACGAGAGACTACCACACCAAAGTGATAAAAGTTAATTCACTTTTAAAAATGCAACCCGAATGCAGTGGCTTTGTAGGCACCACGAGATTACATTCTAGATATTCTGTTAGCACCTACAAGAATATCACATACAAAAGTCACCCTGTAGAAGTACCCTACAAATGCTGTGAACATCTCCCAGAGAAACAAAATTTACCAAAATTAAAACCGATCAAGCTAAGCAAGATCGATACTGAAGAATTCGAAATTACCAATCACAAATTAAACCAATATTCTGAACAACTGGACAAAATTATGAACGAGCCGTTTGTTTTGAGACATCTCTCATGGTTCACGTATTTTATCATCACCCTGTTAGTTATCATCGTAGCTTTGTACCTGTTCTGCAAGTGCAGAAAACGAAGACCACTCAGCATCTGCGCATCAAATTATCCAGCCGATGGCCCATCTCCAGGAGCACCAAAAGTCCGGTACATTCCCAGACTTTTTCCTCGACGTAGACCAACCATCCAGCCACATGAAGAAGACATCGAACTGCAGTGAGTGTTCCGTGAAGTGTTTTCACTGTTCAAAAAAAAAAAAAAAAAAAAACCATTTTCAATTTTCGTTTTATCTTCTATGTGATTTTGCCCGTACGACTGTACGATTGTATCTTATTATTTGTTTGTTCCAGCTTTGCTTTTAGATGTTATTTTGCATCGCCAATGTACCACAACTAACAATTTTATTTTTCAGAATCTGTATTTTCTGATTTTACTTTTGCAATTTGTATTTTGCAATTTTACTATTTTTATATTTTTATATTTTTACAATGTTTACAATTTTACACTTTACAATTTTACAATTTTTACATTTTACAAATTTATACTTTTGACATTTTTTTTGATATTTTTACATTTTTCAATTTTGGTCAAAAGTTGTCGCATAGCAACAACTTTTTGTAATAGGGGGGAGTTGTTATATGGCCATAGTAACTACGCAGTTATTATACAATGTTGCACCAGACGCTGTGTCAGCATATGATAACAACTTCTCGCTAATCCGTTGCTAGAATAGTGCCTTTGCTGTTTTCTGCTAATTCTTAGTCAGCTTTCTGAATGTATAAATAGGCCTCGCGGCCATATCCTGTCGTTCAATACCCGGTTAGACTCAGTAAATGTCACAATTGTAAACCTTTGTATTTTATATGGACTGAAGCTTCAGTCCTCAAATAAAATTTTTTAAAAAGTTATTTCTAAATCTAATGATTTAAGATGGATATGAAAAGTTGTGAATGGTTTTGTGGGAATATCAATCGACGGTGCTATAACGGTACTGATGAACGGCAAGTAAATGAACGAATGTTTGGAAACGGGCAATATCTATTGAAATTTTTTGTAAAGCCTGTCATCAAGTAGGTGCTTAATGGCTAATCTGTAGGAGGTTTATAGGAAAAAACACACGGTAGGTGATTTTGAATCAGTAAATCGCATATCAACTGAAGAAAATAATATAAACATGAATAAACAATCGACAATATTAAATAAAAACATTAATTTAATCAACAATCGAACACTTTTTAAGTTTTGACTAAATTATATGTAATTTCTTAATATTTAATAAGCTGCTGATGTTTCAATGACAAGCTGTCATCTTATACTTTGACAGTATTTTGTTTTCAACATTTTATTGCTATTGGTTGCTAAAATTTGTTGAATGGAACTTGAAGCTCATTCGCTGTATTTGACGCACTTTTACCCTATAGATGGAGAATAACGGACTGTTGATTTGGCAATCCTGGTGAAATCCACCTTAAAAATAGGTACAACAAAACATATTAATCTACGGCTGAACTGTCATTTAGGGCCGTAACGCCAGTCGTTCTACAATAATTGTAGGGCGCTTTTATGGCCTCCTTGATTTCCATAGTATTTTCCTTCGGCTGGGGTATTTCTAGATTTCTACTGTTCCGTGTCAGCGTCAGCGCTCTCCCATTGAGGGAAACTTTCGAACTGCGAACGCTGAACTTTCAATATTTTTGAGACATTGTTCAATATTGAAAACACGTTGTTTGTTTGCTCCATTTTTAACTAACCCTAACCTCTCAGCTGTCAAATTGTTCTTTTATCAAGATCGCCTACAATTTGCTGCAAACATGGCGTACGGACATTTGCATGCATTGGTAACCTGTAAGTTTCTAGCTATTCCACCAGAGTTGCAAACAAACTTGCGCGAAAAATCCATCCGATTGCTTTTCAGGCAAGACCCTGGTAGTTCCAAGAAAATGAAGGCGAGAATGAGCTGTTTTGTAAGTGCCCATGCGTCTGATCAACATATCTCTCACCCTTGCTGACTGTAAAAACGATATCAGAGCCAATTGCCTTGGGTTTAAATTTTTTCAGCCTCGTGCTTAAATAATACGCTGTCCCATCAAGATTAAGCCAAATAAATCTCAGGATTACAACAACCGTCCGACTTTGACACCCTAATGTATAACCACCACTCACAGACATTTATTATTTTGAACCTTCCAACATTAATATCTGCGACGGTTGGTAATCGTGTCGGCCATAAGTTTTGGCGACCGTGTCAAAAATGATCTAGATAAGCTAAACGATCGTAAAGCTAGAAGCTACGGTTTCTAACCTATTTACATCCATTAGTAGTTTCACCCTCAAAACCTGGATCAGTCACGCTATTGGGACTTTCTTCGATAAAATGTTTACTTGTGTTAGCCCAGATTAACAGATATTAAACCGGGTGGCGCGTTTGGATATGACGCATTTTAAATGGCTGCAAGGTTGTTGACATCCAAGCTAGGAGAGGCAAATCAATTTTTGAGTTCAAAGTGGTAGTGAAAATGAAAAACCATGCATGGCTCGCTGTAGTATGTTAACTGAAATTGCAAAAATGTCATTCTTGATTGTTGTCTCCAACTCCTAGATGGTACCGCATACGTATCTAGAAAAGTGACATTATGTCGTTTTTTTTACATAACATAGGTTTTTCTACAAGATATTAACTTAGCACTAGTTGATTAACACTTATTGTGAACTTGTTTTATAGTTATATGTGTTGCCTAAGCTATCAATATTTAGCTCTGATGTGATGTAACATCTGCTTAAGAGATGTCATTATTGGAGGCCTACGCTGTAAGTAATATACTACAGCTGAAAGGAGTGTATAATTCCATTGGTTTCTTGTCTCAAATACGCTTACTTGAGATTCAGAGCTAGAAATCATTACCAGATGATCCATTGAAATCTTTGGAAATATGGTATTCTTATACAGGTTGATCCTTAATTGAATGTCAGTATTTAAGGGGGTGTTTTTTGGGATCATTTTATAAAGAAAATTTCATATGAAGGTATGTCCTAATCGTCGTACCTTTTGAGATACAATGTTCACAAATAAATCAGTGACGCCCAGGCTTTTCTTAAAATGAAAACCAAAAAGAAATCTACTTTTTTATGAATTCTTAACCGGTATTATGATCATACAAAGAAACGGTTTTACATTTTTTTAAGTGATCCGCGATTTCACGAATAATTTTTATTCTAAGAGAAATCAGTGGCGTACCATCACGTGTGCCAAAATAGGCAGGTGAAATTCCGTACAAATTCTACTAAATAAATAAAACAATATAATGCAAATGAAAAAAAATTATCAAGCCTAGTTAAGGCGCCCCGCTTCCGTTTTGACCTTGGTACGGCCTTGATCATAAAATATGTTTAGTCGTAGTTTGTGGATACTAAGCGAGATCTGAATGTACGATATTGATAAAATCATTCCCACATAGGACCTTCAAATTTTACCATTTTTTTGCTTTATAAATGACGATAGTGTCAACCGCAAAACTCATTACTTCACCAGCTGTTGGTATGCTGTGCAAGTCGTTAACGCAGATATTAAATAACGTAAATACGCGTCTTGTGCCCTTTCCTGTAGGAAACTGCTAAATAATTTCTGAGCCATTCTCCTTATCCCTACGCGCCACATGGCATTAAGTAATCGCGAGTGGTCCACTTGTCGAAGGCTTTCTTAAAGTTTACAAATATCCCACTTTGTGGAATAACGACCAGAAGACCTCGAGTATTCAAGTGTTCATTATTTTTATTTTTATCTATTTTTCATATACCTTTCTCCACACAATCCTTTCTGTTTTGTAGATCCTTAGAGCTTGGAGTACCGCGGCAAGTGGTTATAACCGGTTGCGTGGTTGTGGTTAGATGTAGGTTGACTCTTGCTGGTGACTTCGTGTGTCGTTTTGTTCCATCTCCAACTTCGTTTCCTCAGGTTACACCCGTAACCGGACGTATGGACATATGTGTATACTTTTATAGTTACATAATTATGTGCATTCATTTCAAGCCTGATGCGGCCAACAAGCAAAAATACGTATTGCTCGGGTTACCTATCCTTTCTTCTGCTTACATCCACTTTCTTACTATTTGCGGATTTTGCTCATATTTTTTCTCTATTTGTTATAATACCTTTCTCATATTACTCTCTCTTTTTTTCATTGAAATTGTTGCAACACCCAGTTGACATGCTGCAGCGAGCAATGCGTAATGAATTGATGAACGCTTCTTTCATGCGTAACTTGTTCTTCTGAAAATTTTCCACTTTGAGAGTCACTTGTCTCTCCTATCTTGAATATCAGCAGTTTTATAGCCATTTAAAAAACTAGTCGGATCCAAGCTCGCCATCCTGTATAATTTATGCCATAAGAATGTGGAAAGTGATATATCCAAGACCTGATGGCACTTAAACCCGTCATTATCAGTGAACCAAAAGATTAAAGTTGATAGCCGTTATCGTGCCTAGCACGAAACGGCATGGTTATCTGCTCGAATCATGGTGTTCTTGAAGTTAAGGTTTGACTTCTTATATTATTAGTTATTATTCTTATAAGCAAATTCTCTTGTGACGCACACTCAAAATTAAGGTAACCGTGATATTATGGTTCGGAGAAATGAGCGATGTGAGATACCGCCCCCGCCTTCAGTAAATATTAAGTGAAAAGATACGACACGTGTTGTGTCAGTAGGCCGATCTGTTTGTTTAGTCAGATTTGGAAGCATGATAATAATTAACATGAAGATATGATGTTAGTTCATGGTTCCTTCAATATGATAAGGGTTGGTAGCTGTAACCAGACTTATCCTGGACGTTTCCAGCCTGCACCTCGTATCAACGTGGAAAAATATGTTGTCAAATAACCGACGAGTACTCCATTCAATATACATTTTACTTCTTCGTTGCTGTTTCATCTACTATCTGCTTTATTATTTTATTTATAGTTGTTTGTTGAAAGGAGAACCTCCGTTCCCAACGTCTTGTATACCGCGCGACATTTTTGGAAAGCAAAATCATAGGCAGATCAGGTATTCAAAAATGAATTGCTATGCTTCAAACTGTTTCTTGTACTTTATTCGTCCACAAAAAAATATAAAAGGAATCGTTTATTGTGTTTTTACTTTCCACGCCACTGGCGACGAGGCATTGTAACCGCGAAAAATTCCGAAAATAAGATATTCTGTTTTTTGGATATTATATGGCATATATAGCGCGATGTAGATGTGTTCAACGCATGCTTATAAAAATAATGCCCACAAAAATAAGAAAATAAGTAAAAATGATGAAGTTAAGAGCGTTTAATGTCCCCAGCATTTGTCTGTTTATTCCATGGTTGTTACAACAATGTACAGTTTACAAGTCTCTTGCTACGTCAACCCAATTTAGCAGAAAATTGCAAAGCTCTGTAAGCTGTGAAAGAGGATTTCCTTGCATCCAAACAAAAAGCAAAATTATCCTTTGCATGTTTTGTTGAAAAGTGCATGGGCGCCCGAGGGAATTTTGCCCAAGGGGAGCCAATTAGACAAACTTTTTGGAAACTTTATTTATAATGTTAATATGTACGGTCGCAGTGTATTTGAAGAGCCCGGGATGACCGATTTACTTTAGAGAAAGGGAGAGGAGGTTAGTAGGAATAGCGGATCCTAAAAATCCCGAATGTATACGGGCGCTCGTCGATCAATGGAGTTTACACCTTTTTCGACCAACGATTGAAATACGTAGAGCAAACATTTCTTTCCACTTTCATGTTTCGTAATTAATAAAAATGAGAGAATTAATTAATGGAGAGCCTTAAGACAAGTATCGCGTGTCAATTTGCGATATAAAGTATAGCTTGCGTTGGTGTCAGCCATCATTTTATATAGCCCATCGCTATGAAAAGGTCCATCAACAATGTAATTATTATGTTACATTTCTAAGAAGAGCGTTTCAATGTCCATTGCTACGTTTTTTTAGTTCCTACGCTACTGAGCGAGGAAGTATTGTAATCACGAAAAATTGTGAAAATGAGATATTTCGTTTTTTGGATGTGACGTATGTTCGTATGTACACATCACGTTAATCCATGTCACTCATTTCCGTCGGTCTATCTGTCTCTTTAGGTTTTAAAAATCGGTCCAGTGGCGGAGGAGCTAGTGGTAAAAACACAAAATATTTCATTTTTTGGCGTTTCAGAAACTCCTGATCATTTTAAGAATTTTTTTCTGGGGGCTTAAACTTGGGCGTTGTAAAGGGTGGAGAAACATGTACTTTTTGTGTTATTATATTTATAAGCTTCCAACTACGACAATTCTATTATTTGCCACATATTTCACACATCATAGATTTCCCCGTTCTGACTATTCTGCCCGCTCTGCAGCGGTGCCGCGGTGAGCACTGCCGCGCAAATATGGGAAGGAATAACGTTGTCAGATGAACGGTAATTACCGATAGAGCAGGGAAATAATGTATATGGGCTAATTTTATGGGCCTGTTTGACTGACTTGATCTGTTGTATTTCTCTGTTGTACATGTTTGTAGTTGATGTTTTTCTCATAGGGTTTAAATTACGCTGAATGTTATCTTTTATGAACTGATGGAGTTGCCTAGGAAATGCAGACTCAACCTACTTGACGGTATTTTTTAGTATATGTGAACGCCACATAATTAGAGCACATTTGAGCAATCAGGACAAAGGGTCAGAGCACAATTAACACAAAATTTCATAATGCTCACTTGAGAGATTGTGCAGTTTTCAACAGTTATAAACACACGTTTTTGTCACCCATTATTTTCAAAAAGGGTGTTTTGTCTTGTACAACATTATTAAGTATTTGAATATCAATCCAAGTAAATTTGATACTATGCTGTGAAAAAACCCCAGACAATCCTTAGAAATTGCCTACCAAATAGAGGAGGAGACCCAAGAAGGTCTAAGAAGAACCACGGGTTTTCAAAGAGACCAAGGATCGGAGAATTTCCAAAGATATCTAAAGAAACTCGATTTGAAGGTAGCAGTTTCTGTGATGTTCCGGCTGTGTTATACTCGTGGTAAACTACAGTGTTTATTCACCCGCTCCTCTAAATAAATGCTGTGGACATTTTTAATTAAAAGTTATGAAGTTTTTCCCTTGGGCAGGCCTATTAAAAATTATTTAATAAGGTAAAGTGTATAGATGTTAAATGAAAAATGTAAATTGTTTGACGTAATGGAAAATAATGAGGTAACTTTTTAATTACGATAACAGTTGACGAACACAATGCCGCCAGACGCATCAAAAACCCTTTCAATGCGAATAAAAATATAGTCATCTTTCCCTGAAATAAGGTATCCAAGGAAGCTATAACTAAAAGAATAGTTTCTTTAAAGGTAAAAGAAGATAGTGTGCATTGAAATTTGAAAAATCTCTTCTGCGATACATCTTCAACTATCGAAGTCCGAATTTTTGAAAATATACCATCCGAATTAAATATAAATAATGGTTGTCACCCGAAAGGTGGCCGAAACGTCAATAAACTGTTATGTCAACATCTATGCATTATAAATATCATATTAGATGTTAATGTTTTGAGATGAAAGTTAACTAGAAGAATTTTTGCTGATTTCTTGTGGAATATCCGGAAACAAACAAGCCCCTACCTCCCAATTAAGAATTGGAGCGAGCAAGTCTCATCCTCAATGTTGTGAATTTGAAAATACAATTTTCTTGTAATAAAATGTACTTCTTGTATCTAAAATGGACATAATATTTCGGTGTTTCTCATAAGTATGTCTAGTGATCAAGATAATGAATTTATTGTTCAGCTGTTTCACACTGTATGATGGATATTTCGTGATGAGTACAGAGCGCCCCTCCATAAATTGACCGTCCCTCTGTTTTGTATGAGCGCTTAGAAAAATCTTGGATACAACTGAACATATTCCTTTTTAAGGGCGTAGCATGGGAGGTGCAAATATGTACGGTCTACCACAGACCTCACCTGAACAACTTTAGATGAAAAGTTAATAAAACGCTACAATTTTCCAATTTATAGCGAATTTTACATTTTACGTGCAAATCATTAATGGGCCATTACGGAAAGTAAATAGACATGCTGGTTCGATCTTCAATAAGCGCAAACAACTGTATGAAAATTCACATGCTAGTCAACAAAATGTGTTATTTGAACAGAAAATTGATGTTGAAAGGTAGTGCTTATAATTCCAATCTCATACTGTATAGCAGCTTGCTCCTTTAGCTCCTCTACATCTTTTCCATAGACGATTGTTTGCCGGGACCCCAGTCACCTCCAGCATAAAATAAATTGTAGGCGACCTTATATTGACGCGTCAAGCCAACCCTGCAGATGCCATTGATCCACATAATAAACGATTTACCCTGTATGGCGCAAGAAGAGTTTCCCCATTACGTTACAAGAGGGTAATATAGCGCCCAACAACGCGTTAGACGCTGGAAGGGATTCAATCTCACTTTCAGCAAACATCGAGAGATCGAAATTGCTTCTTTTATGTCCTTACACCCTGTCAAGAGACATATTTTACCTTATATGTATTGGAAAGACCTAACAAGTGTTGTGGGTGGGTGAATAAGCAGTATAACAGTCAAATTTTATTTTGTACCGGGTGTGTCATTGAGAGAGGGAGGTACTTTAATCGTGGATAGAACCCAACCGTGTTGACTATAAATAACCTGTCATTGTTGAGTGTTTAACCTTTCATAAACGAGATACGTTTTACTGGGTTTCGTGTGTTTGTGGGCACATAACTTTTTGACCATCGAATCGACTACCATACTAACAGGAAAAGGAATGCAGGGCCTAACTGGTTAAAATTTGACAAAACCGTTTTACCCAAAGACAACCATCTGTGTACTGGAATTTCTTGTTTATATATTTGAACAGAGCATACGTTATTTGAGCCGGCGATTTCGTATGAGCCGCATATACTGACCTTATTCATTTTGGAGTGCAGGGCTGGAGACTTTGAAGTCTACTAATTTTATAAGTAGCTATTTAAGAATATACACGCTACATCAGTGTTAGATTTGGGGCCGTATCGTCAGTCGTTCCTACAATTATAGGACACCTTTATGGCCTCCTTGATTTTCATAGTTTTCTACTTTTTCGTGTCAGCGCTCTATTTTGAGATTATGTTATAAATATCCATTTGCATCAAATTGTTCATGCTTTTAATTTATATTATATGTTATATAGCCAGAAATTTCTTACAATTCAAAAAGAAAACAGAGCCTCACAATAGGAGAGCGCTTTAGCTGACACGGAATAATAGAAATCTAGAAATACCGCTGCCTTTCTGATGAAGAGAAAATACTATGAAAATCAAGGCGGCCATAAAGGCGCTACAACTGTAGTAACGAGTGACGATTCGGCACTAAGAAGGTTGTTATCTGAATCAATACTAACATACTTTCAAAACCGTATTAAGAACCAAAGGTTGGTAGTTGAGTATCCACATGTTGAGGAAATTTGCATTGAGGAAGTCTTTCAAATCTGCATACACAAAATTCTTGCACAGCTGGAATATCACAGGCCCGGTGGTTCCCATCCTATTGTGTGGGATTTAATGACGCAGTAAACGGTTGGTTGTTTTTGGGTAAAACAAGTTTGTATACTTTGAATGAGCCCAGACCTGTGTTTGTTTTCGCGTTAGTATCGCAATCGATTCGATGGGATACACTGGATACGCACACCCAAACAAGTATACAGATTGGCACTAAGATAGTGAGTGATTAATAGACCATAAAGTCTTGAGCTTGTACTCCAAGACAAACAAAATTGATATAACCAGCTCAAAGTGCTGTAAGAAATCCGGTAGAGTAGAGCACACAGGAAAATTAATTTTAATGTTAGTAAAGCTACTTCAAACGTTCATAATAAGGCATTTCAGGTATTGATATTGTAAACCTTCATTTTACTTCCCACGTCTACTGGCGGGGAAGTGTTGTAATCGTGAAAATTTTTGAAAATGAGATATGTTTTTGGCTGTTATATGACATGTACACCACGTAAAACTGTCACTCATTTCCGTCTGTCTGCGTGTCTGTCGGTTGGCTCGCTAATCCTATAATCGCCTATAACTTGATAAATGCCTACCTGATTTCGGCGAAATTTTCACATAATGTTACTACTATGCCAAGCATGCAAAAGCTGTGTAGTTTTTGAAAATCGGTCCAGTAGCTGCCGAGAAAAAGGCCAACAACGAATAAGAATAAAAATCGCTCAAACTTTCAGAAGATCTTGGTTACTTTAAAAAAAATGAAACTTGAATGCGGGGGTTGTAAGGTGGTGGGGAGAGCTTATCTCAATTTTTTGATGTTAGCATGTTTATATGCCTCCAACATTGGCAACTCCACGTATCTATTAGACAGATGACAGATTGATCCGTACATTAGCCCTCAAACGGATCGCGTACCTACCGGTGTGCTACGGGCCTCGGGGAGTGTTTTGTTGTTCTTGTTACAAGTACTTCTACCGCGCCACAGCTTAATTTCTCCTATGCTCTGACCGCGCTGCCACGTCTGAGCGAGGTAAGAATCGGGGGGAGGCGAGGTCGCCAGAGGAATTACCGGTAGGTCTTTTAACTAATTGTATGCACCTGTTTAACTGACTTTCTTCAGAGGGTCTAGTTTTGCTTGATAAACTGTTAACGGCATTGCGTTGGAATTGCGGAGTCAACCTACAAGACGCCATTTTTTCAGTTCTCAAGTGCGAGAATGACGCAGCAGCCGTTTCGTTTATTCATCTTGTTTTTGGGGATTGAATATGGTGTATTTCTCAAATTTTCAAATATTAAATCGCTAATATATTGGAAACTGTTAACTTTAGAGGAAAAACCATTAGAAACGTTTTTGTTCAAAATGACAAAAAAACTAGATAAAATTTTGTCTCACCAAAAAAATCATATTTGGAATTTGTTTAAAAAATGTTTAAACTAATTTTGACGTCATTTTGGGTCTCGAAACATATGGATTTGTTAAAAAGGATCCATTCTGAATAAAATAATGCAAAAAACAGAATCAGAATGTTTGTATGGACGGATGCGAAGATACTTCCTGGACCGAATGTAACACCTGAGACTTATTATGTATCTCCTCTCCATGTTTCACTAACTGTAAAAGTTACCTTTTTCAACGAATTACGACTACAAAAATGTTCAATCTGCGGTTATATTTAATGCCCAGTAAAACTCAGTACCTAGTTCAAATTTTGCATTCGAAAGTACCGAAATGCGATATTTTTCACGTTATAGACATTATGTGTTTCTGGTCTTTGCAAGGAAAAAATGCCAAATGTAATTTAAAAGCAATATGCGCATCAATATGCAAATCCTTCTCTTTTCATTCACATCACATAACAACCCCAATAAATATTACAAGGGATAACCAGTTTCCGGAGCCCTGGGATTGGTTTTGTTACCATACTCGTGTTCATATCAGTTTACGAGGGATCTCGTAAAATTCAAAGTAACTTAATTTTATACGACAATGTTTTGTGGCGTAAAACGACGTCTTTGAGAAAAAGAATAAGGCAAACTTTATCAGCATCTAGCAGATGGCAAATACTTTTGTTCTTTGGGTCTCTGTTTCTGAAGAGAGCATTGACCTACGTACAGTATGTTGTCACGCACAGGGATCCTAAAACCTCTCTTCCATAAACAATAAGTTGGATATGGAGTCAGATTTTTGCTTACACTACCTTGACCATGGCTGACTAATACACTTCATGTTTTTGGTATATGATTGTACATTACTTTTTAACAGCAAAATCGGAGAACTTCCGTATTATCCGTTGTGATGTCTGCTGAAAATATTTAAACTTTTTGATATGGTCCATAATAAAGAGATTAGAAACTTTAATTCGGTATAATATATTGTTGTTGTTTTCTTGTACACGCTGAGTTGAATTGTTTTTCTTTAGCTTCACTTCTGTATATTATTATTATTCAGAGGCTTTTAATAAGGTTCTGCCCTTTGCCCCAATCGGAAGAAATTAAGTCTGTGCGGTTCTTGCAAGATATTGAGAAACATAACATTATACTGGGGGCTTATAATTCGACCCTCACTATTGGGACCTCGGAAATAGTAAGAGAGAAATCCTCAGAAAGGCAATATTTTATTATTGAGAACGTGGCATTTATAATTAACTAGTGAAATAATACTAAAGATTACAGCATGAAAAACTTCATTGCTCTGTTAACCGAAAACAAAAATAAAACATTCTGAGGGACCCCGAGACATATCCCAGTTCATTCCACACAAAACAATGTCTTTGATGGCGAAAACGAACATGAGGCCGAAAAATTCATATTATCGTATAAAGATAGAGGCTAGACGAGACAAAGAGGGATGTCTCTAGACCATTGATTCCCAAAGTGGTCTATATCGACCCCTAGGGGTCTATGACAACCTGCAAGGGGTCTACGTCAGCGAAAAAAAAATTGGGGGTCCATGAAATGAATATGGGGGTCCACGATAGTGGATCTCAACACATACACTGATAGTACCTATTTACTTACATCATACTATCTTATAATATCAAAACATATACATTATTTATAAAAGTACCTATGAAGTAAAACGTTTATTATATATGTTTATAAAATTGTGTAAGTGGTAGGATGTTGGTAATTGCTTTGTGGTCGCAATACATTTTGAACTTGTAAAAACCTGAGAGTCGCAGTCTCAGAGCTTCGCTACCTTGCACTGACTTGTTCAATTCGTCACTCTATAAATACGAATGTGGGACAAATACGTTTATTCGTTTCCTGTATCTTGAAAAGGAAAGTGCTAAGAAAATATTTTAAAAAATATAAACAGATAGTATATCACACAAATTATAGTGAGTCAGTGTTATTTTGTTTGAGAGTGCTGGAGAAAAGTAAGTACATTATTTTTTATTAAATTTTAGTTTTGTACTCGTAGTTAGCAAAGATAGATAAATTACGCCAATCATGACTTTAGTTATTAGTAGTTAAACATTCAATCATGCAAAATTACAAGAGTACTCCTCAATAGTTTCTTTTTGAAAGTTTTAGCAATCGGTAATATAATTACAGTTCAATCTCCGTAATTCTAGCTAATTGTTGCAAGAAGATGTTCAAATTATGAAATGTTTTCGGAAAAATCAAAAAATATTTTTAATATACAGCTGCTGGATTTTCTGTCTTATTTAAATAATTTAATTTTGCCCACAGATGACTGATGCCATGTCCGAATCTAAAAAGAAATGTAGACAGTACAGTGTTGATTATTTGAAATTTGGCTTCATTCCATCATTGACGGACAAACAATAGCCTATGTGCCTTTTATGCAACAAAGTTTTGGGCAATGACGCTATGAAACCATCTAAACTGCAAGATCATCTGAGAAGATGCCACCCTGATAAAACAGAGACAGATTTGAAATACTTTCAAATATTCAAAGATAAATTTCAGAAGAGACCTACACTGGACATAATGTTCGCTTCGACGTCACAAAGAAATGATGATGGTTTGCGGGCGTCTTACAATATCTTGTTACTTATAGCAAAATCCGGAAAACCCCATACTATCGGAGAGAACTTAATTTTGTCAGCCGTTGAAGAGGTTTTAAAAACTGTTTTACACAAACCTGCATCTGATATCATTAAAAGAATTCCCTTAAGCTACAATACTGTTGAAAGACGTATTGATGAAATGAGTTCTGATATTGAAAGCTTCTTATGTAATTATTTGCAAAACCCATTTCTCTATACAACTGGACGAGTCAGCTTTACCTGATAATGCAGAATTATTATTGGCATATGTTCGTTTTATTATGAATCAAGAAATCTACGAAGAACTGCTCTTCGCAAGAACTTTGATAACCGACACTAAAGGTGAATCAATATTTCATGTTTTGAAGGATTATTTCATTGAAAAAGCAATTCCTTTATCAAATATAATATCAGTAGCTACAGATGGAGCACCTGCCATGGTTGGACGTTATCGTGGATTTATAAGCTATTTAAAACAAAATGTGTCAGGGGTGTTAGCAATACATTGCGTCATCCATCGACAACATTTAGTTGCTAAAAATTGGAGTGTTAGATTGCATGAATCACTTCACTTAGTCATTGATGCAGTAAACCGAATCAGAAGCAGCGCATTGAATACGCGGTTATTTGCGCAGTTGTGTGAAGAAAATGACGAACACTTTCATCAATTACTCCTTCACACTGAAGTACGCTGGCTGTCGAAAGGCTTATGTTTGACAAGATTTTTTGCACTTTTTGAGACTATTTTAGAATTTCTGGATACTAAAGATAAAATTTTGAAAGAAAATTTAATGAAGAGGAAAACAGACATCGCCTATTCAACAGATTTGTTTACAAAATTATATGGTTAATTTGCAATTACAAGGCGACAGTTTAAATTTGATTAGAACAAAGTCCATCTTATCAGCGTTTCTTGCCAGAGTTAAACTAATGAAGCAAAATATTCGACGGGGCGAATCTTCTCAGTTCCCCAATTTGTCACAGACAAGCTGCCAGGAAGACGACGTTTCAACTTACGTTCAACATTTAAATGCCCTCTATTCAGATTTTGAATCTAGGTTTGAGGATATTTTGACTATGGTAATACCACCATGGATAATTAATCCATATGGTGACATAGAAGAAACGAATGTCATAATACAAGAGGAACTGACTGAACTAAGTACAAACGAAGAACTTAAGGTTCAGTTTAAAAACGGATATCAGCAATTCTGGCTGCAAAACAACGTACTCGTTACTAATCCCATATTATGGAATATAGCGAGGAAATTTTTAATTTCCTTTCCATCGTCATACCTAGTGGAAAGGGGGTTCAGCGCTGTTACCAATCTCCTAACGAAAAAAAGAAACAGACTGGACATCATTAGCCGAGGAGATTTAAGATTAACCCTTACAAAATTGATGCCAAATGTTGACAATTTATTATTAAAGCATCAGGTTCATCCTTCTCACTAACAATATTGACTTATTGCTTATGTTATTTTATTTATAGTTTATTTTATGTTTACTGGTGTCTGACCAATAAATGCTCGCATTGGGAATAAGTGCCCGCATTGATTTTTTTTAAAGAACCCCCCTTTATAGAAAATATTTTTTTTTTAAATTATTCTGAAAATTCAAGGATAGGTACACACTAAAATTCGTTAATTTTTTGCCTATTTTTAGATAACTTAAACGTATAAGAAGCGGAATTTAATCAAACTAACAGTAAAATTCTTGTAGAACATACCTTTAAGTTATAATTGAAGGGTCGGCCAGAACAACGTTGTATGTAACAAAAAAGCTCAGTGGCCAAAATTAAGAAAAACAAATTTGAACCATTTTTTTCAAATGACTGCGTCTATAGTTGGCCAGCACAATAAAGGAACAATAGTTATACAAGGTTATTGTAATTTAAAAATGTGACACCTATTTTGCAGCTATGGGAACCATTTTTATGGAAAACGCATGTAACAAGGTTGTGTGATCACGTTACTTACAACGTTGTTACAGGGAGGCTTTAAATGACTATAAGCAAAACAAGTATTTTCAGCAGTTCTATTTATTAAGGGAACCAAAGTACACAGTAACATATTTTTAATAACAAAAAAATACGTTCTAAGTTCATCAACGTATTACGAAACCAAAACTGAAAATTAAATAAATATTACTGGGTTGCAGTTAATTTCTTATAAAATGTTACATACTTAAGCGGAATATAATCACTCATATCTTCAAGGTTTTTTAATTTTCCATCTTTGATTGGAAGAAGGTTGTGATACATTATAGGTAATTTTTCAGATGTTATGATATCAGTGGCAAAAGTCATTGTTTCTTTTATTTTACGATTGCTTATGGGAAATGAATTTCAGGGCTGCATAATATGAGATTTTCTCATTCTCAAAGTAGCTGGAGAATCAGCGGTAAGTTGCAGCCACAATCCTTGTGTAATGTTACATTTGGGGTATTTCCATATACAATATTCCAAAGCTGTTAAATTGTCAAAGAAGGCTTGGTGCATTCGGACAACTTTAAAAAGATTTTTAACTTTGGCTTTAGCAATGACATCGACCCACTGGAATGGTTCATAAACCATAGATATTCTTTTTTGTTTACGTACATACAACGTTGTTACGGGGAAGACTGAAATGGCGCGATTTACAAAATCGCGTCACAGTGATTGATGCGAGTAAACAGGCGGGTCTATGTTGACAACGGGTCCCAATAGGCACATACTACGTTGTTTTACGGAGATCTCATTTTATAGAAAAATGTTATATACAACGTTGTTCCGGCCGACCCTTCAATTAATAAACGAACTTGTACTATTTTAAGTAAAAAACTTTTCTTTTATTATTTTCCACTTTTTTTTCCCTCTTATTTTTTTTTCAATGCGGGCACTTATTCCCAATGCGGGCACTTATTGGTCACACACCTGTTTATGTAATGTTACGTATATTCTACATAACAGATACAAAGTTTTATTTTGAGTAGTTTTAATTTAAATTCAATTAATAAATGTATAAATTAACATGTGTTTTTACTTTAAGTTTTTAACACTAAACTTCACTACAGTTAGAAATTTACAGGAAATCAATATCAGGTAGGTAGGGGGTCTACCCAACACGGAAAAACATGGCAAGGGGTCTACGACACAAAAAAGTTTGGGGAACTCTGCTCTAGACCATCTATAGGTCGTGTCTTGTGACCGTCTCCAGAATGCCTATAGACAAGCTGCGCAACGGGGTCTACTAGTGTGTAATAAGCTTGAGGATCAAGACGACCCTGAACTGCCCATTAAACCAATTAAGTAACTGGTGCAAATGCTGACACAATCAAGCACCCCTATTATATCAGCAGATGAGAAAAATATCAATAGGTATAGTCAGTTATTTTTTGGAATTCAATATAGATGTTACTCTTGTTCTTAACACTTTCGTTGTCGATTTTAGATTTACGGCATAGTTGTTGTTTTCTCAGTTTTCGAATCGGTATTGATCGCATGTAAAAATGTTGGAAATCTTTGGAACAACCTATATCTGTTAGATCGTAATTATTTTGATAATGTATGTTTGTACGAAAAAGAACAGGAATACAAATTAGTATTGAGCAACAAACAGAACATAAAGCACTTTTTAAATGCAATTTGTATAGCTAATATATTACTCATACTTAGATTTGTCACAAGTCACAATACCAGTATATACGTATAAATCGTAAGAATTCTGCTGTAAACGTAAATGATGTGGAATACCAAATGATACCAAAAAATCGCAATGCTCAGTTTCTATAGCTATAACATATAGTTAGTATGCCTCTGTCGCCATGATGTGTCAGAAAATAAAACAATGATGTTGATTACAAAAGCAAGTAATAATAATAATAATACTAATAAAAATAATAAAAATTCAAAACCGATGGCGCTCTCCAGCGACGTTATTCTTCACGACTACGCTCGTCCTCATGTTGCGGCAAGAACACAGACGCGGATTTATTGGAAATTACTGGATCATGCATCACGCAGCCCTGAATAACCACCACCAGACTTTCATCTTTTTCCAAAACTTGTGAAATTTCTTAGAGAAAAGCGCTTGAAAAGTTATGACATGATGAAAGAAGCAGATACTAACTGGTTTAACGGTCATGCAGCAGCGTTCGCTGACGACAGGATACAAAAGTTAATGCCACGAGTTGACAAATGTTTAAATGTTTATAGTGACAATGCTGAAAAATGAAGTGATATTCATATTTTAGCTTGTGATACAATTTACCTTCATAAATGAAGTTTCGCTAACTTCATTACATTAACGTTTCTTACTTAAAAAATGGCCCTCGTATGTTGCAGCGTTGCATGACGTATGATATTTATAAGTGCACTGCAGCTCTAAAAAAAAATCAGCTGCTCTCTAATGTATCATAAACATACAAACATATCCACAAAGTAAATTAGATTAAGCTAGAGCGCATCATGCTAAAAGTAGGATTGGCGCACGGTTCGTAAAAAGCAACGCTTTCATTTCTACGTTGTATGTCTGCATCAAATAAAAATGCTTCGCCAGTACAGCTGCATTACAAAATGATACAAAATTTCAGCATCAAAGGGTTTGTTTGTGGTTATAGCGAGATCAAACCTTTATTGTTAATAGGCGAAGTATAATGGGTAGGGATTCACTACAAAGGGTGCTATAAAAGTCTTGCAATATGACTTAAGAAACGGACGCAGGAGGTTGCATGTTCAGACATGTCCATGAGTGCATAATAGCCGCCAGCATCACGTCTGTGGATTTAGTTGTTCATTCGTATTGACAGTGTGAAGTGCGGACTATGGCATCGTAGTCACGTAGGGAGATAGGGCAGTTTTATAGTATAACTTTACGCATGGTTTAAGCATAGACCAGTGCTTAAAAGAAAGATTCAGATTCAGATTCATTTATTGATCCAGTTAGATCTACATTATAGACATTGGATAAGTCGGTGTATACAGATTAAAATATAGAGAAAAGGAAGTAAAATACAAATAACAATATAATAAATAAGAACACAAAAAAACCATATGATACACACATGGCAATAAATTATTTGTTAAGATCTATCAGAAG
Source organism: Acanthoscelides obtectus (assembly GCA_963669975.1). Classification (NCBI taxonomy): domain Eukaryota; kingdom Metazoa; phylum Arthropoda; class Insecta; order Coleoptera; family Chrysomelidae; genus Acanthoscelides; species Acanthoscelides obtectus. Next base: position 37,472,052 of record CAVLJG010000001.1, read on the forward strand.
CACTGTGGAATGTGACAAATTCACCCAGGTCATAAAAACCGCAGTCCGATAGCTTGTTCCGCAAACGTCTTTTGAAAAGCCCTACGGAGTTTACGTTTTTGATCTCCGGAGGTAATAAATTAAAAAAGTATATTCCTGCTGTTATGGGAGATTTTGAATGAAACGTATGATATGACACATGCCTAACTATATTATTTTTATTACGAGTGCTCTGGTCATGGATGTCAGTATGCTTAAGATAATCATTTCTGTGCTGAAAAATATATTTTAAAAGATTATAAAGATATATACATGCTACTGTAAGTATTTTGTGTTTAACAAATATCTCACGACAGGAGGATCTGGACCGTATTTTAAATATAATGCGAATGATTCTTTTTTGTAAGACAAACACTCTAGAGATTTCACTAGCCTGGCCCCACGCAGTAATGCCATATGAAATGACAGAGTGTACACATGCATAGTAGACATCCATTAATGCTGAGGTGTTTAACATCCTCCCTAGCGTAAGTATTAAATACAGACTTTTTCCAAGTTTCTCACATACGGAATCAATTTGCTCTGTCCATCTTAAATTGCAATCAAAGCTTACACCTAAAAAAACAGTTTTTTTGGAAGTTACAACTGTCTTGTATTGAAGACTGAAATTAAAATTTGACGGAATTTTTGGTTTCATAAAATATTCAACTGAAACGGTCTTTTTTGTATTTATTATTAGTCTGTTTTTGAAGCACCATTGACTGAACTCATTAACCGAATCATTAATTTTTTCTTGAAGACGATCTTACGATGAGTCAGCTAAAATTATATTTGTGTCGTCTGCATACAAAAGTAATTTTCCGTAGGATAAGTGTGCAGGCAAATCATTTATGAAAATCGAGAAAATAAGTGGTCCAAGGACGCTGCCTTGAGGTGTGCCCCGATCTAAATTGAATTCATCAGATTTTTTATCAGCGACAGTAACATAAAATTTTCTATTCTCTAAAAAGCTAACTAGTCATTGATTCAAACATCCGCGAATGCCAACATGATGAAGTTTATCGGCCACAAATGACGAACTTACACAATCAAAGGCCTGAGACAAGTCAAATTGGATACTCACTACGTAATTACCTAAATCAAGTTTATCACAAACATACTGAACATACTCGATAATGCTTGTTTCAGTTGAGTAGCCTGCCCCGAAACCATGTTGAGCATATGTGATAATAGCAAATTTAAGAAAGTAATTTTCAATTTTCATTGCAACCACTTTTTCAATGATTTTCGAGAAAATACTTAATGGCGCTTGCATCAAAGAATTACTATCCTGTGAGGAAAATGCTTGACGAAGACAGGAGAGTGACATACCAACAGATAGAGGAGACCATACAACTTCATGCATCAGCAATTAATTCAATTCCGCATGACCATTAACATGTAAGGAAAATTTGTACTCTCTGGGTACCGCACAGTCTAAGGAAGAGCAGAAGTCTCGTCGTACGAGTTGGTGCCGAAAGATGCTGAAAATGTTTGATAAGGGGCAATCTCGGTATATGAACAACATCGTGACAGATGACGAGACTTGGTTCTATTATTACGTTGTGCCGACCAAAGCTGAAAACAAAGTTTGGGTCTTTGGTGATGAGGACACGCCCGTAGCTGTCAGAAGATCCTGACCTGTTAAGAAAAAAATGATAGCTGTATTTTTCAAATCGAGCGGGATTGTGTCGTTTTGGACACACAGAAGACAGTCACAGCTAAGTGGTGCTCCGAGCAGTGCCTGCCTAAAGTCTATGAAAATCCTACGGCCAAAGTCAAGAATGGACACTTGGTACCTCACCATGACAACGCTTGAGCTCATCGCGCCAAAGCCTGCACCGAGTATTTGACCACTACTGGATTGAAACTCATTGAGCAGACAGATCTTGCTCCCTGCGACATTGCACTGTTTCAGCATGTGAAAATGAAGCTAAAACAAAAACTGTTTTCTAGCGATGAGGATCTTCTGAGGGCTTGGGGAAACGAGTGTGCCGCACATCCGAATGAAACTTGGCAAAGCTGGATGAAGGACTGGGTTTGGCGGATGGAAAAGTGTATTGAATGTGGTAGAAATTACTTTGAACGAAGTCAATAGATAAAGGTGTATTGCAAAACTTTTATAGCACCCTTTGTGCTTGACATGATTTTCAAGCTACTTGATTGGACTTAAAATCGAAACAAGCTCAAGTCAAGTATTCGATATCAGCAATATAAATCCAGTCAAGTAGTTTTTACGTTAAGTACTTGATAATAAGTAAGTAGTTTTGATATCTTTTGATAATTTTTGTAATATAAATAGGTATGAGTACAATAAAAATACACAACGGAAATACTTTGTAGCAAGTTACAGGGAAAACAATACATATTGAACAGCTACGTTGTTCATCGTGTAACTAATAAAAAACGACAAAACTGTGAACTCAAGTGGAAAAAAGTATTTCTTCATCAGATGCTACAAAAAAATTAAAAATCCTGAACTAGCGGTTTATTCGCTAATCATTAGCTGAGACACACACTAACGGATTTCTCGCTTAATCTGTTGCGGGGTTCCGTAATGCTCAGGTCAGACCTATAAAGTTCCCTTTCAATGAACGCTGATGTTGCAGGTGTCAATAAAAAAATCTCTTGTCATTAAATGTAGATTTGGGAAAACATTTTCATGACTTGTCTAACAATCGTGATTATTTGCCTTAAAAGCAAAATACAGGTACAGTTCATCGGTCGTCATCACTGAATGCCTTCAGTAGAAGAAAAATATTATTTGCCATCAAATGTCGAGTAGTTTGAAAATGTTTGACGCCGAATCAAGTAGAAGAAAAAAAGATAGCTGGATAGGTGCTGATCCTGACATATTGTTGGAAGGACGGCTTCTAGAGCTTGCTCTAGACATTTCTAGCTTCCTTTAGATGCTTTCGGATGCTTATAGCGATTCTACTTCTACTAGAAATTATCACATCTTTCCCAGAACATGAAATCCGTCAAATAAAAATGTTGTGCTAGTGCATATACGTTACAGAATGATACAACATTTCAAGATCAAATGGATAACGTTAACAATCATTTGAGGCCGTCTGTCACGATACAAAATTTGGTTCATAATTTGGTTCCAAATTTCGTGAAGAAATTCGTTACTGAATTTAATTCCCAATTTATTTACCAATTACATTCCTCTCTGACATATAAATAAATTTTTTTATTTAATTTCGTACGAAATCATGCACAGTTTGTAGAAAAAACTATAACTGTCAACTTCTAACTGCTATCTATCACGTCAAAGTTATTATTCTAACCACAGTTTGCTTTGCGGCCTGCTACTTTATTTCTTTATTACTTTGAACGAATAGAAAATTGTATAAAATGGAGCGACCCCGTAATTCGCATATACGAGAGCCACGCTATATATTTTCAGATACATGAAAACTAACAACTATTTTTTCGAAAACTAGTTTAAGTATTCTTCTCCAGCATTAATGCACTTTTGTAGCCTGACCTTCCACAAATGAAATGCTTCTAACCATCAGTTTTTGGAACGCCTCAAACAAACTGATTAATTGCTTAATCGATTTCCTCTTCGGACGAAAATTTTCGACTACGCAGATTTTTATTCAAATTCTTGGAGAGCCAGAAGTTACACATTGCCAAATCTGGTGAATAAGGCGGATGTTCTAGCATTTTGATGTGGCGCTGGCGTAAACATTCTACAGATTGTTGGGCAGTGTGGCTAGAAGCATTGTTGTGATGCAGGATTGCACATCTGCAGCAACGTTTTTTGAATGAAGATGATCATGCAAAATAGTATGCACTGTTGCGGATCCTGCCCCAAGAGTTGCTTCTATAGCCGGATATGTGCAGCGAGAATCTTGTGAAATTAGCCGCTGAACTTTAGTAATGTTTTCTGGAGTCACACTAGAACATGACCACTACGTTCTTCATCAGACAATGAAACACGCCCTCTTTTAAATTCGGCTTACCTGCTAAACACGCTTGCCCGGGATGGAGATTCATTACTAAATGGCTGTTGTAACCGTTCGATTCCTTGATGTTCAGTTAAACCGACTTTAAAGTCATAGTAAATCATAGCGTGATAACTCTATCGATACGAGACGACTACATGTTTTGTCTTAAATTTGTTTACACCACGTGCACTGTAAGACGCTTACAATTGAACAGAGTGCGACGACTTACTAATCAAGGACTGATCTTCCTAATAGTGCACTGCTACGGGTTTTAACTAGTATAGTTAATGCGCATCTCAAAATATACAGCGTGCCCCTCGTATCAGATGCGACTCCGGCAGCAGCGACCTACCCACCACATCAGAAAACGAAGTCAGCAAAACCATAAAAGAATTTGGCGGGGTTATGAACAGGTAGAGCTGCATATATTGATATCGGTTAAAAACAGGTCACGGACGGACTAGAAGTCACGAAAATTGATACACCTTCTGTAATAGTGGTTCAAAATTACATTTTTATAGTGAGACAACTTTAGCTTAATTGATTCGTTTTTTAGAAAAAGTGTATTGTTTCAATATTCAAAGTTTGACAAAAGTCTAAAAGTTTAGTTGTCTAAAAATTTGTGTCTCTAGGTGTTTTAAGTCGTAGATCACAATTTTACCCGAATTATTATATTTCCAAAACAGCGGAGCCACTTTACTGTATCCGGTACCGAAACTGATAACCATACTGAACTGTACTGAAACCTAGAAACTATTTAAATGAGATCGAAATTTAGGTTTGAAAGGAATGTCATCGTCTTAATTATACGGGGTGCACAAAACCATTTTATATAGTAAAGTATATCAAAATATTATTTATACTATTTTTCAGAACAACTAAAGAAAATGCCCCTCAAGTACAAATACGAACAGAACAACGAAAATAAAAACAAAATTGTTCTTGTCACAATAAGGAATGCGCTGGATCATGTTGACAAAGGAAAGTCTATTAGGAAAATGGCTGTAAAGTTTGCCAACATGTATACTTGCATTTTCTGTGGATTTTTAATTTATCTGTCTAAGATACTTGCATTTTTGAATAAGCGATAATAATAACGATTTCGGATTACTTATCACTTAACACAAGTCATAAGATATCTCTACACCTGGGGTATTATCTCCCAGTCCGCCCGAAAGACGTTAGCAAAATGTCATGTCCAATAAAACTGACAGTTACTAAAAACTTCACGAGATGTCCACATAAGTCTTCAAAAAAAGTATAGCTCACTAACTGCGCTGTAGTATACAATTTTAATAATGGTTATACGGCCATTTCACAAAAAGCTTTGTGTTGTTATATGAAAAACGGGACAAGTGTTTTTCCCAATGTAATACCTGATTGTTAGTGGACCATAGTGCGTTGGGTTGTGTGACGTGCTAACATATTAACATTTTTATTATTAACGTAGCATCTGAAATACTAAGTAGTCAGCTCAGACATGCCACAATTTGTATGCTAAGCAATGTGATTCAGGAAGAACGAAGAAAATCATCCTGCTTGATTACAAACGATAAGAAAACGAGTTATAGGGTGCGGCAGAGAGGACGGACGTTTTTGGGATGGGTAGTACTCTCCGCCTCCATCTACGAGAGAGGTGGGGAGGGTGCGGTTTGACTTGTGAGATCCTAGCATTATTTTACCAGTTGTTGTTATGGAGCCTTGGACGGTGGAGCACCGCGTTTTCGCCGATGATTGTTTCGTCCGAAATAATGAGTCAGTCATCGTCGTACGGCGTGAGTTTCGTCGCCACTTCAACATTCATCGGAATAGAGCTGTTCCCTCTCGAAATACCATCCTTCGTTGGGTTGAATCACTTCGCAGGCGTGGTGAACTGATCAACAGAAGACCAATGGGAGCGCAGCGAACAGTTCGAACTCCTGAAAATGTTGAACGCGTTCGACTTGTCTTTCTTCGCAGTCCGACTCGATCTGCCCGGAAACATGCTGCTGCACTTCGCCTTAGTGATCGTTCGGTAAGGCGAATTTTGCATATGGATCTCCGTTTTCACCCCTACAAATTGGCCATTGTGCAACAGTTACAACCCGGAGATTATGCACAACGAATGAACTTCGCACGTGAGATGGAAGCACTGATCGATCAAAATGAAAACTTCATTTTGTTTATGAGTGACGAAGCCCACTTTCACCTAAACAGGATGGTTAACCAGCAGAATTTTCGTTATTGGGCTAATGAAAATCCGCAACAGTTACACGAAAGACCGCTGCACAGCCCAAAAGTAACGGTTTGGTGCGCTGTATCGCAAATTTGCATCATTGGCCCTTACTTCTTCGAAGACGGTAATGATTGTGATGTTACCGTGTTCTCCCTGAATTACGACGTGTGTGGTTCCAGCAGGATGGGGCGACCGCCCACACAGCCCGAACATCCATGGACGTGATTCGCGCTCTCTTCCCTGGTCGCCTTATTTTCAGGTTTGGCGATGTTCATTGGCCTCCTCGGTCCCCAGATTTATCCATATGCGATTTTTTCTTATGTGGACACCTCAGGGTTAGAGTATACGTGAACAAGCCCCGAACTCTGGACGAATTGAAGGGCGAAATTCGCGTGGAAGTCGCCCAAGTTGAGAGAGCGATGTTGGAGAGAGTCTACGCGAACTTCCAAGAACGCCCCCAGCACTGCATCAACGATTCCGGCCACCACATGCCTGATGTGATTTTCCACACTTGACTGTCTCAAATGCTATTTCCTTGTGAACCTGATTCCATCAATAAATTTGTTTTCGAGTAAAAATTAACTATTTTATGATTTTTTTTAAAACCGTCCATCATCTTTGCCGCACCCTGCATAGATAACCCAAGCAACTTACCGCATTTCGAAGTCGTGAATCTCCTCCAATGTCAGATTATTCGCTACATCAAGCAACTGCTTCATATTCTCCTCCTTTTTCCTGGTCTTCTCCTGTTGCACATTCGAAACGAATTCAGCTCCACTTTTTAGCAAAATCGTGCTGATGTTTTCGCTGACCGAAGCCTGCTGCACCACGATCGTAGCAGCAGCATTCTTTTTATTGCTTGGAGATGGAAAGTGTGGCGTTTGGGCTTCCAAAGGATTGGTCGTCACGTTGATCGCGTTTATTGTTTGGTCCATGTGAGATCCAACCTGAAACGTTAATCATAGGCTTGATTCGATAATAAAAAACTACTTGCAAATATCAAATTAGAATCGTGGACAGCAGTGTACTGTGCAACAAATGTTAATGATGCTGCAAACACACTCATTGAACGCATAAAATATTTAATTGAATGTAGTACAAACAGAGTTAAAATTAAACATTTTGACAGAAGCAGGAATCCCTGGATAACTAAAGGTTTGATAAAGTCTGCGAACAAAAAAGAGGAACTGTACAAAATAATGAAAGCATCACCATGTGCAGATACCTCCCATAAATATAATGAATATAAAAATATTTTTATCAATCTAGTTAGAGAAGCAAAACGACAATTTTATCTAAAAAAATTACAAGATGCCAAATCTGATCCAAGAAAACTGTCGTCAGTTGTCAATCACTTAACTAACAAAGACGTTCAAGAGAAGCCAAATATTGATGAAATTAAGAATCGTGATGGAACAATATTAACAGATAAACGACAAATCCGATGCATTCTTAAATTTTTTCACTCACATGTTGGAGAAAATTTAGCATCCAGTATTGAAAAAAAAGGTTTCGAACGACATGTTCCCAAAAACCCAACTTCCCAATTCATTCTTTTTAGAAAGCGTTAGTCCGATTGAAGTACAAAAAGCTGTCCTATCACTTAAAACCAAAAAAAGTCCTGGTGTAGATGGTATCAAAGCTGACCATTTAAAAATAATAGCCTACGACTTAGTCGAACCACTTTCTTACGTCATTAATCTGGAATTTGTCCTGATGCATTTGAAACAACTGTTATTACTCCTGTTTATAAAAGCGGTGACAGAATGGAAACACCAAATTATAGACCCATATCAGTACTATCGAATATAGCCAAAATTACTACAAAAAAGATATTACAATTTTTGGACAAAAACAAAATTATATGTTCTGACCAATATGGATTTAGAAAAGGAAAATCTACTACAGATGCAATTTTGGCTGCAATGGATGAAATTAACTCTAATGTCAACAAAAAGATACCTACTATTGGTATCTTTGTTGATCTAAAAAATGCATTTGATACGGTTAACCATGTCGAGCTTCTGAAAGTTATGGAAAGATTGGGATTTAGGGGAGCGTCACAAATCCTTTTAAAAAATTACCTTTCAAGTCGGGCACAGACTGTCAAAATCACTAACACTTACAGTAAAAAAATGTACATCAAGTGTGGTGTGCCTCAAGGAACAGTACTAGGCCCACTATTATTTAGTCTCTACTTAAATAACTTATTCAAAATTAACAGTTCTGGAAAGATTATATGTTTTGCAGATGACACCCTCGTATTATATAAAGCTGATGACTGGAGCACACTGAAGCAAATAGCTGAAAAGGATTTTATAAGGATCATTGACTGGTTTGATACTAAAATTTTAACAGTTAACTTCAAAAAAACAAAATTTATTGCATTTACATCCTATTCAAAATTTTTACCTATCTTCGAACAAATTTCCGTTAATTATCATGGCCAAAAGACCAAAATCGATAGAGTTAACACTCTGAAATATCTTTGAATATTTATGGACTCACATCTAAGGTGGGATAATCATATTACATATGTTATCAAAAAAATTAGAAATGTTGCCTATAAACTCAAAATGCTTGCTAACATTCTTACAGAAAGTTATCTGCGAATCCTATACCATGCCTTAGTTGAAACCCATATAATATACGGCATCACAGCCTGGGGTGCGCCTGCAAGACATATATTTCTGACCTGAATATAGCACAAAAATCTGTTTTGAAAGCCATTTTCCATAAGCCAAGATTATATCCAACGAACAACTTATATCAGGAAACAGGGATACTTGATACAAGACAACTTTATTTCTTACATGCCACCACCTTATACCATAAGTATTGTAATAAAAAGAAAAAATCCTATAAACACGAGCATAACACACGATTTCTAATAGGCTCATCTAATATCCAAAGACCACACAAAACATTATTCAAAAAATCATTTAAATTCTTAGCAGCTAAATTATATAATGTAGTACCAAACGAAATAAAGATACTTAATTTTGGAAAAAAATGTAGAAGAAAATTGAAAGACTGGGTTAGTAATGTGCAGCGAATGACTATACATAATTATATAGAAAACTAAAACTACAAAATTCCAATCACATTAATACTTTTTAGATTTAACAATAATTGTTATACACATATATGATTGATTGTTAGTTATTAAGATATAAACCACACACAGGCGTTGCCTACTGTGGTTTTTTCATATTTATTTGCCCATTTTTTGTATTTTGGCGAATAAATATTATTATTATTATTATTATTCAAGTTATTCAGGCACAGAGTTGGAAGAAAGCGCTTTATATATAACTGTCAACGGGTGTGTAGGAATCTGCTTGTCGCAAATTCATGATCTTATTATACCGAAGATGCTCGGCTGCTACAAGGAACTTAAACAGACTTTGTTAATTCAATTTTCGAACTGTCCAAGATTAGTGCAACTGGGAAAAGCCTTCTCAGGCATGTTGTTCAACAATCACAATATCCAAGGAACAAATGGGCATTCGAACTGGCCAGCTCTGAATGTATGAGGTCAAGATGGTAAGACTGGGAGGCTGAAGTTAAGCGAGTCTGTCTGGCAGGCACATCGTGCGGCAGCATAAAGGAGAAGAGCTCGGAGAAGCAAAGCCAGTTGACATGGCAATTAAAGTTAAACCACCGACGGCCAGTCGGTGCAAAAGGGTCCCGGGACTGTCCGTTGAGGCGGAGTCATCGATCAGGACAGCACTCCTCTGAACTTATAACCGATAATGTAGTCGGGGCGGCAGCACCAGAGACATGTGAGCAGTACTTTAGGCTAGGATTTATCTGGGGCTTGTACTCAGCGAGTAGGTTATATGGAAGGCGTATGACTGAGCCCGAAACTGATAGCCTAGCTTCTCTAGTTCTCGGAGATCTGGACTCCGACCAACCGAAATGAAAAGCTTTTTGGTAGAGCTCGGCCATCCATCGAAACCGTCTGAGTAGTACTGTATTTTGGAAGCATTAAACTGTACCAAGCAATGCTGATTATCAACTGGCCGAGAAAGCCTTAACCAATTTGTCATATTAAAAGTCATTTGGCCTTTGAATATGACGTTACTCGTATTATGACGTCGTGCTTATGCGGCGAAGCTGCTAAGTACTTACCTCTCTCAGACACTTATTCAAACAAACACTCCCTCTTTTCTCAATAGAAGGCAGTCCGATATGGTCCACCTGCTGACTACTCCTCCTCTCTGGAGCAAAATCCACCCTCAAGTCAGGCAAAGGCGGGGTCATTCTGGTGGTGGTACTGCCTCCCACTCCGCCGCTTCTAAATTTCGCTAGATGGCGCTCATCGTAGTTGAACTTCGCATCGCTAGATGGCGTGTGGTGCTTGCCTGGGGAGCGAGTGCGGCGACTTGATTTCTTTTGTCTGGAAGAGGAACAAAATCATATTCGAGACGCTCCGTTTAAACTGCATCGGGCATCACCATACGCAAACATCCTGGAGAGAACAAACTCATTTCGTATCAATTGCCGTTCTTTTCCAAATTCTCTTACAATCCACTGTTTTCGGATTAGGTGAGGCTCTTTATAAATAGATTGCGTCATGCATCTGTATTAAAGAAGAGTAATGAGTCAACTGAAAGATAAGGTTTTCCTAAATATCGTTTTGAGCTATTATTGTACAACGTGTTAAAAAATCGGAGGTATTACGAGTCTTTAGTAAGTATCGCAGAAAATTCATTTTCAGTGGAACCGGAAATAATTACTAGTTCTTGGACAAAAATTGCAGGTTTGGAATATATCCTAAAGGTATAATTAGGGACATCGCTACCTGTTGCGCTCTGTCTACCCGGAAATCAGAGCTTTTCAGCACTTCGTTGTTCGAAAACTCGGCAATTTCGCAAGATCAAGTAGGTCTTGCACTTTTACGTATCCATTATCCATCACGATAAACCAAAATAAATATACTGTTGAACGCTTTGCTCAAAAAAAACCTTGAAAATGGACTTTTTGTGTTTTTCAAGTTTCTCATATCTCTTTAAACCAAGTTATACAATAAATAATTCTAAGAGAATAAGCAAAAATAGCGTCAAGTAGGTTGACTCTACTCTTCCTACGCAATGATATTATCAGTACTTAAAAATCAGCTCCCCTGAGGAAAAGTTAGCTCCGAACATGTATAACAAAAAATTAATGGATCAACTCAAACAAACAGGCATATACAATTAACATTTGCATACTAAGCATGCTTTTGTGTACAGTTTTGGGGATTCTTAGAATCCCCCCCCTAAAAAATTATCTACCACCCCCCCCCTTCAAAAAGACAGGCACTCCTCCACAAAGCGTTAGGTATCTCTTGTTGCTGGATGCCTCCTCCTCCCCTCTGAGACAAATTTGTGCAAACGCACCTGAACTTTGTTATGACTGCATAGACGCCAATACCCGTTTGTAAATATTTGAAAACACAAGTGGATTAAAGTGTGTCATGTAACATTTTTTTAAAATTGATTTTTTTACATTAAACTAACCTTAAGGAGTGATTCTTTTGCAAAAACAAGATAATAATTTCGATGAAGAAAAAAGTCCCAATAAAAAATGTTTAAAGTCCATTTTATCCATAAAATGATTTCGTTACATGACACCTTTATCCACTTGTGTCTTCATTTCTCCATCATTCCAAGTTTTAGGGGCAAATGTATGGACAAATCTATCTCAATATGTCTACTAGGCGCATACATAACTACTAAACATACTAACTTGACTAAAAATTATATATACTCTCTCCCAGCCCCAATTTTTGACCCTTTATAATTTCTTTGTGAAAATGATCAGGTGTCTATGCAATGACTGAAAAGAAGTTTGGTCAATGCTTATCTTTTGCTATTTGCCCGGTAGCTTCACCGCCACTGGGCCGAATTTCAAAAACTACAATGCTTTTTTGTCCTTTTCTTGCCAACAATTAACGGACAGGCCGACAAACCAGCAGACGAACCGACATAAATAAGTGACATACGAGGGTGGTCCCAGAAGTACCCGACCCAACGAAGAAAAAAAATTTATTTATTTTTCAACATAATCGCCTTTGAGCTCTATACACTTTTCCCAGCGATGTTCAATAAGTTCGATACCTTTTTGTAATAAGAACTGTCTTGCTCTTCAAAATAGCCATTAACTGCCGACATTACTTCTTCATCGTTGGAAAATCTTTGACTGCTGAGCCATTTTTTCAAATTTGGAAACAGAAAATTATCCGAGGGGGCTAAATCTGGTGAATAGGGTGCATGAGGTAGCAATTCAAACTTTAATTCGTTAATTTTGGCCATTGCAATAACGGATTTGTGAGGTGGTGCATTGTCTTGATGAAACAACACTTTCTTCTTAACCAAATGCGGCCGTCTTCACGATACTATTTTTGCTCGATTGTGAGCAATCGCGGCACCTATCTTGCACACAGCTTTCTCATGTCCAAATTTTCAGATAATATGCGATGAACCGCACTTTTCGAAATGCCTAGTATATCTGCTAGCTCGCGCACTTTCAGTCGACGATCATTCAGTACCGCTTTGTGAATTTTCTTCACCATTTCTGGAGTCGTCACCTCATGTGGTCGACCACTGCGATGCTCGTCTTGGTAGCTCATACGGCCTCGTTTAAACTCTGCTACCCAATATTTTACTGTTGTAAACGAAGGAGCAGACTCACCCAGAGTAGAATCCAGTTCAGCTTATATATTGGTTGGGCTGAGGCCCTTGAAATAAAAGTATTGCACCACATAACCATGACCAATTTTCTCCATTTTCACAAATTCACTGAAAACGTTTAGTATTGTTGGCTGCCATACAAATACTAAACAACGTGGCGTCTTCGAACTTGACACATATGCTTTATAGGTTGCATACTTTCTAATACAATGATATTTTTCAAACAACTATCGCCATCTCTAGGATAGGCCGGGTACTTCTGGGACCACCCTCGTACATCTAAAAAACGTAACATCTTATTTTCGAAATGTTTCGCTATTACAATACTTCCTCGCCATAAACATAAATACTGACCCTCCAGAAAAATCGATTATTCTTTTCTAAAATCGATTCTTGAATAGTCGAATATATTGAAAGAGAAGAAACCAATGTTGTGTTGATCAATTTTTTTCACTCGTTTCAAATACCTGTAAGCTCGAATTATCGACAAAAAAAGAGGCAGGCAGAAGAAAATTAGTGGCAAAATATATTATTTTGTTATCTGTCTATCACGAAACGTCAAGAAAACAAAGTTGCTGTCTGAACTTTTCCTGATTATGACACACCCGCTCCTATTGGCATCGACGCAGCACGACAAACGAAGTCGTTCAATTTAATTTGATTGAAGAATCCTGTTTGGAAATGCAGTCCTTTATCTATGTGATAACGGTTAAGACCCTCAACGATTACCCACTTGCGTCTAACGTCTAGCTTCGCGTTTTTACTTCCCACACCAACTGGAGAGAACACATTAAAATCGCGAAAATTTTAGAAAATGAGAATGTTTTTTTTATCTGTAGTCACAGCAATGTTGTCAAATGTGCGAGAACTATTAAGTATTTATAGAAGCCTGGTTGACTTATCTGATCCATTTAATTTTTGTTATACAGAACTTTCTCCCCAGAGGGACACTTGGGCCGAACTCATTTATGGACTGATAACAGCGTTGAGTGAGAAATGCAAAGTCAACCTACTTGACTCTTTTTTCACATATATTACTAAGGCGTTGGGTAAAAAAATCCCTTCCGTCGTTTTTTTACACAGATAAGGTATCAGGCAGGTTCTTGCGAAACGGTATGAAAACATCCTTAAATAGGATATTACAGGCAATATCGACCTAATATATACTAAGTGACATATAAATCCGAACACCCAGTTCAAATGGTTTTATTTTAATAAAATTTTGTATAAGTATTTAATGAAGCATAATAAGTAAATGATAAAAATTTCAAATGATTGCACTGCTTTAAAGCCCTTTGACCTTTAATAATGTGTGGATGCACCCTGATGTGATACGCATTCTCCAACGCGCCTAGGCATGCTTCTGATCAGGTGGTCAATGTCCTCCTGTGGTATCTCATTCCAGGCAACCACCAACTCCTCTCGAAGTGCTTCTAGAGTCTGAGGAGGACGTTGCAAATTGAGCAATCTCCTACCCATTATATCACACACGTGCTCAATTGGGGATAAGTCGGGAGATCTTGGTGGCCATGGTAACAATGTGACATCATTATGTTGAAAGAAGTCTATTGTGACTCTTGCAACATGTGGTCGGGAATTATCTTGTTGGAAAGTTGGATCTGCCAGGGTGTCAAGATAGGGTAAAAGATGGGGTTCTAGAACTTCGTGGATATAACGCTGCGCGTTCTTGTTACCTCTGATGAAGATTAAAGGTGACCTGGAACCATAAGCTATAGCACCCCAAACCATAACTCCAACAGTGTGATGAACATGTCTTTCATCAAAAAACTGTGGATTCCTCCTTTCACCACGTCGCCTTCTAACCTTGGCACGACCATCGTGCATGCCTAAACAAAATCGAGACTCGTCACTAAAGACAATACTCTTCCATTCCTGATCCCAGAGTAACCGTTGTCTGCACCACTCAAGGCGATTACGTCGGTGTTCTCGAGTTAAAGGGAGGACCCAGTGTGGCCGGTATGAAAACAAGCCAAAACTTCTCATTCGTCGGTAAACACTTCGCATGCCAATAGGTCTTCCGTGTTCTGCAAATCATTCATTTGCAATGGACCTGGTAGTGGAGGAACTGTCCCTTAAGGCCAATAATCTTAGGCGGCGATCTTCACGGTCTGTTGTTCAACGGCGGCGTCCAGTGCCCCTTGCTCTTTGCGTATGGCCTTCTCGAAGCCATGCCTGACAACACCTAACCACAGTGTCTACATTGTATAAACAGTATAAAAACCGGAATGTCCAACTGATAAGGCTGAAAATTTTTTCACTTGTTATTTACAGTAAGATAAATACATTCACCAACTTTTATTAAAATAAAACCATTTAAACTGGGATTTATATGTCACTTAGTATACATACATACAAGAATTGGAGAAATATAATTAACGGCCTGAGCAACAGTAATTTTCAGAACATAATTGCCCTAGAGGGCTCGAGGTTATAAGGGCATGGCTCATTCTCGGCACTTAGATATGGTCTGGTCGATATTCGCTGGAAACTTTCCAGCTCCAAGGTATACAGAGTGTTACAGAACGCTGGAAAATTGAACAACAGATCCAGCATATTGAAATATTAATAAAAGTGCATATAAAGATAGATATCCGGGAATGCTTCGTTCCCATGATTCCTAATAAGAAATCCCGTTAGCCCTCTTCTCTCCGGTTCAATCACAATCAACTAAGATACTCGGAATGTTTGCTTAAGAAGTACTAGCTATGGAGTAGATCTAATGTGTAAATGAAGGATGTCGTCAGCAGGATCAACATAGCGGGTTTCTCAAGTATCAAGGGTTGTATCAAGTGGTGTTTATGAATCTTACTCTTTAATTTCGCCGACAACATTTTGTAACACCTTGTACATTTTGCTGTGGTAATAAATTGTTACCTCACCTGTGTTTTGGCTTAGGCGAATCACAGTCCTCCGGCGACGAGTTGACATTTTTCTCAGCTCTCCTCTTCGGCGATGTTCGTTCCGGCTTTTCTTTTTCCACAACCAGTTTCTTTTTGAAACTCCTCCTGTGCTCCCTGGGGGTTGACGGTGTGAAATTATTTGCGTTTTCCTCCATCATCTGCGAAGGAACACCGTCATAATTACGTCGGGTGGAAAAATATAGAATAGTAAAGTGATTTTCGTGAGATACATGGTCAAGTGGGGTGTCTCAGCTTTCCGTCTAAGAGAAATTTCCATGTGTTTGATAAAGAATTATTTCGAGTGTTTCAAAAGTCACTCTCACCATTGAGATCTCGGAAATGGTAAGAGATACGAAGTCGGTTAAATTGGGGCAAGGTTTGGCATTTAAGTAACTAAGAAAATGGCACTTGGAAAGTTTCGGCATTTCCAGTATATCCGGAGATTGACTAAAGAAACCGATTTTTTCAAAAATAGTATTTATTTTTTGCAAACTTTATTTTAGACAGGATTTTGAAATGAAGAGTGCAGAATTTCAGTATCTCGTTCTGCCTACTGTCCTCAATCATCAACATTGTTTTTTTTTCAAGACGCTATATTGGATTTTTGCATAGGTGAATGGAGTTTGTAATTCTGTTTTCAAAAATGTATAATGCCATACATTGGCTTAATGAAACCTGTGTTATTTCAAAAAAAAAAACAAATATTCTCATAGTTGGCTGTAAAAATGACAGTTTATCACATACTTATTACTCATTAATATTTCAGCGTTTGTGACATTTAGATAATTTGCCCATTTGTCGAATATAACAAGCGTTATTTTAGCATGATGCTCCTTATAACACCTGCCCGTAGATTAATAGCATTTGAATTCAAGGGAGCTGCAATATAGTCGAAGCTTTCATTTACATCAAAATGTTTCCTTCAGTTACATGAGATAATACTGACTCAATGCTTTCAATACGACCTTTAAATAATATAAAAAGGTTTTTCCATTAGGTTGATCTTTATTTGACGAGGTAAGACCAACTATAGGAAGATTATGTTAGTATCTTAGTCATTTGAGGTTTTGAAATAGCAATCCATATCATGATACTATGTACAATGATACATCTTTTAAAACTGGAAATGGGGATTGCTGACCAAGTTCATAAAAATTGAAAGAATGCTTGGCTGATGGTGCTATGAAACAAGTTTCTAATAATTTTAAGGCCTACTTAATACCATCTTCTTTAAATAACTAAGGTTTGGCAATGTTAATATATGAAATAATATATCTTGTAGATAAGAACAAGTGGCAATGTTGATGTACTTTTTATTTCAGAATTCCATCGCAAATAAAGAAAAAATAAAAACGTTTTTCGTCTCTCTCTATTCGGAAATGCGAAAAAATAAGTGGCGTGCGGGCCGTTATCCCCTATACTTGAATTGTACCTTGCTATCGCAAAACTTCATGTCGAATCTCCTGTCTTGTTTTCCTTTCCGGGAGCCGTCCGATCAAAGTCTGACATGGCATTGCAGCCTCTAAGGCATATTGTACCGTGCACCTCGTACACACACATCCACGCACGCACGCTCGTACGCACGCCCGTACGCACGCCCGTACGCATGCCCGTACGCACGCCCGCAGGCACGCCCGCGCACCCGCACACACACGCACACACACACACACACAGAAACACACAAACAGAAACACACACACACACACAGTGATTTTTGTATCAAAAGTTAATAAACCAAATTTGTCCACTGATATCCAATAAAACGAAGTGCGATACGAAAAAATACAAGAGGTAAAGAAGTTGTATTTTTAGGTGCTTAATCAAACAATAAATATTAAAGTTACATAAAAGGCAGTGGCATACATATTTTTGCCAATAATATTCGCTAAGCTGCCACCCTGGGATGCCACCGGACCTAATAAGTTTAATCTATTCGGGGTTAAATTAGTCTCTGAATACTGCAAATAATATTGGTCAATTTAAACAACTTCGCATCTCTCACGATTTCAGATATTCTAATGGTGAGAGTCGAATTTGAAACACCCGGTGCATGACATACAGGGTAATTAAAATAAACAATTACAATATTGTTAGGACGCGAAGGTCCAAAAATCATGAAAAAGTTTTTCTCCGCAGTAAATAGAGGCTACAACTTCACATTCTGTATAACTATAAAAATTGCATTCTATACTTTTTGTGACATTCCCTTACACTTCCTAGCTACAGTTTCTATTAATTGTCATCGTAGATGGCACTGACGCTGTCGCATTTTTTAGTACATCACACTTCTGGTAAAGGCTATTTTGCTTTGCTTCCGTTCACCTGGACCGTGCTGACGATTGCAAATGAACATTATGTAAGATACGCGTTATGATAGCGACCTTATCGCACTTTTGTAAGCTAATCGCTATCTCACGAGAATGGCACAACGACCTGTAATATAGGTCATGGAAGCTATGGATGGACTTCGCTAGAGGCAGCTTTGAAGCAGATATTACAACACCTCAGAGCATATAGCTCAAGTATCTTGACGTTTAGGCAACACACACGGCTACTACAAGTGAACATGAAGAGAATGGTCTTGTTTACACATTAACAGCATTTATACCCAACTATGGTGCTATGTGGATATCTAAGCGCTCGGCTATTTACGTGGTGCAGGTACGTGGTTAGTTGATGAAATACGAGGGGCACGCGGTGTATTTTGAAATGCGCATTAACTGTACTAGTTAAAACCGGCAACAGTGCACTATTAGAAAGAGCAGTCCTTTATTAGTGAGTTGCCGCATTCATTGGTGTAAGCAAATTTTAGGCGATACATGGAGTTGTCTCGAGAGAGTTATCGCTCTATGATTTACTATGACTTAAAAGTCGGTTTAACTCAACATCAGTGTATCCAACGGTTACAACAGGCATTTGGTAATGAAGCTCCGTCCCGGCCAAGTGTGTTTCGCTGGTATGCCGAATTTAAAAGAGGGCGTGTTTCATTGGCTGATTAAGAACGTAGCGGTAGGCCATGTTCTAGTGTGACTCCAGAAAACAGTGCTAAATACAGCGGCAATTTGAAGAAGATTCTCGCTGCACATAGATGACTATAGACGCAACTATTACGGTAGGATCCACAACAGTGCGTACCATTTTGCATGATCATCTTCACTCAAAAAAAAGTTGTTGCAAAGGTGCAATCCTGCATCACGAAAATGCCAGCGCCACATCAAAATGCTAGACCAACCGCCTTAATGGCCAGATTAGGAAACGCGTGACTTCTGGCTCTTCAACAATTTGAAAAAAAATCTGCGTGGTCGAAAATTTCGATCAAGCAATTAATAAATTTGTTGAAGGCATTCCAAAAACTGACTGGTGAGAAGCATTTCATTTGTGGAAGGTCAAGCTATAGAAGTTCATCGATGCTGGAAGAGATTACTTTGAACGTAAATAAACTAGTTTTCGAAAAATAGTTTTTAGTTTTCATGTATCTCAAAATATGGCCCTCGTATACACTATACTACTAAATTACTACTGTATTTTCATACATCCATCTCCGTCACATACAGGGTGTTTCAGTTTATTGTTGCATAACTTTAAGATTCGATAGAACTTTCAAAATTAATGCATAAAGTCTATATAAACATGGGTCGAAAAATGCGTGGCTTCCGAAATACAGGGTGTTTAAATTTACTTTCTAAAATAGTTTTTTTTAAATATTTCGAACAATATTTGATGTATAACAGTGAAAATTGGTATACAAGGGTTTTTGATACGACAAAACGAAACATAGTTTTACTGTAGCCGCTAGAGGGCGCTCTCTACTGTACCTGCAGTGTTTTAAAATGACCGACAATTTTTCTTAGTGCAATTTCTTGCTTTTTGAATAAAAAAACCGATTCTTCGCACTTTTCAACATAAAAAAGCTCTCTTGTGAATTTTCGTTATAGTTAGCCGTTTTTGAGATATTTCGATTTTTAAGGTTCGATGCATTTTTAATTATTTATGATAAAATAACGTTAAAGGTCGGTATGCCGATAATTTTTTTGTAAATGGAAACGCAGCAGAAGCAGCCAGAGAATAAGCTCGAAGATTTCCAAACAGACGACATCCAACTCGCTCAATATGTATGTAAGAGTGCATCGCCAAATAATTGAAAATGGTTTTGGAAATCTCCAAAGGGATCAAAACATAAATGTTCGTCAGCGCAGATTTACCCGTATGATTCTGCGTGAGTTTGATAGAGATCCGACCACAAGTGTTACGAGAGTTTCTGGTGCCTTGGGAATTTCAACATGCCATGTTCACCGTGTTCTTAGAAATGACCATAGACCGTCCTTACCATTTGCAACCTGTGCAAGGACTACAGCCAGGGGACGGAGAACGAAGAATCACATTTTGTCAGTGGATTCTTGATAGAACTGATAATAGGGAGTTTTTAAGTAACGTTTTATGGACCGATGAGTCATGCTTCACTAGATGATAAGTGGTAAATTTTCATAATCAACATATTTGGTCGTATGAAAATCCGCATGCAGTTCGGGAAAGAAATTTTCAGCATGAATTTAGTGTGAACGTGTGGATTGGTATCTACCGTAATCGACTATTTGGACCCTACCTTTTGCCTGCAAGGTTAAATGCTGCGACCTTCTTGGAATTTTTAAAGGCTGAACATGCAAATAGGTGGGATGATGTTTTGTTAGTTTTAAGAAGTTTTGCCTGGTTCCAGCTTGATGGCTGTCCAGCTCATTATTCGAGAATAGTTAGAAACTGGCTGGACGAAAATTATCTATAAAAATGGATCGGCCGTGGAGGACCAGTCGCCTGGCCTCCACGAGCCCCTGACCTAAATCCATTAGATTTCTTTGTGTGGGGATTTCTAAAAGAAAAAGTGTACCAGTCTCCCGTACCCACAAGAGATATGCTAATAGACAGAATCAGGAATGCATGTGATGAAGCAAGACCTTATTTGAATAATGCTATAGAACGTTCGATCATTCGTAGATGTGAATTGTGTATTGAACAATTGGGTTTACATTTCGAGCAACTACTTTAGATTTTGTATGTTTGTCCTAACTATCCAATAGCATTTTAGTTGTAAATAATTAATTTAATTTGTTAAAAATAATATTGGAAAATTAAACAAATTAATATTCTGTTTTTTTTGTGTTTATTTGGAGTTAGGAATTATTGCTGTGTTTAAAAACACAATCTAAACGATCATCTTAATTACTTGTAATGCCCAAATCGAAAATGTAAAAAAAAATATTATTTTCCCATAAATAATTAAAAATGCATCGAACCTTAAACATGGAAATATCTCAAAAACGGCTAACTATAACGAAAACTTACAAGAGAGCTTTTTGATGTTGAAAAGTGCGAAGAATCAGTTTATTTATTCAAAAAGCAAAAAATTGTACTAATAAAAATTTTTCGGTCATTTTAATACACTACACGTACAGTAGAGAACGCCCTCTAGCGGCTACAGTAAAACTATGCCCATGGTTCGTTTTGTCGTACCAAAAAACCTTTGTATACCAATTTTGACTATTATACATCAAATATTGTTCGAAATATTTAAAAAAAACTATTTTAGAAAGTAAATTTAAACACCCTGTATTTCGGAAGCCAGGCATTTTTCGACCCATGTTTATATAGACTTTATGCATTAATTTTAGAAGTTCTATTGAATCTTGAAGTTACGCAACAATAAACTGAAACACCCTGTATACATATGCAATCCGCCTCTATGCGCGACCTGTGTAAACTCAAAGACATCCGTTTTGTATTTTAGTGTCACTACCGTAAACATTTTCTGATCAATGTGAGTGTTCCACACTTATGCTTGCCACTTTACCTTAGATGATATTCGAAATAAAACATAGCAATGTCTGAAGATACAAGTATATCGTAACAGTCTATAGTAAATTTATACTATTTACAGGTAGTTAGTGAAAACGACGGGTCCTCTATCACCAAATTCCCCTTAGGGAGAGTTAAGATACGTACGTGATATCATTAGTCAATCTGTTTACTTATATCGTATGGCATTGTGGCGTAAATCGTGGAAAGAACCATATTGCCCAAAGCTTAGTCTGCCGTACAACAATCGACAATTCTCAAGTGGAATCGATACGTCTGTATCTTGCATGAATGACATGAAACTCGTTTGATAGAAAATACAGCAGGATCCGTCGACCACTTTTTACTGATTCTGTTTTAAATATTTCCGCACCGACGAAGCCACAAAGCGAATGTCCGCCGATAGACATCCGGTTTTAGGGCTTTGAAGCAATGTCCCAAGGGGTTTATCGTCGTTTGAGCGTGCTACACATTGCAAACGGAAAACCTAAATATAGCTCGGGGAAATCGGGATGAAAATGACGTCACAGGATATCGTCACACCTTGCCAAAATTAGAGAGTCCTGGCGCCACAAATACTACATGGGCGTTTACGAGTAATAATAATATAAAAGATAATAAATAATAGTTTGAAAAAACTAAAAAACCACGCTAACCGAACTGAAAAGTAGCAAATAATTTTGAATTACAAACAGTTTATATTACAGTAGTAGATGGTCGAACAGTCAATCATAATTAATGACCTCAAAATAAAATTATAATAAAATTTAACAGAATAATTCAATTCAGAGTAAAAAGCGTGGGGTGCTTGATATATATGATTGTTAAAATCATTCTATTGGCAACTATCTATTAGAGAAGAGTTCTGAAAATATAGTAAAATGCACCTCACGCTTTTTGCTCTGAACTGAATTATTCTGTTAATAACTTTTTATTATAATTTTATTTTGAGGTCATTAACTATGTTTGATTGTCCGACCATCTACTTGTGTAATATAAACCCTTTGTAACTAAAAATTATTTTCTACTTTTTAGTTCGGTTCGTTATAAAAGCGTGTTTTTCAGTTTTTTCAAACTCTTATTTATTTTTCATTTCTTAGTTCGACTTATCAATTAGTTTTTTGTGGACTTGTGGTATTGAAATGTCTTAGGAATCCTTTTGTAATCTAATCATTTCATTTAAAGATTCACTTGTTGCATGGGTTATTTTCCTGTCACCTTAGAGCAATCAAGTTCTTCAATCCGAATACCGTCTACAGATCTTACACGACTAAGTGCTACATAAGCTTGTCCAGCAGCAAACAGTCGCGAGCCTAGATAAATGACTGCATAACCGACTGTACAACCTTGCATCTTGTGAGATATCGAAGCCCAACTCAGGATTAATGGCAACATTCGCAATGAACAAGGTGAGAATGCACTACCTTTAAAAGTATCTGCCTTCATTGTGCTGTGCCGATTGCCTAAACCAACAAAGAATAAGTCCGGAACTGCAGGCATGCGCAGATCGCGCGCTATCTCTATCTATCTTACTCCCCTCCAAAGGATCTATAAAAGAATTTATCAATCCTGGCGGTCCTAATAAGAATAATGGAAAACTGTTATCAAATTATTGCATTGTCATCAGTCCTTGATACGTGTGCGAAGTTTCAAATTGATCAAACTCCTGGAAATTGGTGAAAATTATGCTCAACGATTCCATTGCATACATACATACATACATACAGGCCAGGCTAATAAAAACCTGTTAAAAAAATAAAAAAGAGGTATACCACAATTTACCTCCTGTGAGGATTGAACTCACGACCCCTGGTTTACAAGACCAGTGCTCTGGTACTGAGCTACAGAGCCTGGTAGTTTCAGTATTCGTAAAGCAACATTTGAAATCTGTGGCTTTTATTAACATATCTGCTTTACTTTTAAAAAATTGAAGTTAAGGAAGTTTTCTACGTCAAAAGAAGCATTGGGTAGGAGGAAGCATTTCATGGTTTTGCCAAATTGTTCAACGCCGAGAGATTTTATTTTATTTGGTGCTCTCTTATAAGGTGCTTTGAGTTGAAGGAAGAATAGTGTCATTGGCATACAGGAATAGTCTGCTACTAGTACTATTAATGAGGCAATTTTGTGTGTTACGAGGGATGTCTTGTAAGTTTTGCATATGGAAATAACACGGTAGGTAGTTTTAAATGACTTTATTGTTTTTCGAAGTATTCTCCTCGAAGATTAAGACACATCTGCATGCGCTTGAACCAATTTTCGAAGCACCTATCCACTCGTTTGCTGGGAGATCCAAAACGGCATTTTTGAATGAGTCAACTGCTTCTTCTGGTGACTGGAACCTTTGACCACGCAGTATGTTTTTAACGTTCGGGAAAGTAAAGAAATCGTTAGGACTTAGATCGGGACTATATGGAGGATGATCCAATAATTCCACATTTTCTTCCGATAAATACTGCCTTGTTTTTTGGGTTGTGTGCGAGCTTGCATTGTCTTGGTGGAGGATGATTCTTCTTTCGCGGTTGATTTTTCGAAGCTCGATGATGACTTTTGGCAAACAAATGGTGGTATACTAATCCGCAGAAACAGTTCTTTGCTCATTAAGAGGAAGTAACAGTAAATCCACGATTCATCACCACTAACAATGCTGTACACGTTTTTTGAGTTTCCGGAATTGAAACGGTCAAGCGTTTTTTGACACCTTAACCCTGGCTGCTTTCTGCTCTTCAGTCAACGAGAAACTAATTTTCTTACTCCTAATTCTTCATGTAAAATTTTTTCAATTGAGGTCTTTGAAATCTTCAAGCACGCCTCAATCTCGTGATATGTCACATGTCTATCTCCAATGATGAGTTTGCGCACAGCATCGACGTTTTCCTGCGTGACTGTCGGTTTTGGTGCACCCACCCTGAAATCGTCGCTGAGACTCACCCGTCCACGTTTGAATTCTCCATATCAACGGGGAATTGTCGACTGATGTGGCGCTTCGTTGCCGAAAACAGACAGTAACTCAGCAATTCATTCTTGTTGCGATAATTGTCTCTGAAAGTTGTAATAAATTATAGCGCGAAAATGTTCTCGGTTGAGTTCCATTTTTCTACTGACTTAGTGACACTTAAAAATTCACTGCAGTGAGAACACTGCACGTATTGTTGTGAAACTATGAATTTCAGTTTACTAAAGGGTGAGGTTAAGATTCAGTACTGTCATTCGATCCGTGCGGCCTACTATGTTTCTATATATATGTACAAAACTTAAAAGACATCCCTTGTATTGATGTATAACAAAAATAACAATGGTCCAAGTACAGATCCTTGGAAAACCCCATACAAAATAGTGGTGACAGAAGATCAGCAGCTTTTGTACGCTAGTTTTAAGTGATTTCTCTTTCTGTTGATAGGCATGTATGTCTTTGTGAGCAGAGAACAAGTCGATGTTGTTCTTGACATAGCGTAAAAAATATACAGGGATGGCGAAGTTAGTATCCCTGAATGACTGAAAGTTGCTCTACAGTCATCCCGGTGATCTAAGCCACCCAACACTCTGACAGCTGTTCAAATAGCCCACACCCCTTGAACGTTACCAGAGCCCCTTTCCAGTACTTTTGAATTGAGAGTTGTATGCACCCGGAGTGTAATGCTCCGGAACTGCTCTAGCAAGTGTGTATGGGAACGCGACGATAAAAACCTTCCTGTTTTTTGATGTTTTGCTTTGACGTTGACAATTTGTATCGCACTGCCAAAAAATGACAATATAAACACATTTCGCCTTTATTTTCAGAAGCATTGTAAAACTATCCAATTGATGCCTGATGATGTTTTAGAATGATGGCTCAACACGTCATAGGTCTGCATTTTTACTGTAAAGCTTCTGGATAACTGTGTCGAATAAATATTTTAGTGTAGACGTTCAAAATTATTTTCAAAGTGTCTAGTTATAGATGAAGCCAACTACAAGCCGCTATGAACCCGCATTCTTGCACTATCTTGTGATCTTTATTATTCAGGAATATCTCAAATGTACGTTGTGACTCTGGGTTATAACATTATCAGTTTCTTACCATCATTGTCTCTTATCGGTTTAATGTGAGTTTAATGCAAAAAACAAAACGATGAAAAAATATAACCCAACAATCTTGATACATTGTCATTTTCGTTATCCCCACTATTTGGGAGCGTATAACACCGAATAAAAAGCTGGTGCATGAGGGCCAGGAAATTTCAAAAATATGTATCTCAGGTGCATGACACTCTAGAGCACTGGACCGGTATTGGCAGGTAGCTCCGAGTTACTCCGAGTAACACAAACGAGGCACCGGAAAGCGGCTGTGGAAAATGGAAAATAGCACAACGGTATCAGCCCAAACTTCTACAACCCGCAGTTCGCTACTATGTCTTAGTGTGGGTTTCAGGCCCGTAGGATACTATAAAGAGTATAGATTTGGAATAAAATGTGACGGTGGTAATATGACCGAGTGTAAAAATTATATTTGCTATTTGATAATTGTTTCTGATCCGTGAGATATATATATATATATATATACTTTTTAACACAGCATGATCATTTTCTCTTTATATATATATATATATATAAAGGAAGAAAATAATGGACAAAATCCGCAAAAAGGAGAAAGTGGATTCGAGCAGAAAATAGGATATGTAACCCGAGCGATACGTATTTCTGCTGGTTGGCTTCATCAGGCCCGAAATGAATGCACATATGCAACTACAGAAGTAGATACACATGCCCACACATACGGATACGAGTGTAACCTGAGGAAACGAAGATGGAGAGGGAAAAAATCGACACACAAAGTCCACAACAAGAGCCAACCTACACATTGTAGTATAAAATTGCTAGAAGACCTCGAATTTTCAAGGAGACATCCAACCAGAACCATGCGGCCGATTATAGCCACCTAATGTGGTACTTTAAGCCCAAAGGATCTACAAAGAGAAAATGATCATGCGGAGAAAGGTGTATTATAACAAAAAGTAGGAAAATAATGGGTAAAATCCGCAAAAAGGAGGAAAGTGGATTCGAGCAGAAAATAGGATAGGTAACGATACGTATTTCTGCTGGTTGGCTTCATTAGGCCCGAAATGAATGCACATATGCAACTACAAAAGTAGACACACATGTCCACGCATACGGATACGGGTGTAACCTGAGGAAACGAAGATGGAGAGGGAAAAAATCGACACACGAAGTCCACAACAAGCGCCAACCTACACATTGTAATATAAATTGGCTTTCAATGAGACATCTAACCACAACCACGCGGCCGGTTATAGCCACTTGTTGTGGTACTTCAAGCCCAAAGGATCTACAAAGGGAAAATGATCATACGGTGAAATGTATATAACAAAAGGTATATATATATATATATATATATATATATATATATATATTCTATGCCTACCATTTTGTGCAACATCAGGTGGCTCACGATGTAATTTTTAACATTCGTTTCAAATATTTTTAATCCATTTCAATTTGTTCCTGACATACAGCTGTGTGTAGTTTGTATTAATTTTGACGATTGTACCATGTATCCAGCTTCCAACAAGTTACTAGGTGTTTTCCTCAACCTAAACGTAAATAACATTTAGCAACATCCTCACATACTACTGTAAGTTAATTTAAAATTCATTTTGCACAATAGTTGCTATTTTTCTCAATGTTATTGCAGCTCCTGATGATAATGGCAACGACCATTGAAAGCTAGAGAGATTAATAAAGTATAAAGAGTCCTCTTTGCTTAAATTTTGTCGAAGTACCCAACAAAAGGCGGAAGCTTTAATTTTTCACGTAACTGGTCTAGACGACAATGACATCGTCTCAAGTTATATATATATATATATATATATATATATATATATATATATATATATATATATATATTATCTTCACCCTGTGCGCGTTGCTACGCCACCAACTAAAATAAATTTGAATGAATTTCACAATTTACATAAATTTAAATTTTTAAATTTAAATACGTGGGCTCATGCACAATAACTATGGTAAAGATCATCACATGATCAAATGCATAGTTTACGATTCTACAAAGCACATTAAGACAAACATTAATTTATATATTCAGGGTGGCCCATCCATGTGTGGACGGCATATTACTCATAAACAGATACATTTTGGGAAAATCTATTTATGGCTTGTTATACATGACATTTGAGGGCAGATTTCTAAAATATTTGCAATTATACAGGGTGTCCCAATTTCGACCTACATATCAAAGCTGTGATTTTTTTAAATGGAATGCCTCAAATCTTATTGCATAACTGGATGAACCAATTCAAAAGAAGAAAATTGGTATAGCGTATTATGGGGTTTTGGGAATTAGCTACTGAGATGTAAGGTGTTTTGTCCAGAAAAACCGTCCACTTCGGCAACACCTCAATCCGCCATTTTGAAATTTGGAATGCTGAATTTTGTATCAAAAAAAAAACTTCCATAACTCAGCTTTTATCCTATTTGTTACTGTTTCGAATTTTCATTTTTGCTCATACAGGGTGGTCAAAAACATGAATTGTACTTTTTCTCAAACATTTCAAACCCTCTATATTTTTGCAAGTTTGGATTTAATTTTTTATAATCATTTTTTTGGATAAGGTTTGATTCGGATAAAATCACTAGATTTTGAGTTACTAAGCTTTTAATAGAACAACACACCAAAATTAAGGGAAAAAAATCACATCATCCATGGAAACCAAAGACAAACAGTGGGCTAGTTCCATATTGCCACTAAGAGTACAGATTTGACGTAAAAACTAATAAGAATCAGAACAGTAAAAATCAGCTTATAGAGGAAAACAACTATAACAGAAAAATAAACAAACAACTATCACTACTCAAGACCTAATCTACAAAAACTGCTCGAAAATATCTCCACCAGGTTGAATACACAGCCGCAGTTCTTGGATAAATGACCGTTGCACATCCCTCAGCATGTGTTCCCGTATGTGCAGAAAAGCATCCTTAATCCTTTCCTATGTTCCGGGGTAGATGGTGGATATCTATAGACCTCTTGCTTAACGTAGCCCCATAGAATTAAGTCCATCCGTATCATATCTGGTGATCTAGGAGGCCAACATATAGGCCCATCACGACCGATCCAAAGATTGTTACTCCATGTGTCCAAATAGTTACGCACCCGATTATGATAATGCGCAGGTGCGCCGTCATGTTGAAAGTACATATGTATCCGAGTTTGTAGGTTGACATCCTTCAAAAGCAAAGGCAAATGCTCGAACAAAAAATTCAAAAATTCTGTACCTGTTAATCTGTTGCCGAAAAAGAGAGGCACGATAACTTGTCTGCCAATAACTCCTCCTCAAACAAAATCTATATGACTAAAAGGGTTTTCCGTCGCATAATAGTGCATGTTATGCCTGTTGACAACACCTATGCTGTTAAAAGTTGCCTCATGACTAAAAAGAACCTTATCCAGGAAAGTAGTATCTTCACTCACTTTACGAGTACTTAGCATTATTCTACTAAACTCCATTCGAGCTGCGCAATCCTTAGGACGAAGGCCTTGATGTAAGCATAGGTGATAAGGATGGTGGTACCTATGCTTATAAATAATCCTTTGGACAGAAGTTCTGCATTTATCAGTTTCTGCTCCAATTTGCCGTGCACTTAAATGGAGATTTTCCTGCAACTTTAATAGAATCTCCAACTGATTCGCCTCATTGGTGACACTTGGATTAATTATAACTTTTTTACTATATTCCACTGCTCCACTTGATTTAAAACGTTCTCGTAGTGTGGAAAATGTTTCCGGTCTTGGATGTTGCATATTGCTTATAAATGCGAGATGCTATTTCTTTGAGCTTCGCTCAAAACGAACACCATTAGAAAAATTAATAATCAAACACGTATTTGTTTCCAAAGATGATGCGATATTTTAGGGAATTAAGCTGTTCCATAAAAGACAAGCTAATAACCGAAACAATAGTCGTAAAAACCCTTATGTGTCTAGTATCAAAAAAAGCTTATAGAAAATTGAATCCAAACTTGTACATATATACAGGGCGATGCATTTGAAATGTTTGAGATAAACTACAATTTGCATTTTTGACACCCTGGATGAGCAAAAATGAAAATTCGAAAAGGTAACAAATAAGAGAAAAGCTGAGGTGTGTAAGTTTTTTTTTGATACCAAATTCAGCACTCCAAATTTCAAAATGGCAGACTGAGGGGTTTCCGAAGTAGGGGGTTTTTCTAGACAAAACACCTTATATTCTTCTTTTGAATGTTTATACAAATATGCAATAAAATTCGAGACATTCCATTTGAAAAATCAAAACTTTGATATGTAGGTCGAAATTAGGACATCCTGTATAATGGCCAATATTTTAGAAATGTGCCCTCAAATATCATGTACAACATCCCATAAATAGATTTTCCCAAAATGTATTTGTAGAAGTATTGTATTTAGTAATATTCCATCCACACATGGATGGGCCACCCTGTATATATATATACACCTATATGGGTACAAAATACAATTACTTGTTAATTGGGAAAATTTGTACCCAACTAGTCGTTGGCTTTGGCGATGACTACTGCTCTCTCATATACACCTATATATATATATATACAATGTTAGATATGATCAGCAAAGTAGGCGCCATCTGTGGAGCAAATGTTGCAATTTCAAAGTACGCAACGCTCATGAGCCACTGATAGCTATACTACAACTATTTAAAACTGTAACGACTCATACGCATGATCAACACGTGATCAGAGCTCGATCCCGGCTTCCTTCCAGTACAGCCGTATAGCGTACGACATATGTCGTTTCTGTGACTTTGCGGTGGTCAACAGCACAGACAGAGATGGAAATAATGGCTGATTGTTCTCCGCCGGTAGGACCAATGAAATCAAAGACGCGCCTACCGGCAGACTCATAGGCGTCGACAACGCATTGGAACGTGTTTCGTTGAGCGATCGCATATTGTGTGTTTTTATAAGAATTGTTGTGTGATTGTTATTGTTGTGGTTTCTGTGGTTACTGTTTTGGTTATACTTAACCATGGAGAGTACAAATGGCACGAGTGGAAGTACTGAAAGCCAGGGAACAAGTAGACGGCTTCGTAAAGCACTGAAGAGGGACGCGAAAGAAATCGTGCTCAACGTGTTCAATTATCTGAACAGAACTATGTCACAGGGAGATGCACTCGCGCGTTGTGAAAGTATGACAGGCGTTCCATAGTGGACCATTCGCAGGGTGGTGCATGAAAAGAAGAAAACTGGAGCTACTACTGATCCAAAGTTTAATTTGAAGGGACGAAAGGCCGGTCAATTGGATGACGATAGCAAAATGGCGTTAAGGCGATCCGTACATTCATTCTTCTTTAGGAATGAGATACCAACCCTCAAATGCTGTACATGCAGCGATCAAGGAAAATGAAAGTATACCCCAAATGAGCGTCGAGGTAATGAGGAAATCCCTGCACGAAATTAATTTTCGTTACGAAACGCGTAATCGGAAGTCAGTATTGATAGAGAAACCTGAAATAGTCGCCTGGCGTCGAAAATACCTACGCGAAATGATTGAATATAGGCGACAAAGCAGAAAAATCTATTATTTGGACGAGACATGGGTAAATGCAGGTCACACAGTTAAAAAACCTGGATAGACAAAAACGTAGTGAGTAACCGACAAGCAAGCATTGAAGGTTTGTCAACAGGTCTTCGTGGACCGTCAGGGAAAGGTCAAAGATTGATCGTAACTCATATTGGTAGCGATAGTGGCTTTTTAGAAGAGTGTGACTTGATTTTCGTCTCTAAGAAAGAAGGTGATAACCATGACGAAATGAATGCCAGCTGCTTCGAGAGCTGGTTTCAAGGGGTGCTTCAGCGAGTTGAGCCCAACTCTGTGATCGTCATGGATAATGCTTCCTACCATAGTCGTCGAGCCGAACGTGTACCGAACTATGGGATCTCGAAAAAGTGACATGCAGCAATGGTTGCGCGAAAAAGGAATCCCGTTTGAGGATTTATGTGTGAAAGCGGAATTGTATGAGAAAATTAAACAGCACAAACCTGCGAACATTAGTTACGTGACTGATGAGATGGCCCGTCAATGTGGTGTCACTGTGCTGCGGTTACCGCCCTACCACTGTGAACTGAACCCAATAGAGCTCATCTGGGCTCAAGTGAAGGGTTATATTGCGCGCCATAACACAATCTTCAAATTACCAGACGTTAAGGTTTTACTTGAGACTTCCATACAGCTAGTAACGCCCGAAGCTTGGCAGAATGCTATCCGTCATGTTGTGAAGGAAGAAACAAAAATGTGGCAGCTTGACCACCACATCGACACCATCATAGAGCCAGTTATAGTCAATTTCAACGAGGAAAGCGATAGCGACAGTTTATTACTGTCAGATGTAAGTGGAAGCGATGATGAATAAAGGTAATTCCCAAATTTTTGACTTACAATATGTTTCAAACCACTCTTTATTAAGCATGTGACAAATCTAGTTCACCCATGTTAAACATTCATACCCCGCCTATGAACAGCCGACTACTGGTAGTTAAGTGATGTTCACGTGAACATCGATGAGTCATTACAGTTTTAGATAGTTATAGTATAGTAGGTAGTACGCAGTATTAATTTTGTAGAAATCTCAATTTGACTTGCATCTTACATATCACGGAAATGGCGTAGAAATGTGCTGCTAATGGCAAATGGGGAATCCAAGTATAGCGCAGAAAACTCGCGATTATAATGACGTCTCAGGATATCGCGGAACTTTGCGAAAAATAATCACAAACTTCTGGTGTTTGTTATCGGATATGTCACACAAATGAAGACGGAAGACTTGAAGATTAATTTGTAGCAGCTATCGGGCTGTTCTAATATACTACATATTGCGGTCCGTAGTAAATACATCTAAAAACAATAGATACTACATTGAATTGATGAAAATTTTAATATTAGGCAGCACATGGTTTGATAAAATATCGTAAAGTATTTCAAAAAATTGACAGGCCGAGATTTCTGAGGACGAAGAAGAGGCCTAAGATCTATTTTTTAAAATTGTATGTAGATGTAGAGGGTTCCGCAGACTATTATTTCTATATGCTGCCCAAAAAATATAAATGTGTTACGAGAAGCTGTGTCAGACGGGTTATTTGTGTTGGCTTTTCCGAATAGAAGTTACGTTCAAAGTTATACATTACGATTTTCCATTTTTTTTTTCGTTTTGTAGAAATCTCAATCTGACGTAAGAAATTTGACATATCACTGCAATGACCTAGAAATGTGCTGCTAATTGCAAACGGGAAATCCAAGTATAGCGCGGAAAGCTCGCGATTATAATGACGTCAGAGAGTATTGCCACCCCCTGCGAAAGATAACCAGAAACTTCTGGTGCTTGCTATCGGATATGTCACACAAATAAGGATTGATGATTAATTTGTAGCAAATATCGGGCTGCTCTACGGTGAGGTTCAAGTTGACTCACGTCGTAATGTGTATGAGATAGAAGCGCGAGCAGCGTCCAATTTGTATGCTAGAAAGAGTGCGCCGATGGCGTCCGTGGCCTCCTCATTCGAGTTGCTAGACAATAAAGTGCTTCTATCTCTTTCTAACACACGTATTGCATGCTTCTTGCACTTCTCTCTCGTACACATTACGACGTCAGTGGTATTTGCTTTTCAGTGTATATACCGTAGCAAATGCATCTAAAAACAATAGATACTAGATTGGATTGATGAGAATTATAATATTAGGCAGAGTATGGTTTAATAAGATGTAGTAAAATATTGTCAAAAAATTGACAGGCCGAGATTTCTGAGGACGAAGGATACGAGTAGGACTAACATACACGTATGTTTTTTAACATGGTATATAGGGGATCTCGGTTAAAGCTATAATCCTGCTAGTGTTGCCACCTGCTTCCATTATTATTAATTAAAAATTATGATGAACGATGGTGAGTGAAAAGGTATTCTACATTTGTTTGGATTAGGTAAGCGTTTTTGGAAATATTCAGGTTTCAAAAGCTGCTGGTTAAGCATCGAATATTTTGTGGCCGGGAAGTGAACGAGATATTTGTCAATACATCAGACATACTTGCGCTGTAAAATGAGAAGGTTCATTTCTTTTCCATGTCATATTCCTTAACGAACTGTTTGTAAATTATTTTTTGGCTATGCGATAAAATGTTGGTACGCAAATATTATCTATCGAAATAAGATAGCACAAAGCGCCATGTATCACCAGAATCAACCACTGCGAGAATGGAAGCAGCTATCAGTTGAAACCGCAGAGCATCTCAGTTCGCATTTGTCAGCAAAGTCACCACTGTGCCCGATAGATGCTGTCGATTCTGGTAGTTTAGTAGATGTGGCCTACCCGCCATTGAAGAAACTAAACATGCTGCTTTCGTCCTTCCGACCACAGCCAACCATAGACAGCTATTGCGTGCTTTTTGGCAACTCATCACCAGGGTCTAGGCTTGGTCACATTCACTATACCACCAGAATCGTGAGCCTTTATCGGTCGCACTGGTGATTGGACAATCAAACGCGAGCTGAAATCTTTACAGTAGTCGATTCTGGTAATAAATGGTGCACTGTCTTATTCTGATAGGTCTCATGCCGCGGATAGGGGATAGGATGAAGAAGAAGAAGACGGACAGAAGAAATTGTGGTCCAAGTCAAAGATTTGTAGATATTTTTAGAAACTTTCTGATGGAATATACGATCAGATACTCGTATTTCATTCGCTCACTTTACTATCTCACTCACACCACCGAGTCGGGTGGCGAACGCTGTAGGTACTTGTGGCAGGAATATTTTGTTTTGTCGTCGTTCAGAAACGTTGATAGGTATCTAATGAATTAGTATTTTCAGACATTATGTACGTATACTGCGTGTTATACTATTAAGCATGTTGAGATTATGCTTGCTTCAGTTTTTGCTATGTTAATAAAATGAGCTTGAACAAGCCTGAAAATTCAATACATGGACAGTCATTGGTGCCTAATTATGGAAAGGGCTCTCCTATGTTCTCCCTACTATTTATTTTAATAGAATTTGTTATTCGTATTTTTAGAACATCGGGTTCACAGTCGACCAGGAAATCAAATACCTGGAATGAAGACAAAATGATGGAAGCGATAAAATTAGCCCGAGAAAAGAAAATGGGATATTTAAAACCCGCACAGTATTTCCAAGTGCTTCAGAACAACTTTGTTCCAAGTATGCAAAAAACTGAGACGAGGCAGATGACGCAGTAGGCTCATATCATGAGTCTTTACTGTGGGCTTGATCGATAACTTCACTACGGCGCATGGTATCTAAGAAAGTCACATTTAAAAATTGTACTAAACAGTATGCTTCTAATTTCCAAAACATTTTTAGGATTTGTTTTTTATGTTGTTTCTATGTTGTTATTATGTTATTGTATATTGGACAATCTATAAGAAAAAATACTCAACTTTGACAACGCGCACCTCCGCAACTATTATAGGTCGAGCAATGAGTTTTCCGTCAGAAAAATGTTAAGATGGCATATTGTATCCTCGTCCACTTACTTTTACAATTTTTCGAATGGTTTGTATGGGGTTGTCAAGAACGCATAATCAGTTATTTCTCAAAATTTAATTTCCCTTTTCATAAGTTTTCTTTTGATATAGGGTTTATAAGTGTTTGTACGGTTTTTGAATAACTAGAAACACAGGAACACCTTATTTACTTTTCGACTTATTTCATAAGGTTAGGTATATTTAACTTATAATGAAAATACACCAGTTCTAGCGATCTGCCTTTACCAACTAAATGCTATCTTTTTTGAAACGAAATGTGACGTTTTTCATTTACCTTGAGATCTGATTTACAGATAAGCTAGCTTTAACTCAAAAATCAGCCGTACAAACCCCCAAAAACCTTATTTCAAAAACGCTTGTGGAAAGGGGAATCAAAGGATGCGGAAGCATACTTAGTGTTCCATTTCAAAGTTTTGAGAAACTGTTCATTTTACGTTCTTAACCACCTTGTATGAACTGAAAAGTAAGTGGAAAAATATAGGGCCATAAAATTTTTCTTGCTGAAAATGATCCAATATCTCAACAATCTGAAATTAAAACTCTATAGTCTATTGTATCAAATTGCTTTACTTGAAATGATCAAGCCAAATCGGCAATACAATATTGGGCCTTCCATTTGAAAAATGTATGTTTGGGTCACCACGTAGTTATGAATCACCCTGTAGAGATATAAATACGAGTACTTTTCAAAGCGCACTGTTTTCTACATTTCTTTGTGATTACTTTTTTCAATATCATTACCAATACACAGTTATCGAGCGGAATATGCTTAGCACAAACTTGACCCTCTGAGAAAAAAGTCATTGAAACATTAGTAACCTTCAGTTAGTCCATAGACGTTCATTTCCGGCCCGACCGGTAGTGTATCCGGAAACGTTGCCTTTGCTAATTAATAATAACAAAAATATTTCTTTTTATACGCCCAAAGAAAAATGATGTTCCATATTTAGCTACATTTTCTTATCATCTAACTTGGGGAACATAACTACAAACCTCTATTTGGTCAAAGTTTTGTGCAGCTTGCTTGTAACTGTTCCTTCTCCTAGCCTCCATCTTCAATGCTTCTATTTGCTCTTCCATCAGACTTTCAACTGTTCTGCCTGGAACTTCAGTGTCAAAAGTGAATTTTCCTTCTTTGGTCACCGGTACTTTGGGAGTAGCTTCATCCAACGACTGAACCCTTTCTATGGAGTGGGTTGAGCGCAAGCGAGGAGCTGTGGTTGCCGTGTGGTCCTAGAAGAGCAAGAATCTTCGGCTAAAGTACAATCAAAATGTATCTTTTCCTTGAAAAATTATTTACCCTTATTGACAAAGCATTCTAGTTCAAAAGGGCAGGGCTAGAATCATGTTAATGGTTTCGCTCCTGTTAGTATGTGTACCGACGAATGTAGATGATAGAAGAGATATTTCGGTTCTGAACGAGTGTTAGCAAAAGAATCGTATAGTTTCGATTCCGATTATTTCGATTCCGATTCTGGTGGTTCCGATTTAAATTCCTGAAACTGGAACTGTTATTAGGTAAAAAACCCATATAATACAAAAAACGGGAAAATGTGAACTTGCTGACTAGATAGCTCCTAGTGTGCAAATAAATGCTCACTGTGACCGATGTTAGACTCACCAATGGTGTCACGTTTGGAGGACTGACTCAACTATAAAAAAATACGTCACATATTTCAGATCGTTCGTTAACTTTTTCTATACTAAATAAATCTGTTGCAAATTGTTCTAAAAAATGTCGCTTCAGAAACTTAGAAAATCTAGATAAAGACTTGCTCAATGAGTTTTTGGAAATTTCTCCTTCAGAACAATTGATCTATTTACCAAAAGTTGAGGAAAAAGTCTTATTTTTGAATGAAGTACTGTTCAATACCTTCGATGTACTAGCTCCTGTAAAGTATATTCAATTTAAAGTTCGAATACCCTCATGGTTAACGTTTTCTATTAAACGCATGATTAAACTAAAAAACGGAAAATTCCGGAAACTTAAGAAAAACAAAACTGTTGGGAAAATTTTAAACAAATGAAAAATCAAACGAATATTGCCATACATAATGAAAAGAAAAGTTATTTGAAATACTGTTTTGATAAAAATATCAATCAAACTAAAGTGCTTTGGAAAAAATTATTAAATTTAAATATTAGCAACAAGAAAACAGGTTGTATTCCCGATCAGCTGAATAATCCGGATGACATAAATAACCATTTTCTTCAGATCTCTCGAGCAAGCTCATCAATAGACTATGACACTTTGGATTACTATTATAGCAATAGGCGTTCTAACATCAACACTCTTTTTGAATTTCACACAGTTTGTCAGGATGTCGTTAAAAATGCACTTCTCAGAATTAAATCGCTTGCCATAGGTGCTGATGGTTTAAATCTTGAAATGATCTTATTGTGTTCCCATAAAATCATCCCCTACATTGCAAATATAATAAACTCCTGTATTTTAGATAGAGAATTTCCAGACTCATGGAAAGTTTCCAAAATTATACCAATATCAAAGAAGTCTGAAATTAATGACTTCTTCGCCCCATAAGTATTTTACCAGTGCTATCAAAACTAATGGAGATTATATTGGACCAACAAATGAGAGATTATTTAACTGAGAACAATTTGTTACTAGACCATCAATCGGGATTTAGGAAAGGTTTCAGCTGCGAAACTGCACTGTTAAATATAACTGACGACATCTTCAAAGCAACAGATTCCGGAAAAACCATCGCTCTCGTGCTCTTGGACTAACCCAAGGCATTTGATAAAGTAAATCACGAAATGCTGTACGCTATTGTCTGCTGTTGCTTGTCATTTTACTGTTTGTTTATTTTATGTATATACATACTGTAAATTGTTTGTTGACGAACCCTATAGATGTTTTATACATGTCTAATGGGTAATAAATATTATTATTATTATATATACAGGTATATATATATATATACAGTGTGTCCGCAAAGTTGGGGTTTTCCTTTTCAGAAACAACTACCCTTGAAATAACAAAGGTGATGTGTAGTGAAACAAGGGCGACCAAGTAAAAAAAATAAAGGAAAAAGTACGCACTCTCCAGTTGACGCGAAGGGCTAAGTAGGTCTCTGCCCGAAATCATACCGCTCCAACAGAAAATGAAATCAGCTGATGCACTACCGAGCAGACGCAGGCAAACAAGGAAGGCAAAATGTTGCGTAAAAAGTCTAGGTATTGCATTCCGTCCAATCGATTTGGGAGAATAAATGGTCCAATGAGCATACCGTTCACCATGTCAGCCCAAACATTCACCGAAAATGTTTGTTGCAAATGTGCCCGACGGACAGCGTGCGGATTTTCTACTGACCAAACATGAGTGTTGCGAAAGTTATTCACCTCATTACGCGTAAACGTAGATTCGTCTGTCACCAATATGCACTTCAAAAGGTCCGGATTATTGTCATGTTGATGCAACAACCACTCACAAAACCGCACTCTTGCTGGAAAATCGTCAGGTTGAAGGGCTTGTACACGTTAGACGTGAAACGGATACAGCCCCTCTTCACGCAGCGTTTGCCACACTTTAGTTTTTGATACTTGCACTTCTCTAGCCACGTCTCTAGTGCTTGTTGAGGGATTCTCGTCTACGCGATTACCTCTACACGCGTGACCGTAACCGTCGGTTGAAGGTTGCATACTGACCTGACACACTGACCCCGACCCAGTTCTGTCGTCGGGTTGAGTGTCCTAGTTCCACTCGGGGATGTCGCGGCTACAGGACGGTATTCATATATTTTTGATGTTGCAGAGCCCTTTAGCTCGGTTCCCTTAAGACAATGGTGTATATGGAACTAAGAAAAATTGCTTATGTTTTCAAGATCTACACGTCGTGTAAAGGAAAACCCCAACTTTGCGGACACCCTGTATATACAGGGTGACTTCGAAGTTGAGTCATTTATTTTAACAGTGAGTAGATCTGATCAAAAGAAATGTTTTTTTCCTTTACCATTTTTCTGGTAAAATTAAAGTAACAAAGTTATAGCCCTGTCTCAATAATAATATTATGTGGTCGTGTTTGGCGACAACGGATATAATCCGCCGTATCGGTTCATCGCATCGGAAACAAAAAAGCGAAAGAATTTGGAACGATGTTTTTATTTCATTCAGTTCAGTTATACATACAGTCAGTGTCAGTCGCGTGTGAATAGTGTCTGTTGCGTGGCTCAAACGAAATAAAAAATGGCACATGTTTATGCGGATCGGTTTCCCAATCGAGTGCAACCAACCCCTCGTGCCTTTGTTAATGTAGTACAACGGGCTCGTGAATCAGGTGACTTAAGACCTCACAGGGCACCTCACGATCAAATACAGGTCCGCACTGAAATACTTGTCGGGAGGATACTTTATAAAACAAGGTAAAAATTTTTTTTATTTGTTTTTTATTTTTACACACATATTTTGGTTTATCTTCCTTCTACAATCATTATCTGAAAATTAATGACGCAACTTCAAAGTCACCCTGTATATATACTATATAGGGTAGGGGCATTATGGGAAATCACCGCGTTGTGTGTAATTAAGCCACATCATTAGGAATGACGCATCACACACAAAACATTTTCGCAGTATCTATGCATTGCCGTTTCGCCTGCAGGGGTATTGCGTAACTGTATTCTAGAATGCATGAGGCACAATTCATTAACAATGTGTGATCAGTACGTAATCAAATCGTCATTCAGCATGACTTGTGCCAATGTTGAATATAAACATTTTCACTAAAAATCACAGTGCTGTAAATTAGTAGCCTGATCGCTTATATGGGCACAGTTACACGCAACACTGTCCCCGCGGAAATGTATTTTTGATGACGCCATCAGTTTATTTGTGTACAGTTACACAATTTTGCGAAACAACGGAACCTCAATTTTTTTTGAGAATTATATGAGAACTAAGTGCGCCTCGGTACTAACCACAAATTAGAGCCTTACTTATATGCATACTCATCTCATAAATCACTGTTAAGACAATTAAGTTTTAAAAATTTCTTTACAGTCAAATAGATCAAACGCGGCTTAGAGACATTTTAGCTACACAAATTCTACACGTTGCTAGTGATATATGCAAACATAGAAGGCACGCCTGATTTCAGAGTTTCGAATAACCTACATTTCTGCTATAAATAACGAAATAACCAGAAAGTGTATAAACGTCAAATAACAAATTTTTTCGTTTTTTTAGGTGACCTCCATGAACTTTTGTACTACCTCAAATCATTATCAGCAACTCCGAAAACATTCAAAACATTAAGTTCGTTAACGTTCTCCGATTTTTCCTTTTGACTTGTTCCTGCGCCTTTATTGGTGAACGCATTTAAGCTGTTCTATCATCGATACAGCAGTCAGCTGTACTTTTGTGACAAAATTATATTAGAATCCAAGCAGTAACTCTGGAACTATACGAATAGAGGACCTCGTAGCTACTTCGCTGAAGTTATTTTTAAGGATCTTCTTCGGACTCATACAGAGCCTGTTTGATTCATTATGTAATCAAGCACTTGAAGGATGAGTACAGTTCAGTGCAAGTAACTGCGCTGGAAACAGTCGCCTGAAGTGACCGTTTCGACAGCTGGGGTTCTACTGGCCTCTCTGTGCTAGAGCCTGTGCTACTCTGCGTGCGCGTAAAATCCACTCGTCAAATATACCTTTAGCCAGAGTGATTCTACTGGCATCGCGTAAAAATGGAAAAGCCCAGGATTGCCTGAGGCATTGCCGTACAGAGCCGATCAGGCTATTGTTGCAACACAGATAAAAAATATATGATCATTAATTCTATCTATTCGTCATTGTCCGTCAGAGCGGGCCGTGGGACCCTCGTTCTTTGTTAAAGTATCGTAGGTCAGTAGGTCTGTCAGGCCTGGTTGCCCAGATACCAGACGAAGTCAGGGAGGAAGAAAGGAAGAAGAAAGAAAGGAAGGAAGGGGAAAGAGCAAAGAGGGTGAAGTGCGCCTTTTAAAGGGATGCCTTGCTATTGTTAACTGGTATTCGGTTATTTTAAATTAATCCAAAAATTAATTTAGGAATTTGTGTGTGTCAAAACTCGTAATTTTGGTTAGACCTAGAATTGCACGATTTGATTTTGATCACAGTGCGAGCCGCGGTCTTGTGTGCTTGCGAACTTGCTCGACTGTGTCTACTGGCTCCGATTTCGCTTGACGATAACGTAACTGCGCTTGATGTATGATGTAGTCCCTTAGGTAAGTGATGTCGAGGTCTCTATAAAGGGTCTCGTTGGGGACATAGCACGGTGCATTAGTGATGGTTTGCAAGGTTCTGTTTTGCAAAACCTGCAGATTACGCATATGCGTTTTGGCAAGAAAACACCATGCTGCACATGCGTAAGCGACATAACCATCTTGTATAGCCGAACTTTGTTAACCAAACGTAATTTTGAGGTTCTACATAGCAAAGGGTATAGTTGCCGAAACGTAATTTGGAATTTAGTTTTTAACGCTTCAGTGTGATTCTGCCAGGTCATCCCCCTGTCGAGAGTGATACCGAGATAGTTAGCAGAATTTCTACATTGTATGCGAGCTCCATTCACTGAAACCTCAGGCAGGGCGCCGCTACGTTTTTTAGTACAATAGATAGCCTGCGTTTTCGAGTAATTAATTTTGATTAGCCACCGATCTGCCCATTCCAATACCTCATCTACCGCACTTTGTAACCTGTCGTGAACCAGATTCCCGGTACGCGACTGGGCCACCAGTGCAGTGTCATCAGCATATAGATAAATCAAATTCAAGCGGATAACCAAATGGAAATGGTATTTACCATTTTGGGTTGGTATTTACCGATCCGTTCAAGCGAGTGTGGTTATCAGTTTGGTTATAAGATGCGTGACGTCATGAATCAGCTGTTAAATGTCATAGTTATCACCGCAAAATTGTGGTATTTACCCAACTCAGGAGTAGTTTTATATTTCTGGTTATTATTTGAAATATGACAAGTTAGAATTTTGCCGGGTATTGGATATTGTTATTGTCTTTCAGCTTCATTTTTGGGAAACTTGATACAGACTGACTTCAGTTTTACCATAAAGTAGAGCACCTTATTAGTTATTTTCATTACTGTTATTGGGGACACTTTAAATGTAGTTCCTATGCTTAACAAAGTATCCTGTGTAACCATATACCACAAGAATATTAAAATATGGCCATATAAACTCACTAGATGATGTCCACCTGTATACGGTTTTGCTAATTTCTGTTTTCATCATTTCTGCTGAATCAATAAATGTTTTCTTTAACATGCGGAAAACTTTAGAGAATTGAAAGTTATCATAGCTACAAAGCCATGGTTCCATCATTAAAAAAAAATCTGAAAAAAACATTTCTCCCATGAATATGAAAGGTTCCTTATTTAAACTTTCCATACACAGTTGTAGACCAAAAAGCACCGATTATTAAGTGATAATAAAAATAATCAGAGATTATATACGCACTTTTCTAAAATAAACAACTTGCAACAAAACCGCGGTTAAAACCAACGCGTTCAAGCGATTCGTGTAACTGACGTCATCAACCCGTGTGTCATCTTGAACCATATTATAATCGCGGCACATAACATAGAAACTTTGATTATTCGCTTGGACTTGATTATAGATTTCACAGTCGCTAGGGCAATGGACATCATGCGTGAAAAGTGAGTAAAGGATTGGCCCTGGGGGACGCCGGCTCTGATGGGCCGTACTGTCGACAAGAAATTATTTTGATCCGAAATTTCCTACCTTCAAGGAAGGATTTTAAAAGTTTTAGGAGCCAAAATGGGGAACCATTTTGAATTAGTTTATAGAGAAGGCATTTGTGCCACACCTTGTCAAATGGCTTCGAGACATCCAGAAGCAAGATGCCAGTACCTTCGTTAAGGGTGAAGCCCCTGGTTGCTCGCTCAACAAGCCTAACCGCCTGTAACTCCGTACTATGCTCAGACCGAAATCCAAATTGCACGTCAGGAATCGCATGGTGATCTGACGAGAAATTCGCAAGGTGGCGTAGAATCACCTTTTCAGCGAGCTTAGACGGAGCAGACAGTAGGCTGATGGGACGGTAGTCCTGGCGAAATATCGAACCCACCTTCTTCGGAATCATTATAACTTCCGCAGTCTTCCACGCCGATGGCAAGTACTGGGTCTTTAGCATGGCATTGATAATAGCCATAAGATAAGTCAAGGACTTCCATGGAAGCAGCTTCAGAGCCTTATTAGTGATTTTGCCACAAAAAAACGCTCCAATAGCTATTTTCAACAACCAAATAATAAACAAACCATGAGCGTAGTGAAGAAAAGCATTTACTTTCAGTCAAATTTCTTCTGATAGTAGTACAAACTAATCTGATGTACCTATTAAAGTCTCTTTAAATTAATAAATCTTCAAAAGTACTGAATTGAGGCTCATTTATTTTACATCATTATAAAGGGAATTGAAAGACTTTTAAAATAAGGTATCACTCGACCCCCCTTCCCATTTAAGATTTTAGGGTAGGTGTCACCCCCGCCCAGGGGGCTGCACGTGTTAACGTTATTTTTTACCAAACTTGTGTCCCCCTCGAAAACAAAATCGACGGGTCTGAGCGTTTTTCCAAAAAAAACCTTAGCTGCCAGTAAATGCATCTGTTTCGTTTTCGATGCGCCACCCTGTATACAAAAACGCGCATGAGAGGCGCGCGCTCATTGAATTGTTCAGCTCGCTAGGTCGAAGATATATCTTTGGATTTCAACTTTTAAAGGCAAATCTACGGGAGAATATATTATTTATGAAATATGTCCAATAGGTGCGTAGAATTACCTGGGTCGGAAACGTATAAATTATCAGCACCAAACAATTCGCATATTTCTCTCCACTGCCCCACTTCCTGAAGTCCCAACATCAATTTTTTTAAAAACAGACACACAGAAAGACAGAGTTTTTATTGATGGCCAACTAAGAATGCTAGATACTGTATCTGGGAAC
This sequence comes from Acanthoscelides obtectus, assembly GCA_963669975.1. Lineage (NCBI taxonomy): Eukaryota > Metazoa > Arthropoda > Insecta > Coleoptera > Chrysomelidae > Acanthoscelides > Acanthoscelides obtectus. Next base: position 37,516,246 of record CAVLJG010000001.1, read on the forward strand.
CTATACACCGTAGAGGCTTGCGGAAAAAAGACAGTTATTACTATAACAGCCAAGAGAACATATTTTCAAGTTTCTGAAATGGCCGCTAGGGGCCGTAACTGGAATCTTGAAGCTAAAAAAGTAATGTTTTTGTGAACTCCGTTATATTAACAAAAAAAAATGCATGATCTTTAAAGTGGAGGGTAATATGAACTTTTTTTGTTTGACAATTTTTGCTGTTTCCATAAAAAATACCATGTATCTTCAAAACGGCGAAGCCCATTTTAACAAACTTGGGCTAGTTGAAAAAGCTATTCTTATGCTACAAATAATATAGTATTTGAAGTTTTGTTAGTTTCACATGTGGCTCTTAGAGCGCTTTCTTCGATTTTCGATATTCCGACAGAAATGGTTAATCAAACACATTGATACCTTTTTTATGAAGTGCCAAATGATGTCTAAACAAGCTTGCAAGAACCATATCTTGCCCTTACCTAAAATGTAGGCCAAAGAAAGTTTTATACCGAAATCGTTTAGGTTTATGAAGTTCTAAAATAATTTTTCGGGAATTCTTTTGTATTCATCAGAATAGAATCACCCTCTTTGAAAATATCACAAATTATCGCTACAAGGTAAGTAAGTAATGCTAACAACAAAAGACATATCGTTTGGTTTAAATGCATATTGTCAATACCAAATGTGTTTTACGAACGATGAAGCTGTTGATGTGCTTCCTGTTTATTTTGAATGCCGCAGTAGCAAAAACAGTTTACGCGTTTACTAAATCGGCCTCCTTGCGATGTGAGAGTTTTTCCCCGATTAGTGGCGAGCTTACGAGCCAATGGTGGTTTTCGGCCTACGTTTCCAGGGAAAGGATTGGAAGAACACAAGAAAATATTAACCTCGTACTGGGATATATTGGGAAATCATCATGTTAGCACAAGGGAATTATCTCTTGAGTTGGGCATATCACGAACAACGGTTCAAAAGATTTTGAAGGACCATAAGTAAGTTCTAATGGCCATCAAAGTATAGATATTTAATTAAATTTAACTTTTATTTAATTACCTTTTGAATGCACCCATATCGTGTCGTTTTGCATCAGGCCTTGAAAGAGGAAGACTTTGATCGGAGGTTGGACTATGGTCATTGGATGTTAGGCACGATACGCAAATATAAGAATTTTTATTTTAAATTTTTTTGACCGATGAAGCCATCTTTACTAGTGACGGGAGAGTCAATCTGAACAATATGCGTTATTGGTCTGCAGAAAATCCGTATTGGTTGCGTGAAGCTCAACATCAAGGGCGTTGGAGTTTAAACATGTGGTGTGGCATACTGGGAAGCAGAATTCTTGGGCCATATTTTTTCGAGCAATCCTAAATGTCATTGGACAATCAATTAACTTTGTTGTTGGAAGGCGATTCACTGGAAATACGACAAAATTTGTTTTTGCAGTTGAATGGTTGCCCAGCACATTTTGCTCTAAGGTTGCTACAGACACAACTGCAAGCTTGTCCAGCATGCTTGATAAATGTTCTTGTTCAAGCATGCTTGGATGTCTGTAGGGGAATGTGGTGCAAGCTTTGTAATTCTACAAGCTGCTTGAGGATTGAATTGATTTTAATTATGCATGCTTGAATTAGGCGCGATTACGCAAGCAAAACGGTATGGGTGTACCCAAGATTTTCAAGCTTGCAGAAGTTGGCGTCCGTTGATGATCGTATCCTGTTTTTGAATCAAAAGCGATACAAGAGAGAACAGTTTTAAATACGTCTCTTCATCCATTCTAAGATAATTGTGCCAGTCACACGAATATATTTTTAGCTCACTTAGTAAGTTGATGTTTCATCAACCATTCTTTACACCACACCGCCCGCTTTTTTATTCGGGATTTTCTTTTCTTCACAAGAACAAAAGCGGCCAAAGCGAGCGCATCGTCGTCCGAGCTCGACATATTTTATTAAAATACTGTGCTTACTTGTACAAAAAGATTTAATAGTGTCTGTAGCCACCTTTATTGTACGAGAGCATATTAATGCAGTATTTCAACAGCGGTGGATTGGAAGAGGAAGTCTGTTTCCATGGCCTTCGCTATCACCAGACTTAACTCGTGTTGATTTTTATTTATGGGACGGTTAAAGGACATCGTGTTTCAGACTCAACCTATAACCCGAGAAGATATGAAAATCCGGTTTCGTAATGCAATACGTGAATTCGATACTCATATTGTATTCCAGCATGATGGTGCTCCACCACACTACAACAGACAAGTCAGGAATTATTTAGATAACAATTTCCCCGGTCGTTGGATTGGCCGTCGACGTCCTGTGGAATGGCCAGCTCGCTCGCCAGATTTGACACCTTTAGACTTTTTTATGGGCTATTTGAAGCAAAAGGTGTACGAAACTGAACCTGCTTCAATATTGGATATACGGCTGAGAATAACAAATATTTGTAGAAATATCCATGTTACTATGTTTGAAAATGTTCGACGCGAAATTACGGACCGGCTGTTGTTGTGTCAAGAAGCAACCATTTCCAGCATCTTCTAAACTGAACTCAACGTATTTATTCGAATTATCAAGTTAAATGTCAATGTATTCAGGTAATTATTAAATGTACCACCATTTTGTAGTAGGTAAAGATATTGATCTTATATTCTAGGGTTATAAAATACTCGGCAGAAGCTTCAAAATGATGTGCCACAAGACCCCCATTTTCATATAATTTTTTTTCCACGATGGCGCCCAGCGGCCATCTTGACATTCTCATCTGTCAATTTTACTCTTTAATATGGTATCCACGCATCAATTTTATTACCTCGATTTTTTTTAATTGATCCGTTCAAAGAATCAAAGGGAAGAGGGACGTCAAAGAAGAGCACTGTATGTGTAGATCGCAATAACCGAATCCAGAGGCATGCTTTTCGAACAGTTTATCAAACTATTGAGGTCTGGTATGGGAATCCAGGCCATCGGAATCAATAGTTGAATGCGGAGTTGTTCTTTTCAAGTATGTTTTGGAATTACGGAAATCGTAATTAAATGGTTTGGTGGACGAATCTGTTCCGAATTTGGAATCGAACCACTGAAAGGAACGGTAGCTCTAGATGATGTCTACATCAATGATATATATATGTATGGGCAAGGTTTCGTGTTGGCTACATCTCTCTTGTACGCACGCAGTTACAGTGTTAATGCAACATAGAAAACGTATCCTATGGTTTACATATCGATAATCCCCGATGCTTTTCTGGCCAACAAAACCACATTTATTGACAAAATCTTATTTACTGTAAATGTTTCAAATACAAAGGTGATCGACTTAATGGATGTTTGGAACCTTTTGGCATATTTTGCACTTTTCAAATATCAAATTGCCGATAACTCGTAAACTATCAGCTCTAGAGAAACGTTCATTGAATCTTTCTTTATTCAGAATGACTCAAAAAATCTAAAAACCCTTTGTATGGAGCGAAAAACAATTTTTTGAAATTTATATAAAAAAGTAGTTTCGATATCTTTTTAGGCAATTTTGGGCCTGACAACATATAGATAGATTCGTTATAAAGGGTCACCTTTGAATAAGATTATGCAAAAAACCGAATCAAAATATTGTCCATAGCAAATAATAATAATAACTAAAGTCTTTTTTATTTGTAATATTCTTAAAGGAGAAGAGATTTAGATAATATATCTATTCTACCATATAACCCCCTTAACAATACGAAATATATAGAAAAAATGTTGAAAATTAATACCTGTATACAATCATGACAGAATAAAGTATAATCTAAGTAAAGGCATAAGGAAAACATGAGGCCACTTATGGGTTATAACATCTGCTGATCAAGTAGAACTTCTTTCAATTTTTCCTTGAATTTGGGTAATGTATTGGTTTCTCTTGAACTGCCATCTTGAGAAATATATGATTTGATCGCATTGTAAATACAATATGTATTCTGAAATAGAGACGTGCTGTGGCGTGGAATTGAAAAAGTCTCTCCATATCTAATATTAATGCCATACATATTCCCTCTACGTATGAATTTGTTTACTAAATATGACGGTGTTTTTGAATAAAGAACCCTACGAGTGATAGCTGAAACTTCCTAGACTACATAGATAACATCGTTTTCGACATCGTGTGTCTCGCGGGTTATTTTATTACAGCTATTATGTATGTATCGAAGAAAGAGACTAAACCAAAACAGTGATCATCACGTGATCATTGCGTGATCAGCACACTGATATATTTCAAGAGAGAGGGAGCATAACTGTTATTGGGCACAATAGGTCGAGCCCTTATACAGAACTAATTTGCAAACCGGAGAGTTGCTGGCCGTTAATGCTATATATATATATATATATATATATATATATACATATATGTATATATATATACATATAGGTGAAAAATTAAAGCTTCCGCCTTTTGTTGGGTACTTCGACAAAATTTAAGCAAAGAGGACTCTTTATACTTTTTTTAATTATCTCTAGCTTTCATTGGACTTTGCCATCATCATCAGGAGCTGCAATTACAATGATAACAGTAGCAACAAAAGTGTAAAATGAATTTAAATTGAATCAACTTACAGTAGTATGTGAGGATGTTGCTAATTGTTGTTTTTGTATAGGATGAGGGAAACGTCCAGTAACATGGTGAGAGCTGGATACATGGTACAATGGTTAAAATTATATAAAATATGACAAGACAAGTTAAAGACAGATTTTATTATATATATATATATATATATATATATATATATTTTATTTAGAAAACATTAGAGCATTACGTCGTGAAGTCACTTGATGATTGCACAAAATGGTGGTCATGGAATAATGAGTGAGATGAACCTTTGACAGAAGGCCGAAGGTTGTCAATGTCTGTGTTGAAAGATGGAACGAATTGTGGGCGTGTGCCAAAACGTTGCCAAATCACTTCAGATGATGTGATTTTCAGAATGTTATGTAAGAAATTGTTAAACCGACCAGAGGCAGTTGAATAAACTATATTTTAATTAATGGGAATTTTAAATTAACAATTATTAATAAATCGTGAGAAGAGAATTATTAGATTTTGAGTGGAATGAAATTTGTTGGTGGAATCGGCCAGAACACAGATTCTATTTATGGTTGTGAAGAGTCAAAATTTGGGTAGATATGTAAGTTCTCCAATTTTTCGCAGTTTAGCAAATATGAGTAAATGACACTCAGTTGTTTAATATCTGTCTTTTTGTTGATACAGTTGTTATTCATGAAAATGTGGGACATTTCCGGGAATAAACGTTTGGAAAGGTGTTTTTCTTTATTGGCACACGCCCACAATTCGTTCCATCTTTCAACACAGACATTGACAACCTTCGGCCTTCTGTCAAAGGTTCATCTCACTCATTATTCCATGACCACCATTTTGTGCAATCATCAAGTGGCTTCACGACGTAATGCTCTAATGTTTTCTAAATAATTTTTAATCTGTCTTTAACTTGTCTTGTCATATTTTATATAATTTTAACCATTGTACCATGTATCCAGCTCTCACCATGTTACTGGACGTTTCCCTCATCCTATACGAAAACAACAATTAGCAACATCCTCACATACTACTGTAAGTTGATTCAATTTAAATTCATTTTACACTTTTGTTGATACTGTTATCATTGTAATTGCAGCTCCTGATGATGATGGCAAAGTCCATTGAAAGCTAGAGAGAATTAAAAAAAGTATAAAGAGTCCTCTTTGCTTAAATTTTGTCGAAGTACCCAACAAAAGGCGGAAGCTTTAATTTTTCACCAAACTGGTCTAGACGACAAGGACCACGTCTCAAGTTATATACATATATATAACAAAAAAATAGGAAAATAATGGGCAAAATCCGCAAAAAGGAGGAAAGTGGATTCGAGCAGAAAATAGGATAGGTAACCCGAGCGATACGTATTTCTGCTGGTTGGCTTCATCAGGCCCGAAATGAATGCACATATGCAACTACAAAAGTAGATACATACTCATACATCCGGATACGGGTGTAACCTGAAGAAATAAAGATGGATGGGAAAAAATCACACACGAAGTCCACAACAAGAGCCAACCTACACATTGTAGTATAAAATAGCTAGAAGGCCTCGAATTTTCAAGGCGACATCTAACCACAACCACGCGGCCGGTTATAGCCACTTGCTGTGGTACTTCAAGCCCGCATGATTATTTTCTCTTTATATATAGTATATATATATACACATATATTTATACAGTACAGAGTTGGCATCAGCTTTATACCGGTATTACTGGGTGCTTATTAGATTTGTCAGTGACTCAAGTGTGCAGAACATTGTTTGCAAAGTAGCAAGTATTTCGAGCGTTACTCGTGCAAATGTTTACCGAATTGATTTAACCATTTACTGGTCGACCCAAAAAAGTATCTGCACATAATTTTTTCTTTCGTAATGAATTACCAACGGTGGATAAAGTGCTGAAGCTGGTTAACGAGGATAATGACTTGCCAAGTTTCAAGAGATCTACCTTCCATAAATTATTAAAAGAAATACAATAAGCGGGGAAGAAACAGCCTCTTATTGGAAAAAGATGAAATAGTTATCTGGAGAAGGAACTACCTAAGAGAAAAGAGACAATTTCGTGCACAAGGTAGGAAAATATACTACCTAGATGAAACATGGGTGGACGCAGGACATACACAGGCGAAGGTTTGGATGGATTCTTCCATAAAATCTTCAAAGCAAGCGTCCTTAAATGGACTATACCCTGGATTAAAAAATCCCTCAGGTAATATTTCAAGGCACATACGTACGTATTTCTGGTATATTTGTTAATACTTGTAAGTTGAAGAATTTGAACTAAAATCGTATTTTATTTTTGTATTTGTACATGCTTAAACTATATTGAGATAAGAAATCAAGTAATCGTTTTGTTGGGTTTTTAATAATGCTTTCAATGGGAGCGGTTTTTAACTGTTCAAAATGAATTATTTTCAGGAAAAGGGGAGCGATTGATAATTTGCCACATCGGTAATGAAGATGGATTTGTGTCCGATTTGAATCCGAAAAAAAAAACGGGAGACTACCATGAAGAAATGGATGGAGCCTCGTTCGAGAATTGGTTCTCAAATACTCTATCGAAGCTTGAAGATAATTCGGTTATAGTATTAGATAATGCTTCATACCACACGAGAAAATTAGAGAAAACTCCAACAACGCAACAATAAATTCAGAAATTCAAGGATGACTTAAAATAAAAAGATTGGTTATGATGATACAGTGGTTAAAGGCAGAATTGTTACAAATTGTCAAGGCGCATAAAAATAAATATAACCTGAACATAATTGATGAAATGGCCAAGAAACAAAGTAAAACTGCTGATTCCCTCCTTACCATTGTGAGCTCAATCCGATTGAGCTCATTTGGGCAGACATGAAAAATGTTGCAGCAGAAAATAAAACTTTTAAATTTTCTGACCTTAAAAATATTTTTCATGATGCTATACAAAGATACAAAGAATAACACCGAATAAGTGGGAAAAATGTATTCAGCATGTAAAGGAAAAGGTCGAACCTAAAATGTGGGAATTAGACGGCATCATTGATACGCACGTTGCCCCTTTAATCATAAATCTTGTTGACAGTGCGAGTTCCACGGCCTCAGATCTAAAATGATTTTTATTTTCAAATATATGTACTTCCGGTTCCAGAGGTAAAATGTTTTGCAATAAATTATTATATACTATTTAGTATATATTATTATGTATTCAAATCTTTTTTAACCCCATCTATCTATTCACTGTTTAGTCTAATATTTAAATTGAGTGTTTGCACACTGACGTACCTGTTCAAGCGGTAGTAATATGCAATTATTTTTTTAATGTGTCAAGACATTATTTAAAAGCCTGCTTTAAAAATGCGCCTTACGACACATTTCGAGTATAATTTCTTGATAAAACACTTCTACTGAAAACAATAATAGACAGTTTTTTGTTTGTTTGGCATGACAGTTAAATTAAAAAATATATTAATTCCAAGCTTTACGATTGGACCGTATATATGCCTGCGATAATTTTGCATACTCTTTGATCGTGTCGTAAAACCACAAATCATTTATTCTTAGTACGGCCCTGTAACGTGCTCGGCGTTCTGAAGCGCGATCACGTGGAGTATTCGTGAATATGTTTAGGTTTAGTCACTTTCTTCGATGGATACATAATAGTAATAGAGCATCCGTAAGTTCTATTATATCTAAATTGAACCTTTTTTTTTCAGAAAATTGGTAGCAGTTTTAAATCCAGCTATAACAGCTTGGAATTGACCTTCTCATTCTTCTCACTTTCACGTAAGTTAAAGCTGGCACCCTATGTTTCCGGCTACTTTCAAATTACCAACCTTATCCCTTTTCTTCGTGTCTACTGGGATTTGTACATAAGCAAGAAGGATTTGTAGGAAGAGAGGTAAGGCCAAAATACACGGACCTCTAGTATTAATTTCAATCACGAGAAAATACGGCATGTTTTCCTTTGAGGGACACACAGTAGACTAAGAAGGGATTCACCGTTTCAATGGGCGCATTTAACAGACGACGTGCTATTTGAATTTAGTTAGCCCTGGAATTAAGGTGCTGCTTGCTTATTATGTTAGTGTTGAAAAATGACCATATGAAACATAAGCAGCATCACATCGTTACTGTACAACTGAAGTTAAAATCCGCATTTATCTAGCATGGAAGCTCATCAATCGAGGGATTCTGACATGGAGACTAATTATTGTTCACAGAAAGTCTTATTTTGTTACTTCTAGATGTGTTGTATGTGGTGGCACGGCCTTCTTTGATGTGTACCATGTGGACACGTAGACGCGTACCTTTACAAGTAGGACGTACTTAAGGTTCGACACACAAGAGTATTTCGGGCTTTGACCTAAATCGTTTGCCACTAAACTACTCCTAATATTGCTCGCCACTTTGCCTAGCCTATAGACAAGCACTTTTTATTTAGTTCACAGTCAGGTTTGGTTACATCTGATAACTATGAGGTAACGATCGACTGAATTACTTTTTTTAAAATTATATACTATTAGAAAAGTCGATAAAAGCTCTAAAATATGTTCGATAAGAGGTGTATTTTACGCCTGTTTTACATACATCTTGACAAAATAGCTACTTATTTAACCATTTATGGGACGACTAAAGCTCAGGCACGCGATATGAAAACCTCTGGCAATAGAGCTGAAGGAGAGAAGTACTTAGAAGACACTGTTGCATAGCATGGTAAACAGGGTATTTTCTTGAAACTGAAAAAATATCAAGGAATAGACTATTCTAGGACTATTTTTTCTGTGACTACTTTTAAAACGCCGCTTCGTTTCTGAGATACAGTTTCCTAAACGACGGTTCTGACATTTTTTGTCAAATCACCTCTTAACTGAATACTGAACACAATTGTGACAGCATAGTAACCAGTAGAGGTCTCGATGGTTGCATAACAAGCATCCTGTATAACTGTCGAGGTGTTGAAGAAAGAGCTGTTATGACCTGCACTTGACGCTCTTTGTATCCAGCTGAAAGCTACATATCTTAAAGTCTACGAATTGAAAATTGCTTACTGATCTGTGATTAAGTTCTTACCTCTGATTTTGCGGTGGGTAGTACATGTGGCCTAGTGAGTTCAAAGGTGAATCGACATTCGTTTTTGGCAGTTGGTGGGGTATTTTGCTTCGCAGTAGCGGGAGTCTTAGGCGATAGAGGTACAGGCTGTAACAAAAAATTGGCCCTAGTAAGATGACCCCTAGTAGATGAGTAGTTTTGGTCCATATTTTGCCATTGTCTAAGTTTATCCGATATGCCTCAATGTGTAAAGACAACGCACAGTGGTTCAAGAACCAAAACACCTAGCCAAAGATAAAAAAATCATTCGTGTTTCACTCCAGATTTTTTCCACAGCATAGTTCATGGCAATAATAACTTTAACCATCGAGTCCTTGGTCAATTTGAAGACGAAATTTCCATATGAACATGCGTCCGCAACGGCTTTGTTTTCAAGCTAGCACTCAAAGAAATGATATTGTTCTAAAAAATTATAAAAGAATGGAACGTATTTTATTTTAATTAAGAATGCCCTGTGGTAAATATCACTTGATTTACAGTTGCTTTCAGACCCTTCATGTACGTAGATAAGGATCCAGTATTTTTTGAAAAAAAACCTGACATTGATTTGTTTTGATCGCAATACTTATAATATTTAAGAATTGTGCTTATCTAGACACCTATGACGTACTCGAAACAAAATGAATTAATTTATTCTCTCAAATAATTCGACAGCTGTCAAATATTTGTTTTCTTGTCTGGTCATTCTAAGACTCCAAATATTTCTAAGTTTTTTTTTATTACTAATTGTCATAATAGTCAGTAATCTCGAAATGACAGTTATGCAGTTCGTTTAAGAAATGGTCCTGGGTAACGCTCGATGAGCACGACGTTTGTATGGTGATCGATTTCCACAACGCCCACTGCCTAATGTACAAACTATCATCAACATTCATGTTCGACTATGTGAAACATACAGTTTCAAGAGATCCACACATGTTGCAGGAAGACCCGCAAGTGTAAGAACCATCCAAATCAAGGAAGCTGTACTTAATAAAATCGAAGAGGACCCTACAACAAGTACACGAAAAATTGCGCACCAGCTAAATTTAAACCATGTAACGGTATCCATATCATATACAACGTGTACAAGCGCTTTTGCCTCGAGATTTGCCTATAAAAGTTGAGTTTTGCAACTTTTTACGTGAAAATGTTTTTTGCGAACAGCAATAGTTAATTTCCATAATAACCATGTATGGTGTAAAGAAAATCCCCATGATAGAATTGAACATAATACGCAACACGACCTGCCCTTCAATATTTGGATTGGAGTCGTTAGCGACCACTTGATTGGCCCTCACTTCCTTCTCCCAGACTTAGCGGCGAAGACTACCGAAGATTTTTGGAATTTGACCCACCTGGATTAATGGAGGAAATTCCTCTTAGAAAACGACGTCGCATGTGGTACATGCATGACGGTACTCCGCTACACTTTAGTGTCGTTGCACGAGAATACCTAGATTATTATCCAAATCGATGAATTAGAAGAGACGGAACACAGTCATAGCCGCCTAGATCGCCTGACATGAATCCTATCGATTTCTTTTTATGTGGACATTTGAAATCATTAGTATACAAGACTCCTGTTCAAAGCGTGGAGGACTTACGTGTCAGAATTGTCGAGCCATGTCTGACTATACAAAATACTCCGGGTATTTTCAGGAGAGTTCGTCAGTCAATATCCAACAGACTAGACGCCTGTATTGAAGTCGAAGGTCGTCAATTTGAACACTTATTGTAAAAAAACCTTTCCGTTTTTTTTTTTATATTGTTGTCGTTCTATTCGAATGTTAATGTTCAAAGCTATTGACCTTCTAAATATTTTTTTTCCAAAAATACAGGAGAATACTATTTTCATCAACGTTCATATAGAGCCTCAGCAACTTGTAAAACATGCAAAATTTATCATAGGTTATACCAACTATTTGGTACATTACTCGTATTTCTTTCTCTAGCTCGAAAGGAAAGACGATACGGACCCATGTTCATGTGAACATTTAGTCTTCAAATCGACCAAGGATTCGATAGTTGAAGTTTGTCTACATACTTTATTAACACCCTGTACTTTTGACCTCCAAAACATACAGGAAGGATATAATTCCTAAGTCGATTTCGTGAAGAAAAGTTTTCATGAGCATATGTCCGCAATGTTTCAGTTAAAAGGTGTTGATCTTTTGGGAAAAAAATATTTTTATTGTATATCTTCGAAAGTACTTTAGGTATTATTTTAATATGCAGCATATTATAAGGTAATACACAATGATACATTTTGGTGTGAAACGCTATTCGATTGCTATATCTCTGCAAACGTATCTTGTGACATTTTTACGAAAAAGTTCGTCATCATCTATACATGAATAAAACTGCTATCATTCGCATTAAAAACAATTTATTTGTAAGAAGTATCTCAAGGCTTTGCAGGAACGTCACTGGTGGCACAATAGAATAACGGCGAATGTGCGAATCATATGAATGGCATGTTCGAGTATGCTTTAGGCTTAACCTCTGAACGGTTCCGAATATACAGGGTGGCCAATATATAACTGATTGATTTAAATTGCGCTGCATTTTTGATACCCGCAACTCAGTAGGTGATGCGGTAGCAGTTGTTTAATACAGATGTGTCAAATTCATCATGGAGTGCTACACGATCCAACAACGGGTCCGGATTGATAAAACGTTTTACTTAAATAATGAGTCGATTTTTGCAACGATTCGGAAGCTACGACAAGATTTCAGTCGAAATAATGTGCCTAGTGTCAACACCATTCGTCAGTTGGTGCGGAAATTTGAACGAACAGGTGAAGACTTGTCAAGGTCGGGCCGTGTTCGAACTGTTCGTAACCCGGAAAATATCGAGAGAGTTCGTGAAAGTGTAGTGGAGTACCCTGAGATATCTACCAGACATCGTTCTCAAGAACTGGGTATTCGTCCATGTCATTATGCACTATCTTACGAGTAAAAAAAGACTTGCATTTGCGGCCATACAAAATTTAGTTAAAACAAGAACTACAGCCCAGTGACCATCGCCGACAATACAATCATGCAATATTACAGCTTAATACCCAAAATAGAGAGAGGGAGCATAACTGTTATTGGGCAGAGGGTGGAGTGGCCCGGTGACTGGCCGTTAATGCTATATACGTATATTTATACACTAAAGAGTTGGCATCAGATTTATATCGGTATTACAGTGTGCTTATTGGATTTGTCAGTTTAATTTTGTAGAACTCAAAATGTCTGATACGCATACAGCGTTAGCGAATAACAAATGATTTCTACCGACAACTGATAATGAGCGATGAAGCCCACTTCGATATGAACGGATTTGTTAATAAGTATAATTGCCATTTTTGGGCATTAGAGAACCCTCGTGTCAGCCTCTACCACTACATTCTCGTCGAGTCACAGTTTGGTGCTGTGTTTGGTAAAGAGTTGTCATTGGACCCTACTTCTTTGAAGACGCTGCAGGTAATTCCATTCCTGTCACTGGCGAGCGCTACCGTGACATGGTGCAAAACTTTCTGGCTCCTCAGATAAAACAATTTAACCTGCAAAACAAGTGCTTCCAGCAGAACGGAGCAACTTGTCACACATCTAGGGAAACAATGAATCTTTTGAGAACAATATTTCCGGGACGTTTAATTTCTCGATTTGGCGATGTCAACTGGCCACCAAGGTCACCGGATTTAACGGCTCCTGACCTTTTTTGGGGGGATTTTTGAGAAATAGGGCTTATGCCAACTAACCAAGTACTGTAGAGCAGCTGAAGAATCATATTACTAAGCGACTGAAAATATTCTTCCCGAAACCTACCAAAAAGTGATGGAAAATGTAATCATAATTTCTAAGTTCCAATAAAAGATAAAGATGAAAACAAAGGGCGTATTTTATTTCATTTCACAAATATTGAAGATAAAGCAGACAGTTACATATCGGCCACGCTGTACAAGAAATGAGCGGTAATGACTAGAATAAACTTGCAGCTAACATATAATTTGTATGAATAATAAAGTCTCTAACGTTTAGTTACAAAATGTAGGATATGCATTGATATAGAACTGAAAACTAGATGGCATGCTATTTTTGTGAATTACTTATCAATCATCGGTGTTATGAAACATGAACGAAATGAACGAATCTGTTGGAACGGGTCCGGCAATGAAACGAATCTTTAAATGAACCCTGACTACCCAACATAGAACGGTCCAATTTGAGACATCCGGGGTGGCCAGATTAAGAGTTTCACTCAAATTCGGGGATTTTTACGTTTTTTGGGGAAATTTTGGGAGATAACATGTTCTGAGGGATTATTTTTTGGGGAAAAATAAAATTGTTGGGTATTTTTAGGATGTTTTATTCCATTTTAACTACGAAAAACTGCTAAATAACAATTTTATCTTTCAGCAGCTTTTTCTTTTCCCATGTCGCACCCATCTTGCCAAAACATCTATACTGACCCATCTCTATACCTTTATGTCAATATTGTAGATTGGTAGACATACATCCATAGTCAGAGGAAACATATAAACAGCAGAATAATAAATTGTTAACTACCCGGTTGATTTAACTAGCTTTGCCTCACACGCGTGTTTCGGGAAAACGAACTGGACGAATACTCGTCTTTTCCGCGATGTTGCGCTCACTTATTCGTCTTGTAGATCCACGGATCTGCGATTTCTCAATCCCTAAGTCTCAAAGTAATTGCGAATGCGCGTATTGTCTGACGTTCATGCGTCACCTCAAGAAACGAGTAGGTCTGATAAGTTTTAGAAATAGTCTCAATTCGTTGGAAAATTATTTTTAATATTATTTCTCCTCCCGTAGTCAACTAGTCGAGCTCTATAGACACACCACTCGACTACAGAAAAAATATGATTTGGAGAATTTTATTAAAAAAGTTGCGAGTCTGAGGGATTTTTTTGCTTGTTCTAGGGGAATTCTGTTAGATCCGGCATCATTGGAGTCATCGGTCCGAAGTAACTGTCGATGTCAAAAGATTCTCAAACCGTAACATATTTATTGTATGTATACAACATACTATTTTTTAAGAAGCACTTTATACTTATTATACTACTCGTACCATCACAGGGAGAATCAAGTACAGCTATTTCATGCTTATTGCAAATCCTCTAGAAGTCGTATCTATTATGTATTCATCGAAGAAAGAGACCAAACCTAAACATATTCACGTATACTCCATGTGATCGCGCTCCAGAACGCCGAGCACGTTACAGGGCCGTACTAAGAATAAATGATTTGGCGTTATACGACACGATCAAAAAGTATGCAATCCAAACGTAAAGCTGGGAATTATTATTTATATTTATTTTCTTAATTTAACTGTCATGACCAAAAATAAAACAACTGTCTATTGTTGTTTTTAGTAGAAGTTTTTTATCAAGAAATTATACTCGAAATGTGTCGTAAGGCGTATTTATAAAACACACTTTGAAAAAATGTCTTGATTCATTAAAACGATAATTGCATATGCATACAAGTATACCTAACCACCACTTGAACAGGGACGTCAGTGTGCAAACAGTTAATTTTAATATTAGACGAAAAAATGAATAGTTAGGTGGAGTTAAAAGAAAAAAGATTTGAATACATAATAATATATACTAAATATTATACAAAAATTTATTGTACAGACATTTTACCTCTAAAACCGGAAATACATATGTTTGAAAGTGAAAATCGTTCTAGATCTGAGGCCGTGGAACTCCCACTGTCATCAACATTTGTGATTGAAGGGGCAACGTGTGACTATCAATGATACCGTCTAATTCCCACATTTTAGATTCAACCTTTTCTTTTACATGCTGATACATTTTCCCACTTATTCGATGTTATTCTTTGTATAGCATCATGAAAAATATTTTTATGGTCAGAAAATTTTAATCATTTATTTTCTGCTGCAACATATTTTTTCATGTCTGCCTAAATGAGCTCAATCGGATTGAGCTCACAATGGTAAGGAGGGAATCAGCAGTTTTATTTTGTTTTTTGGCCATTTCATCAATTATGTTCAGGTTATATTTAGTTTTATGCGTCTTCACAGTTTGTAACAATTCTGCCTTAACCGTTGTATCATCATAATCAATCTTTTTATTTTAAGCCATCCTTGAATTTCTATTTTTTTTGTTGACGTTGTTGGAATTTTCTCGTGTGGAATGAAACATTATCTAATACTATAACCGAATTATCTTCAAGCTTCGGTAGAGTATTTGTGAACCAATTTTCGAACGAGGTCCCATCCATTTCTTCATGGTAGTCTCCCGTTTCTTTGGATTTAAATGCCCATAAAGCATCGGGCACATATCAATCTTCATTACCGATGTCACAAATTATCCATCGCTTACATTTTCCTAAAAATAATTCAGTTTTGACACTTTAAAACCGCTCCTATTGGAAGCATTAAAAACCCAACGAAATGATTGCTTGATTTCTTATCTCGATATAGTTCAAGCATGTACAAAAACAAAAATAAAATATAATTTTAGTTGAAATTCCTCGTCTTACAAGCATTGAAAAATATGTAAGTGTCAGCTTTGCAAACAATGTCCTGAACACTTGAGTCACTCCTTCCTTGCATTTTGTATTTATAAATGTTTATAATAATTAGTTTTTCGCTAACGCTAAAATGAAGCCTTTTAGCTCTTTTTTGAGGCGGTGTGCAGATTATACCAAGAACTTTATCAGCTGTATCCGTATCAGTCATTTTGAGTTCTACGAAAATAAACTGACAAATCTAATAGACACACAGTAATACCAGTATAAATCTGATGCTAACTCTGTACTGTACGGCCATCCACCGGTACAGCCGGCCTGCACGGTCGTATCGTCTCCCACTCCGCCCTCTGGTTTGTCATTGGTTTTGTGTAAGGGCTCGACCTATTCTGCTCAATAACAGTTATGTTGCCTCTCTCTTGAAACATATCAGTGTACTGATCACGCAATAATCACGCGATGATCACTGTTTTGGTTTAGTCTCTTTCGTCGATACATACATAATAGCTAGGAATGCAAACGATAGTAGAGAATACAAGATACGACAGCACAAAGTGCCATCTTTTAGCAGAATCGACCACTGTGAGAGTTTTAAAAGAGACTTTAAGGCATCTCAGTTCGCGTCGACTGCTGACTCATCACTGTAACCGCTTGATGCAGTCGACTATAGTAGGTGATTGTCTACTTACCATTTGAAAACCAGTAATAGCACTTTACAATAATTTGAACAATATTAGATTTCACTTTTTTCCACCCACCCTCTATGCGCGGAAACCAAAACTATGTACTTAAGACCAATTCACATAAACTTGACGTTCAGAGGCACGAAAACGCGAGATTTGCCAGCGATACGACACCCTCCAACGCTAATGAATGGTATTTGGTCGGTTGTGAAAATAACAATCTCTTATTCCTTCACAAGGAGGATAAGGACAAAGATAACAGTTATGTTTCCAAAGTGAAGCCTCTCAAGCGAGCCGGGAAATTGTTTCCTCAAGAAGCCCATTTGAGAAGCTTAAATGCCAATTTCATTACGCCTCTTCGTGACCTACATCGAACTGGGAATTGGTGAGAAGGGATGTTTTTATATCTGCCATCAAAGATTAGGCAGGACATTCGACGCGTGAGGTTAACGTCACAAGAGTCGTGGATTAAATTTATATGTAATTTGTTATGTCAAGTGAATTACCGGACACCTTTTTCTTTTACGAGACTGATATAGTGCAGGACTTCTAGAATTCCAGAAAAAAATGGCGTCAAGTAGATACACAACGCTGCCATCAATTCATGAAGGATAGTGCTCGCACAAGTTAGTCCCTCTGAGAAAAAAAGAGCTATGAATATGTATAACAATAAGGTTAATAGAATCAAGTCGGTCAAAAGGGCTCATTGAATTGAAATTTGCGTATTTTTCATCCTTTTATGTAGAATTTTATGACTCTAGGATTTGACCCCTTGAGAACATATGCTACCCTCGCTCTACAAAAGGTTTTGGAGGGAGGTAAGACTTTCATACAAAGTTATCCCTTGCCGATAAATGACACTCTTCCTTCACCTGAGAAAAATTCCAGCGGGCGCACATGGTCGAAACTATATGTACAGTAGCGGACAAAAGTTGGGAAACAAATATTAACATTATTATACTTCGATTGGTCACATCCAATTAGAACCACCCCTTAACGCTGTGAGTGCGCCAGTGTTTAGATAAACGTAATCGCTGCCACCTATCCTGTCCCGTCCCGTAGCACTGGTCATTATACTTCTGACGCTGAGTGAAGTGAGTCAAGTGTTTATTGTTTTTGTGCGGTTTTTTCGTCGGGCGTAATATCGTGCAACAATGAGCCGTAAACGTAAATTGCAGAAGGAAGAGTTTGAGAAGTTGAGGAAGCTGGAACGTTCAATGAAGTTGGACTCTTCTAGTAAGTACATTCCACTATGATAGGGTCAAATATCCCTCTTTGAGGGATATTTTTTAGCAGAGATTTGTTCACTCCGTGAGCCACACAATATGTCATCACTATAATCCCGCATGGTCTTCGACTCATGCAAGCTGAGTGACTGTTAGTGGAAAGGAAATTACATGGTTTTGGCAATACGTTCACTTCGTGAATGACTGCGCAGTTAAGCCTACATGAATGTCTTTCTGCCATAGGTTCGGAATCCGATACAGAGGTCAGTAAGTCAGACACCACGTCTTGCTCTTCATCATCCTTGTCCGGCATCGATGAAGCCAAGAAAGACGTGAATGTTACTGGTATACTGGGAGATGACCCAACCATATCGAAATATGTGGGACCAGACATTTCCAATGAACTTGCTATTCGTTGGAACAACTATTTATGCCAAGGGCTAAAGAAAGAAGCTTGGAAGAAGCTCCTAGAATCATCTTCTATTCCTGGGAACTGCTTGATGCTACAGGGCCCTAAGCTCAATCTTGAGGTCCATGCAATGCTCTCGCCTATTGAATTAAAGAAGGATTCTTTTCTACACGATCTTCAGGGCAACTTGGGGAAAGGCATTGGAATCCTCGGTGCTATAATAACAGACACAATGGGCAAAGAAACGCAAGATGAAACCTTCTCTCATCTCACAAAACTGGTAGAGGCACGCCAGTTGCTGGGTTCAATTCATATCGAAACATCGAAAATTAAATTGCAATCGCCATTTTAACAGCAAGATCCAAAAGATTGCATCAAATCAAAGAATTGACGCCCTTCTGTTCGGAGAAGATTTTGGCGAAAACAGCAAGATGGCGAAGACGCTAGAAAACACTATCAAGGATATGCGTGCTACTCAATCTGCTACGTCAAAAAACTGGAGAGGCGGCACAACCAAGAAACGGTAGAAGACAACCTGGTCGAACAAACAGCCGAAGAGCAGACAACCCAGGACCGACGATTACTCAAAGAAAGGCACCAGCGATTACAGAAGAGAGGACAGAACAAAGAAACTCCGCTAGAGGTTAAATATGCTGGTCGTATAGGTGACTTCATACCAATATGGCGAAGACTCACAAAAAAAACGAAACAGTTTTACAGTGGGTTCGCGGACTCAAAATACCTTTCTGCAAACCTCCTCACCAGTATCGCAAGCCGAACGTTAAAATCAAATATTTGGAGAAACAACACCAATTCACTAAGGGCATATTTCAATTGCAAAAAATTGGTGCTATAAATCAGGTCAAGCCTTCAAAAAATCAATTTCTATCATCCTATTTTTTGAGGAAAAAATCCAGTGAGGGCAATAGATTCATTCTTAATTTAAAACAGTTAAACAAATTCGTTAGTGCCCCACACTTTAAACTTGAAGATTCCAGAAGTGTGAGGAATTTAGTTTCTAAAAAAAATTATTTAGCCTCCGTCGACCTCAAAGATGCTTATTATTTAATACCAATTCAGAAAATTCATAAGCGGTACTTGAGATTTGAATATCAAGGCATATTTTTGAGTTTCAAAGCTTACCGTTTTACTTTCAGTGGCCTCTTTTGTTTTCACTTAAATTCTCAAGCCAGTACTCACGAAATTACGTAGTAATGGACTAATGTCAGTTGGATACCTAGATGATATCCTATTAATAAGTAAGACTGAACAGCAGGGTCGCAATAATATCGAAAAAACCTGCGAATTATTGACAAGTCTGGGTTTTATCATGAATTATCAAAATAGTTGCCTCCGGCCATCACAAAAAGCAGACTTCCTTGGGTTCGCCTTCGATACAAACACAATGGTAATGGGTATTCCAGAAAGGAAGAAAATTAAAGTAAAACAACTTATTACTTATTACACACATTAATTCAAAACACAAGATTAGAATTAGGGAGTTTTCAAGAATTATGGGTTATCTGGTATCGGTTTGCCCAGCAATGACATACGGTTGGTTATACACAAAAAACATGGAAAGAACCAAATACCTAGCTTTAAGGCATAACAATCAAAATTATAACATGGCCATGAAAATACCACACGATTTAAAGGAAGATTTTTTATGGTGGCTAAATACCATCGATAGGGCCGGGAAATCTCTCAAATCACTAGAATTTGATATGCATATTTTTACGGATGCCTCAAAGCTAGGGTGGGGGGCTGTCTATGATAACCAGGCAACTAATGGTTTCTGGCAAGCTACAGAATGTAAAGAACACATAAACATCCTAGAGCTTAAGGCGGCCTTTTTGGCTTACAGTCCTTTGCGAAGGAGCATCGCAACTGTTATATTTTGCTCAGGGTCGATAACGAAACGGCAGTATCATAGATAAATCGGATGGGGGGGGGGTGCAAAATATAAAAATCTAAGTGACTTGTCTCCTACGATATGGAAGTGGTGTGAGGAGAGAGCTGTAATCATATTAGCTAGCTATATCAACTCCAAAGACAATCACATGGCAGACAGTTGGTCGAGAATAAAAAATATCGACACTGAGTATATCCTAGATAAAACAGCTTACAAAATAATTACAAGCAGGTTGGGAATACCAGAAATAGACTTATTTGCTTCACACATTAACAACAAGTGTAAAAAATTTGTGTCATGGCATCCCGACCCACAAAGCTTAGCAGTGGATGCATTTTCTCTCTGCTGAACAGGATTCAAATCATATATATTTTCTCCATTTTCGCTAATGTCCAAAGTTTTAAAGAAATTGGAGGATGATGAAGCAGCAGGGATAGTTGTATTTCCGATGTGGAAATCGGAGGTCTGGATTCCAAAATTAGAATCTATGCTAATTTCCTCCATAGTAATTCTTGAACCTCGCCCATCTAGGGAACCGCATCCGCTATGGCAACAGATTACTCTGGGAGCAGCAGTTTTGTCAGATATACATCAAAAAGGGCATAACAGGAGATGCCCTAGAGGTTCTACTGGCCTCTCTGAGCACCAACACACTGAAACAATATAACTGTACATTTGGTAAATGGTGGAGCTTTTGTAGTTGAAACATTGAAAATATATATTCACCAGCTACAGCAAATGTTCTTAATTTTTTAGATCAACAATTCAAAACAGGAGCTAACTACAATACGCTAAACACTCACCGATCAGCATTGAATCTTATATCGGATCTAGGGAAATGCGAATTGGTAGAAACGTTTATGAAAGGAGTGTTCACAATGAAGCCAACGTTTCCTAAGTACGACGAGATATGGGATCCCCTTCCGGTGTTATCATTTGCAGAAAATCTATCCCCACTACAAAATCTCACTCTGAAAGATCTTACCCTAAAGTTAGTTATATTGTTGGCAATGAATTCGGCACAAAGAGCCCAGACTTCATCCAAAATTAGAATAAGTAATATTGGCACCCAGGAACATGAGCTAGTGATACACATAACGGATGTTATCAAAACTTCTACGCCTAAAGAAGCTCAACCGAAATTACTGAGAGACAATCACGATCAGCTCATATTAACACATAAAAAACCTCATCACCCCGCTACACCACAGACAATCAGTCGTTGGATCAAAAATCTACTAAAGCTGAGTGGAATCGACACAAATAAATTTAAGGGCCACAGCACTCGACACGCAGCATCTACAGCAGCATTGCAAACTGGGATATATGTTTTAAACATCAAAAGTGCAGCGGGGTGGTCAGAGAAGTCAGAAGCATTTTCAAAATTTTATAATAGACCCGAACGAGGATATTTTGCTAATTATATAAAAGAAATTTTGCAATAATGATATCGTTAAGCTTAGCCAAATATACTAAGTGACATATAAGTCCGAACACCCAGTTTAAATGGTTTTATTTTAATAAAATTTTGTATAAGTACTTAATGAAGCATAATAAGTAAATGATAAAAATTTCAAAATGATTGCACTGCTTTTAAGCCCTTTGACCTTTAATAATGTGTGGATGCACCCTGATGTGCTACGCATTCTCCAACGCGCCTAGGCATGCTTCTGATCAGGTGGTCAATGTCCTCCTGTGGTATCTCATTCCAGGCAACCACCAACTCCTCTCGAAGTGCTTCTAGAGTCTGAGGAGAACGTTGCAAATTGAGCAATCTCCTACCCATCATATCCCACACGTGCTCAATTGGGGATAAGTCGGGAGATCTTGGTGGCCATGGTAACAATGTGACATCATTATGTTGAAAGAAGTCTATTGTGACTCTTGCAACATGTGGTCGGGCATTATCTTGTTGGAAAGTTGGATCTGCCAGGGTGTCAAGATAGGGTAAAAGATGGGGTTCTAGAACTTCGTGGATATAACGCTACGCACTCATGTTACCTCTGATGAAGATTAAAGGTGACCTGGAACCATAAGCTATAGCACCCCAAACCATAACTCCAACAGTGTGATGAACATGTCTTTCAACAAAAAACTGTGGATTCCTTCTTTCACCACATCGCCTTCTAACCCTGGCACGACCATCGTGCATGCCTAAACAAAATCGAGACTCGTCACTAAAGACAATACTGTTCCATTCCTGATCCCAGAGTGACCGTTGTCTGCACCACTCAAGGCGATTACGTCGGTGTTCTCGAGTTAAAGGGAGGACCCAGTGTGGCCGGTATGAAAACAAGCCAAAACTTCTCATTCGTCGGTAAACACTTCGCATGCCAATAGGTCTTCCGTGTTCTGCAAACCATCCATTTGCAATGGACCTGGTAGTGGAGAAACGGTCCCTTAAGGCCAATAATCTTAGGCGGCGATCTTCACGGTCTGTTGTTCTACGGCGGCGTCCAGTGCCCCTTGCTCTTTGCGTACGGCCTTCTCGAAGCCATGCCTGACAACACCTAACCACAGTGTCTACACTTCTTTGCACTCTAACTGCAATTGCCCGAAAAGAAAGTCCAGCTTTCCGAAGTCCCACTATACGGCCCCTATCAAACTCACACAAAGTTGACGAAATCGTACAGGTCTCCGTACTCTAGGCATCGTAACCGATCGTAAAGAATGTCAAGAACCAAAATCCGCCAACGTTGATTCTTTACTGCGGCTGAAATATTCATTTTTAGAGCGTTAGTGAATTAAAAAAAAGCAGTATGAAAACCGGAATGTCCAACTGATAAGGCTGAACATTTTTTCACTTGTTATTTACAGTAAGACAAATACATTCACCAACTTTTATTAAAATAAAACTATTTAAACTGGGCGTTCGGATTTATATGTCACTTTATAGTCTTAGGATTATACACATACATATAAATGTAACAGTTACAATGATAGTGCACTACTTTATTAGATAATTATATACCCAATATATTTTGGGAAATAGATTTATTATAAATCGATTGTTGGAAATTATATTGGAAAATAAACATAAGTTTTCGTGGGATATGATTGGATCGCTAAATTCTCTAAACATCTACAAGGTGGTTCTATTTGGATGTGACCAATCGAAGTATAATTATGGATTAAACGGCTTACCTTAAGGAAGTTCAATCCAGATTATACGAGATTGGTCACATCCAAATAGAACCAAATTCCCACTATTTATTAAACAGTTTACTTAAAAAAAACATATGCAAGACGTGTCCTTCCCATTAGCGATCATATCCAGCTCCGAAGTATAATGACCAGTGCTACGGGACGGGACAGGCTAGGTGGCAGCGATTACGTTTATCTAAACACTGGCGCACTCACAGCTATATTACATGGTGGTTCTATGTGGATGTGACCAATCTCGTATAATCTGGATTGAACTTCCTTAAGGTAAGTCGTTTAATCCATAATTATGAACTATTTTATATACCTAAATTAAAATTGTGAAGGAACAGATAATATAAATATTAAAGTTCTACCTTTGGCTCCTGTACTACAAGGTTTATCATACCAATATTCAAATTCTCTGAAAATAAAAACACCTTTTTTGAAATACCACAGTTTTTGTAACGACAAAAGTATGGAAATATTTCACGTGCTGCCGTATTTATTCGTTCTGCGATACTCTGATATTGCGTGCGGTAAATATTAAGATCAATGAGAATGGCACAATTAAAAGAATTTTAAAAAGATTTAAGAGACAAAGTAATTGAATTATTTAGAAGTGAAGTCAGAAATGTTGACATTTCTCAAAGATTAAAAATGAACAAGGGGACGATTTCGAAAATTATTAGTAAATATCAACAGCAGCGCGGCCCGGGTGCGGAAGACCGAAGAAAAACGATTATGTTTTGAATCGCTACATTAAACGTTTTTCCCTCGAATTCCAGCCACAAGAATCGTTGAAGAGTGCAGTGCAGAGACGCTTGATGGATTTTGGGATTTTTGGTAGGCGTCCATTGCAAAAGCCTCTCATGTCAACAAAAATCGTATCGCTTGGCTTGAATTTGCTAAAACTCATCTAACTAGGATAGAACAACAATGGAATACAGTTTTAAGGGGGCGATGAAAGCAAATTTAACTTGTTTGGATCTGACGGTACGGTATATATTAGACGTCCAATACGATTCGACAAAAAGTATCAGTCGCCAACAGTTAAACGTTGTGAAAGCAACATCATGGCTTGGGGCGGTTTTTCTAGTTCTGGAACGGGTCCAATTATTAAAATTGTTGGGAAAATGGATCAAAAACTTTACAAAGATATTCTTGATGAAGAAGAGAGATTTATTTGATTAGGTAAAAAATATTTGGCAAAATCTCCTCCGTAAAAAATTGGTGTCTTCTATGAGCAGCAGATGTCAGGCAGTGTTGAATGTTAAAGGCTATGCTACCAAATATTTGCCAGACAGTATTTTTTAAATCTTTTTGTGTAGTTATTGTATTTGATATTGTAATAAAAAATATGTTTCCATACTTTTGTCGCCTCATTTTTGGTCATAAAATAATATGAAGGTATTTTAATGCTAGTCTGTAGTACCACAGCAAACACAAATTGTCATTTGTATCCTCAGGACTATCAGCAAACTATATGAAAAAAAAAACAGCCTTAATAATAAAGAATAAAAAACTAGCACACTTTTTAAGAATTACTAAGAATGTTGCCAAAACTTTTGTCCGCTACTGTACATCTGGCGTTTATGACGATTGACGGTCCACATCATATCGAGCAGCGGAGGCAGACTGCTACACTCATGCATCAGCAGAATCGCGACATGCGAAGGTCGAAAATATTTTTCCAAGGAGGACCTTCGATTAATGGACGGGAAAATCTATGATCAGAGGAATATGTCTAATAGATGCGTAGAATTATCTCGGCTAGAAGTGTATGATTAAACCAACGTCAAAAAATACACTCTAAACCCTATTTCACGTCTACTGAGGTGAACATCTGATCAGCAAGTGACATCGTTGTATTAGTCTGTAACGATGGCAATAATGAATCGGGTGTGAATATAGCAAAACTTGCTTGTAGCACCAAAACAAAATACGGCTCTGTCTAGCTGGCGCTGATAAATCCATCAAAATTATGTGTCATTTCTAACCCTTATTTTTTTCAAAAATGATCAGGATCCTCTTAAACAACAAAAAATTGACCGATTTCTGTGTTTCACTTTTGCCCTTTGCTATTGGATCGATTTTCAAAAACTATCAAGCTTGGCATCATAGTAACCTTGTGTGCAAATTTCTGAGCGGGTGGATTGCCAGACAAACCAAAAGACAGACCGACAGAAATAAGTGACATGGTTTTTCGTACAAGTCATATAATGTCAAAAAAAACATATGTCATTTTCCAAATTTTTCGCCATTACAATACTTCCTCGCTCAGTGGCGTAGTAAGTAAAATCTAAAAAAAAAACTGTGTATAGGGTGAAAAAACGATTTTTGAAATTTGTATGGAAAATATGTTTGACGCAATTTTGGACCTGGCAACATGCAGATATATTCAAGAAAATGGGTCATTTTTGAGTAAGATTATGCAAAAGCAACCGAATCGGAATATTTTTCCGAGCCGATTTGAAGATACTTCCTCGCCAGCTGCGTACAGAGTAAAATCATATAGACGGATTTTACAACAGAAATATATTCTTGAGAGGCCTTTTGGTACAACCGCGGAGAGAAAGCAGCATTCTGCCTGAATGGGTAATAAGCATATTTTTCTGACAAGTTTAAACTAAAAAAGTGACTCTACAATTCCGATGCAACGCTGTCAGTTCACAAAGAATTATGTTTGACACAAGTTAGCTCCTCTAAGAAAAACGTTGGCTACGAACATGTATTTCAAAAATTAGTAAGTCAGTCAAACAGGCTCATACAATCAAAATGTGCATATCTAGCATGCTTTTGTTTATAATTTTGGGGCTTTTTAGGATGCCTCTCTCCCTCCCGCCTGAGACAAATTCCTGCGGGTGAACATAAATGCTACTATAGATAATCTTGTGTGTATCATCATTTGCATATGCAGGGTGGCCCATCCATGTGTGGACGGAATATTTCTAAAACATTGGCCATTATACAGGGTGTCCAAATTTCGATCTACATATTAAAGTTGTGATTTTTCAAATGGAATGCCTCAAATTTGATTGCATATTTGGATAAACCAATTCAAAAGAAGACAATTGATATAGCGTGGTATGGGTTTTGGTAATTAGCTTCTGAGTTATAAGGAGTTTTGTTTAGAAAAACCTCCCACTTCGGCAACCCCCCAGTCCGACATTTTGAAATCTGTATGAAAAAACCTCAGCTTTTATCCTATTGGTTACTTTTTCGAATTTTAATTTTTGCTCATACAGGGTGGTCAAAAGCGCAAATTGTAGTTTTTTTCAAAAAATTCAAATATTTTTTCAAAATAATCCTAAGGGTCTAAAACGTGAAAAGTTTGAGGAATGCTTTTTTTCGATTTTTATCTGCAGCTTCGCTGCTACTGGAGCGATTTTAAAAACCTAAAGATTTTTTACCCTAGGCATAGCATAGTAGTAACCACATATGAAAATTACATCAAAATCCGAGCGGTACTTATAGACAGACCCAGAATTAGTGGACAGACACGAATTCTAGCGAAACTGATTGATATTATGGTTTTTCGTGGTATAATATCTCAATTTCGATTTTTTTCGCGTTTACAATACCTCCTCGCCAGTGACGTAGAAAGTGAATGTAGGCTCAGAGAATGATTTACGAGTATTAACGCACCAATGAAGTGGGTGTAAACGGCTAGTTATATGATCTACAATGGCACGCCATTTATCTTATAATTTCCTTACTTGCAATATGGCGTTTCCAGATCTGACACCCTCGGTCAACACATTCTCCTGTCCCAAAATGTCCTCAACGTGCTCGGTCAGGTCCAGGCTGTCTTCTGTCAAATCCCCATCGGTAGCTGTCACAGTGGTCACGATCGTGTTCGAGCTGTCCGTGCTTGTGTTGATCGTTGTCTCGGAGGCCGTGCTGCTGCCCATGACGATGACCTTTGGCACTGGTTGACCGCCCAGAGGAACGGGCTGGAAAAAAATGTCTTACTGAAACACCAGAAGGTGAAGGAATCCGATTATAGAGATGGCTGGCTGACATCGTTATTTTGGATCATCTGTGATATCTGCTATATACAGGGTGTTTCAGTTTATTGTTGCATAACTTTAAGGTTCGATAGAACTTTGAGAATTAATGCATAAAGTCTATATAAACATGGGTAGAAAAATGCGTGGCTTCCGAAATACAGGGTGTTTAAATTTACCATCTAAAATAGTTTTTTTTAATATTTCGAACAATATTTGATGTATAACAGTGAAAATTGATATACAAGGGTTTTTTGGTACGACAAAACGAACCATGGGCATACTTTAACTGTAGCCGCTAGAGGGCGCTCTCTACTGTACCTGTAGTGTATTAAAATGACCGAAAAATTTTTCTTAGTGCAATTTTTTGCTTTTGAATAAAAAAACTAATTCTTCGCACTTTTCAACATAAAAAAGGTCTCCTGTGAGTTTTCGTTATAGTTAGACGTTTTTCAGATATTTCGATTTTTAAGGGTCGATGCATTTTTAATTATTTATGGGAAAATAATATATATAATATATATTTTTTTACATTTTAGATTTGGGCATTACAAGTAATTAAGATGATCGTTTAGATTGTGTTTTTAAATACAGCAATAATTCCTAACTCCAAATAAACACAAAAAACAGAATATTAATTTGTTTAATTTCCCAATATTATTTTTAACAAGTTAAATTAATTATTTACAACTAAAATGCTATTGGATAGTTAGGAGAAACATAAAAAATCTAAAGTAGTTGCTCGAAATGTAAACCCAATTGTTCAATACACAATTCACATCTGCGAATGATCACATGCATTCCTGATTCTGTCTATTAGCATATCTCTTGTAGTTACGGGAGTCTGGTACACTTTTTCTTTTAGAAATCCCCACACAAAGAAATCTAATGGATCTAGGTCAGGGGATCGTGGAGGCCAGGCGACTGGTCCTCCACGGCCGATCCATCTTTCTGGATAATTTTCGTCCAGCCAGTTTCTAACTATTCTCGAATAATGAGCTGGATAACCATCAAGCTGGAACCAGGCCAATCTTCTTAAATCTAACATAACATCATCCCACATATTTGCATGTTCAGCCTTTAAAAATTCCACGAAGGTCGCAGCATTTAACCTTGCAGGCAAAAGGTAGGGTCCAAATAGTCGATTACGGTAGATACCAATCCACACGTTCACACTAAATTCATGCTGAAAATGTCTTTCCCGAACTTCATGCGGATTTTCATGCGATCAAATATGTTGATTATGAAAATTTACCACTCCACGTCTAGTGAAGCATGACTCATCGGTCCATAAACCGTTACTTAAAAACTCCCTATTATTATCAGTTCTATCAAGAAT
Source organism: Acanthoscelides obtectus (assembly GCA_963669975.1). Classification (NCBI taxonomy): domain Eukaryota; kingdom Metazoa; phylum Arthropoda; class Insecta; order Coleoptera; family Chrysomelidae; genus Acanthoscelides; species Acanthoscelides obtectus. The sequence continues at coordinate 37,545,101 of CAVLJG010000001.1, forward strand.
CCACTGACAAAATGTGATTCTTCGTTCCCCGTCCCCTTGCTGTAGTCCTTGCACAGGTTGGAAATGGTAAGGACATCTATGGTCATTTCTAAGAACACGGTGAACATGGCTTGCTGAAATTCCTAAGGTACCAGAAACTCTCCTAACACTTGTGGTCGGATCTCTATCAAACTCACGCAGAATCATAGAGGTAAATCTGCGCTGACGAACATTTATGTTTTGATCCCTTTGGAGATTTCCAAAACCATTTTCAATTATTTGGCGATGCACTCTTACAAATACTGAGCGAGTTGGATGTCGTCTGTTTGGAAATCTTCGTGCGTATTCTCTGGCTGCTTCTGCTGCGTTTCCATTTACAAAGCCATACACAAAATGAATATCCGCTAACTCTTGATTGGAGAATAAAAATGGCATTTTTATAAAATATACAAAACAAAAACAGGTAAAAGAAACTAAATTTCGTGCATTCACAATTGCAAAAACACGTTTCAGGGTTCAACAGGCAACAAAACTAACTGTCAACTAATTGACGTTTAACCTTATTTTGCTTTCAATTTCAAAAATATATGCAGGCTTAGCCTGCTTCTAAAAATTTTCGAGATACTGACTTTTTAACGTTATTTTATCATAAATAATTAAAAATGCATCGAACCTTAAAAATCGAAATATCTCAAAAACGGCTAACTATTCACAAAATTCACAAGAGAGCTTTTTTATGTTCAGAAAGCAAAAAATTGCACTAAGAAAATTTTGTCGGTCATTTTAATACACTACAGGTACAGTAGAGAGCGCCCTCAAGCGGCTACAGTAAAACTATGCCCATGGTTCGTTTTGTCGTACCAAATAACCCTTGTATATCAATTTTCACTGTTATACATCAAATATTGTTCGAAATATTTTAAAAAAACTATTTTAGAAAGTAAATTTAAACACCCTGTATTTCGGAAGCTACGCATTTTTTGACCCATGTTTATATAGACTTTATGCATTAATTTTAAAAGTTCTATCGAATCTTAAAGTTATGCAACAATAAACTGAAACATCCTGTATATTATATATCTAACAATAAGACCTTACACGGCCAATTTGCCGAAGGACTACTTTGTTATTACAAAAAAAGTGTGAAATCGTCGATTTCTACATTTATTTTTGACTGGAAATGCATAACAGTAGATCTGAAATAATAGTCAAATGTTGATGCCTTTGTGGCACTCAACATTCAGAAAAAACTTTATTCAAATATGCTCAACCGTTTCTGTAATGTTCCGATTGCTATATTTTTTTCAAAGACAACGGCCTTCTTTGATGAGTTGTCCAGCGATTTTGGATCAACCAAATGGCTCCACAATGGGCTTATTCTCTTGCTAAGGGCTTGGTTTAATATCTTATAAAAGAGACAGCAGATTTTTTTATTCTGAACACGTAAAAAAGCATCGTTGCTTTTTGTTGTAGGTTATGTTTGATTTTCTTATGCAAAACGTATTTTTCTATTCAAGATTTATATTATAATATAAGTATTTCATTTGTTTCCAATAAAAGATAAATGCAGAAATAGACTTCTGACTTTTTTTTGTAATAACAAATTAACAGTTACGGCATTAAAACATCTGTGCAGTTCCATAAACCAAAAGTTGATTATGAGGTAAAATCTGTAGATTATAAAAAATGTGTAAACTTATTTAGACAAAAAATTTTAAGCAAAAATGTAACAACTTTTCAAGAATTAATTAATTTAATTGAAGACTGCAAAAGTAAATCGGTATATATAAAAAAATTAAGAATACGTACAAATAACACCTGGATAAATAATGAAGTCCTTGAGCTTATCAAAAAAAGAGATAAATTATATAAAAGAAAGATTAACCAACCAGAAGACTTAACTATCATCTCTGAATTTAAAAACATCAAAAATAAAATAAACAATAAAATACGTGCTTTGAAGAACCGTTATTTCCAAACTAAATGGAGCTTAGCTGGAAACAATGTAAAGAAACAATGGGCTTTTATAAATAGCCTAATAAAAAATAAGGAGTATAAAGTAAGAATTGATCAACTAGTAACTGAAAATAACATTATTAACACTCAACTTGATATTGCAAACAATTTAAATAAATACTTTTCTCGGGTCGGTGGATCAATTGTTGAAAATTTGGAAGCAGAGATTCAGCAGTTGAATGAGTTTATTTCTGTTGGTGAGGTTCACAACGAAGATTCTATTTCGATAACATTGACTAATAAAGAAGAGTTGTTGGAAGTTGTGAAAGAACTAAAATTAAACTCAGCACCTGGATATGACGGTATCACGGTTAAGGATGTAAATAATCTTGGAGAATACTTAATACCTGTTTTAGAACGATTAATCAATGAAACTATACAAAATGGAATATTTCCATCAGAATTGAAAATAATTAAAATAACCCCACTTTTTAAGTCGGGAGATATTAAATGTATGAACAATTACAGGCCTATTTCAGTGGTGTGTGTATTCTCTAAGATTATAGAAAAATTAATAAAAAAAAGAATGTTATCTTTCATTGTTACTCACAATATATTGATTGATGAATTTCAATATGGTTTTATAACGAACAGTAGCACACTTAGTGCGGTTGTTGATTTTGTGGACTACATTTCAATGGCTCTAGATAAACAACAAATAGTTGTAGCTGTTTTCATTGACCTAAAAAAAGCTTTTGACGTAGTAAGCGTAGACATTCTTTTAGATAAATTGTTTAAAATGGGATTTAGAGGTGTTTTGTACAGCTTGATTAAGTCTTATTTATATGACAGAAAACAGTACATAAAGCTTGGAGACATTGATAGTGAATGGTTATCTAGCACCTATGGAGTACCACAGGGGTCAGTTCTTGGACCTCTGTTATACAGTCTTTATGTACTGAATCTCAAGTTGGCCAATCTGAGGGGAAGATATTTTACCTTTGCAGATGACACTGTACTGGTATATACTGGAACAGACGAAATTGCTTTAACGAATCTTATTAATGATGACCTGAATAGTTATCTTAAATGGCTGTTTTCGAATAGATTAAAAATTAACATTGAAAAAACAAAATACATTATATTTAAACAAAAAAACAAGATAGTTAGCAATAATCTAAATATTAACATAAATAATATAGCGCTAGAAAAAGTGTCAAGTATTAAATATTTGGGATTACTGATAGATGAAAGTTTAAATTGGTCACTTCACGTAAATGGAATTTGTGATAAAATAGTTTCAATGCTATCTGCCTTATATAAGAGTCGAGATTATTTGTCCAACAAAAGCAAATTTCAAATTTATAATGCCTTCTTTCTTACACATTTTAGGTACCTCTTGCCAGTATGGGGTATGTGCGGTGAAGTTAATTTTAATAAAGCTCAAGTTTTACAAAATAAAGTTCTGAAAATATTGTTTAATTTTGATTGGCTTACAAGTTCTAATACACTTTATTCAAATTTAAATTTAAACAAATTAAGAGTGTTATTGGAGGTGGAACAATGTAAACTTGTTTATAAAATTATAAATAATCTACTAAAAAGTAACATAAATATTAGGTTCTACCATAACGTGCATGATCACCAAACAAGATCACTAAATAATGTTTATCAAATTTCCACAAGAACTAACATAGGTTTAAAAAATCCGATCACAGACGCAATTAAGAAATTTAATAATTTACCTCATTGTATAAAAGATTCAAATAACTATAGAAGTTTTGTTAGAGAATTGAAAGATTGTAAAAATGTTAATGAATTTATTTGTTGAAATTATGGGCAACATTGCAGTGTACCTGTAGTTCATATATATTAATTATTGTCTTGTTATTCTCGGGGCCAGTGTTTGCAAACACTGATTAGGGAATTATTGTTATAACTGTTATACTTTTGTATTATTGTGTTTAAATAAATTATTTCAAAAAAAAAATTCGTCGTTCAAAGTCTTCTTTTGAACGTATTTTCATCGGCTACATTTTTTGGACCATTTACACCAATAGTACATAATTATTTGAATACACGCGAAAATGTAATTTTTCCAACTCTGACGCTTGATAAAAAAGTTAGCCGGCGAAATTTTTTCCATCTCTCGATAGGGAGCTTTGCCATATACCCGCCAGAATATAACAAAATCGTTTATTGCATTTTTTTCAGTTACTAAATTACAGTTCGTGAAATGTCTGCCATCACTAACAAGTTGCATTCGAAGTTCATCTGTAGACTGTTGCCAAATTTGATTGGAGTATCCTTGAAGAAGAGATACAAATATAATTGATATTCAACATACCCACTGCTTGAGCATAATTTTTTACTTCTAGGTGGTTTCTTATAGTTTTTTAATAGATCTCAAATACGCAGAAGTTTTGCTTCGCCATCTCTAGACCACACTGTTGTCTTATATTATTTCCTCACAGGACAAACAACATGGCTCGCTTTAGGTAGCGAAATACTATTTCTATTTCAGTTCCATGAACAACGCAACGAAGATTGCATAACAGTCAACCAGTATGTTTGCGACAACAGTTCTAGTTATGTTTTCGCGATCCCGGAGGACGTTTGTCGTTTTCGGGACGATAATAAAGGGGGATATTTTTGATACATTGAAAACGAATAGATAACCTCATGCTCGCTGGTAGCATTTTGAGCTAGATATCCTCTAGGAGCGGGAATGTCTACCCCAGCCGATCCAGAGCTTTGCTGACTTTACGCGGTGCGTGGTAGCCGTAACGTCGTCATGAAAATAATTTAAACATATATGGTTTGATTTAAAGTCCTGAAAAATGTATTCTAATATTTGAGCAAGGGAGGAAAATCTGCTGTAGCACATATGCTCTTCTGCAACCTCTGTATCTGTCCAGTCACCCTAATGTAATGAAGCAAACCGTGTAGCTACTCTGCATATTTTGCGTTACTCTGGACATAGAAGGCCAACTATCTTCTCCATATTGATTATAGCACGATACGGTAGACAGACGCATAAAATAATACCAAAGATTTTATAGAAAAATGTCCTATACATATGGGTGCCTACTGCGGGAGGCAAGGGGGGTAGTAGGGGCTACCTGATAGGTTACCCGTTTCGTAAGCAATGAATGCCGTGGGTTTTTTGTCTTCAAAGCATTCTCCTCCCTCTAGACCATTGATTCCCAAAGTGGTCTATATCGACCCCTAGGGGTCTATGACATCCTGCAAGGGGTCTACGTCAGCGAAAACAAATTTGAGGGTCCATGAAATGAGTATGGGGGTCCACGATAGTGGATCTCAACACATACACTGATAGTACCTATTTACTTACATCATACTATCTTATAATATCAAAACATATACATTATTTATAAAAGTACCTATGAAGTAAAAAATTTATTATATATCTTTATAAAATTGTGTAAGTTGTAGGATGTTGGTATTCGCTTTGTGGTCGCAATACATTTTGAACTTGTAAAAACCTGAGAGTCCCAGTCTCAGAGCTTCGCTACCTTGCACTGACTTGTTCAATTCGTCACTCTATAAATACGAATATGGGACAAATACGTTTATTCGTTTCCTGAATCTTGAAAAGGTAAGTGCTAAGAAAATATTTTAAAAAACATAAACAGATAGTATATCACACAAATTATAGTGAGTCAGTGTTATTTTGTTTGAGAGTGCTGGAGAAAAGTAAGTACATATTCAATCATGCAAAATTACACGAGTACTCCTCAATAGTTTCTTTTTGAAAGTTTTAGCAATCGGTAATATAATTACAGTGCAATCTCCGTAATTCGCGCTAATTGTTGCAAGAAGATGTTCGAATTATGGAATGTTTTCGGAAAAATCAAAAAATATTTTTAATATACAGCTGCTGGATTTTCTGTCTTATTTAAATAATTTAATTTTGCCCACAAATGACTGATACCATGTCCGAATCTAAAAAGAAATGTAGACAGTACAGTGTTGATTATTTGAAATTTGGCTTCATTCCATCATTGCCCGACAAACAATCGCCTATGTGCCTTTTATGCAACAAAGTTTTGGGCAATGACGCTATGAAACCATCTAAACTGCAAGATCATCTGAGAAGATGCCACCCTGATAAAACAGAGAAAGATTTGAAATACTTTCAAACACTCAAAGATAAATTTCAGAAGAGACCTACACTGCACAGAATGTTCGCTTCGACGTCACAAAGAAATGATGATGGTTTGCGGGCATCTTACAATATCTCGTTACTTATAGCAAAATCCGGAAAACCGCATACTATCGGAGAGAAATTAATTTTGCCAGCCGTTGAAGAGGTTTTAAAAACTGTTTTACACAAACCTGCATCTGATATCATTAACAGAATTCCCTTAAGCAACAATACTGTTGAAAGACGTATTGATGAAATGAGTTCTGATATTGAAAGCTTCTTATGTAATTATTTGCAAACGACCCATTTCTCTATACAACTGGACGAGTCAACTTTACCTGATAATGCAGCATTATTATTGGCATATGTTCGTTTTATTATGAATCAAGAAATCTACGAAGAACTGCTCTTCGCAAGAACTTTGATAACCGACACTAAAGGTGAATCAATATTTCATGTTTTGAAGGATTACTTCATTGAAAAAGCAATTCATTTATCAAATATAATATCAGTAGCTACAGATAGAGCACCTGCCATGGTTGGACGTTATCGTGGATTTATAAGCTATTTAAAACAAAATGTGTCAGGGGTGTTAGCAATACATTGCGTCATCCATCGACAACATGTAGTTGCTAAAAATTTGAGTGTTAGACTGCATGAATCACTTCATTTAGTCATTGATGCAGTAAACCAAATCCGAAGCAACGCGTTGAACACGCGGTTATTTGCGCAGTTGTTTGAAGAAAATGACGAACACTTTCATCAATTACTCCTTCACACTGAAGTACGCTGGCTGTCGAAAGGCTTATGTTTGACAAGATTTTTTGCACTTTTTGAGACTATTTTCGAATTTCTGGATACTAAAGGTAAAATTTTAAAAGAAAATTTAATGAAGAGGAAAACAGATTTGTTTACAAAATTTAATATGGTTAATTTGCAATTACAAGGCGACAGTTTAAATTTGATTAAAACAAAGTCCATCTTATCAGCGTTTCTTGCCAGAGTTAAACTAATGAAGCAAAATATTGGACGGGGCGAATTTTCTCAGTTCCCCAATTTGTCACAGACAAGCTGCCAGGAAGACGACGACGTTTCAACTTACGTTCAACATTTAAATGCCCTCTATTCAGATTTTGAATCTAGGTTTGAGGATATTTTGACTATGGTAATACCACCGTGGATAAATAATCCATATGGTGACATAGAAGAAACGAATGTCATAATACAAGAGGAACTGACTGAACTAAGTACAAACTGAGAACTTAAGATTCAGTTTAAAAACGGATATCAGCAATTCTGGCTGCAAAACAACATACCCGTTACTTATCCCGTATTATGGAATATAGCGAGGAAATTTTTAATTTCCTTCCCATCGTCATACCTAGTGGAAAGGGGGTTCAGCGCTGTTATCAATCTCCTAACGAAAAAAAGAAACAGACTGGACATCATTAGCCGAGGAGATTTAAGATTAACCCTTACATGATTGACGCCAAATGTTGATAATTTATTATTAAAGCATCAGGTTCATCCTTCTCACTAAAAATATTGACTTTTTGCTTATGTTATTTTATTTATAGTTTATTTTATGTTTAATGGTGTCTGACCAATAAATGCCCCCATTGGGAATAAGTGCCTGCATTGATTTTTTTAAAGAACTCCCCGTTATAGAAAATATTTTTTTTTAAATTATTCTGAAAATTCAAGGATAGGTATACACTAAAATTCGTTAATTTTTTGCCTATTTTTAGATAACTTAAACGTATAAGAAGCGGAATTTAATCAAACTAACAGTGAAATTATTGTAGAACATACGTTTATGTTATAATCAATAAACGAACTCGCTTATTGTACTATTCTAAGTAAAACACTTTTTTTATTATTTTTCACTTTTTTTTTATTTTTTCCCTCTTATTTTTTTTTCAATGCGGGCACTTATTCCCAGTGCGGGCACTTATTGGTCAGACACCTGTGTATTTAATGTTACGTATATTTTAAATAACAGATACAAAATTTTATTTTGAGTAGCTTTAATTTAAATTCAATTAATAAATGTATAAATTAACACGTGTTTTTACTTTAAGTTTTTAACACTAAACTTCACTACGGTTAGAAATTTACAGGAGATCAATATCAGGTAAGTAGGGGGTCTACCCAACACGGAAAAACATGGCAAGGGGTCTACGACACAAAAAAGTTTGGGAACTCTGCTCTAGACGCTCAGGCTCATAAAGAGTAACATACATTTTTTAAAAAGGATCTAAGGGCATCTGAAATGTCGAATAGAAATCTCAAAGTTGGAATTTTGAATAAAATCGTCATTTAGATTTTATAAGATTTTAGTATACCCATTGCCACTTGCGCTGTCCCAACAAATTTAAACAGGACAGAGGGAACAAGATTTTTTTTGTCTCCAACATCTCTGCGGTCAAGATGAAAGCGTATACTACATTCAAAGGCATACCCAGAGGAAGCAAGGGGTGGCAGCTGCCCCCCCCCCCATTCCCTAGCTCGGCTAAAATTAAATGGAGAACATTTTTTAGAAAAAATAAATTATTCAAGCTGAATCAATATCTATTAGATGAGAAATTTAGTTGAAATCTATGTTAGATATTAACTTAATTTTGCTAAAAGCACTATATATGTAACGTATGTTTCAAATTCGAGCCTCGCCTTTGGGATCTCGGAAACGGTAAAGCGAATGTCACACGATCAATATGTACTGTGGTCCATACAATCAGTGTATTTCTGCGAAACATTATGCATCAATAATTGCTGACGCCCAGGCCTCACGGCCAATAAATATCACATCTCATAATAAATATTGACAAATCACAGTAAATATTGATCTTGTGAATTTTGCCTAAACGAGTACTTTATGGGGGTAAGTTGTGTAGGCAAATAAAGAAATGGAATTTGGAGAGTTGGGAAATTCAAAGTATTTCCGCATTTATTCTAAGTCGATTTTATTTTTCCTGATAAAACTTTTCGAACATCTACATCATAATAACATCACCACTTTCACTTTACACGGTGGTATGATTAGAATTTTGATTTCAGCTCTCAGTTTTACCGATTTCGATGTCTTCATTATAACCCTTAAATAATATAAATGAGTTAGGTTATGTTGTTTCTAATTCGATGAGATTAAGCTAACTATATGAAGTTAGGCACTTGAGGTTTTATATCAATGCGTAATATGTTAGCGTCTTTGATATACTATGAAATAGATGACTATATCATAATTTCAATGACATGCTATGATGTTATAAATCAAAATTGAAAGCTACCAGTCTATGCTAAAATGGCATACATAAGAAAAATCAAATAAATGTTCTATTTATGCCACCCTGCAGAGATTATAGGTTTGTTAGTACAGTAGTCGGTTACTGTCAAAATCAGAATTAGACAGATGTTACCTGTTTGTATAGTTTCTGACTGTTTGCCGACAGCTAATACGCTGTTCGTACAGAACCTTCTGACAGATCAAAGGACACCAATTAATGAGTGGCAGTGACAGGTATCAGAGTGTGTCGAAACTATCTTAAGGACTAAAATTGCTTTGCAAAAGGCATTTAATGATCGATTACTCTTCTCTAATGGACGGTCTGGGGACATCTTCGCACCGACGAGCCGTTGGCGATCTAGCTAAGCCAACGGGCTTCACTCCTCAGAGCTCTCCTCCATGGTGTAGTCACGCGATGTGCCTGCCAGACAGACCCTCCTGACTTCGGCCTCCCATCCTAACCGTGTCGACGTCGTACATCCAGAAGTGGCCGATAAGACCGCTCCTTTGTCCCGAGGGTGTCGAGATCGTGGAAAAATCTACATGAGGAGCTTTTCCCAGTTCTATTTACCTTAGGCAATTCAAAAATAGGAATAAAAAAGTTATTTGAGCTGCTCATAGCAGCCGCGGTGCCCTGGCATGTAGGCTTCACCTGCGCGGCTGCTTCGGTTAAAAAAAATGAGCGATATACCAAGAACATAAAGACCTTGAAGAACTAGTGGAGGAGAGAATCAAACTCAAAAACCTGAATTTTGTGGAGAAAACAGTGCCACAATTCAACAGCAAGTTTTTGTAACAGCACCAAGGTGCTTCGTGCTCAATATTTTGTTTATTGATCCTGTAATGGCAAAATGAAGATTATTCATACAGTATGAAGAATACGAACAATAGAGGCCAAAACTTTCAAGAACCATAATTAATACGATTTTTTGTGATCACTAATCTTTCGAAAAATTTTGTTACAGTTGCAAAATGCGAAATTATGCCATTTAAGACTTACTTCTATGTATTTTCGTAGTATCAGTTCTTTTTGTCCATGTTGGGAACTCTGTGGAACTTATAGCTGTGTAAACAGATCTTAATATTTTAGTTATGTTCAGTCGTTTTCGCTTTTTAGTGTATAACACACTTTGTTATTCAAAGACGTTATTAAATGCTTGTATTATTTTTACTTCTTTCTTCTAGTGAGAGTCTGCATATATAGGGTGTCAACAAAATAACACTTATAAAGTTTCGAAATTCATAGTACTTCCAGAGAGTGACGGAAAAACTGAATTTGTCCAAAAACGCTTTGGTTTTTCCTGACTTTATTTATATTGGGATTTTAGAATAAATTGCACATTAACATTGCATCGTTTTCTCCTCTACTAGAAAGCATAATCAGAATTTTTATATGTCGGTTCGTCTCTTGTTCTCCAGCATCAACTTTATCATTTCTACAGAGTAGTTTTGAATTTTGTTTCCAAAAATGCATAAGACTTCATACACTGATGTTGCCAAATCTTAATTTCTCCAAAAAAAAACAGAATTTCTTAAGTAGGCCTTGAAATTATCAGATATTTTTTCGCTCGCCAGATTTATCCCAAAACCACTGAATTTATTCTTGACCTTATTTGAGATGGGATTTCAAAATAAATTGCATATTGTCATTGTTACTTATTCTCCTCTACAGGATGGCGTAATCAAATTTTCAATTCGACATTTCTTCTTTTCACTTCCATCATCAACTTTGTTTTTTCATACGTACGCTATATTTTAATTTTCTACATTTAAATGGACTTTTCAGTCCTAAATTCAGTGATGTATTTCGATAATTGGCCAGAAATTTGTTAGTGGATGAAAATTGTAAGGAAATAAAAAGATATGTTGAAACCTGAACACTAAATGAAAATTTTATTTATTGTAATAACAATAATAACCATAAATAAGCAGAGGTCTTCCAAACTCTGTTGCTATGCAAACAAATGAAATCTAATAGGTTCAAGGAACTTCTGGAATAACTAAGGTTTCGCAATGTCAATGTATGACATATAAGTTTTTGGAATCATAATAAAAATTCTATTCAAGTGTGTAAAAATCCAATGTGGCGTCTATAAGAAAAAAATAAGTTGATGCTGGAGGACAAGAGACGAAACATCAAATTGAAATTCTAATTGTGCCATCTTGTAGAGAAGAAAACGTGGCAGAGGTGAAAAATTTTGAAATCCGACCACAAATAAAGTTAGGAGAACATTTAAAACCATTTTGGGAAATTTCGTTTTTTACGTCTTTTTCCAAAAGTAATTTCAATTTCAAAACCTTCTAAGCGTCATTTTGCTTATTATCTGAATATGCAACTTTGCCCCTATTTAAGCGACTTCGTATCAATTAAAGTTTCCAGGATCCCAATGGTGAGTGTCGAATTTGAAATACCCTGTATAGGGAAAATATTATTTTCACCCTAGCAGAAACAGTCCGCTACTCCCTCCGTGGGCATCCGTGAACAGGAACTGTATCACAAAATCTCCAGATTCGTTTTTTATCTGCTTTGGGTTGGACTTAGCTAAAATATACAAATAGATGAAGACGTTTATTCAACATTTTTAATATTGACTTCTTCAACTTTTCATTCGATGTGTGCAATAATTTCTTCGAATTCATGGTTATACTTTTTAAATGTGAATTGAATGGGAATTACCGAGTAAATCTACATGCCATTCTTGGGTGCTGTTATTTTTTCTAGAAAGTTTCCCATGTTTTCCTCTCTAGAGGAAAATTCGGGCACATTCGGGTAGTTGGACGATAAATCCTAGATCATTCTGGTTTACAGCAAATGAACATGTCCGAACTTTTCCAAAATTGTCTACATCTTTCTGAAAACTGTTACATTCGAATAATTATTGTACTTGATTTAGAGCTCTGACAATTTACTGGAAAATTATCTGCTGACTAATTTGACAGTCATCAAGCAGTCAGAAGTTTCTGTACGAACAGCGGATTAGTTATCGGTAATCGGTCTTAGCTTCCTCGTAATGTTCTCATGTATGCAATTCATACAGTCAGCGGCGTGTCAGTGACAGCTAGCTGAGTAAACTAGGTCATGACTTGTCGTCGACTATCAGTTTGCTGATTGTCAGCAAACAGACTGTACGAACAAACCATAAATGTAGCAACGTCAATGTGTAGTATATTTTGAAATCATATTTCAAATAAATTAAATAGAAACGATTTTGGGAAAATTCATTCCCCTTTTCATATATTTCTGAAGATACTGAAAGCGTCAACATTTTAAATTACATTTTCTCAAATATATATAAATATTTCAAACTTGTTTACAACTATTTTTTCTATATCCCGAAATTTCAAGTGATTGTAGAAAGACAACGAATAAATATCGACAAAGAGAAATTATTTCCATAATTACGAGCAGTATAATATGCTATATCCCCGGCTATAACAAAGCTTCATCCTTTGAAGTGGCATATTAGAATATACTTAAAGATGTACGGTGTTCCATTTGAAAAAGAAATCGTCTTTGTTGTCATGTCGGTATGACTTACCTGGTAGGGAGCAGTATATTCCAAGGTAAAAGTCGTATAGTCCACAATTGTCCAATTAGATACTAAAAACTCACATGTATGTCTAATTTGTTCAGAATTTACGTCGCTGGATAGCTTGATTGTTTTTGAAGATTTTTTCGATGTTAATCACTACAAAGGTTTCAACTTTTGGCTGCTATTTCATATTTACTCTTATGCACTTTTCGGCTGTCACCCATTTCCCATATTCTCCTATAGACTTATTTATAGCTTTGAAGTTTGATAAACAAGTTACGCAGAATGAGGGACCTTTGCATACATTATATATATATATATATATATATATATATATATATATATATATATATATATATAACAAAAAATAGGAAAATAGTGGGCAAAATCCGCAAAAAGAAAAGTGGATTCGAGCAGAAAATAGGAAATAGGATAGGTAACCCGAGCGATACGTATTTCTGCTGGTTGGCTTCATCAGGCCCGAAATGAATGCGCATATGTAACCACAAAAGTAGATACACATGCTCATACATTTGGATACGGGTGTACCTGAGGAAACGAAGATCGAGTGGAAAAAAAATTTGGGCCTGATGAAGCCAATCAGCAAAAATACGTATCGCTCGGGTAACCTATCCTATTTTCTGCTCGAATCCACTTTCCTTCTTTTTGCGGTTTTGACCATTATTTTCCTATTTTTTGTTATATACCTTTCTTCGCATGATAATTTTCTCTTTATATACATATACAGGGTGACTTCGAAGTTGAGTCATTTATTTTAACAGTGAGTAGATCTGATCAAAAGAAATGTTTTTTTCCTTTACCATTTTTCTGGTAAAATTAAAGTAACAAAGTTATAGCCCTTTGGAAGTTTGAGTACCGCCCTGCCTATTATATGCTCGTGTTTGGCGACAACGGATATAATCCGCCTGACCGGTTCATCGCATCGGAAACAAAAAAGCGAAAGAATTTGAAACGTTTGTCACGATGTTTTTCGTCAGTCGATAAATCCTGAGTGAATAGTAGTGTGTTTCGTGGCTCAAACGAAATCAAAAATGGCACATGTTTACGAAAATGCTGAACTTGTGGACATGATTCTTATTTACGGGGGGGCAGTCTTTACAAAATGCTCCCGGATGCATCACGGATTTATGCGAATCGGTTTCCCAATCGAGTGCAACCAACCCCTCGTGCCTTTGTTAATGTAGTGCAAAGGGCTCGTGAATCAGGTGACTTAAGACCTCACAGGTGAGGGCATGCTGCTCCAAGACCGCACGATCAAATACAGGTCCGCACTGAAATACTTGTCGGGAGGATACTTTATTAAACAAGGTAACACTTTTTTTTATTTTTTTTTTATTTTTACACACATATTTTGGTTTATCTTCCTTCTACAATCATTATCTGAAAATTAATGACTCAACTTCAAAGTCACCCTGTATAGCCTGATCAAATAAGTTTTGACGTTTCTAGATAACATATTATAGCAGCAGCTGGTTCCTGATTTTTCAACGCAGATCTCACTCAACGGATTTCCGAATTGCACATCTTGTGTTGTGTTTGGAGTTTTACAAAAGTGACTAGATGATTAGAATTTAAAAAACGAGTTTTGAATCCATAATCTTTGAATCCTTCAAATAAACTTTTGACTACGCCTTAGAATATATCAACAAAGCTGACTTTTTTTTTAAATTTGGTTTTCTCTAGAGAATTTTTTTATTGCATTTAAAATCATCAGAAACGAAAAAAAATATAGTCAAGTTTGGGGTACTTATAGATTTTCATAATACCATTAGACATACCTTTTAAAATTTCTTCAACATCCAGTGAGTTATAGAAGGACCAATGATGAATTAGTGTTTTTGACAATTGCTTTATCGCAATAGGACCGATTAACAAAAACCACAAATGTTTTTCTGTCTGTAATAGACGAACGCCACAAAAAGTATACCTGCTATGTTATATCTGAAACTTATTCTTCCATTTGAAGATTTTTCGCGATTACAAAACTTCCCTGCCCTATTGACTTGACTAAAAAAGTGAGTACCCTGTTTGAATTTTGAAGGTTATACTAATATGGACGCGCAAAAAACAGATATATAAAATGTGCACTGTAGCAAACATTTTGTCATATATTATCTCTATTATTCAAGTGATGCTTTCGAGTATTGCAAACGACTAAATTATTTCTTAAAAAAGCATCTCGCGCAATATTTGCTTGAATGTTTCAAAAAAGTAATCCTAGTAGTTTTTAATGTCCACATGAATTGTCAAATCGTCCTTGAAAGACTCTATATAAATGAGATGCAAATAGAAGGAAACATATCAAGCATAGTCATGTAAATATGATTTGTTGAACTTCCACCAAAAAAATGTTTACCCTTGACTACAAGTGGACTTGACATAAGTTAAATTCGTGTTTTTAGTGCTATTTTTTAAAGCACGAGTGTTTGCAGATAATTGTGATGTTAGACGATTTCAGAAGACTCTTTGTATAATTTGCATAGATTGGCGCAGGCCTAATTAAAGTAGATCTGTTCATCGGTAGGTGTTAATACTATAGTATGTTGATACAACGGGTGTCACTTTGGTAGTCAAATGAGTCAAACCGCAATTTTAGCGCATCGTAAACATATAGGCTTCTAATCTATTTGAATTTGTTTCACCGTCCACACTAATCTAGAGACACCTCATATGTCAAAATATATCAAGCCGATTTTTCTCATTAAATTGAGTACCTTTTTTTACACAATTTTCAATCGTCGGCACCCCACCTCTGCCTGAAACAGAAATTTTGCTGAGCATGAATTCTAGGTTGTGACCATCCCTGAATTTTGCTATATGAGCTCAATTAAATGAGATGCCTATGGCGTCATCTCACGGAGATACGGGACGCTGAAGGACGTCTCTTAAATAATCTCTTAATAGTTCCATGCTGGCATCATAGCAAGCGGTTGGGCCCTCGCTTGTTGGTGTCCACAGGTAGTTGACTCATTTGGATCATCAGGATCGACTGACTCTAACGCAACACTGCTATAGCTTAATATGATAATGGCTCGAAAAAGGCCCCCAGTGGAAAATGTAATTTTGACAGTAATCATTATACTAGATCCAATACGGGTTTCGCCAGTTCAAGGATATAGTAACGTATGTCCTGTTTTGGTACAAAATATTTATCGGATTTTTTTTAATGAAGAAGTTTATTTAAACACTAACTAGCTATCATAAGCTATAACTGAATACTTAACTATACTATCGAATTATGTGGAGTGGCTCATTCTGCTCCACCAGACGCAACTTGCACCGAATGTCTCTTATGAGGGCCTGGACGGGATTCAGATCAATTTCTCTCAGTTTTTCGTAGATTTGAGGTCTTAATTGTTCTTCACCTTGGGCTTCCCAGCCCCCATGATAAACTTTCCTATAGAGTAAAGCCTAAAAATCATCTGCTGGGCGAGCCTGCATCAAGTTTGGAGGATTGTCGTTTTTGGGAACAAGGCATGTTATGTTGTCGAAGCCAGTTTTGGATACCTCTTGAGTAATGGCATGATGCTAGGTCTGACTAAAACATGATATGGTCTCTAGCATTATGTTCGTGGACAAACTGAAGCAACTTGGAAAGGCAGAATCAATATAGCTCTGACTATTCAAAGCTCATTCTTCCCACAATAGGTAGGAATACACCCCTGTTAGGAATTGCGCACCAGACAAGGATTTTATCTGCAAATTTCGCTTTATGTTGGTATCTAACAGGGCATGCCTCTACGTTCTCTGTATAAAATCTGTTGCTTCCCTTCATTTCAGAATTACTCAAAGTACTCTAAAATAACGATTTTTTCATTGGCAAAGTGTACCCGCCTTACTTGATGTCAGCATCTTAGTAGGAGTTGTTCTTGAGAGTATTTAGGGCTCTTAAGTCTCTTTTGATATTTAAAACCATTCCTCCTCAATTCGAACGATATCGTACTCTATATTGACAAGCCAGTTTCCTTGTTGACATTCCAACCTGATTTTTGCTCATCGCACCAACGTCTCTGACCCCTGTGCAGTAAATGCACGTAATCTTCCACTTTTTTGGGAGAGTCAGACATGGTATTTCCGGCTCGCACTCCACTGTTGTTCGATAAATGGTTCTACATGAAATTTTTTCATTTTGGAATATTCGACAGATTTCAGCTTTGGGTACCCGCCTAACCAACTTGTAGATACTTTTTCTTATTTCTAATTTGTACGACATCTTAAAGCGAAAACCTCAAAATAAATAAATGTCACCTGACAATGAAGTAAGTAAACAAACTTTTGTTTCCAAAAGCAACTTGATATTTTTTGCGTTTGCTAAAATTAAAGTCAACGGGTTATGTGCCAATTACTTTTAGGACATACAGGGTTTGTCCGGAAAGTGATAGGACACATTTTCTTCCTCCATGACTGTACTTCGGAGCGTGCGCGCACCGACTGGATTCGGTAGAGGGCGTTCCTAGCTAACGAATGAGCGGCTGGTCAGTTGTCTCCGAGCACTTGGCGAGTCAGGACAGGCATTTTCGCGCGACATGTTTCTGTGAGTGGTGCAAGCCCAAAATGCAGCGTTCGTTAGAGCAGAGGTACGCGATTAAATTCTGTGTGAAACTCGGTAAATCTGCGACAGAGACGTTTGATATGATCTAGCAGGCTTACCCAGGTGTTGCTTTAGCAAGAAGTGGTGTGTTTCGGTGGCACCAGGCCTTTTTGGAGGGCCGGGAAGACTAAGTCGACTAAGTATTCGTTTAATTGCCCAGATGTTAAATTTACCAAAATCTGTGGTTCATGACATTGTGACACAGCATTTGAACATGCGCAAGGTGTGCGCGCAGATGGTCCCAAAAGTGCTCACTCACGACCAGAAATTGCGGCAAGTGGAAGTGTGCCAAGAAAATTTGAACATGTGTGAAAGTGACCCCCAATTTTTGAATAACGTAATCACAGGTGACGAGTCGTGGATTTTTGAGTATGATCCCGAGACAAAGAGGCAATCTTCCGAGTGGCACACGACAGCGTCTCCTCGCCCAAAAAAGAGAAGAAAAAGCAAATCCAAAGTGAAAACGATGCTCATTGTCTTTTTTGACATCAAAGGCATCGTCCACCATGAATTTGTTCCTCCTGGACAAACCGTCAACGCCAAGTTTTACGTGGAAGTACTCAGGAGACTCAAACGAAGGGTCAGTCGGGTCCGACAAGACATCGCAGCGCTCCCGGACTTTTTTTTATTCCTTGCCTGAAAAGGCCGATGAAAGGCAAGCATTTTGAGAAGACAGAGGGGATCCAAGCAGCATGCATCGCGGCTCTCAAGGCTATTCCGGAGAATGTCTTCCGTGACGCCTTCAATGCTTGGAAATCGCGCTGGCAGCGCTGCATCGACCCAGAAGGAGTCTGTTTTGAAAGTTTTTAAAGAATTGTAACGACTGGCTCAATAAATATTTTTAAATCGACTCAGTCTTATTACTTTACGGACAAACTCTGTACGTTAATTCTAACGGATTCGTAATCAGCAACCCAAAAGCTATAGGATTCCAATTTCCCGAACGCTAATCAAATTGTGTAATATATATATATATATATATATATATATATATATATATATATATATAAATGCTACTTTTACCCTTTTCGCGGTCGACACCACTCTCTTCCTTACTGCAAGTTCTCTGGATGAAGCAATGTTATGAAAGGAAGCCGCACTTGATTCAATGAGAGTGGACTTCTCCTAATTCAAAGCAAAACCCAACAGATGTTGTTCTCACTGCGAAAGTCAGGCGATGTAAATATGTACATGTACATGTCGACCCGCATTTTGAACGCGTTGTCCACATGAACCAAGCAGCGGAAAAACTTGGGTCTGGACTGTTTACGTAACGACGCGAAGCGGAATACGTGAGTACATCTGTGTTGAGAACATCTTGTTATGCATAATTCCATTCCATCATTTCATACGCTTTGCTGATTTGGGGATGCGTAGCGCAGTCACATCGTGTCTCTATCCTTCAGAGGAAGGCCAGCCGGATAATTAGGGATTGTATTTTCAACAGATTGTAGGTAGGCTTTTAGATGGATTTTACGTTGCCCTCTCAATAAATACATCATGAACTACCTTCTCCATATAAAGAGCAACGTTGTTTGGGACAGAATATACAGTGGTGTTCACGAACACAATACCAGGTTCAAGAGTAATTTAATGCCAGAGTAGTTTCGGCTAGCAGGGAATCAGAAGTCTCCACAGTACTATGGCATACAAATATTTAATCATCTGCCGAAAAGAATCAAAGACATGCGTGTTAACAAATTTAAATAAAATTAGAAACAGGGTGTATTTTTTGCAAATAAAGGTATCGCTTCGAGATTGGGTTACATTTAGTTAGTCATTAAGAGGCATTGACTCTCGTTTTTCAAATGTGAACCTGTATATTTTTTCCCATAATCTACTCTATGCAAGATTCCCGTCCCAACGACGTTCACAGGTGACATTTTCTATTTAAAATGGCGGTGCTCTAAAGAAATTTGTGAATAACCTAAAATCAGGTAAAGTGATATAAAAAATGTTTCTATTTTCTGACTTATAATCACAGACTATCAAAACAACTCCCTTTGATTACTACAAAACTGAAATTATTAGTACTATCCTCTTCTACCCTATTCTACCTATTATGCCCACATATCCTAGTTATAAAAAAATATTAAAAATTCAGAACTAAAATCTATTAAACATTCATATTAACGCTAATACAGTTCAATGCGCCCTCCATTATTTTCGTAGCATTTATTGACGCTTCTCGTGATTTCAACTTGCCCTTTGTTTAAAAAATCTCCAGATAAGGTGTTAATTGCTGCCGTTAATCGCTGTTCTAAGTCTAACAGATTTATAGGAGGCATGACATGAACCTTCTCATTCAAGTAGGCCCAAATGAAGAAGTCTATAATGGTTAAGTCGGGTGATCGTGCGGGTCACCTAGCCAACGATTCCCGAATGTATCCATTAAATACCTTGTAAGTTCTCTGCCGTTGTGGGCGGGCGCACCATCTTGTTGAAATACAACATCTCTATTTTCAGCCAGGAGCAAACCATCACGAAAATCTTCTCTTTCATTGTGCAAAAAGTTAAGATAATCTCACCCAGTTAAGGGTTTCAGTTGCCCAGTAACGTGTCTTATTTTAATTAAATATACCCAAGATTTGTGAAACGCGATTCATCATCTTGAAGTTGAGCCCAAAACCAGTTATAATAGGCCAATCTTCTTGGAGAATCATTTTCATGTAATGAACCTGATATATTTTTATGAGCGGAATCCATGTTTCTTCAAAATCTGCCTAGCTGACTTACGATTTTCATTTGTTGCTTGTTCCAGTTGTATAGTAGATACCGTTGGGTCAGAGTGAACATATGCCAAAATATTTATCTCCGCTTCTTCACTTACTATAAAAGAGTTTTCTTCATCACCATTGACATCCTCATTTCTAAGCTTTGCCTCTAACTTGAAAAAGTATGAATACCTTGGATGTCTTCTATTAGGATATCGCTAAACGTACAAGGCACAAGCATTTCTAGAATGTTTACTGCATTCACCGAATATTAGTAGCATGTCAACTTGCTCGTTTCATGTCAAACTCATAATAAAAAAATCCTGTAGGTTTACCTTTTATGGAATAGGGGTAAGTGAAAATAGATTTAAGTGAAATTAAGATTGCCAAACGTCAAATAACTAAACAGTAATGGGTACGCTATGAATTGACTTTCATTTGTTGTCATCAGCCTACTAATCTTTTCAAATAAATGCTATTTGGAAACATCTTAAATTTTCATAGCCTCATTACTTTCTTGGTAGCTTCTATAAAAAAGTTGTAATTTTAATTTGTTATCCAGTAGATAGTAGCTTGCAGAACATCATTGGAAATGCGCTTTCATTTAAAGCCAGTAATAAATGTTTTGTAATACCTATAACTTATGGATGTTAACTCACAAATTCTTTTATGTAGCTGTCATTTGACAAAAAAAGTAATATACAGTGCTTTGATTTTTTGAACAGATCAATTCAAAAAATTTAAACTCGAGGTAATGAAATTGATGCGTGGATACCATATTTTAGAGTAAAACTGACAGATGAAAATGTCAAGATGGCCGCTGGGCGCCATCTTTGAAAAGAAATTATATCAAAACGGGGGTCTTGTGGCACATCATTTGGAAGCTCCTCACGAGTACTTTGTAACCCTAGAATATAAAGTCAATACCTTTACCTACTACAAAATGGTGGTACATTTAATAATTACTACACAAACCCACTAACATGCATATCAAATACAAATACAATACAAATAATTGTAGCTCCCTGCCGTATCCACAGCAACAGCGATAAAAACTTGTTTTGTTATTTTTTGTTGACAGCGACAAGAATATAAGTACGAAAACAAACATCATTGTACAGTTAAAATATTCTTATTTAGTTTTTGATTTTAGGGCTAGATACTGTTTGAACTATTTTTAAAATGGTCAATTCTCGTCCATTGAAAGAAAAAATTGAAGCCATTTTTATTTATGGTGTGACGCGCAACTTTCACGAGACCGAGAGGATTTTTAATGATCGTTTCCGAATCGTCCTATCTGTAGAAAATATTTAAGGGAACTTGTATCTAAATTTACAGCTACTGGTAGTGTAAACATCAAAAAGCCCCCAGGTCATCAGACCATCCCGGAAGAAAAGCAAGTTCAAATAATTGATGAGATTATAGTAAATCCAGAACAGATCCAGAACCATTTTCTAGTAGGTAAAGGTATTGACTTTATATTCTAGTATTATAAAGTACTCGTCAGGAGCTTCAAAATAATTTGCCACAAGACCCCCGTTTTTATATAATTTTTTTCCAAGATAGCGCTCAGCTTTATTGCGTCTCCATTTTAAAACGAAAATTTTCACCTGTACATCGTTGGAAACGGAATTTTGCATAGAGTACGATTATGGAAGAGAATATACAGGTTTCCCTTTGAAAAAGAAAAAGTCAACATCACTAAACCGGGTATATAACACATTTATTTTGTTGTTTGTTGTCTTATAGCCTTTACTGTTTTTTTATCTCAAGTCATATTGGCACCAGTAAGTTTGAATTAGAAGTTTTTAGAAATCAGAATGAGATATCGCTCCCCCCTTCCATTCAGAAAAAAATTCCAAAAAAGGAGCCCAGCCGTCATGTTGAAATTTACAACTGCCCCTTGCAACGCTAAAATATGGTTTTTATGCATTCATTTCGTTACCCCAAAATTCAGCAAGCGAACTGGACCCGTTCAAGAATGAGTAGAGGTAACATTTTTGTAAAGCACTTTATGTGGTTTCATTAGCTAAAACAACCCCGGTAAGCTTTTCTCTAGTTACGTTTTCCACTAGCAAGTCCATGCCACTTGCTGTTGAAAAGAGTAAGTAACAACTTCACGAATTCTTATGCGATGAAGTGTTATCGCGGTACGAGATGCATCCTGGTAGAAGAAAATTTAACCTGGCAAGTTTTAATTTTTTCATCGAAATACGCAAGATTCGACTAGTTTTTATCGTACCATCTTGGCACGCGATGTAATCAAATATTTTTCGTCGACATTCTAGTGAATAATCTCATTTGCAGCTACGGTTACAGTAGGTAGAGTTTGGGCTGCGTCGTACTGACATGTTTATCGCACGTCTCACATGTTATGAAAGGCTTCTGGAATATACACAGTCACTCCTTCAATTTGTTTAAATTAAGTTTCCTGAAGTTGTTACAGTAACATAGGGTGGATCAAAGATGAACATTGCAGGGGTGCTAATGATTTTAGGCTACAGGATTCCACATACGACTTCTGCCTATCTCATACACTGTATTCATCTCAGCACTTTCCTAGTTGATGTTTTCGCATGGCAACCCAAAACGCCGACGAAGCCTTCAGGCATCAACAGTGCCGTATACAGGGTGTTCGTTAATGATATGCGAATATTTAAGAGTGTGAATCGACATGAAATGTTAATGTTAGTTTGCTTATAAACTATGGTCCAAAAATGTTTCCTTATAAAAACTCAGGGTGTTGAAGTTTTAGGAAAAACATGGAAATTAATTAATATTTTCAGAACCGCTTCAGATATTCCACTGATATTCAGTACGTAGTGAAAGTTAATAAAGCTACATATTTTTCAATTAATAAATAATTTTTAGCTTTAAGAGTGGCGTGTGTTCGGGTATTGACTTCGACATTTTTTAAGAAAAAATGGTACGACAATGGTTTTTGCCAAATAAAAATTATTTTTGAGTTCCCCGTTCAGTTTAAAACAAATAATCTCTCGTGAATTGTTTTCCTTCGATGCGCCATTTTTTAGTAAAAAAATAGAAAGCGTTCTATTGTCCGAGAAAATTAATGTAATAATTGAAGAATGCAATTTAACAATAACTATCTAGTTGCTCTGGAATATGTCACTGGCTTTTGACATCTGACAAGTCTCTGTTATTCAAATCTGTTCGCTGTGACATCTTTTTCATTATTTAGTTTTGTTGATAATGGTGAATTATTTATTATGTAGTTTTTGTAAGGAAACATTTTTGGACCATAGTTTATAAAGCAAACTAACATTAATGTTTCATGTAGATTCACACCCTTAAATATTCGCATATCATTAAGGAACACCCTGTATAATGGAGCGTCCCCGCCTTCCTTCCCTGAACGGTATAAAGTACTGATCACTTTTTAGACAAATTTTCCACCTTTGCATGGACTATTTTTTCGTCATAACAAACGTAGCTGTAGCTTTCGTGAGGATATTTGCTGGGACTCTAGATGTATGGTTCTAGGTCCAAAATTTCATCTGAGGACCTAGACACATGGTGTCGCTTCCATCTTTTTTATTTGATATTGATTTGTGTAACAAATATTGCATATTTTTTTCAAACCCATTGGTGGCAGCTTCGAACATGTTAAGCCTGTTTTAGAACTTTCGACAGTCATTTTTGAGAGTATGGATAGATATGCATGAATACATATTTTGTGATGGGCCACAAAATATATGGTAAGAAACGTTACTTTACCAATTAAAAACAGGAAGGTCTTTGACGAGTTTCCTGGCAAGATACGTGTTTACCTTTACTCGACCTTCCTTCAATATTTTTTAAATCACGTTGCTTCAAAACTACTAAAAGACACATGAAAATGCTATTTCCGCCGTAAGTGTAAAATTTCGCGTGATTCTTTCGGACAACCACGCCTATGCTACATTCAAGGTCTTTGACGGGTACACAACGTCTTTCGCACTATTTTTCAAATTTTACCAATTCAGTGGCTTAAAAAGATCTATAAAAGTTGTATAGTTTTCACTCGACAACTGAAAATATACAGGGTGACTTCGAAGTTTAGTCATTTATTTTAACAGTGAGTAGATCTGATCAAAAGAAATGCTTTTTTCCTTTAACATTTTTGTGGTAAAATTAAAGTAACAAAGTTATAGCCCTTTAGAAGTTTGAGTACCGCCCTGTCTCAATAATAATATTATGTGCTCGTGTTTGGCAACAACGGATATAATTAGCCTTATCGGTTCATCCCATCGGAAACAAAAAAGCGAAAGAATTTGAAACGCTGATCACGATGTTTTTATTCAGTCGGTAACGCGTGAGTGAATAGTGGTGTTTGCTGCGTGGCTCAAACGAAATAAAAAATGGCACATGTTTATGCGGATCGGTTTCCCAATCGAGTGCAACCAACCCCTCGTGCCTTTGTTAATGTAGTAGAACGGGCTCGTGAATCAGGTGACTTAAGACCTCACAGGAGAGGGCATGCCGGTGCTCCAAGACCTCACGATCAAATACAGGTCCGCACTGAAATACTTGTTGGGAGGATACTTTATAAAACAAGGTAAAAGTTTTATTTTATTTTTTTTTATTTTTACACACATACATGTATTTTGGTTTATCTTCCTTCTACAATCATTATCTGAAAATTAATGACTCAACTTCAAAGTCACCCTGTATACTACTAGGTAAAATCCACGGCTCCGCTTGCGTGGAAGTAGTAGGTCATTCGTTTTGCATTAAAGTGAACGAGTTTAGTTTCTGAGAAAGAAGTACAATATTCAAAGTGATGCAATAGTTATTCTGGCAATGAACATTTTTATTTAACATTTTAATGCTACAAAAGGATAAATATCAAAGTTTCGCTTTTTATATCTCCTCAACAAAAAGAGTTTACCTGAAAATTTATGTGATCCTAAAATGACCTGGAAGTCATAGTCAAGACCATTGACATATTTGAGCATAAACTTACCTTTTCGGTTTAATATCGGTGTCACAAACTGTGATTTCGATTTTAGAAAACTGTTCGTCATAGTCAAAAACACGATCAAGGTCACCACTATGAAACGTATTTTGTCCTTCCCATACTTTCCGGAAGCCTTCAAATACCCATGAAGGTCAAGGTCAAGGCCATTGCCAAAGACACACTTCAACGTAGAAGTTCCTGTTATTTACTCTTCCGCACGGGTATTATGTAAAAAAACTATAAAATGTCAAAAAACCCTATAAAATGTCATCTTGCAGACTAGGTACCTTTTAGGGTGCAAACAGTCATTCCACGTTTGCTCACTAGGATCGTTGTGAGTGTCCATGGAGGAATGACTCAACTAAACTCTTTATTGTTTGCATATATTTTATGAAGCCGAGTAGTCTGTAGTTTCATTTCTGAGAAGAAAGTTGGTTGAATAGCAAGATCGCATCTGGATGATTATGTGTATTGGTCTGCATGCATATAAAATCAGTGATATTTGCTGTGAGTGATTACTGAATATGCTGCTAATGAAGTATATCTATTAGCTGTGCCCGACGGGTTAAATGTTGTCCTTTCTGAAGACAGGGTTATGCTCAGAGTTATAAATTACGATTTTTTACGTTTTTTTTTTGTGTTTTCAAAAACTTTGAGGAGAATTACGGTAAATCACCACCATGTATATGACTTGTAATTCGACAGTTTAGAGTGAATATAATTATTTCTTATCTCACTCATTTTTTAAATACAGCAAATTTGCATACTTAATTTCCGGAATGCATAAGAAAAAGTGGATGCGCAACTAATTTCTAGCTAGTGTATTTGAGACAAGAATCCAATGGAATTATTTATCATCGACATATGTGTATTATTAGCACACATCACACAAGTCCTCACTATGCACCTATAGATTGCTGTTTGCTTCTAGCTACTTACAGCTTAGACCTCCAGTAATGCCATCTCTGAAGCAGATTTTACATCACATCAGAGCCAGACATTGATAGCTGAAGCCTCATTACGTTTAGGCAATACGTATAACTACGACACGCGCTCACATGGTGTCCATCAGCTAGTGCTAAGTTAACATCTTGTAGGAAAGCTTATATAATGTAAAAAAAAACAGTACAATGTCAAAAGAAATCGGCATAATGTTTCATTTAAGAAAATTGTCTTGACCTTCAAATGACCATGAAGATCAGAGACGAGGTCACGTTCAAGTTCACGATTACATGAATATTTTCAAATGATACAACTTTTTCTACAACATCTTTCTTTAGGATACGTATTTTCAGATATACTTTGATCTAATCATACTTCTTAAATACCCTGTATATTTTCGCAAACCAAACCATACCTATAACCTTCCTCGAGCTTCAGTTATTAAATATATGTAGCAATGTTGTGGTTCAGACGTGATGCTGACAAACTAGACTGCATTGACATTTAAATGGATAGATTTTAACTCCCTCGGAAAGGTACGAATAATATTGTTTTTCTACGAGTATGAGCGAAATTCTTTTCAATATTATTTTGACCCACCTTTCCAAAATTCCGGAAAACACTTATGAAAATGAAAAAAAAATTATTATGTTCATTCCTTGGAACGATGTCCAATTGGCAACTGATGGTTTGGAACTTATTTTGCTTCATTTTGACTATTTTCGATTTCAAAAATATCATGATCATGCATACCCCCTCCCCCGAGACCTATGGGCCCCTCCCGAACTCAAATTTTATATACACCCCTGGATACAACCGTCTTTGAAAGTAGATGTTATAGCGTGCAGTGTTACACTTACGTTTTTCAATTACTGATGCCAAATGTAAGCTTTACCGCGCTAGAGCGAAAAATATTTTACAAGTATACTAAACAAAAGTGAAGTTCTGTGGCTACCTGTATATAAAAAAATAGTTCCATTCTTCGAGCGGCAAATCAAATCTTTGCGCTCCTTATACACAAGTAACTATATTGGTTCACTATAAACCAAAAGGACCATCTGACAATTATTTTCTTTAGTGGAAATAATTACTAACGTCAAAACCAAATTGTTACTTAATATAGCAAACTGGATATAGTCAAAATAGGTCGGTACCAAAATGCACAGCAAACAATACTATATTCCTGGGATTTGGTATTGGAAATTCGGAAATAGGTTTCGAATAATTTACTCCAGCGATGCAAACACATTTAATTGATTTATTGGGCATATACACAAAATATAGGCCAAATTAATCAAATTAGTAGTCAACATGTTTTCGATTCGATGGGTATTATTCGAAAAATTTCATGTTGGAATTGTGCAATATGAAAAGGCAACGATTATACGGTGTTTACGTCGGTACTTCGGGTCTTTTCTGCAATCGCCTGTTCAACACAGTGTTGGAACTTATATATTTCTATATGGTTGTTATGGTTTTTATTTAAAGTTCCCCTTCTCATATTTATTTTTACTTTCCTCGCCTACTGGCGGAGAAGTATTGTAATCGCGAAAACTTCCTAAAATGAGAAATTGTCTTTTGGATGTTATATGACATGTAAGGTACCTGAGGGTATTAACGCCCACTTGACAAACTTTTTTAATCTGCTAATTACGAGTGAGGATTTATAAATTACTGCATTAGCAAAAACATCTTTATTCTAAATAAATACAAATTTCAGCCTTTTTTAGCTCTTAAAGCATCACAGGGCCTTTATAGGCCATTTAAAAAAATGGTGTTTTCGGGCGTTATTAACCACCTAGTAGTATATTAACGCCCTATGGGAATGCAGTGTAAGGTACATAAGAGTAAACAAAAATATACTGCTTAAGACTATTTCACAGTTTAAAAAAAATTCTTCAATGCTTGGGCGTTATCACCCACACAAAACTTTCTAATAGGAACGAAAGAAACATGTTTCTTTGCTGCAAAGTGAAAAAGAACAATAAATACTTAAATAATGCAACGAGTACTATTAGAGCAGTCCTTCATTAACAAAAAAAAAGCATGAAGTGAATTACTAATATTTCATGCACTGTCTCATGTTTGCTAAACGATTTTCTTTGCAAGCCTGACAATACCAATCTGTAACTCGATCTGGAATAATCCTTGAACTCGATGGATTTTGCTGGAACAAGTCCTTAGTAATCGTTTGTGCTTTGTAGTTCATTGCTTTTTTTCGTGGTGGTTTAACAGTAACAGCTTGCTTCATATCTGGTGTTGGCAGAAGTTTTTGGAACGAAGTACTAGAATGATAGTTAATCCGTTTTTGTAACTCTTGAAGTGACAAGTAATCGTCGGAATCGGATGAATCCACTATGTGTGAGGTGGCATTTTCTTTTTGTCTTGGAAGTAAAATTTTTCTGACACCTTTGGAAGTTGAGGTTTGCTGGTTGACGTCCTCTGACATGTTGGTCTCAGGCAGTAAACATTGCATAAGGATCGATGGAGCGAACGCCATTGTGGGGGGTTACAAGGATAAATACCTACAGACCTAAATCCACTACTTATATTAGAGTTGGTCATACACTTGGACCAAACGTTGGTAAAAATCTTGTTGAAGCTGATTTTATAAATTTTCCGGCCTGGATTCTCAGATTGATACTTTAGCAACTCTACGTCCCAGTGATGTTCATAAGAACGACAGACAGATTTGTCAAGCGGCTGTAGTTGTGCGTTGTGTTTGATGGTACACAATAAAGGGCAATATCATGCTCTTCAGCGGCATTAACTATTCTCAAGTCCAAATGACATGCTGCACCATCAAACAGTAAGAGGACTTTGCCAGGTAGCTTAAAACTGGCAAGGTGCTTTATAAAATCAACAAAGAGATCGGTGGTCATATAACCTTTAGGGGACATCCTTACTATACTGCCCATTGGCAAATCGTCACAATATTCTGGCTTAGCTCTTTTAAACTTGAAAATTATCATTGGTGGAATTGGATTACCAATGGCGGATACACATCCCACCACTGTAATATTTTCGGCAGGTTCATTTGAGATAAGATGAACCTTCTTCACACCTCGTTGTGCAAGAACGGTAGGTTGATGGTGAAGGATCGGACGATAACCTTTCTCATCCATATTGAAGATTTTCTCAGGTTTCTCCAATTTATCTAATAAGTTACCAATTTTTTTGAAATGGTCCTCTACTATCAACTTATTCAGTTATTGCGCTCTTGCTTGATTCATAAAGTGTGCTTTTCTTTTTGATAGAAAAGGGTTTCTTTTTAAGAAAGATTTCATCCAATCCTTTCCTGCTTTTTGGCTTTCTGTATTGAAATTATTTGGGATGTTGTTGTTTCACAGAACTTGAAAACATTAAAACGTGACGTTTTCAAGGTAAGCGGCAACCCTATATCGCGCAGAATCCTTTGCACTAGATCTTTCTCTTGTTCTGTATTTAGCACGGCTTTTCGGCCAAATCTTTTAACGCATTTTCGGTTTTGAGGTGATCCCAAAGTGTTCTTCTGGGAATATGATATCTCTCCGACGCAACTCTCTGGGTTAAATTCCCCTTGATACTGACAGAATGGCTGTCTCCATATTCGCTTCGTCCCATCCTACACCTCTTTTTCGAACTGGCGTTGACGATTTCATTTCCATGCCTAATCGCTTCTGAAATAGTTTAAAAATATCATATTTTCATTTGTTTAACAACGCCCGCTTAGGCTGTTTAATAACGCTCCACGACTTAAAGCAAAAATAGCCAATTCAAGGAAAAAAACATCATAACAAGTAGAACTATTAGCTATTCGCTTGTCATAGACCTCAAGCATTACGTGTGGAAAATAACAACCATTTATCATGCTAAAATACCAATTTACTTACTTATTTGCAGCACCTAATTTTATAAAATGGATCGCACAGCCACCTGTTTTGTATGCTTGGTTATAACTGACTGTGCAAACTCGCTAATCGCGTCGAATATCACTGTCTTCGTCTTACTACAGTCGAATGTTCCTTATAACCTGGGTTAGCTTCAAATAATCCAGTGCGAAGCGCCAAATTTAAAAGCGGGCGTTATTAACCACCGGGCGTAATTGCCCGCACCTACTTTACACCGCGAAAAACCATGTCACTAATTTCTGTCGATCTGTCGGCTAATCTTATGACACTCTATAACTTGAGAAGTAAGTACCTTTGGGATTATGATGGAATTTTTACAAAATGTTACTACTGTGCCAAAGACGCAAAAGCTTTGTAGTTTTCGAAAATCGATCCAGTGGCGGCAGAGAATAAGGCCAAAAACGACAAAGAATTAAAATCGCTCAAACTTCGTTTTTTGACATTTTGGTGGTCGGGGTTGTATGTCAGTTTCTTCAGGTTAGTAGGCTTATGCGCTCAAGAGCTTGGTAACTCTAAGTACCTATTATACACATCATATTTTTCTCCCTACATTAGCTCTCAAAATATTCTCAGCAAACCGATCGCGTACCTAGCGGCTGCGGCTGCTGGTACCAGTTACGCGACCTGACGCCGGCCTTGGTTAGTTTTGTTGGTGTTTGGGGCATTGTTGTTTCACGCTTTGCTCTGACCGCGCTGTCACGTCTGGCCGATCTGTTGCCAGATGCACTACCGGTAGTGCAGGGAAATAATGTATATGGACTTACTGAATGGATTTGTTTGACTGCCTTTTTCTCAGAGGGTCTAGTTTGTGCTGAACTGATTACGCCATTTTTTGAGCAGGTCAAGTTAGAAGTTTGAAATCCAAGACGAGTTAATTAATTCATGGATACTACATTTTAGCATAAAAGCGAAAATTAAAGAATTCAAGATCTCTGTGTTTCAGAATCGCTAATTGGTAGGCTGTCAAAGTTCAAGGGCTTACATTGGCTTGGCTTTTCTCTTGGACTATGAAAGAGTGTGAAGGCTTTTAGTCACTGCAATCTAATAACCGACATAGGTGCGCTATATGACATAGCAGAAGTGACGTCAACGTATCTGTAGGTCCATCTTTGCGAGACATTCTCTTCAAGTGACTTGTTTTGTTTCTATTTCCGCATCCTCTCTTAGCTATCTATTATTCTAAAAATGATATCGAAGTTGCGCAATATACTTATATACGGATATTGGCAATTTCGCCTCAGCTTGTTTGTCATAACCCGCACGCCGTTATATACCAGGGGGTGTTTAATCGAGGGGTGTTTCCATCCTTGAAATGCTAATCTAATTAACCAGGAAATTATGTGGTCCAGGCTTAATTCGCAAATGTATCCGCCTATAAACCAAGTTTGGATGAAAAAAAAAGTGTTAACCTACTGTTGATAGTGCGTATAAAGTCGATTTGATAATGAATTGTTGTCATGCCTATTACACGAGGTGTCATTGTTTTGATTTGTTATCCAGGCGTGAGCGGTTTCTTAATGGTAGACGTGACTACTAATCAGTAACCGTGAGCTGAGCATCGCAAGATTTTTTTTTGATTAAGCAGTTGCGATGTGTGTCCGTAGATTGTAGACGGCCTCGGACTTTCGAACGCGGAGGTACCACCCGGCGGATCACCAAGGCGGGGCCAGAATGTGTTCATGTCGCATGCACACATGTTGCCTCGCTAGAGTCCGTGTCACGTCCCCTTTTTTCATGTATCCCCCTATAGCCCCACGTTACGCGCGGGTGTTTTAGGCCTTCGTGGTGGTTCAAATATAAAAAAAACATTGACTCGTAACTGGTCAATCTGAATAACTGACCAATAAGTTGAAGATGTTCACACCATACTGATATTAGAACTAAAACATCGAGATATATGTACATCGGAAGAGTGTATCAATAGGAATTTCTCTTTCAACAGCGTCAACTGAGCTATGTCACACATTCCGCCGCGGGATTCCATAGTATGCTCTTCGATAACAAGCGCCAAAAAGTTTTTGGGGTATTGAAGAGCCATAAACGCACTTTGGCCATGTTCATAAGGACTTTGATAACAAGTCTACGAACAATTCAATACTGCACGTCCCTACTGAGATAAATGAGAATGTGAAAATTTGTTACTCAAATGACTCATCGGATTTGGATAAAAATATGGGTCAGAAATAGATTAAAATCTGGAATAATATATAGGCTACTTTTTATTCTTGAAAATAGCTTTAGCATATCTATTTCACGGGCTCCAGCCCAAACGACTTAATGGAATTGGCATGATGTGTCTGACGCGAAATGAGAGGTACGTAAATAGGGTATTTGAATCCGGCATTTACTGCATTTCGACATTCGTTATCTTAGCGTGATCGTCTTGATTTACATTTTTTTGGTGCGTCCATTTACTTCAAGTAGAAAGCTGTAAATAAATTGTTATTGGGTCATTTATCATACAATCTGTAGTTGCGCTAGGCGGAAAACGTAAATTCATCTCTTATCTAGCAAACTCTAATGCTTTGTAGTCCAGCATATTCTTCTCTGTACAGGGTGTTTCAGTTTATTGTTACATAACTTTAAGATTCGATAGAACTTTTAAAATTAATGCATAAAGTCTATATAAACATGGGTCGAAAAATGCGTGGCTTCCGAAATACAAGGTGTTTAAATTTAATTTCTAAAATAGTTTTTTTAAATATTTCGAACAATATTTGATGTATAACAGTGAAAATTGGTATAAAAGGGTTTTTTGGTACGACAAAACGAACCATGGGCATAGTTTTACTGTAGCCGCTAGAGGGCGCTCTCTACTGTACTTGTAGTGTATTGAAATAACCGAAAAATTTTTCTTAGTGCAATTTTTTGCTTTTTGAATAAAAAAACTGATTCCTCGCACTTTTCAACATGAAAAATCTCTCTTGTGGATTTTCGTTATAGTTAGCCGTTTCTGATATATTTCGATTTTTAAGGTTCGATGCATTTTTTATTATTTATGATAAAATAACGTTAAAAAGTCAGTATCTCGATAATTTCTAGAAGTAGGCTGTGCCTGCAAATATTTTTAAAATTGAAAGCAGAATAAGGTTAAACGTCAATTAGTTGACAGCTAGTTTTGTTGTCTGTTGAAACCTGAAACGTTTTTTGCAATTGTGCATACACGAAATTTAGTCTCTTTTACCTGTTTTTTTTTGTAAGTTTTATAAAAATGCCATTTTTATTCTCCAATCAAGAGTTAGCGGATATTCATTTGTAAATGGAAACGCAGCAGAAGCAGCCAGAGAATACGCACGAAGATTTCCAAACAGACGACATCAAACTCGCTCAGTATTTGTGCATCGCCAAATAATTGAAAATGGTTTTGGAAATCTCCAAAGGGATCAAAACATAAATGTCCGTCAGCGCAGATTTACCCGTATGATTCTGCGTGAGTTTGATAGAGATCCGACCACAAGTGTTAGGAGAGTTTCTGGTGCCGTGGGAATTTCAGCAAGCCATGTTCACCGTGTTCTTAGAAATGACCATAGACGTCCTTACCATTTGCAACCTGTGCAAGGACTACAGCCAGGGGACGGAGAACGAAGAATCACATTTTGTCAGTGGATTCTTGATAGAACTGATAATAATAGGGAGTTTTTAAGTAACGTTTTATGGACCGATGAGTCATGCTTCACTAGACGTGGAGTGGTAAATTTTCATAATCAACATATTTGGTCGTATGAAAATCCGCATGCAGTTCGGGAAAGAAATTTTCAGCATGAATTTAGTGTGAACGCGTGGATTGGTATCTATCGTAATCGACTATTTGGACCCTACCTTTTGCCTGCAAGGTTAAATGCTGCGACCTTCTTGGAATTTTTAAAGGCTGAACATGCAAATATGTGGGATGATGTTATGTTAGATTTAAGAAGATTAGCCTGGTTCCAGCTTGATGGTTGTCCAGCTCATTATTCGAGAATAGTTAGAAACTGGCTGGACGAAAATTATCCAGAAAGATGGATCGGCCGTGGAGGACCAGTCGCCTGGCCTCCACGATCTCCTGATCTAATTCCATTTTTTTGTGTGGGGATTTCTAAAAGAAAAAGTGTATCAGACTCCCGTAACCACAAGAGATATGATAATAGACAGAATCAGGAATGCATGTGATGAAATAAGGCCTTATTTGAATAATGATATACCACGTTCGATCATTCGTAGATGTGAATTGTGTATTGAACAATTGGGTTTACATTTCGAGCAACTACTTTAGATTTGTATGTTTGTCCTAACTATCCAATAGCATTTTAGTTGTAAATAATTAATTTAATTTGTTAAAAATAATATTGGAAAATTAAACAAATTAATATTCTGGTTTTTTGTGTTTATTTGGAGTTAGGAATTATTGCTGTGTTTAAAAGCACAATCTAAACGATCATATTAATTACTTGTAATGCCCAAATCAAAAATGTAAAAAAAAATATTATTTTCCCATAGATAATTAAAAATGCATCGAACCTTAAAAATCGAAATATCTCAAAAACGGCTAACTATAACGAAAATTCACAAGAGAGCCTTTTTATGTTGAAAAGTGCGAAGAATCAGTTTTTTTATTCAAAAAGCAAAAAATTGCACTAAGAAAACATTTTCGGTCATTTTAATACACTACAGGTACAGTAGAGAGCGTCCTCTAGCGGCTACAGTAAAACAACGCCCATGGTTCGTTTTGTCGTACCAAAAAACCCTTGTATACCAATTTTCACAGTTATACATCAAATATTGTTCTAAATATTTAAAAAAACTATTTTAAAAAGTAAATTTAAACACCCTGTATTTCGGAAGCCACGCATTTTTCGACCCATGTTTATATAGACTTTATGCATTAATTTTAAAAGTTATATCGAATCTTAAAGTTATACAACAATAAACTGAAACACCCTGTATATGAAAGTGATCGTTAATCCAGTCTGTCGGCATCTCGCCTGAACCACAATACGGAGAGAGATAAAAATTTGTACACCTACTAAATGATACCCGAACTCATCATTAGTCTTGCAATCAACTGTCGTTGCAAGTGTCAAAATCTCCACCGTCAGCGTCAAGCCGGCAACAGTACCGCCATTCATTGCCGCACTCAACCTGTTAGCCGCGACTTCGCACGCTTGAAACTGTTAATAACATAAAAAATTACTTTCAAGTAACGCTCTGAACTTCACGTCACGTTTTGTATCTCTGATGGCATTAGTAAATCAGCAGCCAACTTGCATGCTTGAGAAATTTCGTTACCTCATTAGTCGTGCCAGCAACACGTTCCGCGGGTAAAACCGCGCGGCAGGAAGCTAGTCTTCCACAAATATTTAAATGTAAAATCTGTGTTATGTGGAGTTAACCGAGGCCTAGGAAAGGTGCAAATATTGCGCAGTAATTATTTGTTAGATCAAAAGATAAATGTCATTTTGACACTCAAGTTGTTCCTAACCTCAAACTGACTGTGCCTGTTTATTTTATTAACACCCACCGTAACGATATTAGAAATTTGTACTGCAATGGTAAAAATCAAGGGTCTAGTTTGACTGTAATCTAGAATCGTTTTCGAACTGGAGATATACCCGCCTTGGGCAACTGATGTAGACGGCTATGGTCTCCGAAATAATCAATCACTCCTATTTTAGTTAATTTATTTTTAACTTTTATATTATTTCATATGCTGTATAAAATAATGAGTTGTGGATGACAAGCACATTCATGTTTAATTGATTTATTAGAGACATATACGCAAAATATATGCCAAGCTAATCAAATCAGTATCAACCGTTTCACATCCGATACATTTCCCTGAAATTAGTGAAAATCCGTCCCGATTACATTTTAATAAAATATACACTATACACCGTCTTTGATATAGCTTTTATGCATTATAGAATTTGTATTTACAATCTTCTTTTTCTCATCAGTGGTGAATTATATTTCACATGCGGGTTTGTTAAGAGCCATTATAGCAATACGTCCAGCATATCTAGCGTTCATGCCTCAAAGTCATGCTTCTTGTATGCAGATATCTTGCACTTGCATATGAGGTTTAATAACAAGACTAATAATTTTGCTTTAATTTACAATGATATTGTATAAACTTGACCGATGGGCAGTATAAGTTCTGTTTTTTCCTGTGGCTTATATTTTTGCATTCATTCATGTAGGGTTTGGTTTGACTATGCTATAGGTCGTATTCACCAAGCTCTGGTACCTCATTGACTACTTATAATCATCACTAACAGTCTGCTAGCGCCATCGCTCAGCTTATTTGATGCTATACTGGAAAACAAATCACAAGTTATCACCAAATACTCATCGCACATGGTATTTGAATATAGGTTAGCATACACCAGTAAGTGGCAGAAAAGAGCTTGTATAATGGATTTGCCTCACGGCATCAAAAAAATTCTCCGCGATTCAGTGTGAGTTCTTCCACATCTTGTGATAACCTGTGAGCGACAACTTCTATAGCCTAGCAGCCAAGAGATGCCGTGACACACCATCACAAGATTTCACGGCATGCTCTCCGATACCGGAAGAGAAAAATGTTTGAACCATCGCAATTCGGTGAGTGTTCATTGGTATGTTGTGGTGCGGTATGTCACATGATATTCGATGCCGAAATAAAAAACCCTTCTTGGAGTATCTAAGGACATGCCATGTAATACAGCTGCGGCAGGATGAAGGATGCCGTGGCACCCCTGATTGCTTAGGTACAGAGTGTCGTAGGCTGGAGGAATGTCGGCTGATACTCGCGGTATCGCGAGTAATTTTTCGTATCGGTATGCACTACCGACGAGGGAAATCATTTCCGATGTTTTCTCCTACCGTCCGTCCCTTGGTGCTCCAGTATCAAATACCACGGCATCCCCTAGCTAATAGGGCTCCAATTACTTGGCTTCCAGGAGATGCCTCGGCATACCAGCATCTCCAACAGTACGCTCTTTGTTGCCGAGAGGTCTTTGATGCTGTATCGAAGGATACACTGCATCTGCCAGCCTATATAAATGGTCAAAAGGTGGTGACATCCAGGATTCTTTATGAGAGAGAGGAGAAAAATCATTCACAGTGCCCTCTGATGCCATTTCCCGCACGAAACACTCTCAGCTAATACAAGTGAGCATGAACTGAATGATAGCTAGTCCTAAAGGGACAAATAGGGTGATCAGATCCCTATCCACGTCTTTTTCAGTTACGTAGTAGGGGTGCCGAGTACGTTCTTAGAGTGAAGTTACTGGGCTGCTTCCTTTGAAATTCTTACTTACTTTGTATGTTTGAAGACTGTTGATCCCAGAGCTTGGTAAATACCCATAACTACTTCTAACAAACCTGCTTAGCTTGCGCATTCTTCTGAATCCCGCTGCTCCTGCCCGTCTTGAAATGCAGTCGCCTCAAGGCCGACGCGGCCGTAGCTATCAAGTCCTCCTGCGGCCTATTCGAATGCGCACCCGACTGCGACTGAACAGTCATTTGTTTGGCTGTGGTGCCGCCCGCGCCTGCGCTCGATGACGGGCGTCTTGAAGGCGGGTGGAGGGAGGAACTTGTTCCGGTGCCACTTCCGGCGGAAGCGGCGGGAACTGACGAGGCGGTCACCACTGCCGCGACGGCCGCTGCAGTCGCTGATGACTTTCTCGAAGGACTGGGGCGGGGGTGCTGCTGGAACATACAAGGGAGGGGGTATGCGTTAGAGTAGGGGCGGGCAAGATGCATCAAATGCAGCTACACAATTATATCTTACAGTTATGTGCATTCATACAGGGTTTTTAATATAGTAATTCATAGAGCCTTAATTAAACCATGATGGCCTACGGCCACTTATTGTAATGCATTGATATCGTAAATTGACACCAGCAATCAAACCGTCTGTCTATGTTGCCTCATTTAAATACAAAGCGAACTATTAAGGTTTTGCAATACAGATTTATTTATTGACTCCGTTCTAAGCATTTTCCACCACATTCAATACACTTGTCCAACCGTTAAAACCAGTCCTTAAACCAGCTCTGCCAAGTTTCACCCAGGAGTTGCCTCAAGCCCTCAGAAGGTCCTCATCGCTAGAAAACAGTTATCCTTTTAGCTTCATTTTCACATGTGGAAACAGTGCAAAGTCGCAGAGAGCAAGATCTGGACTGTAAGGAGGGTGCTCCATAAGCTTCAGTCTAGTAGTAATGGTCAAATACTCGGTGCAGGCTTTGGTGCGGTGAGCTGGAGCGTTGTCAGGGTGGTGGTACCAAGTTTCGATTCTTGACTTTAGCCGCAGGTTTTTCCCGCTCGATTAGAAAAATACAGCTATCATTTTTTTCTTAGCATGTCAAGCTTTCTGACAGCATCATCAAAGTCCCAAACTTTGTTTTGCGCCTTTACATACCGAGATTGCCCCTGATCAAACATTTTCAGCATCTTTCGGCACCAAGTCGTACGACGAGTCTTCTACTCTTCCGTCAGAATATGAGAGAGAGAACAAAGTTTCCTTATGTGTAAATAGTCATGCAGAATTGAATGAATTACTGGTGCATTAACGTGTAAGGTCTCCTCTATCTGATGGTATGACACTTTCAGGTCTTCGTCAAGCATTTGCCTCACAGCAGTTATGTTTTCCCCTATCACTGACATTCGCGGCCTTCCTTCCCTCTCAGCGTCCTCCACAGTGAAATTACAGCTTTGGAATTCTCTGTACCACCTGAATATAGTCGTACGATCACGACAATCATTGTTTAATACAAGCATCATTTCTTCTAAGCACTGGTCTATGTTTAACCGAGCGTAAAGTTAAACTGCCCTTATCTCACTACGTGACCATGATGCCATAGTCCGCACTTTACACTGTCAATACGAATGAACAGAAATCAACAGACGTGCTGCTGGCGGCTACTAGGCACTTATAGATATGTCTTAACATGCAGTAACATGCAGCCTCCTGCGTCCGTTTGTTAAGTCATATTGCAAAACTTTCATATAAATAGTACCCGTTGTATAAGCCTCCTGTAGCCTTGATTACTCTAAATACAATTTCAGAAAGCCTCTGACCAAGCATAGTTAGCACTGGAGTCATTTCAAAGTAATAGTAAAGCTCATAACCGGTTTCTGGCATTGCTGGGCTTTGTCCTATTGGAACAAAATCAATGTCGTCCTTCTATTTGTATGGGCTAATATAAATTTCTTCCAATGGGGTTCTAGTGGATTTAGCCTTGCAAAAATATGCGACATAATTTTCTTGGAGGCAACATTCTCTTCAGCTATATTAATCCACTCATATCACTGAAACTAAAAGAGACAACATGCAGCTAGGGGGTTACAGTTAAGTGCGGTTTATACAAAATTGAAATGATACAACTCCGAGAAATGTTTCTTTTGCTAAT
Source organism: Acanthoscelides obtectus (assembly GCA_963669975.1). NCBI lineage: Eukaryota > Metazoa > Arthropoda > Insecta > Coleoptera > Chrysomelidae > Acanthoscelides > Acanthoscelides obtectus. The sequence continues at coordinate 37,584,506 of CAVLJG010000001.1, forward strand.
AGTTATGAAGAGGTGGCTCTGGATCATTTTGATTACCTCTTCATTTGTTTTCTTGTATGACTAATTACATGCAGCTTACTAAATCTTACGTCGAGGGCTAGAAGGATTCAAGCTACCTATTGCAATTTTCCGTGAACGCATTCCTTAACACACACACACACATCTTGTGGGCCTTTTTACAATATTGAAATGTACAGTCCAGAAGTTTATTTGCAAGCAGTAGTGCAAATCTGATTCTGGACCACCTTGGTTTTAGCTACACCCACTTCATCTATCATAATTTTTATCTGCTAAAGACATTGCTTTTGCGTCACTCTGTACCACCAATTTACCAACGCCTCTGAAATATCTTTCTCACGGCGACTGATCTGATTTCTTGAACAAAATTTACCATATACGCTTAATTTTGAAAATTTATATACTAAGTGACATATAAATCCGAACACCCAGTTTAAATGGTTTTATTTTAATACAAGTTGGTGAATGTTTGTATCTTACTGTAAATAACAAGTGAAAAAATTTTCAGCCTTATCAGTTGGACATTCCGGTTTTTATACCGCTTTTTTTAATTCACGAACGCTCTAAAAATGAATATTTCAGCCGCAATAAAGAATCAACGTTGGCGGATTTTGGTTCTTGACATCCTTTACGATCGGTTACGATGCCTAGAGTACGGAGACCTGTACGATTTCGTCAACATGGTGAGTTTGATAGGGGCCGTATAGTGGGACTTTGGGAAGCTGGACTTTCTTTTCGGGCAATTGCAGTTAGAGTGCAAAGAAGTGTAGACACTGTGGTTTGGTGTTGTCAGGCATGGCTTCGAGAAGGCCGTACGCAAAGAGCAAGGGGCACTGGACGCCGCCGTAGAACAACAGACCGTGAAGATCGCCGCCTAAGATTATTGGCCTTAAGGGACCGTTTCTCCACTACCAGGTCCATTGCAAATGAATGGTTTGCAGAACACGGAAGACCTATTGGCATGCGAAGTGTTTACCGACGAATGAGAAGTTTTGGCTTGTTTTCATACCGGCCACACTGGGTTCTCCCTTTAACGCGAGAACACCGACGTAATCGCCTTGAGTGGTGCAGACAACGGTCACTCTGGGATCAGGAATGGAACAGTATTGTCTTTAGTGACGAGTCTCGATTTTGTTTAGGCATGCACGATGGTCGTGCCAGGGTTAGAAGGCGACGTGGTGAAAGGAGGTATCCACAGTTTTTTGTTGAAAGACATGTTCATCACACTGTTGGAGTTATGGTTTGGGGTGCTATAGCTTATGGTTCCAGGTCACCTTTAATCTTCATCAGAGGTAACGTGAACGCGCAGCGTTATATCCACGAAGTTCTAGAACCCCATCTTTTACCCTATCTTGACACCCTCTCAGATCCAACTTTCCAACAAGATAATGCCCTACCACATGTTGCAAGAGTCACAATAGACTTCTTTCAACATAATGATGTCAAATTATTACCATGGCCACCAAGATCTCCCGACTTATCCCCAATTGAGCACGTGTGGGATATGATGGGTAGGAGATTGCTCAATTTGCAACGTCCTCCTCAGACTCTAGAAGCACTTCGAGAGGAGTTGGTGGTTGCCTGGAATGAGATACCACAGGAGGACATTGACCACCTGATCAGAAGCATGCCTAGGCGCGTTGGAGAATGCATAGCACATCAGGGTGCATCCACACATTATTAAAGGTCAAAGGGCTTTAAAGCAGTGCAATCATTTTGAAATTTTTATCATTTACTTATTATGCTTCATTAAGTACTTTTACAAAATTTTATTAAAATAAAACCATTTAAACTGGGTGTTCGGATTTGTATGTCACTTAGTATATTTGAGCGTTGCCTTCTGACTGCTTGAATCAGTTCACGTACCGGGCGGAGCTTTCCTTGAGTGGAAATATCCTATCTTGGGTCGATTACGTGAATGCCATAGAGTCTCCCACCTTCAGAATAATTAAAGCCATTTCTCAGGACCAGCTCGAGAAAGATGTTGGAACACGTATTACAAAATTTACAACGCATACTGAGCTAATCTTGATAGTGCAGGTGTTAAAAGAATGAATGAGTAATACAGGTATCCCGTCAAGGAAAAATACGCCTAGTCATTTTGCAATATACACAAATCGTGACCACAAATGAAACATCATATACAGAGCCGCATTTTAAGGGTGGTCTTCTATGTCACATTTTTTCTTCGAGTGCTTCATTAAATATATACGGGGTGTTGAAGTTTAACGATAAAAAACAATTTTTTTAATATCTTCAAAACCGTCAACGGGAATGTACTAAAATTTGGCATGTGGATTTACCTAAGTATTGTCTACATTCAAAAGTCTTTACTTAAAACTAACGTGCACCAGTGGCGAAGATACAGGGGATTAGCGGCATTATTTTTCCAAATAAAAATAGTAGGCCACTGTTTTTTTTTTCGAAACGCTTGATTTTTCGAATTTTACCTTCACTTTGCTACAAGTAATTACTCTTGTGTTTTTTCTAGAGTGCACTGTTTTCGTAAAAATAGAAATAAAACAAATTAGATCATGCATGAAGAGCCGAGATACAATTAGTTTCAAAATTAAGTAGGAGGCCTTGATACCAACTTGACGTTTCTTTGGAGATGGTTTGTTAAAGTTATGTGTTATACGGTTGTTATCGTTAAGTCAAGGTTTATTTTTCCATTTTAGAGTGTTTATTTTTAAACTTCACCCCGTATTTTTTTAATGAAGCATTTGAGTAAAAAATGTTACATAGGAGACCCCCCTTAAAATGGTTTTATTTTTTATTACGACTTGTGAATCACCCTGTATATACTATCTGCTTAACATCCTGAGGATCCCAGCACCTGTGTGAAGAATCCCAGATGTCCCTCTTTTATCCAGCTACGTGCACATAATTATGGTAGTAGTTTCAGTCGCTAGTATCACAGACTAGCCAGAGTATTCTATTCTGGCGATCTGTGTGGACGGCTCTGAGCAATGTTTCCAGGTTCAAAAAATAAAATCACTAGAAGTTTTGCTTAAAAATCACTAGATTGAATAAAAAATCACTATATTTTTTTATATATAAAGGTAAGTAACAAAATAATAAAATATTGTTTTAATTTTTAATGCTCTACTTTTAAAAACAAACAACAAAAACGTACATTGGAACAGACACTCAAAAGAAACCATAAATATAAACAAACACAAGTAATAAAACATCAAATATATTTGAAAGCTTAAAAACGTAACAATAAGCATGAAATTAAATATAACTTACTTAAAACCACATTAACCTAAGCGAATTTAAAAAAGATAGACTTGCTGTCGAGTACATATTACTATGTAAAGAGATTCTTAAAACACTCTTAAAACAAACAACAAAAACGTAAATTTGAACAGACTCTTAAAAGAAGCCACAAATACAAAACCATCAGACAAAAGTAACAAAACGCCAACTATATTTCAAAGCTTAAAAATGCAACAATAAAAACGAAATTTAATATAACTTATTTAAAACCTCATTAAAATAAACAACTTTAAAAAGAATGACATTCTTACGAGTACACATTATTATTATTATGTTTTTTATAATCTCCCTTAAAATTGGAAAATTAAAGCAGCTTTTATCTTTGGCATTAATTAGTTTTTTGCTGTGCAAAATTCCACTTATTGTCGTAGCACCCAGTCGATTACGCAATTTGATTTTGTTTAAATTAATGTAAAAAAATAATCTTTCCACACTTGCGCTACTGTGTGGCAATGTAAATAAAATTTGAACAAAGTTGGCAAGCTCTGGATATGCGAGACTATCATCTCCTTTTTTGATCTTGCTTATGTCCAGAATTGAATTTCACCAAGCGAAAAATCACATTCAGAAAACCTCAACTGCCTAAATTCTTTGTCTAAATTGTTAATGTCTTTAACTATATTTGGTAACCTACTAGCCAGAGGACCTATGCTTTCAGTTGATGATATATTTGATGGGTGCAGAAAAGTTATTAGTTTCAGAACCTGTACTTCTCGGGAATTAAAGGGGAATCGCTTCCATATTTGGCTTACCGCTTCAAAATAAAAATCCAGACATTTCAATATGAAATTATGTTTGATATTTTCGGTAAAAAAAAGGATTATTCATTTCTTCCATTAGTTTTGGACCCAAGTACATTTTTTCCATTAGAAGAAAATGTTCTGGATTTCGATATTGAATATTAACTATATCTGTATTTCTCAAATATTCTGATTTTATGAAACAGATTAATAAAAATTTACACGCGTCATTAATCCGGGGGTAAAGGATTTGTACCTTGGGGCTTTCAGACTGGAATTCCAAATTCATATCCGTAAAAGTCGGTAATATAAATTGCAAAGAACCATGTCATGGATTTCCGCTGCTAGTGAAGCTTCATCGAATGCTTCAATTCTAAAATAATTCTCTAGAGCTCAATAATTCTACTTACAGCGAAAATCAGTGCAACCACCTGGTTTGTGATGAATGCAATAATTTGTTTGATGTTAAAAAATGTTTGAAATCCCGAAAATCTTTTAAAACTGCGATGCATCTAATTTTATATGCTTCTTATCAACTTTTGGATGCATTTCTATATTTTTTCATTGTATTATTCAATTTTTTTTGTTTGCTACAAACCCTTCAAGAATCACTAGAAATATGGCATTTAACAAAAGTTTTCTCTAAATCACTTAACTTGTTCAAAAATCGCTAGACCTAGTGAAATTTCACTAGACCTTTCAACATTGGCTCTGAGATGCCAAGCACGTCACCAATGACAGCAGGCATCATACTCTGAAAAGCTTGCCAGTATCATCACGGCATTTCAAAATTCATCCGTATTTTCTCTCTTTTAAAAGAATACTGCTTCAGCATCTATCAAATATGAAGGGATGTACCCAAAGTTCCTTCTTTTTACAACGTCTTTTAGAAGAATTAGTTTCATTATGAAACGATGGAAATGACGGTATAATACTGTCATTGACAAATAATCGATGCGGCTGGCTACTCTGTATTGATGACGTCGCCGTGGCATCCAGGTTAGCGAGAGGCGGCAAGGTGTTTCTACGTAGAGATAGTGGCGTTTTTGGGTCTTTCATCAATTTCAGTGGCAAACTAGCACCAGATTTTGGCGAGATTACCGGCATGCAAGGAGCTTTGAACATTTTTCAATGCACATTATTCATTTTCGTCACTTATCACTACAAACGAAACTCAATAGTCAGTGGTAATTTAGAGAGCTGAGTTCAAATATGGACACTGAAAAACCCTTAAGTGTCGTAAAATGCGATTTTGAGTGGAAACATTGTCGATTTAGGACAGTTTTACTACCATATCACTTCGGTAAATTACAGCCCATCCTGCTATTCAAATAAGCGATAACAGGTTTTTCCAAACTATCAAAGCATGTTTCCATCAACAAATAATTAGGTACATCTATCAGTATTATGTCAATGTGATCCAGGCGTTAATCCCGTTTTATACCTAGCTCAATTGTGGTACGCAAATACAGTTTGCATGCATAGGGATAGCTTTTAACAGTCATCATAAGCTAAAAGGCATATGAGTTATCTTTGGGACTGAAGCACGGCTATTAAACTAACATATATTAAAAGTGTGACGAGATAAGCCCATGCCGACCGACCCTCATTATAAGGGATACAGATACCTCGAACACTTCAGAAGATATGCTTTTTTCGGTGTACATTTGGCAGTGTCTGTAACGTTGTTAATACTTTCCTGGGCAATAAACGAACATAAGAACCGAATTAGCCGGCAAAGAGAAACAGACCCGTTTTTTACCTTTGCGAAATATTTAGTATGCTGTACTTGCGATATACAGGGTGGCGCATCGAAAACGAAACAGACGCATTTACTGGCAGCTCAGTTTTTGGCAAAAAATAACGTTAGCACGTGCAGTCCTCTAAGCGGGGGTGACACCACCCCCAAAATCTTAAATGGAAAGGGGGGTAGAGTGATACCTTATTTTAAAGGTCTTTCTATTCCCTTTATAATGATATAAAATTAATGTACTTCAGTTCAGTAGTTTTGAAGATTTATTGATTTAAATCTTAAATAAAACTAATACATCATCATTAGTGGAGATCAATACCTTTTGCAGCAAATTAATTTAACAATGAAGAATGAACTGACCCGTTAGGCAAGTAAATGTTGAAAATGGACACCATGACTCTCCATGCAATAATAAAGATTTTGCACAAAACGTTGCCGCACATTTTGCAATATTTGAGGAGTAATTTGAAGGCAATCATTCACCATTCTTTGTCGCAGGTCTTCTAATGATTTTGGCTGAGTAGCATATATTTTGCTTTTTAAATGACCCCACATAAAGAAATCCAAAGGTGATAAATCTGACGATCTTGGGGGCCATTCAATGGCACCTTTTCTACCAATCCATCGATCTGGAAAAGTCTGATCTGAATATTGTCGAACACGTAATGCGTAATGTGGTGGGGCACCATCCTGTTGGAACATCAACCTATTCGCAATGTACCGCCGATCATTCTGATTTTCAATTATGGCTGTTAATGCAGGATCCAGTAATTCCAAATACATTTCACCGGTCAAATTTCCAGGTAAGAAAAAAGGACCAACTAAATGATCGCCAAAAATACCAGCTCAAACATTTAATTGTGGCAGCTGTGTATAAACCTCATGATAAATTCTGGGATTAGATTCGGAGCAATATCGGCAGTTATGACGATTTACTACTAAGAAAAAGGAACATTCGTCGGAAAAGCAAGTGTTGAATAGAAAATGTTCATCGTTTATAATTCGTTCACTCATATCTTCACAAAATTGTAATCGATCAAAATCTTCTTCATTAAGTTCTTGTACCAGGTGAATTTTATACGGATGAAAACTATGGGCCTTTAGAATCCATTGGACAGTACGTCGGCTAACACCACACACAGTCTCCAATTTGCGGGTACTTAACGTAGGATCTACATAAACTTCCCCTAAAACCCCCACTCCTATTGCTTCGTTCCTTAAGGGATTTTCAATGTTGCGTTTTTTATTCGCGACTGACCCAGTTTCCCGAAATTTAGCTACAAGTTCTAGAACATATTTTCGATGCACGTTACTGTTCTCATGTCGCTCATTAAATATTTCTGCTGTTCTATTAGCGCACTAATTATTTCCGAAAAATATTTCGATAATTTCAACTCTTTCTGCTGTGGAATATACCGTGGTTAATTTATGTAATAAAGCGTTACAAGTTCTTTTAGCAACAAAGTTTGGTCAAATCAATCGCAAACTATGTACTAAATTCCTATTTAAAATAAGTACGAGATATTACCTAATCTTTCTTCGAGAAATAACTTTTTTGCCTCAAAAAAACGCTCCAATAGCTATTTTCAACAACAAAATAATAAACAAACCATGGCCGTAGTGAAGAAAAGCATTTACTTATTAAGTAAATTCATTTAGTCAAATTTCTTCTGAAAGTAGTACAAACTAATCTGACGTACTATTAAAGTCTACTTTAAGCTTTAAATCAATAAATCTTTAAAACTACTGAACTGAAGCTCATGTATTTTATATCATTATAAAGGGAATTGAAAAACCCTTAAAATAAGGTATCACTCGACCCCCCTTTCCATTTAAGATTTTGGGGTTGGTGTCACCCCCGCCCAGGGGGCTGCACGTGTTAACGTGATTTTTCGACAAACTTGTGACCCCCTCGAGAACAAAATCGACGGGTCTGAGCGCTTTTCCAAAAAAAAAACTGAGCTGCCAGTAAATGCGTCTATTTCCTTTTTTGGATGCGCCACCCTGTATATCGCCAGTACAGCATACTAAGTATTTCGCAAAAGTAAAAAACCGGTCTGTTTCTCTTTGCTGTTACTCGACAGCTACTTGGCCTGGAGGATCTTGGGCACTCGCAATATCCCAATTCTGATAAAAAAATATAGTTTTCAGAAGGTATCTTAATGAAATTTTGGTGTATGAACCAAATATCACCGAAAACACCAATAAAATATAGTAAATAACAGAAAACGCAACACCGACTAGGAGTGCCGTAATTATGAGCATACTTTTACAAGTTTTAGGTATACTGATAAATAGAAAGTGATCGAAATTTTAGCTCGAAATTTCGTAGAATAGCTAAGATATACCACCTTAATGTTAATGATGTGCTGAAGCTCCTCTATTCGCTACAAATTCATTAAGTCCTCGCGGCATCGATTGCAATTAGGTAATTGATGTCTTCTTGGTGTATTGTATCTCCAATGTTTGCGGAGGGTGCGGTAAATTTTGCAACCTTCTTCCCACCATGTGCCATACATGTTCGATGGGGGAAAGGTCTGGAGATCGAGTAGGGCATTGACGCAGGCTTATCCCGGACGATTCTAAAAAGTCCAAACGAACACGTGCGACATGAAGTCGTGCATTGTCCTACTGAAAAAGTGGATCTTGCAATGTTTCCAAAAAGGGAAGAAGATGTGGTTGCAAGACTTCGTGGATATAGCTCTGGGCAGTCATGCTATCTCGAATTGAACACTTATCGTGCCGACAATGCTATGGGGTCAGAGGTAGTACAAGATCGGGACGGTATGAACAAAATTTCAGAATACCTTATTCGATTTCGGCCTTCTTGGAACCATGCTTGATAACATCTCATTATATTAGCTTCGTTTTGATTCATCCAATTAGGACTTCTATAAAAGAAAATCCGGCTTCACGTAACCTGATTAACTAACCCCTCTTGACCTCGGAAAGTTGAGTGAAATTAGCGCGTCTGCGAACTCTAGACATGATAATGCAATGAACCAACAATGAAACAAATGGAACCAACACAGAGGTATCACTGGATGTTAAGTAAACATGTTCATATTGTTCGGATCCTTGTATAACAAAAAACCCTTCACAAAAAAAGTATAGCTCAGAATGATAGCAAGTATGATAACAAGTTTTGTCAAATTCAATAAAGAATTCTGGGTGTTGTATTTTATATGTCACTAGTATATTTTAAAAGGAAACGAAAAAGTAGAGGTGCTACTGACCAAGCTGCAATGGGAAAACCTATGAAGTTTCATATCTAACAAATTGGTTAAGGCTTTCGCGGCCAGTTGATAAACTGCTGTCCTGATTCGGGTCTAAAATAAATACAACCTGCGCAAGAGAAATCGTCAGTCTACATCCAGCATCGGAAATGGAAGGATCTCTGAAGAAGCTTGTCACTCGTGCTAGCGAAACGTTAGGAAGAAAGTCCAACCGACGACGGCCTTAAGACCCGAATCAAGACAGCATAAAAATAAATACAAACATGAATAGAATAAATAAGTAAGAATAAAATAATACTGATAATATAACCAAAGTATTTTATAGATATTTAACGCAATCACCTTTATAAATGGATAAGTATTTTCAATTTTGATACCGTGAAAGCAGATTCTTGATATCTTTTTTAAAGCCAGATGTCAAAGGTTTAAATACGAAGGGGAATGAATTATGTAGATAGATCGCATTAGAAGTGTAGCCTTTATTGAAAAATAAAGATCTGTGGATTGGCATGGTGAGTGTATATAGCTGGTTGAAACATAAACAATTTCCAGATTGCAGTTTCTCGAATATGTGCGCCAAAAATTACTTTTCTGTGGCGACATTGTGGTCATTTCAGTAGTTGTTAGGTGGTTTTTCCTTGACCGAGGCGATACCAGCCAAAGGCGGGCTTAGATTGTACGTTTTGTGGGACAGGACAAATCCTGTTGAATAAAGCGTGGCATGTAAACAGCAAAACGTACACGTCTTGTCGAATCGAAGTGAAATCCAATGTCATATTGAAAAACTGATGGGAGAAACGTCATTTTGCGAGAACTTATAGGACAAAACGAAACGTGAAGACTCATGTTCAGACTCATGTCCGATCTTGGCTCAGTTCACGAGTAGCTCCACTTCAGTTTGCTTCCTTTTTCTCCAAAAAGCCTAATAATTTCAGACTTCTGGCAATGCACCCACGATTTTCTCGTCGCGTATGAGGAACTTATAAAAAATAAAAGAAATAGACCCTATGGCAAATAAATAGACTGTTACAAAAAAATAAACTCGTTGAGATCGGTTTACAAAAAAGGGTTAAAACGAGTGAAGGCATCAGAAATCTCTGTTACTAACTCTAGCAATTAACAATAGGCTGAGGTGTTCATTCGCAAATAATTGCGCAGCAAGTTCGCTCCTTAGTTGTTTCGATAACGAGACGTGGGAATACTAGCTTCTTTTCAGAAGACCATCTTGTCTTTTCCCCCTTCATCCCTTTTACTCTTAGTCGTTGTATACATGATAAAAAATGTCTCTCAAAAACCAAACTTCACACAACTCAAAAGTGTAGGTTAAAAGTGTAGTAGAAAGCGGAAGGTAAAACACGTAGTCCGTATACACTGGACAAAACGTACGTTTTGTCGTACGTTTTGTATGCCCGACCGAACGTACAATAAGACGTAGCGTGTAAACCCGCCTTTACGGATCTGTTTGGTGTATAGTCAACGCCAAACAAAGTGGCGTGCACATCATCAAGGTGGGTGTGTTGAAAAATTTACATTGTTGCCAAACTTTTTGTAAAATAATAAAATTTATTATTTACATATCTAGGTTTATAAGCAATATTAACCTCAAATGAGAACAAAAATAATAGTATAATAAAATTATAGATCTGTACTTGCATAATCATTAAGTATGAAAATTATTGATCAGATGACACTATGAAACTACCATATTTAATTGATAGCTTAAAGGTACTGAATAAAAATCCAAATGGGGTCCCCAAATTTTATGCATGGTATTTATTTTACAGAATTCATACAGAAAAATGCATTCTAAAATTAGGTAAGCTACTGGTGTAAGCTTTTTCTGTACAATAAAGTTAGTCGGAGTTTCTTTCTTCAGCGCTGTCTGAATCTGAATCTTCATCACTCTCAAAGTTGATTATTAAAGGTTCGATGTCTGGTCGATCAAAAATTCGTTCTCTTTCACACCATTTAAAAATTTCTTGCTCAGTATGTCGAACACTATTTTTCCACATGTCTGGGGTAACCGTTTGTAGAGCCTCGTTCCACATATCCAAACAGTCTTTTTCACTGTTACCATCTCTACCAATATGTCTGTTATAGTAACCTTTTGCTATGCCCCAAATTAACTCAATAGGGTTAAATATACAATGGTAAGGAGGCAGACGAAGAACTTTGTGCCCATGTTGTTCCGCCAATTCATTAATCACGTATATTTTAGGTGGTTTGTTTCTAAAAAAGCAGTTATTTTAAGAATAGGAATAAACAAAAGAAATATAAACTGTCGACCAAAATATATATAATTAAGAAGCATTATGTACCGAGCAACAATACTCAATAGCTCTGTTTTAAACATTGTGTTTAAAAATGGTATGTTTTGATTTGTCAACCAGTCTTGGATATTTTTTTTTGTCCATGCATTGTTGGGCACTTTGTTCAATATCATGCTGTGATAAGGGGCGTTATCCAGTATAATCATAGATGGACTCTCCAATTTTTCTAATAACTGATGTTGAAACCATTTCAAAAAATTGTCCTGGTTCATCTCTCCATGGTAATCGCTCAATTTTGTTTTCGAAGAAAATATCGCTTCACTACCCTCAATAAACCCATTTTCATTTCCAGCATGTAATATAATGTATCTAAAATATGTTAGTTTTAAATTTTATAGTGCAAATTGTGTAAAAGTACATACCTTTTACCATCTGTTTTAATAGCTTTCACGCTTTTTTGGTTTCCATTTTGCCAAGAGCGACCTATGGTCCCATTTTGAAATATCCAAGTTTCATCGAGGAAGACAAACTGGTATAAGGCCTCAACCTTGGCTTGATTGTATTGCCTTAGAAATTCCACCCTTTTCAAAGCTATACTTGGTAGTTCCATGAGCCCTCGTCGCGGATTGTCCTTAAGCCACTTAAATCCAAGATCTCTAAGCAACCGCCTTAAAGACGTGGCACTACCATCAAATAATGCCATATCTCTTAATCGAGACCATAAAGTTTGTATCGTAACTTGTTCTTCTGAAACCATGTGTAATATGACATTATAATTTAGTTAACAAATTAATGCAAATTTCTGATAAGTTATTATAATAAGATCTTACTTTTGTGATACATATTATAGATCACTTCTCGAATGGCACTTGTATCCAATGTCGCTGTGTTGGTTACACGTTTAATATAACTCCGCTTTTTCTTGGGCGATTCTAAATTTGCATCACTTTTCACACCCTCGGAAATACGACTAACTGTCCTTAAACTAATTTTTAAAGCAGCAGCAACACGCTACAAAAAATGAAATAAAATTTCACTATTATTATTATATTACGGTCCCGTCTCCTAAATAAAGAAGTCTGTAGTACCTCCGTTCTGCGTTTCCGGACCACAATTTTTAAAGAAATCTGCATCTGGCAACACCGCACCCCACTCCGAACCTTCAGGTGCCTCGCTGCTTCAGTCTTCGTTTTTGTGTATTACGGATCACATAGATACGCTATCGCTTCCGAAATTTATTGTGCATAATGGCGGACAGAAGTAAAAAACGACCAAGGAGCTCAGACAGAAAACATTTGGATAGTTCTGAGATTAAATCAATGTTCAAAACAGTGATGCGGAGGTTGAGTGCAATCGAACAGGAACAGAAACGTTATCGTCGATCCCTAACCCCTTCGTTTGACTATTCGACGGGAAGTGATAATGATTTGGATTATGACGACGATGCTGACGCTGACGAGTTGATTACAGGTGAAGATGAGTCACAGAGTGTTCAAGGAAACAACAACGCTCCTGAGAGCGTTGCCGCTGGTAAGAAAAATTTTTTGGTTAGGAATCTTGTTGATTTGGTGATTCATATGTTAAGATACTATTATTTATTTTTTCGACATTATTTGTACCTAGAGTGGTATAGATATATGTACTTATACTAAAGCAGCCCGAGTCTAGAGTGACGCAGGACATATAATGCTTCTGATTCAACTTAATCTAGAGTGATTCAAGTTTTTTCGGAAAAAACAGCCTGTGTCTAGAGTGACACGTTCCACAAGGCTTTTTAACTTAATCTAGAGTGGTTACAGTTTGTGAAATGTGTGTAGAGTGACACATGATGGGATGCTCCTTTAATTCATGATTTTCTCCATTTTATTAGCACCTATTGTTATCGTTATCTAACCTAGAGTGGTTATAGATATGTTATGCCCCTTTTTTTCTTTTGGTGTTACAGACAACTTGATACCAACAACAGTAAACATTAGTTCTATTCTCGGTGAAGATGAAATTCAAGAAAGGGTTTTTTCGGAGCCTATACTTGAAGAGTTAGTTCCCCGCTATACCAAGGTTTTGCTAGGCGGATTGAAAGAGGAGGTAAAAACGGACCTTATCAAGAAATATCTTCCTCCGGAAAATTTTAAGGTCATTGTATCTCCTGTAATCAACCCCGAGGTCAAAGTAGCTGTTCAAGAAAACACATTGAAGAGGGATGCAAGGCTATCTAATCTACAAGGACAGGTTGCAGCTGTCATTTCAATATTGAGACTACAAATGACGCGTTACGCCTGCTTTGTGATGTTTTTTATCATGAATCAGTGTCAAGAAGGGAGCTTTTACTGCTAAATTTGAATAAGGACCTTAAGGAAACCTTAAAAAATACCACCATTTCAGAGTATTTATTTGGTAAAGAGCTAGAAACCACCATAGAGGCTGCAAAGAAGCTTGAAAAGTCTGGGGAGCAGCTGAAGATTAAAAAATATAAGCCATCGTTTTCCACCATGGCCACTACTTCAAAACAGGGAAACTTCCGGCGCCCATTTGCAAAGGGAGTGCAACAGATGGGTCAAAAAGTTCAGAGACGCACTCCATCGCAAAACAACAACCCGAGAAGATCCAAGACTCATTACTATTCTCAGAGTCATCGTATCAACAGCAGCGTCGAGAGGAGACGCCGTCATTGAATGATTCAGTGGAATCACTATCACAGCAGCAGCAGTGTCTAGATGTGACACAGTTCTTAGAGGTTAGTAAGCCGTGTGGCGGATTACTACCTTTTTCCAATAGGTGGAAAAAGCTAGGTTTTCATAAGAAGGTTATTTCATATATAACTGGTCTAAAAATTCCTCTTATTAACAAACCCAGACAAAAAACGGCTCCTTTAGAGCCCTTAAGGTCAAAAAAAAGAATGTGATGCTATTGATATTATTATTAAAAAATCCTTGCAAGAGGGAATTTTTTCTATAGTAAAACCCTGTAAAGATCAATTTATTTCAAATGTTTTTATCGTGCCAAAACCTGATGGCACTAATCGATTGATCATTAATTTGAAATCCTTTAACACATTTGTAGCAGCATCACATTTTAAGTTGGAAAATCACAGGACAGTTACCCAGATAGTTACACCAAACTGTTTCATGTGCAATATTGATTTGAAGGACGCCTATTATTTAGTACCAATACATGATTCACATAAAAAGTACCTACGTTTTCAGTTTAAGGGCTACATTTATGAATTTAATTGTTTGCCATTTGGATTGAGCTGCGCGCCTCTAATTTTTACGAAGATTTTAAGGCCAGTTGTATCTCATCTTAGAAAACGTGGGTTACTCTCCGTCATATATTTAGACGATTTTCTACTTCTTGGAAGAACTTACAAAGAGTGTGTAGTTAATACAAGGGAAACTATTAAACTCTTAGAATACTTAGGCTTTATTATAAATTATAAAAAAAGTTCTCTCATTCCTAATCAAAGTTGCGTTTTTCTTGGTTTTCAATACAATTCTATTTATATGACAGTGTCATTACCCGAAGAAAAACGTGCTAGGTTGCAAAAATTGTTACTACGTTTTACTAAAACTAAAACTTGCACCATAAGAGAGTTCTCCAAATTTATTGGAAATTTGGTTTCAGCCGCTCCAGCACTAAAATATAGTTTTTTGTACACTAAACTATTTGAACGTGCCAAAATGAAGGCCTTATATCATGTTCAGGGAAACTATGACGCAAAAATGAATATTTCCCCGCATTTGTTATCTGATTTGTCTTGGTGGCTTAAACACGTCACTTTATCGAATAATTCCATTCATAATGAGGAATTCGCTCTTGAAATCTTTTCAGACGCTTCTAAATCTGGGTGGGGGGCGTACTGTGAAGGTAAAACTACATTTGGTTTCTGGTCACTTCAAGAAAAACAAAAACATATTAATGAATTGGAATTATTGGCAGTCTTTTTTGCGATAAAGTGTTTTACGCAGGGT
Source organism: Acanthoscelides obtectus (assembly GCA_963669975.1). Lineage (NCBI taxonomy): Eukaryota > Metazoa > Arthropoda > Insecta > Coleoptera > Chrysomelidae > Acanthoscelides > Acanthoscelides obtectus. The sequence continues at coordinate 37,599,773 of CAVLJG010000001.1, forward strand.
CTATCTGATTGTTATATTCTATGCAGAATTGATAACACCACTGCAGTTTCCACTATTAACAGATTTGGAAGCGTACGGTTTCCAGCTCTGAATAAATTAGCCAGAAAGATCTGGAATTACTGCGAGAGAAAAGATATAATTATCTTTGCATCATATATTAATTCCAAAGATAATGTACATGCCGATAGAGCCTCCCGTCAGATTCACGGAGAAACAGAATGGTCAATTTCCGAAGCTGCCTTTTCAAAAATTTCCAGTAAATTTGGTGACCCGAAAATTGACCTGTTCGCAAGTCGCATTAACAAAAAATGTAAACTCTTTATATCATGGTTTCAAGACCCGGAGGCTCACGGAATAGATGCTTTCACCTTAAGTTGGAATGGGTTGAACTTTTATGCTTTTCCACCCTTTTCCTTAATATTAAGAACGTTGCAAAAAATAATTAGAGATAAGGCGGAAGGCATTGTCGTTGTACCTCGATGGTGTTCACAACCCTGGTACCCACTATTTAAATCCTTATTGATACAGGAACCCCTAGTTTTTGGCCCTAACGAAACTCTACTTTCATTTAGCGGGACCCCACACTCCTTATGGAAAAACCTTTCCCTGGTAGCAGGGCGGTTATCAGGGAAGCACTTCTACAAGGGAAGGTGCCTTTAGCTACTCTGGATATTTGTTTAGCTTCGATCACAGAATCAACTTTGAAACAGTATAATGGGGGTCTACGCCTGTGGTGGGAGTTTTGTGTTAACAAAAACATTATTCCATATGAGGTAGCTGTGGAGGACGTTCTGGAATTTTTAACCATTCACTTTGAGAAAGGCGCAACTTATGGAACCCTTAATTCTTATAGATCGGCCATAGCTCAGATTGCAGGGCCACAATTTGGCCAAGATTTTAGGGTCAAGCGTTTCTTCAAAGGAGTTTTTAGCAAAAAACCACCTACAGCTAGATATGAGAATATTTGGGATCCCCAAATAGTATTATCCTATGTAAAGACGCTTGGAACTAAAACTCTTTCTCTAGCAACCTTAAGCAAAAAACTTGCGGTTTTGTTGGCCTTGGCCACCGGCCAACGTATACAAACATTAACACTTGTAAAGATTAATAATATCTCAGTTCAATCTCACGTAATCAATATAAAGATACCAGACCGTATCAAAACATCCTCAATAAATAAACCGCAACCCCTTTTGGTTTTACCTTTTTTTGATAATGATCCGCAACTATGCGTAGCTAGAACATTATTAACATATCTTAGTGCTACCGAGAAGTTAAGAAACTCTTGTGATTGGCTTTTTATTACCTTTAAGAAACCACACAACAAGGCATCTGTTTCTACTATATCCAGATGGATTAAAGATATGCTAGAAAATAGTGGAGTAGATATGACCATATTTAAACCACAAAGTACAAGACATGCATCCACCTCTTCTGCAGCAAGGGCTGGGGTCAGTTTTGATTCCATAAGATTAGCGGCAGGTTGGTCTAACGATTCTAGAACGTTCGCAAACTTTTATAATCGCCCTGTCGTAGACAATTCTAAGTTTGCAAAAGTTATACTAAATTGTTAAAAAAAAAAAAAAAAAAAAAAAAAAAATTATAATAAACTTGTGTATCTTAAAATAAGTAAGGAGTTGAAACTTAATTTAGTCGAGATAGTAATTATTTTTAGTTACCATGTTATTTCAACCATTATTCAAATAAATTTATGCGTTGTTGCAATTACTTTAAACATCTACAGACTTCTTTATTTAGGAGACGGGACCGTAATATAATTATAAGATCAAACGAACTTACCTTAAGTGATGTTCGATCTTGATTATATTACGGTCCCGTCGAAGTAAATAAAGTCCCACCCTGCCCTGTTATTATAAAAAATAATCAACTGGAATTCCCCTTTGCAACAACAACTTTAAAATGACTGAAGCAGCGAGGCACCTGAAGGTTCGGAGTGGGGTGCGGTGTTGCCAGATGCAGATTTCTTTAAAAATTGTGGTCCGGAAACGCAGAACGGAGGTACTACAGACTTCTTTATTTACTTCGACGGGACCGTAATATAATCAAGATCGAACATCACTTAAGGTAAGTTCGTTTGATCTTATAAATATACATTACATATAATTATTAGTAACCTACCTCTTGAACAGCATTTAAAGGCAACAAAGGCCCGTTGTTGTCCCTTTCTTGCTCAAAGTAGTGCATTAACGAGGCCACGAGTTCCTTACACCGACTATTTAACTGTTTGGGCATCTTTATATACCAAAATTGCCTTTATCTACTCGTAAAATGAATAATTTTGTTTTGAAACAAACAGTTGTTGATTTACAGTATGCGGGGCCAAAGGATTTATAAAGATTTGAAATGCCACAAATTGATTCAGTGTCAAAATTAATACAAATGTCAGTTCCCAGTTTAAATAAGTTTCAAGGTGACAATGTGTCAACGCTGCGAAATCGGTTTAGTGCGTTTACATGTCGATGAGTGATTGGAGCGTTTGCAAAACATTTTATTTCGCATAATGCGTCTAAATTTATCAGAAAGCAACTTATGTGATATTTTAATAACAATGTTTATATGACTATTAACCATAATAAGAGAGTAATGACCATTTTACAATTTATATATCACATTAATATGAAACTGCAATAGAGCAATTGTTTGTGATAGAAATCTAGGCATTAGGTCGGGGAATTTTTATCGTGATGACGTGCACGCCACTTTGTTTGGCGTTGACTATAGCTAGATTGTGTGCACGTCATTGTTTAGAACATCATGTTTCCCATACAATCCTCATAACTCTAATACTTAGGATGAACCTTTAAGTCTCATATGAAAAATACGTAGTCTGTCCACCAAGTGCTCACATAGATATTTCATAGAAAACGCGACATTTTACAGCCATTTTCGTGATATACACGAGATGCGTCAATGGATTCAAGGAAAGTGTCTAATGTTATTCTAACTTCTGAAGTTTACAGGATACCCCAAAGGGCCGATATACAACATGGGCTGCTTTTATAGGGTCATAACTTTTAACTGCTTCATGGCACATTTCTAAGTCAATAAAGAGTGCAGTTAAGGTGAAACACGTTATTTTAGGTAAGGTGGTGTATGCACATAACTTCTGCCAAGAAGACACATTCGATTAACGTATTCCAGCTGATGATAGCCAACTATGCACTGTATTGTTGTGTCCTCTAAGATCCTAGCGCCGTGTCCAACATAATAGTAGAACACAAAAATGAATTCAAAAATTCACTTTGAATAGAGTTAAGAGTGTGGGTTCTGTAACTGTTTCATAGATGGCCCTATGGTCTTCAACTACTTTTTTGCGCCTCTCTGACCGCTACTTAAAGGCATTACCTTAGATTCAAACCCAGGAATCTGATTCCACTGAATGGTATTACAGAGTGATTTTAGAAAAATTCAAGGACATATTCAGCATGTTCAAAAAAAAAGTTCGGCTCCCGAGCAGAACTGACTATTTAAAATAAGTATCTACACAGCGTCAGCTACGCTACACGATTGAGGTAACTGTGGAGACATCTTGCAGCGTATGTCGGCTCTTCAAGATCATAGAGTGATCCGAAAATTATAACAATTTTTTGGGAATGTTGCCATTGTACAAAAGTTCTACTTGACATTATTCAAGTAATGACTGAAATGTGTATCAGGTGGACGACTACACAGACGCGACACAATTGCGGCAATTGTGGAGACATCTTGTAGCATAAGTCGGCTTCTCGGGATCATAGAAAGTCATTCAAAAATTATAGCGTAATTTTTAAGGAGTGATATGACTGTACTATACATATAGTCCTTGTCATTGCGCAAATATTGATTCGCCTAATACGCTTTTGAAAACGTAACACGGTAATAGCAAGCTCTTCATTGTCTAATGTAATTGCGTGAGATGTAGAGAGCTACATAGCTCTATCTCAGCCCACGCAGAGCTAATACTAATGAAACTTGAGTGGCTGAGCCGCATTTCGAATTACGTTGGAATCAGTGTCTTGGTATTCAGCTTGTCCTAAATTGAACTAAGAATGCGCAGAGATTATAGGGCACGTCATTCAGTAGTTCGTCGGTATGAACATTTGTAACAGGAGAAACGTTGATATTTGATGAATGCTGAGCATGCTTTATACTGGGTGTTTCGATTTCGTCCTTTACTATGGGGATTTCGGAGATACGAAGTAAATAGGGGCAAGGTGGGGTATTTAGGTAACCAACAAAAATGCCGCTCAAGTCGATTGGGGATCTGGGAGTAATTTTTGATTCAAAGTTAACTTTTGCTCAACATATAGAGAGTTGCTGCACGAAGGCTTTAAGGATGTTAGGTTGCATACAGAGAAATACTAGATAGTTCACAGACATTTTTTCTATAAAACTATTGTATTCATCTTTTGTTAGATCCCATTTAGAACTGTCTACTAGTGTCTGGAACCCCTACTATCAAGTCCACATTGATAAATTGAATTCTATTGAAAGAAAATTTATTAAATATACAGCTTTTAAAATAAACATCCCCAAGGACTGCATGAACTACAAGGATATGGAATCTGACCTATAACTCAACAGTTTGGTCAAGCGTAGAAAAAGTTTTGACATCCTTTTGTATCACAAAATTATTATCGGACTAATGAATAGTCCCGAACTCTTGGGCATGATAGATTTTAATGTTCCTCCTATAGCCCTAAGAGGCCAGAAGTCGGTCAACATTCGCCCTTAAATAATATGTTGAAAAATGTAAACAAATTTCAGGCCGATATTTTTCATATATCCCATGATTTCCTGATACAAACCTTGAAAAATGTTACCTAACCTTTTATATACGTTACTTCTGATTGCATTGTACTTAATTCTTAATACTTTGACTGTGTTAAATTTTATTTATGTGGACATTAATTTTAAACTTATTTCATTAATCTTTAGTAAATTTAGTTAACTTTTTAATTTAAATTGAATAAAATTGTAAAATTGGGTTTGTCCCGTGAATGTATGAATAAATAAATACATAATTTTTGTCCCAACAACAATTTCATGGCCAACTGAGGGAATACATCGCTCAATTTAGGATTGAAACATCCGTTTAAATATATAAAAATCCAATATAGTATCTATTTTAAAAAACAGAGTTGGTGATGGAAGACGAAAGAAGAAAGAGCGAATTGAAAATTTGACTACGCCATCTGGTATAGAAGAGAAGGTGGCAAAACTAACATGAAATTATTTTGAAATCATGTCTCGAATAAAATCATCATATAAAATAGAAATGACTGCAGTAAATCTGATACGTGAAATAAATGACAAAAAATCTGATAATTTCAAGGCGTACTTAGGAAATTCTGCTTTTCTTCAAACAACTGAGGTAAAGTCTATGTATGACATATTATACATTTTTGGAATCAGAATTAAAAACTGTATTCCCCTGTATAAAAATCCAATATGGCGTCTTTAAGAAAAAAAGCTGATTCTGGAGGACAAGAGACGAAACGTCATATTGCCACAAGTTGGCCATGCCCTCCCATTTTATTAACGGCCCTGTCCTTATTATTTTTACACCAAAGCCAATTTTTGAACTGCCTAAGATTATTACAACTAGGAAACGCTCCCTCTTGTAGATTGTTCCACAATCTCGATACCCTCGAGACAAAGGAGCGGTCGTATCGGCCAGTTCTGGATAGGCGAAGTTCGACACGTTTAAGATGGGAGACCGAAGTCAGAAGCTTTGTTGATGTCGACAAGATCACCACCCGCCTTACAGTATTATGCCTTACGTCTAGGGTGCAGTAGGTAGCAAAGATCTTGGCAAGCACTTCCGCCTTATCCTATGAGTCGGTTACAGTAATTCCATCCGGAAACGTAAGTGGTGGAAGGCTACTAGGTGAGAAGTTTATTCAATCCGATGGCCGTCGTCCAGAAAGTTATGACATTACCCTGTGTCTAACTTTTATAGTAAGTGACATATAAATCCGAACACCCAGTTTAAATGGTTTTATTTTAATAAAAGTTGCTGAATGTATTTATCTTACTGTAAATAACAAGTGACAAAATTTTCAGCCTTATCAGTTGGACATTCCGGTTTTTATACTGCTTTTTTTTAATTCACTAACGCTCTAAAAATGAATATTTCAGCCGCAGTAAAGAATCAACGTTGGCGGATTTTGCTTCTTGACATCCTTTACGATCGGTTACGATGCCTAGAGTACGGAGACCTGTACGATTTCGTCAACTTAGTGAGTTTGATAGGGGCCGTATAGTGGGACTTCGGGAAGCTGGACTTTCTTTTCGGGCAATTGCAGTTAGAGCGCAAAGAAGTGTAGACACTGTGGTTAGGTGTTGTCAGGCATGGCTTCGAGGAGGCCGTGAAGATCGCCGCCTAAGATTATTGGCCTTAAGGGACCGTTTCTCCACTACCAGGTCCATTGCAGATGAATGGTTTGCAGAACACGGAAGACCTATTGGCATGCGAAGTGTTTACCGACGAATGAGAAGTTTTGGCTTGTTTTCATACCGGCCACACTGGGTCCTCCCTTTAATTAACTCGAGAACACCGACGTAATCGCCTTGAGTGGTGCAAACAACGGTCACTCTGGGATCAGGAATGGAACAGTATTGTCTTTAGTGACGAGTCTCGATTTTGTTTAGGCATGCACGATGGTCGTGCCAGGGTTAGAAGGCGACGTGGTGAAAGGAGGAATCCACAGTTTTTTGTTGAATGACATGTTCATCACACAGTTGGAGTTATGGTTTGGGGTGCTATAGCTTATGGTTCCAGGTCACCTTTAATCTTCATCAGAGGTAACATGAACGCGCAGCGTTATATCCACGGAGTTCTAGAACCCCATCTTTTACCCTATCTTGACACCCTGGCAGATCCAACTTTCCAACAAGATAATGCCCGACCACAAGTTGCAATATGATGTCACATTGTTACCATGGCCACCAAGATCTCCCGACTTATCCCCAATTGAGCACGTGTGGGATATGATGGGTAGGAGATTGCTCAATTTGCAACGTCCTCCTCAGACTCTAGAAGCACTTTGAGAGGAGTTGGTGGTTGCCTGCAATGAGATACCACAGGAAAACATTGACCACCTGATCAGAAGCATGCCTAGGCGCGTTGGAGAACGCGTAGCACATCAGGGTGCATCCACACATTATTAAAGGCCAAAGGGCTTTAAAGCAGTGCAATCATTTTGAAATTTTTATCATTTACTTATTATGCTTCATTAAGTACTTATACAAAATTTTATTATAATAAAACCATTGAAACTGGGTGTTCGGATTTATATGTCACTTAGTATATATCGTGCTGTCTGTGGCATTGCGGACCGCTTCGCTATATTTATTTCTGGACTCGACGACGGCTTGTCTGTTCTGTACAGTGGTTTTATAGAAGGTTCTATCTGCCTTGATCTGCTGCTGACGAGCAGGATTGCACGATTTGTTGAACCAGCCGCTTGGCCCTGATTTTGGGCACTTTCACTGTATGAGCGCGATGTATTCCTCCATCGCAACGTGGATTTCGGTTCTCGATGAACAGACAGACGGCACACCTGCGTCAGCGAGAGAAACTTCAACTCTTCAAGGAAAGGTGGAGATGAAGTCTCTGAGCCCTTCCCAGTCGGCATGTTCGTAATGCCAAATTTTGCGGCCTGTGCGAGTTGCTGCTGCCACAGCGGGTTCTGTTCGAAGCCTAAGCTCCACAACACCGTGGTCTGAGTTACTCAGAACAAAAGACTACATTGTTGTAAGGTAAAGCAGGCTACTGGCTTGTAACAAAGCGCGAGGGAAAAAAGTAGGGCTCGCCACCAGCTGGATCAGTCCTTGGGTAATAGCAAACGCTTCAACTGCACGACCTGTTGCATCGGTGTTGTTTGACATCAAAGCTCATTATGGGCTTTGAAATCACTGAGAATTTCCTCTGAAGCGGGGTTATTGATGTTCAGGAAGTCGATCTTGATAGCGAGGTATTCAAGTAGGTCATCCCAGTTATGATCCGAGAGAAAGAGCGTTGTAGGCATCAAATAAATTTGGGGGATTTTTTGTAGTTAAAGCAAAGCCACAAAATGTCCTTCTGGTCTGATTCCAGGAGCAAGAAAGACTGCTGCGGACAAGAGCCACAGCTCCCTCGTTCTTTCTCAGATTGGAGTGCACGTCGCAATTTGGCAAGCTAAGATGATTAATCGAAACAGACTCTGAGATTTTTGTCTTCATCAAGAAAAGCATCGCTTGGCATGGCAATTGGATTTCAGATAGTGATGAACAGCATCAATATCGCTGTTAATCCCGCAGATGTTCGTGAAACAAATTTTATCATCGATGTTGTTCCTTTGAACCCACCCTCCACCCTGACATTTCGAGAATATACGTCCATAATTCTTTGTACACGAGGGATCCATCATCATGCATTTTTGCATAGCTTACGTTTGGAAACATGCGGACATTCTTAAGACAAAGCGAGCGGGTGGTTTCGCCTCGGACGACTGGTCATTGTCTACCACTTTCTGTTTGCATGTTAATGATGTTAAATAGACCGAAAGTGTTCCATTGTCGGAGTTTACCCGCAACCTGGCAATTGGTACTAGATATTCCTTAGCGCGTGTACAATCACTTGAACGGAAGTGGTATACTGAATACAACAACTTCCGGAACAGACATTTGCCACGGGCCCACTCAGCAGGGATGAGAAGAAGATTTTACGATAACTTAAGGAGTTGGAAGCTACTTAATATTTATTATACAATCCCAATGGGGATACGTAACAGGATACTAAGATTATTTGCCAGAATTGCCGTATTAATATTTAACGCAAGGCGCCCTATCATCTTGATGGACAGATCCCAAATTATCTGCAAGGGAGCACAAAAGAAATGTGCCTCCCAATTATTATATCTCGCACGTTTTTTATCTCGCAGTTTTTTTAGTTTGGAACAGGCAGCGAGGTATCGCAAACTGTTCAGGAATGTTTGTTTATTTGATGTTTGAAGGGATTAAATGATAATAGAACTAACTAGCAGTTTGATCCATAATTTCAGTATCCTAGGAACAAAAGAAACGTCGTACCGGCCAGTTCACAATGTATATATCTCAACCGTCTCAGAATGAGAATCCAAGAGCTCTGGTATATTGATCAGATCATCAACCGGTCGGTCGTATTTTAGATAGTGCCTTATCAAATTGAGGAGCTTAGATTACGCCAAAAACTCCTTCTTGGCTCTAAAGCATGATCCAGCTTATTTCTGAGAAACGGAATAATTAATCGATAAGAATGGTTAATTTAAATGTCAATGATCAAGTCAGATGGATAACCTGTCTTGTTGTCTGCCGAAGGTAAGAGCAAACGTCTTGCCTAAAATGTACTTTAGCTTTATCGGGTACACCTGCTGGTAAAACTAAAATTAATCAATAGCTTGATATCACATCTACAACACTTGGAGGTAGTATGAAGCTATACCGAAAAGATGGTGATGGAACTACGATTCTAGTTACTGGAATGTGTCGAGATTTAATGAATAGTGCTGGAAGACATATTAATTATCAACTTGGATAAATCGTTAACGATGCATTTTAGCTTCTTAAATACTTGAAGTGATATTAATGGCTCAATCAAGGATATTGTCCTTAAATTCCACATTATGCTGGGATCACTATACGCAATAGACTCAAATGAACCAACCGGTACTGAACTGGTCGTAACAGTTCTTGATCTGAGTGATAAATAGAAGTTTAAATTTGATAGCACTGCCCGCTTACAGATTAATTTGCGTCGATGAGCTGTTTTCAATCTTCTCATATATCAAACATAATCTTGACCACCTATTGTACCGTTTATTAAACATAACCCATGGTGGCGTTGAAGATTATTTTGGAACAGATTCAATTGAGGATGAAGATCTTGAGCTGATTATGGGATTTCTAAGAACCAGAAATGAAAATTACATAGTCACGTGTTCATTTTATTTCAAGTCAGTTAATGGCTTAGTGTTGCTAACATTCCAGTCAATTTTCTTCCCTGCTATTATACAGAGCATGCTTTCTCTAAAGGAAAACTAATGAATACATCTACGTCTCTTGTCAAACTTGTCATCACGTAATCGCATTTTTTTAAAAAAGAGTTTCACTATATCAAAAAACAATTATATTTTACGTCTACCATCCAGAAACTAGTTGACTTTAATTTCTAAAACTTGTCCTGTGGTTCACATGTCGATAATATGCTTGTCTGTCCAATCATTGTGCTGAAGGAGACCACCTTTGCTTACAGTAAAAAAGATTCTATCAATACATGTGGTTTTATTGGCCAGACAAGGCAACTTGGGTTATGTTTCATTAGTTTGTAATTGTGGCCTCTCAGGTGGTTAAGGTTCCAATGGAAAAGTGAGGACATGTCAGTGCCGAAGAAACCATGCAAAGCTCTGTATGTGACTATCAAGTCCCCTCGTAAGCGTCTATCGGAGAAGTGAGTTAAGCTGAATAGGCTCAGCTTCTCCTCACAACAAGGTCGGTCACGTTGTAACGTTGGATACCCAACAGGTCCAGCAAATTCCATAATTGGTCTCACATATGACGTATACAGAAGCCCAGCAGTAATCTTTCAATAAGGTATAGGCTTCTTTTAGACTTAGCCGTTGAGTATTGGATATGCTAGGATCATGATTGGACAGCTCCTAAATCTATGTAACTGGAGACAGAGGAGATTTCCTGGTTCCCGATGATATAGCTGATCTTAGGATTGTTCTTTCCAGCATGAAGAACACAGCACTACTCCAAGTTGAGGGACAGCAGCCAACTTCTGGACCATTCATTTATATATGCATATTATGCGTAGACCTGTCCAGTTAAAGCATGCAGAAAATGTATGGTTCTCAGGGCTATATGATGTTTGTGCGATTTTCTGACATAATAGTAGATCTCCACTGATTGTTTCACGTATGCCCAGTTGACCTTGTGTATTAAAATGCAATGTAATGTAAAATCCCAACCCCTACTTGAATCAGCTACGAAAAATTGTGGTTGATATCGTCAAACTTGACCTCTAAATAAACTATATGGTCATATTTATGGTTACTGGTAAACAAACTTTTTTGATCTTCTGAAACTTTTGTTTCCCATTCTATATTACGACGCCCACACCGTTTTCGTCTTGCTTGTCAAGGCAATAATGCCCGGTTTTGAATCTTCCTATGACCTTTATAAAACTTATTCATGTTATTGGCTACTGCGTCATTTCCGCTTTTATTGAGATACTGCTTCACTGAATATTAATTTATATAATACAATTGAGAAAAACATCCTGGGGACCTTACAAAGCTGTCCATTGAAGTGCTCATAAATTGATATTTCACAAACCCTTTTCCTTCAAAGTAACTTAAGCGACACTTTGCAACATCAAAGCGGTCTTTAAGATAACTTTTTTGCGATTCACTTATCTTCAACCTACACTTTCATATTAATTAAGCTGCAGCTAAGCTTTTTGCTGCTTTGCTGTTAACCTTTTCTACTTCAGAGCTTTGAAGTGCAATGTTGACGGGCTTATATTGAAATTCCAGTCTGTCGTTAGAAAGTAAAGAGCATTTTATCAATTGTAGCTGGACGGTACTGAGGTGATTATAAACAATCTATAGATCGTCGGTCTTTACCCTCTTGTAACCGAATATATATCAATTTATCGAATTCGGCTGTTTCTTTATGGTCTTACAACTTACAAATGTTATATTTTTCTAAAACTCGTTATGCGTACTCAGTTTATGCTATCGAATTGACTATTATACGAATAGGAAAAAATACAGGATCCGGTTAGTTAAAATTTGTATATTGTATATATGAATTTTTTACTTTTGTTCACACATTCGGAAGACGCAGAGTTATTTGAGTTATTTAGCAAATGATTTTGTAAGAGCTGCCAGTACTGATTTTGTTATCTCCGGAGACTTTACGGCTTATGAATTTTGTAACTTACTAAGTCTATATGAGCCACATTAAGGTCACCTTATCGATCAGTTACTCCATCTAGAGCAATAAAAACATAATTCCCGGTCCGCATTTAGAACCAAACTTTGGCGAAAGCAAAGTCTCTCAAATTTACATATACACGATTATTACACAGGCAGAACATCACACACAGTGGGAATGGCAACATTGACATTGATGCTTATCATCCATTCGAATGGTGTGTTGTGATTTAATTAAAGAGGAGACGGCTAAATGTTTTGGGATATTTGACCCTATCAGTAAGACCATTGAAGATAACCTGTACCCGCTCCAGAAAAATATCCGAGATGAAATGAGAGACAGTGGCAGCATCTATAAAAACTTGCCACAGCTACGTTTCTCCTCTCCGCAATAATTAGAAATCTACTTTGAATAGGCTAAAGTATCATAGATGCGCCGTAACCAACTACATGCTCATATTGTTATTATTATTAGTATTATTACTAGCTGACCCGACAGACGTTGTTCTGTCTTGGCTATGAATTAGGATGGATAATGAATAATAAAAGGGTAGATATACCTATGGAATATAGGTAATTGTATAGCGAAGTGTTTGTACCGCCATGTGGCTAGGAAAATACGTTGGCAGCACTGTCATTCCGCCATCAACTTGCCTTGAAAATAGGCATAAAAATTATGTGGAATGATTTTGTTGTGCCAAGTGACGTCATTTGAAAGCAACTATTGTATTGCTCGATATTAGTAAAAAAATGTATAGAATTTGGCCCATTTCTGAAAACCAATGAATGTAGTATCTTTGGTGGTGGTACCAATGGATTCAATTTGATATTTCCACTGACGCAACATAATCTAGGGGCTTCATTTTTAAACTTGAAAGCCTTGCAATGTGTACGCATCCATTGCTTCAAGAGCAACGATTTGTTGTGAACTGTAATCAGTTGACACGTCATAACTGAATTCAGCTCGATTGGAATTAAATGCGACACCTTTTCTTTGGTGAATTTCAGTCCTCCGATCCCGTTCAACTTCATTTCTCGCTTCTCGCTGCTCGTCAGCTAGACTTCTTCGTATAAATCTTTCACTTGCAGCATTGCGAGCTCTGCGATCTAGATTGGTACGTCTAACTGGTGGCATTTTTAAGGATCACAATTTTAATATAAGGCGTGATTGCGAAGAACTAACTTCCACCCTTGTTAATTATTTTTAAACATATACATCTCAAAAAACACACCGAACAAACTGAAAACTGGACAAAAGCTCTTATCGAATGGACTGTGCACTACTAATTTATTGAATAAACAAATATTTTTTCATCGATGAACACTCTCAAAAGATAAATTTGCGCCGTGCGAGCTGTCAAGTTCAAAATGTTAGAGTAGTGAAAGCCAATTAAGAAAAAGAAACGTAAAAAAAAGTTAACTGACTAAGATAACAATTAGGTAACACTGCCGTTTCTTTTGAAGGGGCCATCACAAGGTACGGATGGTAAAGAAATGTAAGTCCAAAACCAATTTTCTCTGACATAGATAACTGTCAATAGCTGTTGGAATAAAGATGGCGGAGAGGAGTGCCTCTCCCTTTTAGTACTTGAGATATTTCTTCTGCTGCGCGAGGTCCATGCTGAAGCAAACTGTCGAACGCGCGTAGTTTAAATAATAATTATGTTTTCAATAATTTGCCAATTTTCTGCGCAATTTTCTTGGTTTATCTTTCCGTAAGAACCTTCTATACAGTATTAGGGAAGTTTTAAAAAAACGATGAATGAAATCGATAAAGTCGTTCTCAAGTTATGGCGTGACCATGCGAAATAGGGATTCATTTTTATATATACATATATAGATTATTATTATTATTATAGATTATTAAACAAGAGCAGAGCCGAAGCTGTAAAACTCTTAAAAATACAACAAGTTACAAGATAATATGAAAACTTCAAACATGCATTTGAATAATACCAACCGGCCAAACCATTTTTGAAAAGACCAAAGATTAAGGGTTGACTATATTTGGATTCCATGAATCCAACCCTGTGTTCACTAAGAAAAATTGGCATCCAGTTGCCTTGTATCGCCGTTTCTCTAGTTTAAAGTTGTGTTCACGAAAATGATTGTTAACCACCTGAGCCAAACTTATCATGTCCATCCCAAAAAACTTGTTGAGTATCCTGATTATCTCCTCTATGGTGCCTCTACATGTAAGAAGTTAACTTGAACAGTTTTAGCGTGTCTTCTTGGATAAGTCGTCTCATGACACGACTTTGGAAATCTTCTAAATGATCGCGGCGTTGCGTACCAAACTAGGCCTGCAAATTCCATTATACGTCAAACGTGAGGCAATATCGGATCCGTTGAAGACTCTTTCAATAAGGTATAAAAGTCTGTTGGCCTTAACTGTGGTTCTATGTATATGTTCCGACAAGGATAGCGAAGAAATTACTGTTACTTCGCATCCGTTGAAGACTCTTTCAATAAGGTATAAAAGTCTGTTGGCCTTAACTGTGGTTCTATGTATATGTTCCGACAAGGATAGCGAAGAAATTACTGTTATTTCTAAATTATTCTGGTTGGATTCGGTTGTAATGACTTGGTATAGAAGTAAGTGGGTTACATTTGGATTATTTCCTTCAATATGCATTATGCAGCACTTGGTTAAATTTAAAGAGGACCGATAATATTCAGACCACTGGCACAGCACAGCAGCATTCAAATCACTCTGAAGTACCTGACTGTTGGATGAAAAGATGTATAAGATGCATAAGATGAAAGTGTTGATTGCAATATATATGGTAAATCCTTGTTTACAAGAGGAATAAGACTGATCCCAGAAATGAATAACCCGCTCTAACAACATAGTCTTCTCAGTCAGAAAAGCTCTAATCCGTTCTAACAAATTTCATGGTATCTCCAGGTAGTTCAGCTTATGAAAGAGACAGTGATGTGGGACAAAGTCGAATGCTTTTGATAAATCAAAATAGCAGATACCAAGTGGAACCTTCTGGTGTGTCCCATCGTTCAAACATTACAGTAGATTTATTATTATTGGCCCGCCAGGAAGGAATCCATGCTGATTGTATGGAATGAAATGTTCTCCAGAATCCTTTTCTCAACAATTTTGGCATAATAGGTTTTAAGTTTGCTAGCTCTTTTTTCGAAAACTAATGTTGCTAAGGGACCTCGACAGCATTGGGGAAGGGTGTTGAACTTAAAAGATTCGGTGAAGATCACATTAGGTTATGTCAGGTTTCTTGTAAGTGCATCAATAACGATCCTCCACTGCGACTCTTTGGTCTGTTGTGGCTCACACCTATTTATATTTCCCCCAGTAGCTCCGACCTGCTGAGGAAGTCGATCAACTTGATTGAAGAAATAACCTTCAGGTCTTCTGCTTGAAGTAGTACGTCTCCAAGTATGTTGTACCTGGCAATTGCAGGGCAAGTGCACAATACATGCCTGACCGTTTCATCTCCCGCCATGCACAGTCTGCACTCAGCGTCGTCCGCCATGCCCAGACTACTCACGTGCTGACGCAATTTGCAATGACTAGTGTACAGTCCAACTAGAGCTTTGAGGCTATTCCTGTTTAGCCATTACCTTCTTTGTCAAGATTGCTATAGTTGTCTTAGCATGGATTAACCCTGTTAATCCCTCCCAGTATTGATGGATCTTTCTGTCCATCTCTGCAGAGATTATTTGTTTAGCCGTATTGTATGCGATCCCAATCGCTGGCTCAGGCCGGATGAAGGGTGTGCTAGCCACACTCGTTGTCATAGTATCAGCTGTCTCGATTCCCTCTAGACCTGAGTGTCCTGGTATCCATATGAGACGTACTTCATTTCCTTCCCCTATGCCACCGAGAGCTTATTTGCAATTCCACACTAATTTCGATGTCGAGTAGATGGAGTCAAGTGCTTTAAGTGGGGATTGACTATCTGCAAACATAGTTATAGTTCTGTGCCTCAGCTCTCATTCTAAGATCTTTCTGGCAGCCAGTTCTATAACATATAACTCTGCATGGAAGATCAACGACCAGGTTCCTAGTCTAACAGATTTTTTAATCTTTAGCTTCGGCGCGCAGATACCAGCTCCAACACCTGTCTTGGAGCCATCTCTCTAGGCACAGATATATTTCCTTATCAGGTTAACTTGCTTGTCCCACTCGTTCCTGTTAGGAATTGTCACTGAGTTGAGTTCAGCATATCTTGATATCTTTGACATTGTATCAGAAGGCATTCACAGACTGTGGTGCTTTTGTAAGTCCGCCAGCATATCCGTCTCCTCCATATATATATATATACCACCAAGATCACATTAAGCGGAAGAAATAGTGAAGAAGCACAATTCTTCAAGATCGCAGCAGCAATCCTTTTCAAATCAAGTACTGTTGTAGGCTTCAGATTGCGCAAACGTCCCTCAACTTCTTCTGTACGAAACTCAATGTTTGTAAAACTTATCTCACATCAAGTGGTAGATGAATGAGGGAGAGTGCTGATTTTACTTCCTACGTCCTGGCCGAGGGAATATTGTAATCGCGAAAAATTTCGAAAATGAGATACTATGTTTTTTGGATGTCATATGACATGTACATCACGAAAAAACATGTCACACATCTCCGTTGGTTTTCTGTCTGTCGGTCTGTCCGGTAGTCCTTGCCCCCTCTATACCTTGGAAAGTACTGCTCAAATTTGGAAGAAATTTTTGCACGTCGTAAACAAAAAGGGTCTGTAGTTTTTGAAAATCGGATCAGTAGCGACAGAAAAAAACATCAAAAACCAAGAAATAAAAATCGCTCATACCTCGTTCTTTGACGTTTCACAGAATCATTTTTAGGTAATTTTACGGATAAAAATTAGGGAGTTGGGGTTGTAATATCTCAATTTTATAGTAGATTATTTAGGCCCGTATCATCAGTCGTCCCTACAATTGTAGGGCGCGTTTATGGCCTCCTTGATTGTCATACTCCTTTCTCTCCTTCAAAAATTTCTAGATTACACTGGTCCCGTGTCAGCGTCAGTGTTCTCCTATTGTGAAGATATGTTTTCCTTTTAAATTGTAGGAAATTTCAGGCTGATAAAACATGATATAACTCAAAAGCAAGCACAATTTGATGCAAATAGATGTTTGTGACATAACCTCAAAATAGAGCACTGACATGGAAAAATAGAAAACTATGACAATCAAGGAGGCCATAAAGGCGCCCTACAATTGTAGGGACGACTGACGATACGGGCCTTAAACGCTCTAAACCGTGGTAATTCTACGCTCATATCAGCCACATTACATACATCATCGGTTTCCCCATGCATTTGTCTTTAAAACTGAATGATAGAAAAATGCTTTCAGTGCGCATGTCTTTCTGCTATCTTTGCTCGGAACAGTCTGCTTGAATGTTCTGCTCGTACTGCGGCGGAGCTTCGCTGGGCGCTGTCGCGTCTAACGATACAGGAAGGGACAATGTTGCCAGATGCAAGGTAACTGCCGGTAGGGCAGGGAAAAGCTAATTGTATGGGCTGTTTGACAGACGTGATCCGGTTAATATCTCTATGACAATTTTTTTCTCAGAGGGATTTACTTGTGTCTTCTGATATCGGGATTGCCTAGGAAGTGTAGAGTAACCTAGTTGACGACATTTATTCAGGACTATTATACGATAATTTACGGACCAGGTCCAAGAGATCTCGTTCTTGAGTATTTTCATTCTTGAAACTTTGGTTCCTATTAGTTGAAATATGTGCAGCCCTTGATGGATTACTTAAATTGATCAGTAACGTCCCGATAGCATTTAAGGGGTTGGTAGTTTAATTTATCATAGATGTCTGGACATAAAATATAGGTGAAAAGGTCGTTATTGATGCCCAGTTTAAAAAATACATACTGTACATTTGTAAACGCACTTTTAATCATCATCTGAAACTCACTTCAAACTAAACAGCGATTCGCTGGTGAAAATACTAACTACGTAATCACCTGTACATATATACGTATAATACATAGTTAACCTCAATAACATGGCATTCTAGTTTTCTCATTTGCTGATGGCCTGCTGGTGCATGGCGATAATCTACAATGAATTGTTTGCTTATAGTAAATGAGTATTTGATTTGGGTATTAATTGCATTCAATTTACAGCTCGCATGGCATAAAGCTTTCGTTGCGGTTCTGCATTTTTTATTTATTTAGATTATACTGCATCATTTCAATAATGTGGCTACATAACAGCACCACAATAGTGGGTAAGTCTGTTTTTTACCCGACTGCCTCAGTGCGAGTTATGCTTTACGCGCATGGGTATGTATGTAGACAGATAATTGGATTTCACGGGCTACAGGCCAAGTCACTTGATGGATTTTGACGTATGAGATGTTGGATTCGCCAATGACACTGAGTATATAACATCTTATAGACCTAAAATGACGCACTTCAATCGACAATTTCACCCAAGGAACTTCTATCTCATCGTCTACAGCTAAGATGGATGGATTTTGAGAGGTGGGTGTCTCTAGATTTATCTTAAAAAGCAAGCCTTCCTTATGGAAAATGGTTAACCGGTTAATTTTGCTCAAATTTTGCATAATAGAATTTTTCAACATGGCGATCAAAAGTCCTAATGGGGGCTACCCCTACGGAACCCAGATACCTCCAAGAGGAGGTTATTGATAGATACGGGAGGACAAAATAAGTCTTAGTACTATTAGAGAAGAAGAAGAAAGCATACTGTTGTTAGGATTTCTCAAAGACTCGTCAATAGTGATCATGGCTTTGACCTTAACGGTGACCTTGAAGGTGATGGTCACGGCCAAATTGTTAAAAATCGTACATTCTACTTTTCATCAGGAAAATGGACAAACCGAATGATCTACTTTCATGTAGCCCTTGAGCATTTTGAAAACGCAACATTTAAAGGTCATGATTAGGAAACCCATCCCCGATCTCCCAGAAGCGGACATATTGATAGATGATTATTGTAATATGTAGTACTGACAAAAGGATTAACAAGACTGATCAGTGGTGAACATTGTTTTGACTTTGAATAGTATGGTGAAGACCAAGTCAGTTTTTTAAGTGAGATCCTATTTGGTAGTAACGTGGCTTATTTTGACTGATGAGCGGCAATGGGCCTTCCTTTAATTGGTCGGACAGACTTTTTATGCCCCGAAATCACCCTTCTCCACATGCCTATGTATTATGCACAGACAGAAGGCCGGAAGTCCTCTTATTGATAATACTTTCCCATTCCCAGTAACTTGAAAACCACCACCATCCTACCTCTTAGCCCATATTTCAACAATATTCCCTTTTCAAACCATTTTACTCCTTCACGAATCCATATTATAACTTACACGCTCCAAGTTTGCAATGATCAATGCAGAAAATGTTCTGATTATGTACAAACAGAAGATCATCAAAGTATTGCAACATCTTAACTTGATTAGCGTAATGAGAATATTCGAAGACTTAGATTTACTAGAATGATAAGTGATAGTGATAAAATGAAAGCGCATAATAAGCTACACCTCCCTATCAGACTTTCAGTATTGATCTGGGTTCTGGGTTCTATAGTCTGGTCAAGTACTACTATGCATTTTCCTGGTGAAAAATAAGATATACGACTTGATCTTGCCCTAACCTTCAAGGTCAGTGTCAAGGTGAAATCCATGATCACTATTGGCCAATCTGGGGGAGAACTTAGCTACAGTTTTTTTATACTCTTTCACCATGTTGAAAGCTACCTCTATGCGAAATTTGAGTAAATGTAGCCGAAAGCCATTTTCCATAAGAAAACTGCCTGGCAGTTTCTATCTTACGGGCTACAGCTTAAACGGTAATGTATCACTTCATATTTGAAGAGACCTAAGCATATACTTTCTAAATCTGAAATTTTATTCAAAGACATGATAGAACTATGACCACTGCTTTTCGTGAAAAATAAACATAGGCAAATTCAGATTCTAATTGCCTATTATTAAAAGTAAAAATTCCATTGTCTCCTACAATGAAAAATAATCGAAGCAAAATAGATTATGATATTTTTTAACATAACTATGGCTTTATTATTTTCAATATACTCGTTGAACAACGAATTCTAACTAAAGACAACCTAACAGTATATGGGCGCGTCCGAAAAATTATCCAAGACGAAATAAAATAGCGTAGCGTCATCTATGAGAATTTGTCGTAGCTATGTTTCTCTTCCCCGCAGTAATCAGAAATCTTCTTTGAATAGGTTAGTGTCTCCTTGATGGCTCCGTACTCGTATATGCTGATATACAGTTGGCTACAGCGCCATACAGGGTGTTTCAGTTTATTGTTGCATAACTTCAAGATTCGATAGAACTTTTAAAATTAATGCATAAAGTCTATATAAACATGGGTCGAAAAATGCGTGGCTTCCGAAATACAGGGTGTTTAAATTTACTTTCTAAAATATTTTTTTTTTAAATATTTCGAACAATATTTGATGTATAACAGTGAGAATTGGTATACAAGGGTTTTTTGGTACGACAAAACGAACCATGGGCATAGTTTAACTGTAGCCGCTAGAGGGCGCTCTCTACTGTACCTGTAGTGTATTAAAATGACCGAAAATTTTTTTTTAGTGCAATGTTTTGCTTTTTGAATAAAAAAACAGATTCTTCACACTTTTCAACATAAAAAAGCTCTCCTGTGAGTCACGGCCGATCTATCTTTCTGAATAATTTTCGTCCAGCCAGTTTCTAGCTATTCTCGAATAATGAGCTGGACAACCAGCAAGCTGGAACCAGGCCAATCTTCTTAAATCTAACATAACATCATCCCACATATTTGCATGTTCAGCCTTTAAAAATTCCAAGAAGGTCGCAGCATTTAACCTTGCAGGCAAAAGGTAGGGTCCAAATAGTCGATTACGGTAGATACCAATCCACACGTTCACACTAAATTCATGCTGAAAATTTCTTTCCTGAACTGCATGCGGATTTTCATGCGACTAAATATGTTGATTATGAAAATTTACCACTCCACGTCTAGTGAAGCATGACTCATCGGTCAATAAAACGTTACTTAAAAAATCCCTATTATTATCAGTTCTATCAAGAATCCACTGTCAAAATGTGATTCTTCGTTCTCCGTCCCCTAGCTGTAGTCCTTGCACAGGTTGCAAATGGTAAGAACGTCTATGGTCATTTCTAAGAACACGGTGAACATGGCTTGCTGAAATTCCCAAGGCACCAGAAACTCTCCTAACACTTGTGGTCGGATCTCTATCAAACTGACGCAGAATCATACGGGTAAATCTGCGCTGACGAACATTTATGTTTTGATCCTTTGGAGATTTCCAAAACCATTTTCAATTATTTGGCGATGCACTCTTACAAATACTGAGCGAGTTGGATGTCGTCTGTTTGGAAATCTTCGTGCGTATTCTCTGGCTGCTTCTGCTGCGTTTCCATTTACAAAGCCATACACAAAATGAATATCCCCTAACTCTTGATTGGAGAATAAAAATCGCATTTTTATAAAACTTACAAAAAAAACAGGTAAAAGAAACTAAATTTCGTGCATTCACAATTGCAAAAAACGTTTCAGGTTTCAACAGACAACAAAACTAACTGTCAACTAATTGACGATTAATCTTATTCTGCTTTCAATTTGAAAAATATTTGCAGGCACAGCCTATGTTACTTCTAAAAATTATCGAGATACTGACTGTTTAACGTTATTTTATCATAAATAATTAAACATGCATCGAACCTGAGAAAAAATTTTCGGGCATTTTAATACACTACAGGTACAGTAGAGAGCGCCCTCTAGCGGCTACAGTAAAACTATGCCCATGGTTCGTTTTGCCGTACCAAAAAACCTTTGTATGCCAATTTTCACTGTTATACATCAAATATTGTTCGAAATATTTAAAAAACACTATTTTAGAAAGTAAATTTAAACACCCTGAATTTCGGAAGCCACGCATTTTTCGACCCATGTCTATACTTTATGGATTAGTTTTAAAAGTTCCATAATCTTAGAGTTATGCAACAATAAACTGAAACACCCTGAAACACTAATCTTCCCAGAGGATAATTCTTCGTAAACGTAAATATAAAAATAATAAAGAGATAACTATAGCATTAACGTTTATTTACAGCATATACAATATAATATAACATCAATTACATCCAATATTATGATAATTATTAGGTATTTACTGAAAGGGTATTCTGTAAAAAGGACTGAAAACACTCAAAGAGTGACCTAGTCTAGCGCTGTACTTATATTAAATAAGTGTTAAGTTGTCCATCAGCAGATAGAATACGTTAATCAATGGTTCATTGCAGTCGCATTGTTTTGCTCGCATGACCTTGATAACATGTAGGTTGAAAAATTTGAATAATCTAAAAATTGTCATAAAAGTATGTCTTTGGAGTTTTAAAGATACTGGTTGCTTATTTTCCTTTTTTGTAACAAGCAAACAAAACTCGGTACGTTGAGGTAATTTGGAAGTACTAAAGGATCGCGAAGGCTTAATCATAGTAAAGAAATGCGAAAACAAACACATCTCTTAAATGATTCCTGAGTCTACTACTTGATCCATCCTTACAAAACATTGTACGGGTTAAGGGTAATAGCGATTTCAATATTTATAGCAGTTGTAGGTAGAGGTTGAAGCAATTGCAACTATATAATTACAAAGTAATCGATAACGAATTACTAATATCTCAGTGAAATTGGAATTTTCAGTCACCGAGGTGTTCAAAGGTATTACCGGTGCGATATCCGGATGTAAAATTTCTCCTTAACCACCCATAGCACAATCGATTAAAGTATTCTACCTTTTTTTGTACCGAAGCAGCCGCAAAGGCAGTGGCCGAAATACCAGAGCAGCGCGGCTCGTATAAAGAGCTTAATGAAACTTTTTTAATACATTGTTTGAACTGTCTAAGCTAAGTAGAACTGGAAAAGCCTCCTCAAGCAGGTTCTGTCACAATCTCGATACCCTAAGGACAAAGAAGCGACTGTATCGGCGAATTTTGGATATACGAAGATCGACACAGTTGGGATGAGATGTCAGACGGATATGTCTTCTTTTCTCCAGCGCACCGCCAGAGATCGGTTTGTCACTCTGAATTTCTGCATGAGCTAGAGGTCAAATTGATCGTACAGGAGAGGAGATCGTTGACATGTAACAGTAACAATGTCAGAACCAAGACGATCCCTGAGGAACACCCGCGTCAGTGGATTCCTAATTATTGCGCAGAGGAGAAAAACAGCTGTGTGAAACTCTCACAAATAACTCTACGGTAACTCATTTCATATTGAATAATTTTTTGGACGTGCCAGTATAGCATTAGGTTAGCTATCTTATACGTCAATCAATAGTTACAAGCTAGGTAACAACCAAATAGGACTGTACGTGGACTTCGCTCAGCTTCCTTAGCAAGATAAGGACTGAATATTTGAAAAACCTATTAGAGGATAACTTCCTGATGCCTTGGTAACATTTTGATCCCATACAAGTTTCATAGGGTCCGTTTTGAACGTTTCAAGAATCAAATTCAAGCGGATAACCAAATGGAAATGGTATTTACCATTTTGGGTTGGTATTTACCAATCCGTTCAAGCGAGTGTAGTTATCAGTTTGGTTATAAGATCCGTGACGTCACGAATCAGCTGTTATATGTCATAGTTATCACCGCAAAATTGTGGTATTTACCCAACTCAAGAGTAGTTTTATATTTCTGGTTATTATTTGAAATGTGACAAGTTAGAATTTTGCCGGGTATTGGATATTGTTATTGTACTTCAGCTTCATTTTTAAGAAAAATGATACAGGCTGACTTCAGTTTTACCATAAAGTGGAGCACCTTATTAGTTATACTCATTACGGTTGTTGGGGACACTTTAAATGTAGTTCCTATGCTTAACAAAGTATCCTGTGTAGCCATATACCACAAGAATATTAAAAGATGGCCATATAAACTCACTAG
This sequence comes from Acanthoscelides obtectus, assembly GCA_963669975.1. Taxonomy (NCBI): domain Eukaryota; kingdom Metazoa; phylum Arthropoda; class Insecta; order Coleoptera; family Chrysomelidae; genus Acanthoscelides; species Acanthoscelides obtectus. Next base: position 37,623,693 of record CAVLJG010000001.1, read on the forward strand.
ATGATATCGACCTGTATACGGTTTTGCTAATTTCTTTTTTCATCATTTCTGCTGAATCAATAAATGTTTTCTTTGACATGCGGAAAAATTTAGAGAATTGAAAGTTATCATAGCTACAAGGCCATGGTTCCATCATTAAAAAAAAAATCTGAAAAAAACATTTCTCCCATGAATATTATGAAAGGTTTCTTATTTGAACTTTCCATATTCAGTTGTAGACGAAAAAGCACCTATTATTAAGTGATAATAAAAATAATCAGAGATTATATACGCGCTTTTCTAAAATAAACAACTTGCAACAAAACCGCGGTTAAAACCAACGCGTTCAAGCGATTCGAGTAACTGACGTCGTCAACCCATGTGTCATCTTGAACCATATTATAACCGCGGCACATAACACAGAAATTTTGGTTATTCGCTTGGATTTGATTTAAATGAGATAATATGCGAAAACGTCAAAACGATGGAAACCAACACCAACTTCCGTCCGAACATTTGAAACACGGATGTCAAATCTTATTTAGATTTTGAGGTAAGGTTTTAGTGCACCCAATTTCCAGTTTTGAAGCATTTATATCCACCAGGCACCATACTGATCAAATATTCTCATTACAGCAGCCATAAGGATTAGAGGTTGTGTGTATGCCTTATTTAGATAAAATTTGAAAACATTTCTCTTATAACAGATCATATAAAAGTTATTTTCATTATTTCAGCAACTAAACGGTAGATAACCTTCAAACTCCACAGAAGCGTGTGTCAATACCTTTAACATATAAAAACTCCAGACAATTCTATAAATTATAAAAAAACACAAGTAACACCTTAATAAGTACCCAAATAGCTTAAGCGTCCATCGATTTTAAGCACTTCTAAAAATATTGAACTGCATTCCGCTATACCCATATTTCAGTTCACATACTATTAATTCGGTGTATTTTATAGCATTCTAAATTTAAATACACAACTCATGTTGGATTATTCACTTCACAATATGGTATACAATACCGTTTATACTGTTAATGATATACGTTATTTGTGTCCAAAATAAACAGAGGCATACATGTTATATAAAAAAGCAATAGTAAAGACAAATTAGCAGTAACAGTACAATGAATCAGTGATTACATTTCATTGAAAGGAAATTAAAGAAAATTTCAAGTGAACATGATTTTGACAATCTGGAATGCACATGTCTATGATCAAGTAACATAAATTTTAGTGTTGTTACATTTATATCGGCTTTTTATTGTTGTCCCTGTGATTTATATGTGATACTTTAATAAGTTTAGGTGTTAGGGCGTGTGTAGGCCCGCGACGTAAAATTAGATGCAACGGCATGAAACGTCGCAAGCCCTAAGGACCTAAACTCTTATTATCTTATTATGACCGAGATACATACAACATTTTATTCATGACGACCAGTTAAATTAAAAAATTCAAAGTCGCTTTAAAATAAAAATAAATTCTCCGTACTGTCATACTGCGGTAGTTGCTTTGTCGCCTAGCAACCCATAAATGAATTTCTGTGGTGTTCAACATAGGTTCATTTTGATCACATCGGGTGTTATAAACCACTGTGTATTTCCACGGACCATAGCCTACGTTAAATGTATACGGTTCAAGAAGCCGGAGAAGGAGTTTTATGATAGTCGAATGTTTGTTTTACGCGTGCTTATAGAAATCTACATGGCGTGTTAAAAGTTATATGCGAAAATTATAGACAGATACATATACGGTCATTATTTGGAAAATATGCCGTTCTCTACACTGTTAACACAAAAATCCAATTTTTCAAATGGAATTCCTTGTATGTTTCAGTGTAGTATCTTCAGAAGAATAAATTTGATATTCAGGGTTTGTCCGGAAAGTAATAGGACTCATTTTCTTCCGCCATGACTGCACTTCGAGCGGCTGGTCAGTTGTCTCCGAGCACTTGGAGAGTCAGGACAGGCATTTTCGCGCGACGTGTTTCTGTGAGTGGTGCAAGCCGAAAATGCAGCGTTCGTTAGAGCAGAGGTACGCGATTAAATTCTGTGTGAAACTCGGTAAATCTGCGACAGATACGCTTGATATGATCAAGCAGGCTTACCCAGGTGTTGCTTTAGCAAGAGGTGGTGTGTTTCGGTGACACCAGGCCTTTTTGGAGGGTCGGGAAGGGGTCGCTGATGAAGACCGTGCTGAAAGGCCTTCGACTTCGACAAACGCCGATAATGTGACTCGTGTGCGCAAAGTTTTGAACTCAGACCGTCGACTAAGTATTCGTTTAATTGCCCAGATGTTAAATTTACCAAAATCTGTGGTTCATGACATTGTGACACAGCATTTGAGCATGCGCAAGGTGTGCGCGAAGATGGTACCAAAAGTGCTCACTGACGACCAGAAATTGCGGCGAGTGGAAGTGTGCCAAGAAAATTTGTACATATGTGAAATTGACCCCCAATTTTTGAATAACGTAATCACAGGTGACGTGTCGTGGATCTCGAGACAAAGAGGCAATCTTCCGAGTGGCACACGACGGCGTCTCCTCGCCCAAAAAAGGGAAGAATGAGCAAATCCCAAGTGAAAACGATGCTCATTGTCTTTTTTGACATCAAGGGCATCGTCCACCATGAATTTGTTCCTCCTGAACAAACAGTCAACGCGAATTTTTACGTGAAAGTGCTCAGGAGACTCAAACGAAGGGTCAGTCGGGTCCGACAAGACATCACAGCCGACTGGAAGTTGCACCACGACAACGCCCCGGCTCACACCGCCATTCTTGTGAACAGCTACCTGACCAAGGCCGGCATCCCAACGCTTCCGCAGCCGCCCTACAGCCCAGATGTGGCCCCGCCGGACTTTTTTTTGTTTCCTCGCCTGAAAAGGCCGATGAAAGGCAAGCATTCTGAGACGAGAGAGGGGATCCAAGCAGCATGCACCGCGGCTCTCAAGGCTATTCCGGATAATGGCTTCCGTAATGCCTTTAATGCTTGGAAATCGCACTGGCAGCGCTGCACCGACGCAGAAGGAGCCTATTTTGAAAGTTTTTAAAGAATTGTATCGATTGGCTCAATAATTTTTTTTTAAATCGACTCAGCCCTATTACTTTCCAGACAAACCCTGTAGCATACGACTCCTGGAGGTAAAGGACATTTTGTCCGAAAAGCACCGACTAGGACAACTTGTATGTCGGTCACGCTTGCAGATAGAGTTGCAGACCTTTAGTCAAAATAAAGTTCACGACCCATAGTTTCTCGTCTATTCGGGCTTTTTTAATTACCTTACAGCATCAGCGTTTATGAAAGTAGTTTTCCAGAAAAAAATCAAATAGAACACCTTGTATATTTTTATCTTTTGGGATGTTCTTTTGGCCTGCTCTTTATTGTTGTTTATAATTTATCGGGGCTTAAATTTCTGAATCTTTGAGTTATTTGGAGCTCCCCAGTAATTACAATTCAAATAAATAAATACCATAACATTCATGGAAAGAGAGGAGTTTAAGTAGATGGTAGCAAAATGTTGGAACCAGCCTTCATTGGAATTGTCTGTCATCTACTATGAAAATTATAATACGATTTATAAAAAATCTAACAGCCCAAAAATGTTATACCAAAATGAATCTTATACAAAAAATAACCCAAAAACCATAGCATCAGAAGAATTGAGAAAAAGTTTTATTTTGTATAGATGAATGAATTTAAAAAAACACCTGAATCACAAGAAGCTGAGGTATATGAATCTTACTTGAACGTCAAATTGTCTGCAAAAACTGATTCAAAATCTACAGTTTGCTACATCAAGCTTCTTCCTGTCCTGGCGTCTCAGAATATACAATTCGTTTTTAAAAAACTTAATTACTTAATTGTGAATCACCCTGTAGACAACAACATATTTTACCTATTGTATTTGTTGATAACCTTTTTAGATACGAGGGGGTACCCAAAAAAAAACCGGAATTATTTTTTAAAAGCTATTTATTTTTTCACAAAGTATCAATCTATCTCCTTCCAAATACAGCCCACTATAACTAATACACTTGTCCCACCGATGCTTCCTCCACTCGAAACATTTTTTGAAGTCTTCCTCAGAAATGTCTGACAGCTCCTCCCTCGTTTTTTTCTTGACCACTTCAATATCATCAAAGCGACGTCCTTTCATTCGCCTTTTCATCTGTGGAAATAAAAAGTCGCACGGAGCCAGGTCATACGAATAAGGTGCCATCTTTAGCCTGAAACTGTCGAACAGAGATGTCTTTGTGCGTAGGTGCATTATCGTGGTGGAAGAATCAGTCTCCTAACGGCCACAAATCGGGTTTTTTGTCGAACACTGTTTCGCAATCGTCTTAAAACCTCCAGATAGCACAAGCTCAATTTCCATCGATTCGGAAAGTTGATGGACGTCCAGAGCGAGGTTTGTCATCAATCGAGATGTCGCCATTTTTAAATTGAGCAAACCACTCGTACACCTGAGTTTTTCCCATAGCATCATCTTTGTAAGCTATTTTCAACATTAAAACAGTTTCAGCAGCATTTCTGGCAATCAGAAAGCAAAATTTCACAGCTGCACGTTGCTCAGTGAAGCTTGCCATCGTAAAAAACGAAACAAGCACGAAACAGCTCTAGCAAAAATAATGAGTACAGAGGAACGAAACAAGCCAGATCGACAACTCAGGTGGCACTGAACTCGTAATGAGTTGCGCTGTACGCCTCTAGGGGCAGAAATGTGTACTACACAAACTCCGCCCATTGCAATGCTATTCTGGATATTTTTGGGTACCTCCTCGTATATTTCAAATTACGGAGCTACTAGGCTCCTCTGCATATGTACATTCACCATTTTATTGAGTACGTCAACATATTTGCAAATACGGTGGATGTGCATTCAAATTATAGCCCATAAATTCAATAGGTGTCCCTGATATAGGTACTTCAAAAGATGGACCACCCTGTATCCACCACTTGTCAGCGTAAATACAGCGAAAGTATGTGTTAAGACGATACCATCTTTATTCGATTTACATTTATTCATGACAGATATAAAAAAGCACTCTAAACGTGTACGGAAGGTGGAAAGGAAGAAGGGGAAGACCTGAAGGCCCCTGGTTGATGTATCCAGCGCGTCTATAATATACTGCTTAACGCAGGAAAATTTCTCACAGATTTTTTTTGTTTAAGTCAAATGTACTGGTTACAAAAATAACTAGTTACTTCCGGGGTCTGACGAGGAATTATTGTAATCGCGGAAAATTTCGAAAATGAGATATGTTCCTTGGCTGTTGTATGACATGTACACACTCATTTCCGTCAGTTTGTCCGTGTGCCTGTCGGTGCGATTGTCCGCTAATCCTTGATCCGTTGGAAAGTACTGCTCGGATTTGTAAGAAACTTTCAAACAAGATTACTAATATGCCATAAGCTAAAAACTGTATACAAAAGGACGGAAATAAAAGAAACAAAAATCGCTCTAACCTCATTTTTGACACTTTAGAGGAACCTGACCATTTTTGAAAAAATATTAGGTGTAAAAGGTTGAGAGATTATAGGGATGAATGTTAATACACTTTTAGCCACGACAATTCCAGGTACCTATTAGACCTATTAGGCAGCAGCGGTGGCCGCAGTAGTAGACTCTTCGGTCTCCTGATCAGTCGCCGTGCGCTGTGCGGGTTCGAGTCCCGTTCCAGGATAAATTTTTCTCTTGGCTATGGATGTTGTGATTGTCCGTAGGTGGTAGATGGTCTCTGACTGTCGAGCGTGGAGGTACCACCCGGCGGATCTCGTAGGCGGAGCCAGAATGTGTGCATGTTGCATGCACACGTGTTCCTCGCCAGAGTCCGTGTGGCGTCCCCCCTTTCCCCTGTATTCCCCTATAGCCCCACGGTACCCAATGGGTGTTTAGGCCTTAGGCCTTCGTGGTAGTTGGAATATAATAAAAAAAAACCTATCAGACGTATTTCACACATCGATTTCCCCACACATACGCACTTAAAACTTATAGCGACCGGCCAGCGTACCCATCTCTATAAGTGTTCTTGCATGACTGGCGCTCTACCACGCTGCTGTGCTTAACGGGGAGAGGCGCCGCCGCCGTTGCCAGTTGGACGGTATTGCAATGAAAGAATGTCTATGGACTCGATCCGTTTAATTTCTCTGTTTTACATCTTTGTAACTAACTTTTTTAGCAGGAAGTCTAAGTTAAACATGCAACTATGTTTCGTGCTTTTTTGGCAACTCCTCAGCATGGTCTAAGCATAGTTTCTGGAAAAATGAACGGGAGCATAGCAACTATCCTCTATCCAAGGCATAAGCTATATGGCGCCGTCTTAACTAAATAGGGTCTAACTTGTGGTGAAAATAATCCCTTATAAACAACGGCGTTGCGTGCGAAGTGTAGAGTCAATCTACTTGACGCCATTTTTTTGTGGCAGCTGTAATTTCAAATTTATATGCTGGTTACAAAATTATGTCGTTACACAGGCACTGTGGTCAAGAAAAAAATTTGCTATTAAAATTTCTCGAATGAAGTGAACATTTTATTCTGTACAAAAAGGGTGGTATCATATTAGCAAATTTCCCCAAAATCTTTATTCAGTCTGATTTTATTGGTGTAGATGGGTATTTAAAACTTGCACGCATAAAATGGGTACACCAATTTTTGTGGGAAAACTTTTATTTGACAACAAAGGATGTGAAAACGTGTTTTTTGGGATGTAATCGAAAGTGTTAACAGGAACGAAAAAAACTATTCATATAAGATTTTTTATGTTATGAGACCTACAAAATGAGACCACGCTTAAAATGATCCGACTAATAGCAGATATGTTATGGGCGAAAAACAAAGCAAAATGCAGGTTTTGGTACTTGGTAATGCGACAACAATTTCATGCAAATACTTGAAATTCTTCAAATCCGTAGGATTCATACTTCTAAATAACAACAACAAAATTGGATTATATTGGTCAAGTAGTTTTTTGAGAATCTCTAATTGTTTATCTTAAAACACCTGTACTCTGGGCATCACCACTAGTTTATTGAGCAATATACAGGTTTCGTACAACTAGCATTTAATAGCAAAATATACGGGTTTACCTGGCCGACATGAGTCACAAGTCATTCCGAAAAATAAATGCTATTTTTATGCGAAAAGCAAAGGTTATGTTTTTTCTTCTAAACAAATCCAAACATTTCGTATTTGTGAGTAATTAAACACGTTACTATATACATTTATACGAATTATTCACAAATACGACATGTTTGAATTTGTTTAGAAGAAAAAACGCAACCCATCCTTTTTTGCACAAAAGTAACATTAATCTTCCGGAATGGTTTGTGATTCATCGGCAAGGTAAACAATTGTATTTTGCTATAAAATGCCGTATGAACTAACCCTATATATTGCTCAATAAGCTAGTAGTGGTGACCGGAAAACAGGTGTTCTGGGATAAGCAATTAGAAGTTCACAAAAACTACTTGATCAATCTACTGCAATTTTGTTGTGGTTATTTAGAAGTATGAATCCTACAAATTCGAAGAATTTTAAATATCTGCGAGAAACCATCGTCGCATTAACAACAAGTGCCAAAACCTGCAGTTTGCCTGTTTTCGGCCATAGCTTTTTTGCTATTAGTCAGATCTTTTCACGTGTAGTCTCTTTTTGTAGGTCTCATAAGTACCTAAAAATCTTATATGAAGAGTTTTTTCGTTCCTGCCAACACTTTCGATTGAATCTCAAAAAACACGTTTTCAGATTCTTTGTTGTCGAATAAAAAGTTTTCCCACAAAAATTGGTGTACCCATTTTGTGCGTACATATTTTTAAAAAAACCCCTTGAACAACTTGCAGCAATAAAACCAGACTTTACAATTATTTTGCAAGCCAGCGGTATTTTCGTCTAATATGATTAGACTATAGGTTGTTAGCTTAGCCATTATATGCGAAAATATGGTACATGTACCTTTACCCTTAAATTCTTAGTAACCTGTTGACAAGTATACTGCAAATTTTTATGGAACCAACATGAAAAAAATTTAATTCCTTTCAAAATTGTTTCAATTACTTGTTTAGCTAAGATTGAAGATTTTCAGAATTTTCTATCAAACACGTATTTTAAAATGACGCCATTTTGAACTTAACATTGGGAAGCAATAATCTAACGATATCACTTAGAAATTTACGGTCGCCACAATTGTAACAAAACGTTACATATTTCCTGGCCTATAGGTATTTGGTTTGCAGTGATATCGACAAAGTATACAGACTAAAAATAATTCAATGCGCGGTCAGCAGGGGTATTATGTAAAAAACCTATAAAACGTCAAAAAAACTATAAATTGTCATCTTGCAGACTAGGAAGTTTTTCGGGTGCAAAAAGCCATTCCACGTATGCATACGAGGATCATTGTGAGCATCCATCTATGGAGGAATAGCTCGACTACACGCATTGTTGGTTGCGTATTTTTTGTGAAGCCGAGTAGTCTATAGTTTTCATCTCTGAGCAGAAAGTTGGTTGAATAGCAAGATCACATCTGGATGATTATGTATATTGGTCTCCATGTGTATAAAGTCAGCGATATGTGCTGTGTAAGAAAATCACTACTGAATATGCTGCCAATGAAGTATATCTATTAGTTGTGCCCGATCGGTTATTTATATGTTGTCCTTTCTGAAGACAGGTTATGTTCAAAGTTATAAATAACGATTTTTTCCGTATTTTGTGTTTTCAAAACCTTTGAGGAGAATTACGGGAAATCACCACCGCGCCCGCGTTTTGAGTAATTACTGTTAGCATGTATATGACTTGTAATTCGACAGTGTACAGTGAATATAATTATTTCTTATCTATCTCATTTTTGAAATTCAGCTAATGTGCATATGTAATTCCCAGGATGTATAGAGAAAAGTAGATGTAAGTAGCTTTGAATCTCAAGTACCTAAGTGTATTTGAGACAAGAATCCAATGGAATTATCATAAACACAAATGATCAGCACACACATGCTTAATATGTACCTATGCATTACCGTTACCTCCAGTAAAGCAATCTCTGAAGCAGATTTTACATCACATCAGAGCCAAACATTGATAACTGAAGCCTCATCACGTTTAGGCAACACTTACAACTACAAAACGAATCCACAACGTGCCCGTACTAAGTAAATGACTTGTAGAAAACCCTAAATAATGTCACAAAAAAACAATATAATGCCAAAAAATCGACATATCACTATTTAAGATAAACGTCAAAAAAAGGGTGCAATCAGTCATTCCACGTTTGCTCTCTGGGGTTGTTGTAAGCATCCATCTATGGCGGAATGGCTCAACCACATGCATTTTTGGTTGCATATCTTTTGTGAATATTTTTTTAGACATGAATAAAAAAAGTAGTTTTTTTTTTCAAATTGATCACCCTGTATCTTGAAAACTCTGCATTTCCGGACCCACGTTTATAGAAACTTTTTTTCATATTTTTTTAGAAGGAATGACCCTCTAAGATATCTCCGTCTATTCTTCGAACACACTTTATTTCAGTAGGTTAATTTGATTACGAATGCTGGCGACGTTGTCATGGCATCCCGGTGAGGGACAGCTCTAACCTCATTGCCTGCGGTTCGGTCCGAGCCTTAGAACGCCCGTAAGAAAACTAGTGGCGATGGACGCCAACACTTTATCTATTATACAGCGTGCGCCATCTTTTATATCGGTATGTAAACATGAAATAACATTGAAAACGAATAACTGATTTCTATATATCGGGGATTTTTATTAAATATGGTCCCTTAGAATTTATTGAGACTAGCTTTTAAATACAACATCTATCAAGCGGCCACCTTTATTGGCCAAAATAAAATGTGCCCGTTTTGCTGAGTTTTCTATTACTTTTTAGAACATCTCTAGCGGCGATTGCGGTACGAATCTTGGCCTTGAGTTCTTCAGTGGTCTGGGGCTTGCTGCTTTTCAAATAACCCCACAAGAAGTCCGGTGGGGTCAAATCTGGAGACCTGGGTGGGCAGTCAATGCCACCTCTTTTTGACATTAGACGTACAGAGTATTTTGCTTGCAGAAACTGGATTGTTTTATTTGCAGTGTGGCATGGCGCACCGTCTTGTTAAAACCAGTAACCATCAAGACCTTTTTCACGCATTTGTGGGCAGACGTAATGAGCCAACATCCACCGATATCGATTTCCATCGACTGCTTCGTTTTCGTTGAAGAAAAATGGCCCAATGATGGCACAAACAGTCACTTTCCGTTCATGCAACGGCATTTCGTGGATCTCATGTGGATTTTCCGAAGCCCAAATGCGACAGTTTTGCTTATTAGAAAGCGTGAAATGGGCCCCGTCGGTCATCACAGTTTGCTTCCAAAAATCAGGTTCAGCATCAACCATGCGAGCGACTGTTTGGGCATATTCCAAGCGACGTGGATGGTCAGTTGACAATATTTTTTGTGATAACTGCACCTTATAATGAAACAAATGCAAATCATCCTTCAATAGGCGCCGTAACGTGGTTCCACTGATGCCAAAATGCTGAGCGCGGTGACGATACGACACTTTTGGGTTCTAGGCGACGCCGTCTCTGACCGCTTCAGCCAATTCATTGGAACGTCTTGGTCTTTGATGAAGGTATGTTGATGATCTCCTACTGTCCCGTGCTCAAGAAAATTTGAAACCAAACGAATGATAGTGTTGTCAGACGGTGCATGTTTGCCATCGTCCTTTCCTACAAAAAAAATAATTAAGCGATAGACGTCTTTTGAAGCTACAATTAGTCATCTGATTATGGTACAGGACGCTGTGAACAGATGCTTTAATCTGATCATTATGCCTAGAGTGAGAAGACGAGAAAATATTCAACACCTTAGCGAGTTCGATAGGGGCGAATAGTATGCTGGTTGTTCCTGTAGAGAAATAAACACCAGTGTGCACAGAAATCTAAATACGGTGGAGATTTGTTGTCAGGCATTTAAACAGAAGCGCCGTACACGAAGAGTTATAGGTACAAGGCATGTCAGAAGAACAGCTCCACCAAGAACGCCGCCTTAGACTTTTAGGGACCGTTTCCCGCACACAAGGTCAGTTGCGGGCCGATAGTTTTGTGAGCATCAAAAGCTTATTGCAATGCGAAGTGTTTGTCGCTGGATCAACAGTTTTGGACTTACCTCAGTTTGTCATACCTCTCACTCCCGGGCTCCAAAGCGATCGACTGACTTGGTGCAGAGAACGGCTGAAGTGGGATCTCGAATGAAATAACATTGTCTGCTGTCTTGATTCGGGTCGAAAGGCCGTCGTCGGTTGGAACTTCTTCCTAACGTTTCGCTAGCACGCGTAGCAAGCTTCTTCAGAGATCCTTCCATTTCCGATGCTGGATGTAGACTAACGATTTCTCTTGCGCAGGTTGTATTTATACCGGAGGGTAGGTCACGTGGCTTGTTCTGTTTCGGTTGACTTCGGGATGTCGATTGACACTGCTCGGGCGTTTCTGAGGATCGGGTGCCAGATCGGGTTGAGTCTGAGGGTCTCGTCCTTCCTGCTGGAGTTATCTGGATGTTTGTGAATCTCGATAGCTTCCCTGGACAGTCTATTGTGGTGGCCGTTGACTGATGACAGCAACCTCCCAAAGTGTATCCTGTGGTCCCCATTGCTTAGTGCATGTTCAGCTACCGCAGACTTCTCAGTTTGTCCTAGTCGGCAATTTGCTTTGTGCTCCTTGAGTCTCGTTCCCATTGATCTTTTCATTGTTCCAATGTATACTTTGCCGCATGAACACGGTATGCGATAGACTCCTGCAGCTGAGAGTGTGTCCTTCTTGTCCTTTGCCGATCTGATGGTTTGTTGGATCTTCTTGGTAGGCTTGAAGATTGCTTTAATGCCATGTATCCTCAGGACTCTACCAATCCTGTCCGTGACTCTTGGCACAAATGGAAGATACGCTTGAGTGGTGGTGGGACGCTGCTCGGTTTCACGTGGCCTGGCTGATCTCGAGCCCATTGATCTTTCGATGTCCCTCTTGCTGAAGCCATTTGCTTTGAACGCAGTTTTCAGGTGTTCAAGTTCTGTCTGGAGGTTCTCCGGTTCGCAAATCCTTCGAGCTCGTTCTGTCAGGGTTCTGATGACTCCATACTTCTGTCTTGGGTGATGATTGGACAAAGCGTGCAGGTGTCTGTGTGCGTTGGTTTCCTGCACACTGTGTGACCCAGCTTGTTACCTCGCTTCCTGACTAGTACGTCCAAGAAGGCCAGTTGTTGGTCACTCTCTATCTCCATGGTAAATTGTATGCTTGGATGCCGATCGTTGAGGTGCTGCAGAAACTTGTTTAGTCTGTCCGTGCCATGTTTCCAAATCACTTAGGTGTCCTCCACGTACCGGAACCAAATGGGTGGTTTGTTCTCCGATGTCTCAACCGTCTTCTTCTCGAAGTGTTCCGATATATTGTCATAACGGAAATTTTCGAAAATGAAATATTGGATATATTGGATGTTATCGGAAATGTACATTACGAAAAGCCATGTCACTCATTTTCGTCTGTCGGTATGTCTGTCTGTCCGCTAATCCTATAACCGTCTATAACTCGGAATATGCCAAAGACATAAAGCTTTGTAGCTTTTGAAAATCGGACCAGTGGCGACGAAAAAAAAATTAAGTTCGCCCAAACCTCGTTTTTTGATGTTTCAGAGGATCCTGATCATCTTTAAAACAATTTTTAGAATTAAAAAATTTGGGGGTGAGGGTTGTAGGTACGTGAGGAGGTTTAATTTGATTTTTTTATGTAAGTATATTCATAGGCTCCCAACCTTGGTAATTCTACACACCTATTAGGCATATTTCACACATCATATATTTCTTCGTGCATTAGCCCTGCGTCTGTGCCTGCTCCTGGCGGCGTGCCGCCGGCCTTGGTGAGTGTTTAGGTATTACACGTAAGCTTTCCTATGCTGTGGCCGTGCTGCCACGTCTGAGCGGCACTGGTATCATGTAAAAAACCACCTATAAAATGTCAAAAAAAACCTATAAGATGTCAACTTCAGACTACTTAGTTTTTAGGGCGCAAACAGTCATTCCACGTTTGCTCACTAGGATCATTGTGAACGTCCATCTATGGAGGAATTACTCGACTAAACTACGCATTATTGGTTGCATAGCTTTGTGAGGCTGAGTGATCCGGGTCTGTAGTTTTTATCTCTGCGAAGAAAGCTGGTTGAATAGCAAGATCACATCTGGATGATTATGTATATTGGTCTGCATGTGTGTAAAATCAGTGATATTTGCTGTGTGAGAAAATCATTACTGAATATGCCAAATATGACGGGTTATTTATATGTTGTGCTTTCTGAAGAGAGGTCATGTTCAAAGTTATGAATTACGAAAAACTGACGAGAATTACGGGAAATCATCGCCGCGCCCGCGTTGTGTGTAATTACTGTTAGTATGTATATGGCTTGTAATTCGACAGTGTACAGTGAATATAATTACTTCTTATCTCTTCCATTTTTGAAATTCAGCAAATTTGTATATGTTTTCTTCCAGAATGTATAAGAAAAAGTGGCTGGGCAACTTATTTCTAGCTTTGAATCTCGATTAAGTGTATTTGAGACAAGAACCCAATGTAATTATCATCAACACATACAACTTACTGCTTAGACCTCCAGTAATGAAACCTCAGAAGCAGATTTTACATCACATCAGAGCTAAAGATTAATAACATGACGTTTAGGCAACACGTACAACTAAGTGCTAAGTTAACATCTTGTAGAATAACCTACATAATGAAAAAAAAACAGCATAATGTCAAAAAAAATCGGCATAATGTCACTTTTCAAGACACGTGATAATCGTGCGGGTTAGGCATCGAGTAGAAGCGACGTTGCTAGATAGACTACCGATAGGGCAGGGAAAGGATGTATAGACCTGTTTGACCGATTTTTTCTCAGAGTGCACATAATTCTCTATGAACTAATAACCGCATTGCGTGGGAAGTACAGTGTCAAACTACTTGACCCCATTTTTTCTGCCACTTAGTATATTTCAATAGGTCAGTTTGGCTACAGATGCTAGCGACACCATAGCGGGTCGACAGGGAAAAGCTCTAAGCCTACCGTCTCCTATGTAATCTGAACTTTAGTATGACCGAACGTGAACTATGCGTTATTCTACTTTCAGAGTCTGCATACTACCATTGATAAACGTGTCGCCTTATGTAAATCGAAAAAGTTTCGGGGTAGGCTTTAACAAAAAAAAGTAATCAAACCGCCCATGCAAATTATGTGACGCACACACATACACAGTTCGACGCCTTGTAATTTTCAGCCATGAATGAGAAAATAATTGTTGTTCCGATATAGACATTGATTTTTTCAATGTAGCTGTATTTGTTTGATAGAATTTCCGTTTGGTAATGGGAAAAAGTTGGAGAGACACGTGTCTGACTCGAATACGATTTATAGTTCAATCGGAAACCTGTCTAAATAAAGCTTTCTTTCAATTTCAAACGGAGTGTGGAAACACAAGCGATTTATTCAAAGTCTGTCCAATTTTCAAGTCGCAAGTCAGAACCTTAGTAAATAATTATAGGGCAAAGCTCTTCAAAATAATATTGCATTCCCGAATATACTTGGCAACTAATTTATGAAGCAGAGATCCAGATCCGCTATTACTAACTTGGCCACGTTCGGTCAATATGTAGGCGAAACGGTAGACAATAGGTGGCAAGTGGGTGTCATAAATATGTCATTTTACAAAAGCGATTGACCAAATTGACCAATATATGTTCTATAGTGGATTTAATTCTTACACATACATATCAAGTAGCAGTGTACCTCAAGGTTCCAATTTGGGTGCCCTAGTGTTTGCCTTATAAAGCTTTAGACATCTGTTTCTAGCTGGCAAGATTGTGAAAACGTACAACCACAAATATTTCTTTTTAAATATGATGTATCAATAACAATTTGTATTTGAACAACTTTTAACTTTTAAACTTAACCTGGAAAGTCAAATTTTTAACTTACCCATACAAAATAAATGATTTAGTATTGGTGTGAGACTTCCAAACTACCACATCAGTGAAATTATAAGTTATGCTTATCTCACATATGGCTTTATTATCCGAAATTGTAGAAATTTCGATATCACAACGCTTATTAAATTATTTTCAGTGCCTGTTATAAGTAAATTAGTATACGGTGCAATTGTTTGGCACCTTATTTATGAGCTCTACAAAAATAATATTGGAAAAGTGCAAAAATAGTTTTTGAAGTATCTATGTCATACGAGTTATGGTGTCTATCCTCCAAGAGAGATATGACTACTCATTATTGTAGACTAGATTTGGTGTCCCTTCTTTGGTAACATGGTAACATCGACTGTCGTGTTTTGCTATCACAAATTGATTTCCTGGTACCTAGATTGACATGCAAATATAAAGTTTCCTTTTTCCGCAAGGTTGCACAGACAAATCTTCTGTCTAAACCACCAATCAACTTTTTGGAATAATGCGAGTAAGATCGAAAGTCTCTGTGATATCTTCTGTTAAATTTCAGGAAATAAGAAGTACTATACGCTCACATGTTTAACTTTTTTCACCCCTTTCTCTGTTTTTTTCTTATATATATATATATATATATATATATATATATATATTTATGTGCGAATATTACATGCTATATATTTTTTTGCTTTTATCTATTAATCATATTCATAGTTTTTTTTTCTCTCTACTTGAAGCGCCTTCCTCTTTTTTGTCCTTTTTTCACTTTATGCCACACAAACTGTGTAAATTAAATCATTGTACTAGTATTGCTCTCTTGTGGTATCTGTACTGTTGGTCAACAAATGCTTTATTATTATTATTAACGTGTGAGGCAACAGAAGTTCGACTAGCCCATACAGCTTTGCAATACGTTCATGCTGATTAGGAAAGAATCAGCAGGTTTTTCTTTAGTTTTTCTTGAGAAATGCTTGTTTTTTGCCTCGGATACGTTGTCAGATTAAACAAATCATGTGATACTGCTCGCAGATAGCAGATCAAGGTACTCTAAACTTTGATATCAAATCTCACTGTTTAGAACAAACAACCTGATATCGAGTATAAAATCAGGTATAGAGCAGGAATTATATTCGCATAATATTAATCAAAAACCATCCCTGTTAACGAAGCTGCATGTTGTCAAGCCCAAAACTGAGGCGAAATTGCTCAAACAACACCAAAAGTTGTTTTTCTCCTGAATAAGTCTCTTAGATTATTTGGGTCATCCTGAATAAGAAAGTTTTACATGCACTTGTAATATTTGAAAAAGTGCGAAATACGAGTATGCCACTTTTGACCCCAAAAAACAGTATAACGAAATTTGCCGATGCAGCCAAAGTTTTGAAAGCCTTTGGTTTTTTACATGTCAATCAAGCTCATCCTCAACGTATATTCTGCGTGAGCACAACCAAGAATCAGTACAGGGGCGTCCGTCAGATAAACTTATACAAGCCTACCCAACTGTAGGTCAAAGAGCAGTTATATAAACATGGCGTCAACAAAACAGCTGATGACGTCTAGCCACGTGTTCTTATTTGGACAGAGATACCTGCAGTGTTGCCGGATAGGTAGTAACCATTTTCGGATGAATTCATTGTCTATCACTCGTAGCAAAATATTAAGCATTTTTGTTTAAACTTAATTTTGATCCTTTATGGCGGGGATATTTATCATCTACTTACCAAATACACGTGTGTTTAATTCAATTTGTAGAGACGCGGTAGGATATAAAACATTTATGAATCGATCAGAGCAATCACGAAAAAATTTAATTATAATATTCTCTCAGGTTAAGAATGTATCTCATAGTAAATAGTATTTCGAGTAGCTTACTTAGTTATTGAATCCGTCATTCATATGTTAGCAAATTGGCAGCTCACTGTAACACAGTAAAACTTCAGAAATTAATTTCAAACATCCATCTCCCTCACACCTCCACGTACAAACTCAATGAACGGATATTTGTTTTTACCTTTAAAATGTTCTGCTTAACGTATGAGTCTTCCTTGTGTATGCTTATCACTGTCACTACGATAAGTTGCTTGACATGACCGTACAATTTTTGTTTACCTCTTGTAACCATAATGTCGACAGTCTGTGTGTGGAACTCGTTGAGAATTGGCTTACGCATGGTGCAATTTTCCTAGTGAGGTTAAGTATCGCAATAAGTACAGTCGAGATGACCTGCTCATCTATTTCATATGTCTCTATGTCAGCTTGGCAACACTGCATCGCCGCCTGTTTGATAGAATCCGAGCCATTCAAATTTCAGACTTTTCCAAGCCTTAACTCGTTTATAGCTCGAAAAAGGTCCACTTTGGAGAGATTTTACTAAGAACTGTCTTTGCTCAGAAAGATCCGAGAGACGTTTTGTCCCGAACACATTTTCTAGCTTTTCCAGATCGTTTTAGAGTTATAAGCGGTTCAGTGTTTGAAAAAACGTAAAAATGGTGATTTTCAATCCCTAAAACTCATTACTATGTTTGACAATATTATATACTAAGTGACATATAAATCCGATCACCCAGTTTAAATGGTTTTATTTTAATAAAAGTTGGTGAATGTATTTATCTTACTGTAAATAACAAGTGAAAAAATTTTCAGCATTATCAGTTGGACATTCCGGTTTTTATACTGCTTTTTTTTAATTCACTAACGCCCTAAAAATGAATATTTCAGCCGCAGTATAGAATCAACGTTGGCGGATTTTGGTTCTTGACATCCTTTACGATCGGTTACGATGCCTAGAGTACGGAGACCTGTACGATTTCGTCAACTTAGTGAGTTTGATAGGGGCCGTATAGTGGGACTTCGGGAAGCTGGACTTTCTTTTCGAGCAATTGCAGTTAGAGTGCAAAGAAGTGTAGACACTGTGGTTAGGTGTTGTCAGGCATGGCTTCGAGAAGGCCGTACGCAAAGAGCAAGGGGCACTGGACGCCGCCGTAGAACAACAGACCGTGAAGATCGCCGCCTAAGATTATTGGCCTTAAGGGACCGTTTCTCCACTACCAGGTCCATTGCAAATGAATGGTTTGCAGAACACGGAAGACCTATTGGCATGCGAAGTGCTTACCGACGAATGAGAAGTTTTGGCTTGTTTTCATACCGGCCACACTGGGTCCTCCCTTTAACTCGAGAACACCGACGTAATCGCCTTGAGTGGTGCAGACAACGGTCACTCTGGGATCGGGAATGGAACAGTATTGTCTTTAGTGACGAGTCTCGATTTTGTTTAGGCATGCACGATGGTCGTGCCAGGGTTAGAAGGCGACGTGGTGAAAGGAGGAATCCACAGTTTTTTGTTGAAAGACATGTTCATCACACTGTTGGAGTTATGGTTTGGGGTGCTATAGCTTATGATTCCAGGTCACCTTTAATCTTCATCAGAGGTAACATGAACGCGCAGCGTTATATCCACGAAGTTCTAGAACACCATCTTTTACCCTATCTTGACACCCTGGCAGATCCAACTTTCCAACAAGATAATGCCCGACCACATGTTGCAAGAGTCACAATAGACTTCTTTCAACATAATGATGTCACATTGTTACCATGGCCACCAAGATCTCCCGACATATCCCCAATTGAGCACGTGTGGGATATGATGGGTAGGAGATTGCTCAATTTGCAACGTCCTCCTCAGACTCTAGAAGCACTTCGAGAGGAGTTGGTGGTTGCCTGGAATGAGATACCACAGGAGGACATTGACCACCTGATCAGAAGCATGCCTAGGCGCGTTGGAGAATGCGTAGCACATCAGGGTGCATCCACACATTATTAAAGGTCAAAGGGCTTTAAAGCAGTGCAATCATTTTGAAATTTTTATCATTTACTTATTATGCTTCATTAAGTACTTATACAAAATTTTATTAAAATAAAACCATTTAAACTGGGTGTTCCGATTTATATGTCGCTTAGTATATGTCTGAATCAAGGATGAAACCTTCCTCTACAAGACCTCGGATAGTGTTTTGAGCTAAGTTTACCTTGAAGTCATTTTTTATCTTGTTTAGTAGCCCTTTGATTTGCGTAGTCTGTACATGGAATCCTGGACTAAAAGTTCAACCCCTCTAGAGTTTCTCAATCGGATACGTCCTTTTCCACAGCCTGCACCTTGTTATCACCTAGTTTTGACTATGAACTCGATGAAAACAACAAAAGCAAAGCGAGTGACTGTTGTGTATACACCGAACGATATTGAACGAACTGACGACTAGCATGTCCTCTTGTTAGTTTCTCTGTTAATTGCTAGGTTTACTTTGCAAATTTAACGGGCTGTGGAACGAGATGTCACTGGCTGTGTTGTTTGAACAGTTCTGCAAGACGGATGATATTTCCACTGTAGATATAGTTTGTGTGGGCAGTGCGAGATCACAGACATAGTCCAGACAGTCTTGGAAGCAAACTATACAGTCCTTTTCATCCTTCTCATCTTCACTCATCCCTTATCACTGGTGAGGAGATATTGTAATTGCAAAAATTTCGAAAATGATGTATTAGATTCTCTAACTTGAAAGTGCTGCTCGCATGTTGATGAAATTTTCACTCAATATTATTACTATGTCAGGGACAAAAAACAGTGACGATGATGCTAGGAAAGAAAATGGCGTCAAGTAGGTGGACTCTGCACTTTCTACGCAACCCCGTCTTCAGTTCATGAAGGATTAAGTTCAGTGCAATTTAAATCATCTAAGGAAAAAAGTAAATTACAAACGTGTACATCAGAGAAATTAAACGGATTAAGGCCCAATTTCACCAACATTAATATTTCACCAACATTAATATTATGGACCAAAGGGAACATACCTTATCGAAATGCAATTTGACAGAAGCTGTCAAAGGTCTCTGAATATTAGTGATTTCTATTGAAATATTGAATAAAATCGTGAAAATTCGACTGTATTATAAACAAGACCACCTTTTGATACCAACATGATGCTTTTGTACAGAAAAAACAGGACAACTTTCATCTATTTTGATATATGTTACAGGTTTACATTTAACAATCCGTCATCCCCCTCAGCGAATGGGAA
The DNA here is from genome assembly GCA_963669975.1 of Acanthoscelides obtectus. Lineage (NCBI taxonomy): Eukaryota > Metazoa > Arthropoda > Insecta > Coleoptera > Chrysomelidae > Acanthoscelides > Acanthoscelides obtectus. Next base: position 37,643,725 of record CAVLJG010000001.1, read on the forward strand.
TGCGGCAAATAATAGGTCGATTTTCTAGCTGTTAAATTTGGCAGCATATTTGGACTTTTGTTAATGCATGGCACTCTCGAATTTACCAATTTCAATATACTGAAAGTTATCATTACATACCTGTTGAATAGTGTGGATTTGTCTGTGTTTTGCATGAAACTAGAATATAAAATACATTCCATCCAATTCCTCATCTTCCTTTACGTCATAATAGTAATCATTTATTAATTTAAGGGTTAATGAATTTCTTCAAAGCAATAAAACCATTATGTCCTCTGCATCCTAAAACACAGATAATATGTGCAAGACGTGTCAATCTCTACATCTCCCTGATGCATAATGCAATTACTATGAACATGGACAAAAAATTATGAAAAATGTTTCACAAATAATGTCTTTTAAGTCCAAAAATCATAAAAACTAGTAATTTTTATTGTGTGTCTTTTGGCGGGGATATCTATCTGTCACTCGCAGGGTTGCCAATGAATACTTTACATTTGCTGGTTTTTATTTTTTTTTTCGTGAAAATTTACTAGGTATCATGATTATAAGCATCTTTGGTAGATTGTTCGATCCGGAATGGGAAAGATCTCCTATTTATGAAAATATTTTTGGTATCATCTAACCGTTGCAATCAGTGCACAAACACTGTGACATATGATTTATAGCCTAACCCGCTGCCCTATCAATACAAATTTATGATTTGGGCATGTCTGGTAACAACGTATGAAGTGAAACTCGCTAACTAAACAAATTTGAAGATTTTGTACAATTTCTTTGAAAATGATGAAAGATATGTCTGATTTGGCAGGGTAATGTCGCAGTCAAATGGCAGTCACTCTTTCTGACACAGTCCGGATCGAAAGATGACGATACTCGTGAAATATATTGATACTTCTAAATATAGGATCGTATCGAACATCCCTACGTCAAGATGTATAACCCGACGGAGCTATTTTGCGGCGTGATGGAAATAATTTTAAATTTTCATTTGCATTTTTTCAAGTGTTGTGCAATGATTTTGGGGAAAATGTCACGAATAGTCTTATAAAGCATAGTAAAGTATATTTCAGCAGTTGGCGGATCTTACTCCACTGGGACCAGGAGGGTGAAACGGGATATTAATGCACAATCTGGCAACCCTGTCGCACCCTCACAAAATGGCCGCTGATAACCACACAAGTCACCGTGTTGTCATTGAATAGCATGGAATTAAACCTTCAGAGTATAATATGATTTGTGACTGGTACCAAGAGTTGACAGATCCCACACATGTGTCACTCCTTGAAATGCAATAATCAGCTGTATTCAAATAATGTCTAATATAAATATAACCTAGAATGTGTACTCGTGAAAAAAGAAAAATATGACAAATTTGTAGTTTTTTTTTGCAGGTTTTAGGTTTGATAGTAGCTGAGCAACGAAAAATATTCAACTTTATGGATGTATGGATATCAAAAAACCTGAATGGTTTTGTGGGAATATCAATCTAAGGTGCCATAATGGTTCTGATGAACAGCAATATCTTTGGTAGAGCCTGTCATCAAGTAGGTGCTTAATGGCTATCTGCAAGAGGTTTATAGGAAAAAACACCCAGTATCGCATATTAATTGACGAAAATAATATAAACATGAATAAAATATCAACAATAGCAATTAAAACATGAATTTTATTCAAAAATCGAACACTTTTTTAAATTTTGACTGAATTATATGTAATTTCTTAATATTCAATAAGCTGGTGATGTTTCAATGACAAGCTGTCATCTCATACTTTGACAGTATTTTGTTTTCAACATTTCATAGCTATTGGTTGCTAAAATTTGTTGATTGGAACTTGAAGCTCATTCGTTGTATTTGACGGTCAGTTACCCTATAGGTGGAGAATAATGGACTGTTGTTGGTGAAATTGGCCCTAAGTCAGTCAAACAAGCTTATACAATTAGTCCATCGACATTCTTTCCCTGCCATACCGATAGTTACTGTCCATCTGGCAATGCTATGCCTTTTCCACATCTGCGCGGTATCGCCGCAGCGAGTTATTGTTCATTTCGTGCATGGTCCGTGTATACGTTTTTACGCTGCAGTACGGATGCATTAGTGAGCCGGACCGGTTAGGGGAGCAGTGAGATTAGATAACAGGAGTACGCAGATCGAAAACATTTCTCTATGAAGTTTTAAAGGCAAATGTATGAAATCTATGATGTGTGAATTAGAATGTTTTCTGAAAATGATCAGGATCCTCTCAAATGTCAGTTACTTTTATTTTTCTCGTGTTTGTCTTTTTTCTCCGCCACTAGACCGTTTTTCAAACATTCCATTCGTATTTGCAAAGCTTTTTCGTCTTTGGCATATTAGCAACCTTTTGTGAATATTTCATCAAAATCCGAGCGATACTTCTCAAGTTATATACGGACCAAGGATGAGCGGACAGACAGATAGACCGACGGAAATGAGCAACGTACATGTCATATAACATCCAAAAAACACTCATTTTCCAAATTTTTCGGGATTACAATACTTCCCCGCCCAGTGGTGTAGGAAATAGAACACAAAAATGACGTCAAATATGTTGACTCTGCACTTCCGATTTAGCGCCGTTATCAGTTTATGCAGGAGTAAGTTCAGCACAAAGTAGACCCTCTGAGAGAAAAGTCAGTCGAACGGGTCCATACAATTAGTTCATAGACATTTTCTTCCTGCATCTGGAAACGTCGTCTCTGCCCAATACTTAGGCCGGTCAGACGTCAGACGTGGTAGCATATGAAACACTATGCTGTGGCGCGGCAGAAATACGTGTGATAGATACCATACCACACCAATGTACGAAGAAATGTATAATGTGTGAAATTTGACTAATAGGTGCGCTGAATTGCCAAGGTTAGGAGCGTATCTATGTACTAACATCAAAAAATTGAGGTGAACCTTCTCCACCCCCCCCCCCTATAACCCGCACCCTCAAGATTTTTGACCTCTAAATCTTTGAAAACAAACTTTGAGAGATTTTTATATTTTTTCATTTTCGGCGACACAGGCGCTCATGCCTAGTATCATACAAGTTTGATTTTCAGGCGTGAACACACCAGTTGACAGTAAGACAGATCGTAATATGCCTTTGAAGTGTATGGTGAAACACCTTCCTGGAGGAAATCGATCTGACCTTTAGACATTTGTAGCAAATTTTTAAAATCTTCAGAGTGTTCAGTTCTGCCAAATTGTCTTTTCCCAAATTGCTTCATTCAAGAATCCACTTACTGACCCAACAAAGCTTTTTCTTTTCATTATCTCCCACTAAAATCTGAACTCAAAAGAGCACTATCAATCGGAAGCTCCTTTATGGTCGGCTTCATTGAATAAACTGAATTGTGATCGTGTGAACTGTCCACCCTTGTTGATTCACTTTTCACTCCCCTTCCAAGAAAAAACTCATGAAACAGGGATGGAAAGTGCGCCACGCTGTCGTCTTTTTGACCCTTAAAACATCATTGTGAAATACTTTCGACTCACTGTCTGGATATACCGGCATAGTCGGTAGTAGCTACCGTGGCTTGCAAGTAGAAAGGTCCTGTGACCTTGATGGTCGGTAGGCCAAAAGATGTTTTTGTCCTTCATGTTCGTAGGTACCTAATTGTTTTCTCTGAGGGTCTAACTTGTTTAGAACATACTCCTTTATGAACTTGAAACAGCGTTGCGTGGGGTATGCAGAGTCAACCTACTTGACGCCGGCGGACGGACAATGATCTGGTTGTCATTTATCCATTCGATATCGTTTCGTAGATTCTGATAATTATGGAAACTTGTGATGAGGCTTGTTATGGTAAATGTAAATGTTAAATATACACTTGAGGGTCACTCAATGCTAATTAATTCACCAGGCTCTCTCCTTCTCCTTTGATCTTAAGAATTAAGAATCTGGAGCAGACTTTCCTCGGTTCTAGTAAGCTAAGCAGTTGAAAAAACGTATAAACATGATGGCTTCAACTTCTTTATAGCAGTTGCCGTACCTCATCATTCAAGCCCTTCGTGACTGCTGTAGCATAAAATAATATAGCTTAAAGACTTTCTCTTGCCTTGGTCTTACGGATAAAACTCGATAAATCAAAGCTTCAATCCCCCCAGTTCACGCTATTACCCCCGAACGAAAGATAAAATAATTAAGTGCCTCATAAAAACATAATTAAAAGCTTCTTCGACCAGTAGCATAGCACAGCAACTTTACAACTACGAGGTTTTTTTTTCTTGCAGGAGCTGTTAGACCGATAACCTCGATTGCACAACTGTTTTTAAGGTCTATTGAATCTCATTTTTGCTTGCTTACATTACCCAATCTGGCAGCTTTAAATTATATACTAGTTTTTATTACCATTCCTATCGGTTTTTTTTGTACTGATGTAGATCGCGGAGTACCGCCACTTCTATGAGGAGCTTGAAGACACCTTGTTGATCCGATAAACGGCCTAAGGTTAACAGAACTGGAAAGATTCCGGATGTTCGAATTTCGAAGGAAGACGTAAGCCTGGCGGGTCCATCTGGTAGGCTCAACGCGCAGCGGTCTCATGGAGGAGAACTGCGAGCAGCTGAGCCCATTGACATAGCGGTAGAAGAGATCTAGATCGCCCGCCAGTGAAAGGGTCATAAGACTGTCCGTTACAGCAATGTCATCAATCGGTCGTACAGCCTTCTTCTGAACAGCATTGAGTGCTGACAATGTAGTCGGGGCGGAAGTAACCAAATCACAAGATGCTATACTTAAGGATCAGGCCTTTTACACTGCGAGCAGGTTATATGGTAAAAAGTACTTCTTAGCCCTAAACGGATAACCTAACTTTTTCGCAGCAGCTGATGTATTCATTCGACATCAAGTCCTCGGGGATCTGGACTCCGACGAGGCGAAACGAATGGCTCTTTGACAGAACTCGACCACCCATCGAAGCCGGATGGACGCTAGGACGCTTCTTGTCAGTCAAGACGCAGCACTGTGTTTGAAAGTATTGAACTGTACCAGATTGCTGCGTTCGAAAACAGCGACACCTTCCAATCTCTCTTCAGAAAGGAAGCATCTACTACTCTTCATTTTTCCAGCTCATCAGCAGAGACCGGTCTGCCACACTGGATCCCTGTGTAGAAAACTGTGATTCGGGTTGATTGTACGCCAGGGTGTTTTCGATATGTTGCAGAAACAATGTTGGATTCAAGACCGATTCCTGAGGAACACCCGCTTTGAGATTGTGGGATGAAGAGGAGAACCCGAAAGAAAGTCAGCAACCCACCTTGGAGATCATAGGATGGAAGATTGCATAGGAAGGCGGCATACCGCAACGGATAAAAGCTTTCGTGATGCCAGGAGCAACAAGATGAGCCTCACCATATGATTGGATAACTTTTATCCTCAGTGATGTGCCGTGCCATAAGATAGGAAGTCCTCCGCTGATTACTAGTGCCGGAAACCATACTGCCTGTCGCAAACCAAGCCTTGACGCTCGAGACTCTCTTGGTTCAAGTCTCGATTTTCTAAGAGCCGCCTTCTGGTGATCGAGTGCTTCGTATGTACTCACTGAGGACATGAAAGGTCTACTGTGTTCTTCATTCACGTTTTCGGTACCTAGTTGAAGTGTCTATCCTATGACAGCCTTTTTTGCACAGATACTACCTCAGGCTATTGTGCCTCGGTGGAGATGGTATGCCTATACACAGTTGAATCCTACTCATCGAGAGCGTTTTTGTTACAAATGAAATGTTGCCATCCCTGAATCCAGGCACTTACTTCCAATATTGTGCTGTTACGAAGGTTGATCCCTAAACTTTATCCCTGACCGCTTGCAGCAATGTTACATTTAATTAATGTTTCTGCTTGGTTCTCCTAACGTAAATGCTGTTGTTTATTCGGTGCTCGATCATTTCAAAAGCCTCCCGCTAAAAGTTTTGTTCGACTGTTGAAAACTAATTCTCAACGGCAAGTATCGCCTGTGGGTTATTTATTATTATTAATTATTTTTTCATAAAGGTTCTTTTTTGGGGGGGGAATAGCATTGGAATCACAAGGGAACTAGGTCTGTACGCAGTACGTGACTTCCTGTGGCGTTTCTCTTCATAGCTTCTCGCAATTTTGATATTGAATTCCTGTAATGATAAATGAATGAATCTTGAAATTAGAGGCATTCCGGCCACCATAAGCAGCCAGCTATGCACCTCAACAATCCTTAGATCACAAGCCTCGCCCTTTTAGCAAAGTTGAGAATCGCCTTGAGTCCAAGCTTCTTGACGTCCTGAAGGTCCAAGGTAATGGACCCTAGTATGGTCTGCCTATAGTAGCTCAGAGCTTCACAGCGAAACAAAACGTGCGCCGAGGTCTCTTCCTCTACCCCGCAGCGTTCACACAAGGGATCTTCAGCCACACCCATCACGTACAGGTGACGCCTTAACGTTTTATGGCCAGACAACAGTCCCACCAGCAACCTTAGGTTGGCTCTATCCAGAGATAGGCAGAAGCGCCCATCCTTAGCCCTGGGCCCTTCAATGAGTTCCCGTGCCTGGCGGAGATGTCTGGAGATACTTTTCCATTTCTGAGAGTGTTGTCTTGCAACCCACGTCTCCATTTTCCTCCTAGCTTTATGCGCGGTCACTCCGTGAGCTGGCTCAGGACCAACGAGCTTGCTGGCTGATCCTGTCTTCGCCATAGTGTCCGCCGTCTCATTGTCCCATATTAACGATACCGGATGCCTCGCTGCGAGGCAATCCAGAGCCTCCCTGCATTGCAATACAAGACTCGAAGTAATCTTACGGGCACTTAGTGCTTTCATTGCAGCCTGGCCGTCGGATAAGACTGTTATTCTTCTCCTAGGCCCACCCTCCTCCAGATTGTGAGATACACAAGCCAGAATCGCAAAGATTTCCGCCTGGAAAATAGTGGTGTATCCACCGAGAGGCAGAAATATACTAGTTCTAGGCCCAGAGACCCCAGCACCTGAGCCCTCTTCGGTGACCGAGCCGTCCGTGTACCAGACCTGCCCGCGCACTCCGAAGAGTCCCCGGCTACCGGCGTCCCACTCCTCCCTCGTTGGATACTCCACAATAAACTTGCGGTTGAAGCGATATTTAGGGGTAATACGCCCCCTGCTTAGAAGAACGGGGTCCTCCCTTTGCAATTCGAGTAAAATGGCAGTATGCCCCCTATGCTTTCACGAAAGCGCAGCTGCCCTGACTCCACAATCGATGAGCGACTACTCTCGCTTCACCGCGGATCACCAGATCCAATGGTAGGAGATCCAACAACAGAGCTTCCATTGCACTCAATGGCGTTGTTTGCACTGCGCTTGTAATACTAATACAGGCCAAACGCTGAATTTTATTGAGTTTGGCCTTAGTTGTCTCAGTTCTAATGCAAGGCCACGTCTACAAGCCCACATCGAATTGCGAGCCTTGCTAATTTTATATTCAACATGCTCTCTCCAGTACAGTTTACAATCAAGGATAATTTCCAGATATTTCACTGACTGGGACAAAATTAATCTAGTCCCAAAGAAGGTCGGCATGACCCTTTTTCTCCTAGTGACTAGAGACTGTTCTACAACTAACTACTAACTTACCTGATCAGCATAGGCTTGCACGTAGACACCCATACTGCTGAGCCTCGGAGTTCGTTCACCACGATACACCACAGTAGAGTTGACAGAACTCCGCCCTGAGGGCAGCCTCTAGCTACACTCACGCTGCAGCTTACGTCATTCAGCATAGCTGTTGTTACCCGACCCTCCAGAGTAGATAGGACCCAATCTATTAGGATTGATCCAACCCCGTGTCTAACCAAGGCATGTCAGATAGAGTCGGTGGTGGTGCAATTAAATGCACCTTCAATGTCCAAAAAGGCCACGAGTACCACTTCTCGTTGATCTAGAGTCTTCTCCAGCCTACTGACCAGATTGTGTAAGGCCAGATCATTCGATTTTCCAGCTTGGTATGCAAACTGATTTGCATGAATGACACACCTTTCCAGCGGGCCATCCCTTGAGTATCTATCAACTATCATTTCCAGTGTCTTAAGCACAAAAGATGGAAGAGTAATCGGTCGAAAATCCTTCGGGCCATCCCTGTAATGATACACGTTCACCTTATATCACCATGCCATGCACCGTTCTAATATTATGATACTTCTGCACTTAAAATCTTGACATCAGCGTCTGATTACATACTTCACACCTCCAAACAAATTTCTGTGGGCACCAAAGCCTTTCTGCAGACATTTTCTTTCAGTTCTTTGCTCAAAAAGGCCCATTTCTATTAAAATTCTAGTCACACATGAGCAAAAAAGCACATAACCACACAGTAACAGGGAAGTATCAGACCGTCAAAGATTAGGTACATTGCCTTTGGTAAGAACTCTGTTACTTCTACAGTGACAGGTTTAATCAATCATTTTGAAAAAGTTGGTTACGCAATAAGAAACACTAGTGTGGTATATTTCGTAGCTTTTTTCCTCTATAAATCATAAAAGGTAAGTTTATTTAGTATATAATGTGTTATGTAATTAATATGAGAAAGTACATTTCATGGGGAAAACGACAATACATTTTTGATCGAAATGAGACATCACAAAGTGCCATCTATTACCAGAATCAATGACTGCAAGAGATTTTGGCAGATATCGTTATATAAGGATCTCAGTACGCGTGTGATACACCGTTCACCGCTGTGACAGCTGGTCATATGGTTGTTATCCTGACCGACATGATTATTTGGTTTACGGTCAACGAGATCACATAAGCATCTGCAAAAGGGTCAGGGCAAAGCATAGGAGACAACCTTTATTTATTTGCCTTGACTGCAGGCCTCATACAACTAAATATGATCTGCTTTCGTCCGTCCTACCAAAGAATGCCAACCATGGATGGCTGTTTTGTACTTTTTGGCTACTCCTCAGCATGGTCTAGGCTTGGGCCTTTCAGACAACGAACGAAAACATAGCAACTATACACTATACAAAGTGTGTGATCTTTCAAAATAAAACAGCGTGGAGCGCCATCTTGAATTGACCGCTGCGAATCAGTGAATCGGTTGGAACTGTATAGATCCCAGTCCGTGAATTGGAAGTCCGCGAGATGACGACAATTCTAGCTGTGTAGTAGATGCGGTCTACTTGTCGTTGAACAGAGTAAATGATCATAATAATACTCTTATTCGGCCATCAACAATGCAGCTGATCAGCTTCATGAGTACGCCATTGGTTTTCACCCTCGATTTCACCTAACGAGGTTCGGTATCGACCCACCGAGTCGCCTCAGCTTCAGCTTTAACTCAGAAGATGTATATGCGACAACAAGCGGATGCAAATTTACGGAAATGCTAAACAAGCTGCTCGTTAAGACTCGTCCTACAGCGGGTCTGCTTTCGTCATAGTTGGAAAAGTACCTCTCGCTGATCTAGTTACTATGCATAGAAAAGCATATTCGGAATGAGGTGACTGACAGTAATGAAGTGTGTGTGATATATAATATGATCGCAATATTTCGGAAATGTGAAAATATTGGTCTGCAGCCTCAAAAATAAACAAAGGATGAAGTTATCTTACAGATGGCATCAGCGACAACAAATTCCTATACGTAATTAATAGAAGTTGATTTGTTCGTCATCACTGCTACACCATCCACGTGTCGCTAATCGAAGCTTCTCTGTCAACATTGATTATGGATAGAGTTCGACACTCAAGTTAATGAAACCAAAGCCTTAGATTTAGAATTTGCTGAAAAAGTTTTATTAAAAAAACAACATACAGCTACGACAACATTATACTACACACAAATCAATTGAATACGAGCCCCTTCCCACTTCAGTTGGCCCAACTATTGAAATCTTAGTTTTTTTATTATCAAACACAAATAATAAAAATGTAGCAGAGTGTTATAGGTTTAAAATATTAACAATGAATATTTTGATAATATATAGTAGAAAACACCAATTTTATCACTCCCTAATCAAATTTGCAGCATAAAAATAACACATGTTGCAATTACAGCATATCAACCTATTTTCATTTCAATGCAAAATAAGTCGATAACGCATAGGTGGCTGTGAAAAATAAAAGCCATGACAATTGTTTTTATTAATCACAGCTGTCAGAATACGTTTAAAATAGTTTTGGGTAGTTAAGGTTTTCAAAATGAGTAGAGGAAAGATTATTAGCAAGAAACTTCGGTTACTGATAATTAAATTTTTTAATTCTGGGAAATCAAACTCAGAAATTGCAACTTTGTTAGACTTATCGCGGTACAGTGTGAGAAATATAGTTAGAAGATATAACGTAACTGTTTTAGTTAATATTAAGCCTCGATATGTGAAAAAAAGTAATATTACAAATGACGACCGAAGAGCATTAAGAAGAATATTCGTGAAAAACAGGCGTGCCAATTATTTATAATTAAGTGCTCTGTGGAGTGACACTGTTGGAAGGAGAACTTCGAGGTCCACAACTCATAGAGAGGCCCACAAACTGGGATTTAGCACTTGCAAGGTAAGTTTTCTTATAAAAAAAGTGAAGTAAAAACCCTAAAGTTGCACAACTTGTTTATAGGCCAAAGAAAAGCCACAATGGACACATCAGCAATGGTGTGCAATACAATGGAGTGATGAGGCCCGATTCGTAGTTTGTGTTGGTAGTTGCAGTCGCAGTAGAGTTATTCGCAAAAAAAAATGAAGCATTCCATGTTGACTGTCTGAAGAGAAAAGTGAAATTTCCAGCATCCATTATGGTCTAGGGCAGTATGTCATCAAAAGGAGTAGGAAAACTTCATTTTATTGATGGAAATGTGGATACAAACAAATATTTGGCAATTTTAGAAGAATCGCTTTTACCAGTGATGAAAGAATGTTTAACATCCGGCCAAGATTTTGTGTTTCAGCAAGATGGTGCAGCGTGCCATACCTCAAAAAAGGCTATAAAATGGATAGAAGAAAATAATGTACCACTTTTGAAATGGGTTTCTAGCAGTCCAGATCTGTCACCTATTGAAACTTTGTGGGACGAGATGAAAAAGGTTCTACGACAACATCTTGCTCGTACAATCACCGAACTGAGACAAAAGCTTTAAGAAATATGGTATTGTTTTACACCACATTTTTCCCAAAACTTGGTTAACACTATGCTCCAAAGAATTTCAGCCATAATAAAAAATAAAGGTGATGTTACCCAATGGTAATCTTCCAATTGTTGCTTTGTTAACTTCGCGCATTTATTCGCACATTGTTTATTTATTCAGATGTTCTATTAGTTATTTATAGGTCTAAGTCATTTCAAATATGTATTTTTTGCGACTAGAGTGTATCTAAAATGTTTTTGAGAAAATAAACTGTTTCGTCATGTTTAGTTTATAAAGGCATATTTTGGTAGAAATCTTGAAGTGGGCCAACTGAAGTGGGAAGGGGCTCGTAGTTAAAAAACTGGCGGGAGCGACACCAAACCTAAACATATGTAAATTTGGTGAATGTGCTGGCCGAAATAAACCCTTGTTTCACTTTTGCGCTAGAAACCGATGATTGTCTCTCTTATGTGTTCCATTTTGTGGTTTGTTTGGAACCTATTTTGCGAATTATGGGATGAATCCAATATTAAATAGAAGACTCAAGTTGATCAAACCACAAAACTTAATTAGAATCTGAAAGAGATAGCTGGCTTTATTCAAAACCCTACTAACGTACGTTTGTCCTAGAAGTTTTGGCACAAAATATTTAGCGGATTTTTTTTAATGACGTAATTTATTTAAGCCCTGACCAGTTCATAAATTGCAGCTCAACACTTAACCAAACTATACTATCGAATTATGCGGAGTGGCCCATTCCGCTCTACCAGACGCAACTTTCTTCGAATGTCTCTCATGAGGTCCTGGACGAGACACAGATCAATTGTTTCACCTTGGGCTTCCAAGCCTCCATGATAAACCTTCCTATACAAACAAGCCCATAAATCCTCTATTGGGCGACCCTGCGGCTAGTTTGGAGGATTATCGTTTTTGGGAATAAAAGGAATGTTGTGTTATCTAACTGAAGCAATTTGGAAAGGTAGTTATCAATATATCTCTGACTATTCGAATCTTCACCACTCTCTCTTCCCACTAGAAGTTAGGATACACCCCTGTTAGGAATTGCGCACCAGATGAGGATTTTATCTGCAAAATTTCGCTTTATGTTTGTATCTAACATTGTCAGGGCATTCCTCTACATTTTCCGTATACAATCAGTTGTTTTCCCCAATTTCAGAATTACTCAAAGTAAAATACTTTTCGTCATATAAAATAATGATTTTTTCATTTGCCTCAGATGAGTTGGTATACGAAGGAGTTGCGCTTGAGAGTATTTGGAGCACTTAAGTCCTTTCGATACTTAGGACTATTCCTCCTCAATTCCAATGATATCGTGCTCTTAGAAGATCTGTATTGACGAACCAGTCTCCTTATTGACATTCCAACCTGACTTCTTGATCTTCTCAACAATCTCTGTCCATTAAATGCACGTCTTCCACTTTTTGAGAGATTCAGGCATCGTATTCCCTGCTAGCACTCCACTTTTGTTCGATAATGGTTCTGCGTGACATGTTTTCATTCCGGAATATTCGATAGATTTCAGCTTTGGGTATCTGCCCAGCCAAGCTGTAAATATTTCTTATTTTTAATATATACGAAATCTTAAAACGAAAACTTCAAAATAAATAAATGTCAACTGACAGTAAAGTAAACAAACCCTTGTTTCCAAACTACCTATAGAGCGGTGTTATCTTCAGAGGTCTACCTGCTTTATCATTTATACGTTTCAACGTACCCAGTACACGCATTTCTAATTTCATATTAAACAATCCTATTTATCCTCAGATCGTTACTGCTAAAAACCAAATAACTCCCAAATTGAAGTTTTTACTAGTTGGCATTTGCATGTTCGACATCGTTTGATACATCATAGAGTTAGAAAATCGAGGATACAGTAGCATGAAAATTTAATTCAAATACAAAATCATAGTATAAGAAAACATAAACTAAATAGTTTTAGCATTAACAGATTTGGTGTGGAAATGAACTCAACTCAAAAAGTAGGAAGAAGGGGTTATCAACTTGTTTTTGAAGTAATCTAGCGATTTATTATCTCAGTAAATCGGTGAGGGTTTAGGAAATCGTACAGTGCTACAAGTGCTCTTCTCAATTTAGTGCACAGCATCATCAGGGCCCTTGATAGATAAATGTGTGACGCCTTGGTATTACTGGAGTCCTCCAAGACTTTTGATAGAATTCAGGAGTGCCAAGCTAGAATTTTATGGTCTTGATAAAATAGCAGTGCAGTTTCGTCAAATGAGCACTTTATCACTTCTGGTGTGCCTCAGGGGTCAATTTTAGACCCTTTGTTATTTTTAATTTATGTAGCCCGTCCATTCAAAATTCACAGCTACAGTCATATGCGCATGACACTGAACTGCTTTACTTCTTTTACGCCGATGACCTCCAGAATCAACTATAGAAATTACCAAAGACATTGACCCTATTTTTACCTACTCAGTCAATAACAACCTAACCATTTATAGTTCCAAATCTTCTGTAGTGATGATGTAGTCAAAGCTTCTTTAAGTATATGTAATAATAGAATCTTCCTTTTCCAGAAAGTGTCGAGTGTGTAGGTGTGTTAATCGATGAAAATGTGTGGCTTCGTGAGCATTTAAATAACATCTTACAAAGGTCCTATATTCGACTAAGAATCCTGTATACGAACAAAATTTTCTGAATGAAGTGCAAAAAAAGTTGTGTGAATGTCTTGTGTTATCAATTTTTAATTAGTACGATCTAGTTGGTTATTCCTATGTAGATGCTGCGAGTCGTGCCAGAATATCTGTGGTCCAAAGTAACTGTATACGGTCCATTTTTGGTTGAGAAAATTTGATTATGTTTCGGATCGTAATCATATAATAGGTTAGTTAAAAATTACATATTTAGTTTAAAATATAACATAACCTTTATACGTGTTACTTATCTCTGGAACTCCAATACATTTACGTGAAAAGCTAATTATTAGATACAATGTTCATCAACGATCTGTCCATAAGACATCTTCATTAACAATGGTCATTTTCATGTATTGCGTCCTCTATATAGTTTTAGAGAACATTTAAAAATGTTTCTGTTAATGTTTCTTTCTAAAGGTATTTCTTTCCAACATATTCTTTTTTATAAGACATGCTTACGTTGTGGTCCGTTTCTCTTGGGCATTTTCCTCCAACAATTGTATAGTACAGCTGTACTTTGCTACCATCTAATATTTTTATACAGTAAATGATTAAGTTATAGCTAAACTTCAACATTAAGCTGCTCTCTAATTTCATTATAGGTAATACATGTATTATCTGTAATTCGTTTTTAATAAAAGATGTTGATTGTTATATGATAACAAACTGCTGTTTTATGCGATATCAGTTATTACAAAGACAGATGTATAAGCTCTAACATAAACCAACATATGAATTATGATAGCAAACAGGTTGCTATACTCATTTTATACATGAGTGGATTTATTTAGATGCATGTTATCGCTGAGCGTCCTAAACCTGTGTGTGCGCGCGCGCGTGGAGATATGTATGTATGTGTACGTGTTTAGTGCAATGCGGGTCCCACACGATGCTTCCAACGTTGTATACAACCAAAACTTAAGTGTGCCATAAGACTCAGAAATGTCGAAAAACGAAGTTTGACCATTTTTTGTTTGTTTTTCGACGATAACTCCGTCGCCACTGTACCGATTTTCAAAAACTTAGAGTCAAAATTTCATCAAAATCCCGATAGTACATTCAGAGTTATCATTCATTTAATCTTTTTCGTTAGTTATGAAATGCGAGTCAATATATTTCTCAACTAGTCTTGCATTGCAACAGGACATTATAATGAAACAACTGTGAGCACTTGAAAATTTATAATTAACTAAAATACATATACTTAGGCCACCCACATTCACCTGCGGAACGTACAAAATATTAGCAATATGAAAAAGGTGTTGTAATTGAAGTTTGTATGTATACTAATTTAATGCATTCTCCTCAAAAGTTAATTACGGAACATACATTATTATGAATAGGTAGGTATTCAAATCCGAATACTTCACCACAATCACAGCAAGCTAAGTTCTAACCTGTAACCATCAAACACATGACACCTCGTATGGGAGCGTAACGAACCATGCTTCCAACGTTGTAACGTCCTTTGACGCGGGTCAAATTCACCGACTAGAGCCCGAACGGAACGTGCCATTTGGCGAACGTTGGATACATGCAATCCGTCAGCGCTCGCCCACACGGCGTGGCGAATGGCCATGTGTCCAACGTTGTAAGGCATTCATCACATCGTGTGGGAGCGGCTTCAGCCGCCTCGTTTCATCTTACCAGGAATAGACGCGATTGGTACAAGCATAGTTGATAGTTAACCGGTAGAAAGCGCTCTATAAAGTTTTGAGTCGACGTAGAAAACAAATTGAAGCTATTAACACCCTAGCTATAGGTGTACTTAACCAGAATCAGAACAACTCCTTTCTTAAAACAATGTTAAACTATTCGTCATCCACACGGTGGACGGGTACGAATCAGAACGTGTCGGCGTCGCGGAGAAAGATGATACAAGTTTTCAGATAAACATCACCTGCACCATTTTGGAGAATTTATGTTTTGGGGTGCTGTTATATATGGTGCTTTTTCTACACCGAAGTAGGCGTGCAAGCAGAAGCCAGTGTAACACGGCTTAAAGAAATTTTGTTCAGATTTTTGAACAGCTTAATGTTAGTAGAACAGCAAAAAGCCTCCTCGTGTAGATTGTTCCTCAACCTCGATGCAAAGGAGCGGTCTTATCGGCCGGTTCTGGTTGTACGAAATTCGACACGGTTAAGATGGGAGGCCGAAGTCAAAAGGGTCTGTCTGGCAGGCACATCGCGCTGCGGCATCATAGAGGAGATCTTGGAGCAAAGCCCGTTGGCGTAACGGTAACAGTAACGGATTAGTGGGACAGGCGCTTCTCTGAACAGCGTCGAGCATGGATAATGTAGTTGAGGCGGCAGCACCACAAACATGTGAACAGTACTCGGCCAGGTCTTATCTGGGCATTCTACAGAGTGAGGAGAAAAGTACTTCTTAATGCCTGTCGCTAATCAAGCCGTGACGTTCGAGGTACTCCAGAAGCGCCCATTTTATGCACCTCTCCAACACCTAAGTCACCTCTAATTTTCAATATGTTTGGGATATGAAGGGAAAAATAGTAACCTCTTTACCCCATCCCCTATTAGCGACTCTTCACAGCCAACGGCAGATAGCTTAAGATAAGGTACCTCAAGAAGACATACACCATCTCCTCGGAAGCATGTTCCCAGGAACGTAATTCCTGAACCAAATTTAAGTAGAAAAGTTCAAATAAACATACCTTTTGAAAAGAGTGACCTCCAAGATAGTGGGTGTCAAATTTTGAAAAGAGAAATTATTTCTTATTAACAGTTCTTTGTACCGATTTTGCTGAATTTTAGCAGTGCAATGAGATGCTACGTTAGCACTAGCTAGAAGATAATTATCATCTTGATATTTGATCTCAGTGAACCTTGTTGGAAGTAAGTCATTTTCATCAACAATAGGTATTCATGTCGTCGCATCGAGATCCCAAAACTAGTTCTGCATGCTCATTATACAAGTTTATAATGAAATCGGGTGTCACGAGCAAGGATCAAATCAAATTTCAAACACCGAAGTTAAAGTGTAGTAGTCAATTTCGCCAATTACTGTTGCAACTTCTAACGAACAAAACTCCATGCGTGCTCTTGGCCTGATTTTTACAATCATATGAGAGAGTTGAAGGTTTCACAATATGAGCAACGCTGTGGTTCCATATAAAATGTAAGATCAGCGGCGTATCGCATGATAAAATGTATTTTACTAAACACACTTGTCTTTAGTAGTAACACAGTTGTAAGATTTGTCATTCAATCTTTGGATTTTAGTTATTTATGTACCTAGGGCGCAGTGTTTAAGCATACGCGTTGGACGAAAAAGAAATGATTTGTCGAATCAAAAGAGAATTGTTAGTTTGAAATTCAAATTATTCCTAACCTCTTATCGACTAAATGCCTATTATTTTCGTTGAAATCCACAAGCACACATATTTCAGTCCACTAAGTAGCGCTATAATCGCGTAAATACTTTGTCTATGGGTGTAGACAACGCGTTCATAATACAGACAATGTAGACGATGTAGACAATGTAGGTATTCTATACAATGTAGACAATGCAAAAATGAAGGCAATGTAGACAGTGTTGACAATGCAGACAAAACAGATAATATTGTATAATAGCATAAGTGAGGTTAGGTTGACTAGCAGGGCACAGAGGTCCAGGCATTATTGAAACGGGATCTATGAAAATGGCGTGGTCGAGCGTATTAAGAATAAGAAAATTAATAAGCACCAAATGTTGAATATGTAGAAAGATGTATAATTCAGCTGCAAATTATATAATTTAAGATTAACTCCGTATACAAAGTATCCCACGTAAAACTGCATCGATCATTAACTTAAAAGGTTATGAGAAAATGGGTTTATTATATATTAAGATTATCTTATGATAAAAGCCGTATAAAGCCAGTTTTTTCGAATGAAATTAGAAATAGAACACTCCTTTTAGGGAACTGTGTCTCTGTAAGGAAATCCCACAGGGAAAGCTATGATATTATTTATTTGTGTTCTATGTATATACGCGAGATTAACATGTAATACTGGGACACCTTGTATAGAAATATGTACACTACTATTATAATATTATTTTTAGTGTATAAACGTATGTGCAACGTATCGAGCTCGATGATCAACCTAGCCTGTTAATGAAACGCAATATTGTAAAACTCGGTTCTGCTAACTTCAGCCCGAATGAACTTTTCCTCTATTTAAAATTCAGTAATTGATATTTCCCTGCAGACAATCAACCTGTTCTGCTCTGATTACTACTGTTAAAAGATACCAGAATCGATTTTTCATCCACAAAGCGAAAGGGTTATTTTTAGCCGATGGCTACAGGCAATTTTTTTAGGATAACATCCATAGGGAATTATCGGGAAGCGTAATGAGCTATGGGTTATCAGTAATCATCAATAAAAAGGTAGAGGTAGGTACTATGGAGGTTTGTATATATTTGGAATAATGACTGCTCTTGAAACCACGTTTTATTGCTCGTAGTGAATTACACAATATTAACGTTAAAGACCAATGGAATTGACAGCTTTAGATTTGCCGCTCTAAAGTCGTCTTAATAGGCAAGATGCAAACATATTACGAGTATACAGCGTGGTAATAATAAGCCGTAATTACAAGGGCGCATTCCTGAACCAAAACTAAGTAGGAAAGTTCCCATAGTCATGTTTCCTAAAAAGTTTGGTTTTCAAGATGAAGGGTGTCAAAGTTTAAAAAAAATATATTAATATCTCAAGGATCCTTGTGCCGATATGTTGAATAGTCATTCAATTTTATTGTTCATTAGAATAAGATGTCAAGTTAGCACTATGTAAAAAAAAAATGAATTCCAGTGGCGGTTGGATGGGCAGGGTACGATCGCAACGCCTTTAAATATTTCTCTTTCAAGTTCAAATTCACGATGAAATCTATGATGCGTGAAATATGTACTAATAGGTGCGTTGAATTTCCGGGGCTGGAAGCGTATAAATATACGTGGTCTGCAAATTAAGTGATGAGACTGGTAACGTAGCGTTCGATCTGGCAGCACTGGAGTCACCGGAGTTGGAGGGGAGACAGGGAAACATGTGATCCGCGTTCAGTACAAGTTTGAACTCGCCCGAGTCATTTGGCTATCCGTAGCAATTTTTGTGTGTTTTCTCTATTGTGTTCTAGAAATGAGTGATATCAACTCCAAGCAACGTTATGCTATCAGGTTTTGCTTCAGACTTTGCACAGTGCAACAGAAACTGCTAACAGGCCTACTGTGACAGTGTTTTATCAAGTACCCAGATTTTTCGGTGGTTTAAGGCATTTTCAGAGATTTTCCAAGAACCGATGCAAATATCGACAGAATCCGCTTGTGCATTCAGATCGTCGGTTGACAGTCATAATGGTTGGGGAAGAGATAAAGGACATTGGGCACAATCGACCCCGGTAGTCAAATTTTACGTGCACAGACAAAAACTGTGTTAAACGATTTAGTTAGATCCCATATCTCATTCTGTGTAGATATTTTCTCAAAAAGCAATGGGAGTAAAATACAGGGTGGCCTAAAGTTGTGGAACAGAATGTATTGTTCTTGAACAAATCAAGAGTATGTAATACTATACAGAGTACTTCATCGTTCAGAAATACCAATGTTTTCAGAAATAATAATCAAGAAATAATACTCATATATAACTGTGCTATATTTTATAGTATATTTGGATACATCATACCATAGGCCTGCGCCGATTATTTGTATCTTCTAAATAAATTTTCTGAATACACAGGTAGAATTGTAAAACAAAATGTCTCTAGTTTACTTTGCATGAATCGCAGTCATTAGAAACAGAAGTGTACGTATATATACATGAATGAATATCGCCAGAGGGTTCCTCCATGTAATAAACTATAATTTTTCTTTTTTCAGAGGTCTTTTGCACAGTAATAATACTGCTTTCCGAGAAATGTTTCAATGCAACCGACCCTGTAGCTGTCGTCTCCCATATCCCACAACACGATTAACTACAGACATAAGTCTACAAATCTTACCACATTTCGGTCGTGTATTATGCACTTTGCCCATTGTCCTTTGACTCACACCATCGTTCATCAGATCAACAGATCGCCAAAAAGTAGACATTCGATTTTCAAAAACGATAAAGCTTGTCCGATATTGACATAGTAGTAATTTTGTGTGGAAATTTCATCCAAAACCGAGCGGTACTTTCCAAGTTATTGATGGGTCAGGGATTAGCGGACAGACAGACCGACGATACACAGACTGACGGAAATATGAGTCATACTTTTTCTTGATGTTTACTTCATATAACACACAAAAAGATAATATCACATTTTCGGAAATTTTTGAGATTACAATACTTTCACACCAGTCGCGTAGAAATTAAAATAAGAAAGAATTCCCCAAAGAAAGAAAAAACTAGGTTTGTTTAGTTGAGTTACTCTGACTGCCAAATTGGTAATATTAAGGAGAAAATTAAACTAAATAAAATTCAGACTTCAATTCAAACAATTAGCTCATCGAATACAATTTTAGGTGTGCATTGAGATAAAATGTATAGGTTCGAAAGCGTGAGAGTTTCATTACTAGAAGCACTAAAAAGATACTAGCTTGATCAATAATAAACAAAGTCATGAGTATTGTTTTTTGAACTCTAGTAGCTACTGCATGGAAATTTATTGTAATCATGACCTGAAGTGAAATTGATAATTTAAGCGCCAATATACAGGAAACTTACGAGCTATTCTCACTTGAAAACCGGACACAGAACTAGCTTGCCCTTTTGCAGTTTTGCGATCAGACAGATGGTCATGTTTATTTAATGGCTTTGCATTCAGAGGAACAAATTTAAACTCTCCACAATCATATTGAGTATTGATTTTTTCTTTGGCAAGCTATTCTATCAAAGACCTACTATTGCGACAGGTGGGAGAGCTAGTCAGTCGTCAAGGTTAAGTTGGTAAGAAGCTGAGGTATGAGGAAATATTCAACCAGAAAATAACTTCTTTCCATTTTAATATATCTCGTTTTATCATATCTGCGCCTGTGTGATTGGACAACGTTTTACGAGCACCGTTTTGCTTGCACTTCCGAGAATGAAATTCCCGTGGGAGGCGGTAAACTTTATCGCGTTGTTGATGTTTCGATTAAATCGCATATCTGAAATAGACATGTTTGCTTTCCATCTAATAATAATAATAAATAATAATAAAATGTCTTTATTAGGCACATTATGTAAACTACAACATAATGTGTCCTCTACGTATGCGAAGTCTAGCTCTTGGCTACTCTACTTAACCTACCCAAATAATAAATTGAAACACTTAATCAAAGGAAACTTTGACAAGCAGCAAAAGACGCTTCAAAACAACGAGCTTGATAGCTTCCTGGCATACATATATATACACACATATATTACGTAAAAATAAAATAAAATGTAAGAATTAAAAACTAACTTTTCCACAATTACTACAATGACAAATAAATCTGTTTCACATGCTTACGAAATCTGTTTACTGGCCAATCCTTTATATTGTCATCTAATTCGTTATAAATCAGGATAGCATTGTAAGTGTATGAACTACGAAATAAAGTTGTTTTATACATAGGGATCTCTAGTCTTTTTTGTGTCTGAAATCAATGTCTGAATTATTTCGTCTGAAAACAAATTTCTCATAAAGATACAAGGGGGATCGAGAAGATATGATCTTATGTGTAAACACTGCTATATGGTACTTGCAAGCATTTTCTATACACATCCAACCAAGCTGAAATCTCTTTAAGGAAACATGATCATACTTCTTGAGATTAAATACAAATCGACAACAAGTATTTTGGAGTTTTTGGAGTCTTGCTTTTGTGATAGAATCAAGACAATGATAGAACACAGAGCTACAGTAAAATAAGCTTGGAAATATAATAGCCTCACATAACTTTTTTCTAACTTTAAAATTCAAAATAGAGCGATTGACATAAAAACACTTCAAAGTTGCATAACATTTTTTAAGATAGATGAAACATGCTCCTTAAACCGTAAAGTATAATCAATAATCAACCCTAAATTTTTTGTAGTATTTATGACAGCTAGACGCTCCTTGTCGATTTTTACATCAAGAGAATACAATATAGTGTTACGTTTGACAGCAGGACAAAAAAGCACTTATCCTTATTGAGCTTAAGATTGTTACCATTTGAATATCCTACTATTGCCTCCAAATCATCATTAAGCTCATTGATTGAAGTATATAAAGTGTTACTATTAAAGCTTTTATATATCTGTGTATCATCGGCATAACACATCACAGAAGAGTTTTTCACAGAGCTACCCAAGTCTATAGTATAAATTAAGTACGAGGGCCCTAAAACTGAACCCTGAGGGACACCTGATGTTATATCAATCGGACTAGATATAGTGTTGTCTATCTCTACTACTTGTTTACGATTTGAAAGATATGTTATAAAAAACATTAGAGGTATGTCTGAAAAACCAAAAAACTTCAATTTAGCACATAAAAGCTCATGATCTATTTTATCGAACGCCTTAGAATAATCTAATGATACAAGTGCTGAAGCATCTCCCTTATCAAGCGAAGCAATGATGTCATCTAAAACCCTTGCTAAACCTGTAGTTGTACTAAAACCACTGCGGAAACCAGATTGACACAATCATTATCTCTGTAACCATCACGATAGTTGTTTCGTGCTAATTAGCAATTCATCAGTGCGGTATTCGTCTTGAATCTAGTCTTGGAGACAGATGAAACGGGAAGCAAAGAAGTGGGTATGCTCCGTTAAAAGACTCAAAACATTGTACGCAAGTAGGTGAAAACCTGATAATCACCACCTACCGATGATTTTCCATCAGCCTCATCCTATAGGAAGAAGACGCAGAGAGACCGTAGCGTGCTCTGGCCCATAACCGCTCTACGTTCTGCGCTAAGCAAAAATATAACTGACGGATGTCAAGTGCTCGGAATGCTAAGTATTCACAGAGAACACCAGAAATGACTATACAGGGTGACTTTGAAGTTGAGTCATTAATTTTCAGATAATGATTGTAGAAGGAAGATAAACCAAAATATGTGTGTAAAAATAAAAAAAAAATTAAAAAAAAATGTTACCTTGTTTTATAAAGTGTCCTCCCGACAAGTATTTCAGTGCGGACCTGTATTTGATCGTGCGGTCTTGGAGCACCGGCATGCCCTCCCCTGTGAGGTCTTAAGTCACCTGATTCACGAGCCCTTTGTACTACATTCAGCATTTTCGTAAACATGTGCCATTTTTTATTCACTATTCACTCACGCGTTACCGACTGACACATCGACTGAATACAACTGAATAAGATTGTACATTGTAGTAAAGACATCGTTTCAAACTTCTTTCGCTTTTTTGTTTCCGATGCGATGAACGGATAAGGCGGATTATATCCGTTGTTGCCAAACACGAGCACATAATATTATTATTGAGACAGGGCGGTACTCAAACTTCTAAAGGGCTATAACTTTGTTACTTTAATTTTACCAGAAAAATGTTAAAGGAAAAAAACATTTCTTTTGATCAGATCTACTCACTGTTAAAATAAATGACTCAACTTCGAAGTCACCCTGTATATAAATAGACACGCCTGAAACGGACATGTTGGCGTTTCTACTCTGTAACAATCACCAACCACAGACAACGCTGCTTCGCAACTCGATATAGGTCTTAGGTCTAGTCGGCCGTGTCTGTATATGCAGAGCGTCGAGCGGCTATTGGCAAACCATAGTCAGGTCTCCACCTACTCGCGCATTTCCTACAGATGTTCAGCATCTTGACATCTACTTTAAAATCCCTTCATTGCTACATAGCTGCGTGGAAAGCTCACAGACGTCTCTCGTCAAGTTATAAGCTTTCTTATTTGATTCCCCAATTTCTTACATCGGATTTACTTCTATTGTGTGTCCGAACGGCCCTTCCTCTCCAGTGTCAGCAACTCCTTAACTACCCTCAAATCCTTTCCGTGTCACTTCTCTTGGACTAACTTCCGTCTCTGCTTATTATTTGTATTCTATGGCCGTTCGTTTTCTCGTTTAGAGTAAAGCAGGCCAGGTTAACCCCGCAGCATCTGTTCCATTCCCACGAGGGAAAACACAGAAGATGAGGATTTAGCAACGGTTTACAAAGCTGGTATGAAAATCACTCATTGTGCGGCATGAGAAGCACGCTATATTTTTTGCTGACGCTTGACAGGGTTTTCATTTTTAGTGCTCGCGCATCGGGGTGATGACGGGGAGAATGTATGGGGGTTTGAGGATTGGTTTATTTCTTATTAAATGCCAGGTTTCCGTTCTGCTCACCAGCCCTCTGTTACTTTCAAGCTGCACCTAGCTGTTACCAGCTAGCGCTCAACCTAGTCTGCTGGTTGTTATCTGAATGGACCACTTTTAAAATTTAAAATCTGGGATATCTGATACCGTTACTTTTTGATATTAGAGGAAAGTAGCCTATTATCGGATACTTTTTTGTTTTAGGCAGCAAAACATAGTTGATATCTACTTAGAACGCTAACCTGTTGGGAATCATTTACATAGTATGTTTTCTTGAATTATTTGAAAGCAGATCCCTCTAACTTATAATTTTTTTTTGTTTCGAAAATCGCAAATAATCATTGGAGTGCAAAAGTACTCTTTTAAAATTGAATTCCCAATATCGCACATGTCCGATATTAGGAACTCAAAGGTTTGAAAGAAGGCCAAAGGAATTTATTTTCATGTTTTATTAATTTAAATCCAAATAGTAAAATAACTTGACAAGGTAAGAAAAATTAGTGATTAATCTCAACAAATTTCATAAACTGGGTAATTACTACAAACAATTTTCACAAATAAAAGCTGAATTTTTGTCAGTTCCCTTGCATTCTTCATGAGACCAACATAAACGTTGATTGCATCTTATCCATTCTTTCCCTTTTGTCATTCGAATAAAAATTGTTACAGTATAGACACTGAGCGTCTTCTTCATCTCTATCCATGTCATCATCACCGTCAATTAATTGCACTTCTGTTTCGGTATCTTCACTAGAAGAGCTTAAAGATCGCTTAGCTATTTTCTGTTTTTCCTTTTCTTTGATATTGTCCTTTGGTTTCTTCTCAACTCCAGTTTTTTTCTCCTTTTTGGCTTTGTTGGATAAATATAATCTTGGAATCCAGGTACTTTTGATTTTTTTTGTCTAAAGCATCTAGGAGCTCTGATTTGTTTCTGTTGAAAGTAACTTTATAGTTAATTACACACCCCTGCGTAGTTGTGTTCAAATGAAAGCTCGGAAGTCATCAGAAAACATTTTATTTTTTGCCAAATACCAAAAGAAAGGATGGGACGCGGATATTTTAGGGCTGACGTCCGAAGTTTTTTTTAAGCGAACATCGTTTTAACTGCTTGCTAATATCGAATACGCGATATTAAGGAACCCAAACTGTTCGATATACATAACCCCACTAATTCATTATTTTGTTTTACGGAGAAAAAATGCTTTTGTTCTATGAATTTAGTATTAAGTAAAAGTCTGAAATCTACTTGATCCGATGGTATATAATAAACAAAAGACCAAACTCACCTTTTGGAAATATAACGTAACTAATTACCGAGTGTTAAAATATTCACATGTCACAAATAAGTACATCAGCAAAATGGCGCACTCAACTAAATTGTACGGGTCTGCAATTTTAGCAAAACTGTTATGCATCATTGTGCTCTTGATTAGTACAAACGTTCACCGATGGCCCTGCCTGAGAAAAGAAATATAGCGTTATCCGATATAAGGAACCTATGCGGTATTAGGCTATTTTCCTCTATTTAAAAGCGTGACATCATCACGACTTTAAAACCATAATTATTTATAATACCTTTTGATACCTGTTAAAAGTTTTCCTTTTTATTATTGTATGATGTGTAGCGACGTACAAAGAGTCGTATTTTTAGTGAAAGCTGACTGAGATGCATAATTGATCTTACACTTGCTTACTGAAAGTAGTTTGTATTTTGTACAGACAACGGATTCGTTACAGTCTCGCAGAAATCTATAACCAGCGCGCATTCAAACATTAGCTCCGTTACCGCAAAGCCCTTAGTTTTTTAAGTCGAGATCACTTCGCGCTTTTTCATGTTATTTGGGAACAGTCGTGACTTCGAAATATCAGTTCGTTTAATATCTGCTACCACCGTGTGAAACGGCCCCCATATTATGTGAAAATTTCTCCATGCTGGCGATCGCCACAGCTGAATTCGCACTAGGTACTAGCAAGTCGAACAGCACACGCGGTGAACACCACCTATTATTTGCCTGAACCGCTGCAATCTACATTTCGCTAGCATGGTTTGTGGGTTGCCAACCACCGGGATAGTCTATAGACAATATGGTCGAGTAAAGATGGCATGTGGTTACCTGTTTGTATTGGTCTGTATGTATATGGCTCTTTATAGGCTAGGTAATATGGTGTAAGAAACCTTCAGAATGGGTGTCAGATAAAAACCCCAAGAAAATGATTCCTGGTGACAACAACAAAAAGCTTCCAAGAGATGGCAGATAAAAAATATAGATGAAAATTGAAGTTCACTCTCATGGAAATGATTGCCTAAAACAGGTTTTACCGCAAAAAATACTTCATGATAGAAACAATAGGTAACTTGGTGTAAGGAAGCTTCTGAAGGAGCGGCAGATAAAAAACAAATGAAAATCAATATTCACCCCCAAAACATTGATTCCCCAGAACGAGCTGTATACTGCACTATAGAGACAATTTAGAAGCTATGTGGCATGGTGTGCTTTTAAATGGATGGATAAAAAAATATAAATGAAAATTCATATTCAACCCCAACGTACAATGATCCTCCAATTCGAGTTGTACCTCAAAAAATACTGCATGATTGAGAGAATTTTTAGGCTAGATAATTTGGTATGAAAGATCTTCTGAGAGATGACAGATAAGAAATATAGATGAACCTTTATTTTCACCCCCATAGAAATGATTCTGATATATTCGCCTATAGAAGCAGTTCTATCTGCTTATTGATTCCTATGTGAGAAATTATTGGTGTAAATGCCATCTGTGAAGTTTATCTTAACTGAAAAAGAGTTCTATTTATGTTAGATAATCTGAAACTACGCTAGAAGCTGGGGGCATCGGGAAACAGACAAATATCAGACATGTAGATATTGCAACCGAAAGTCTTGTAAAAATAATAATTGTATCCCCTTGAAATGTATATTCTTAATCAAATTTTATTAGTGTAGTATATTCCTAATAAGATTCAGTAAATTGTCGTATAAGCTAGTCTAAGATGTTTCAGAATAATAATACAACGTTGATGCACAACGAACCTCTAGCCTTGCGAAGTTCAAGTTGCCTGAAATAGATGCGTTACATTAAAGTCAAACACGTCATACAGTCAGCAGTTCAGGCAACATACACAGCTACTGCAAGACGATGGTGTCTAGAACATGGCTGAAATCACTTTGACAGCAAGGGAGAGAAAGGGTATAACACTGTTTTATTAAAAAAACTTGCGATATAGGAGCTTCATTGTCATTTAATGCTCAAGAAGCATTGAACGGTATAATTCCAATAGCGAAAAATGTCGTTAAGTGGGTTAACTCTGCACTTCCCGCGCAACGTTGTGATCAGTTCATAACGAATTTTGTTCGGCCCGAGTTAGCCCCACACACAATTAGAACTTGCACCGTAGTACCCATCCACTTGATAACGCCAACGCTAGTTTCTTCCCTGCCCTAAGTGTTGAGTATCTGGCAACGCTGCTTCACCACACCAGTCAAACATGTCATAAGCGCCAGACACGGTACTCTAACATCCCGGCTGGTAAAGCTTTCAGACGCAAGTCCAGGTTTGGCGTATGAAAGTCGCCGTTGTATCGCATCGTCCCGACCGACCGCGTGTCTCGTCTATGTTTCTGTAAGTTATAAGCTCAAATGTACATGGAAATATTGATATGTGAAGTTTGCACTGATTGGTTTAGGAAAATTACTGGGGTTGGAAGCGTATAAATATACTGCAACCAACAAAATGAGGTATACCTTTCCCCGCCCCTGTTAGCCCCCAACCCTCAAATTTCAAAGATTTTTCTTAAAATGGTCAAAAGCCCTTGAAACATCAAAAAACGAAGTCCGAGCGATTTTTATTTCTTTCGTGTTTTTTGCCCTAGTCAAATGCGTAACGGACAGACCGACAGACATGCAGACATAGCGTTTCATAATGTACGTGTTATATAACATCAAAAAACATATTATATCCCTCTAGTTTCTCATTGGTTAGTAACACATTGAAGCTCGGAGTATCCCTGTATATCCTGGCTGCAATCTAACCTTCCAGCTCAAAATCAACTCAGACAGACTACATGGCATTTAATCAGAAGTAGTCGTACACTTATCAATTTATTATTGATTGAACACTCCGGTTGCTCAGATCGGGTAGTTTAGAATTAATTTAACTTTGAAAACTTTAAATTACATTTTCGTTGGAACGTTTATTACCGCAAACGTCAAGTGCAGTAGTTTACCAGCCCGTAAAGCAATCGATGGTATTTTCACTTGATTCCATTCGCTTGGCCCTTGTCACGTCATGCGCACGGAATTGTAAGGATTAAGGACATCTCTAACAAGTTTTACTTCAGGAATTTGGACAAAGTTTGGTGATGAGGGGAGTTTGGGTGTATTTCCACCAATAGGGAATATTAAAAATGATAAATTGAACCAGCTTCATTATATGTGGCATGTTAGGATATATTAGAACTACATATGTTGCTTTTGATAAGCAAGACGAAAACGGTATGATAATATGTATAGCTCTTTTCATGGTTTTTGGCAGTTCAAAGTAAGACTACAGAAATTGCTTTCATACATCCATCTCTCTCATACATACACATGCAAACTACCCCTGAGTGTGAACGTGTGTTCGGTAAGTTCAAAGACATACGTTTTTTTAGTTGTGTGTCTCCGTCTCGAAAACTTTGTCGTTACGTATGAGTGCCCTTCAATCATATTTGTCAGAGTGACAACTTACTTGATATCGGCGTGCAATTTTAGCTGTCCTTCTATCAATCTTTAATATAAAATTGTAAAATGCCCGGAATCATGATCAATGGAGAAGGCGAACAGCTCGTGCTAAATTCATTAGAGTATTCCCAGAAGAAAATTAAAATAGTGGTCCCTGTTACTCACTTTATGCGTACTGGAGAGAGTAGCAGATCTGTTTACTTACAACTATACCTATATTTCTGTCCCAAGGTTTTATCCACGGAACGCATAGGTAACGCCACTAATAAAGTAACCCAATTCCTGAAGCACGAATGTTGTCGTCAGTTTACTGATGCTGTCAAGGATACAAAACGTGATCGGAAGTGTATATCATTACATAAACACAATGGTTTCGGTAAGTAACAGTTTCAAACTCACACAGTAGCGGGTATCTTTTTACCAGGAGGTTAATGATGTGCTGGAGCATCCATTGAATAGGTGTGCTGGGGATTAGGCAGAAAAATTAGGTGTAGTTTTATTACAAGTGGGTTAGGTTGAGCAACCACCTCGTGAGGTCATAAAAGGTGACTCAGTACTTCTCGTGAGGTCGGATGAATATATTTTCTTAATATGCTCGTACACAAATACCAAGCATGCAGAGGTTTCGCAAACTGCACTTTAATACATGGATTCAAGATTTTTTTGATATCCCCCGCCCCTGGGGAGAGCGATATATGTAGGCCCATTCCTCCTACACCGCCGCTAGTAGTGCCACCCACCAACTACTCAAGCAATAAGCAGTTAATTAATGAACTCCCAAACTACACCTGCAAGTTTGAACTAGTTACGTAATATATTCGCATACGGATTCTCCAATTGGGATGACAACATAGCCGTTGGATTGGAGAGATTTTTACTTTCAATTACCATAAATTTCTCAAGTGACTCAATATCAACTTGTGATGACCTCGAGTGAATTTTTTTGAGAATAAAATACAAGTGTAATCCGAAAAGTATGGTCTCTTATTTATTTCCAGTAATTGGTACATCAATATAAAGCTGCGGCAGCTCTTGAATAAGTCAATGAATGAAGGCATGCGACCTTGCCGTCAAGTCCCTGAGGAATCATTGAACCTCATCTTCCACTTCATCTTCTGAAATAATAATAAAATATTCCAAGATAAATAATGAATGTATGCTTTCGTGTAGAGCTTGTTGTTCACAGAATGTCAGTGATATACTCTTTATCTATTTTTGAATATTACTAATGCTTATTAGTCAATATACAGTCTAATTTGTGACTGAAACTATTGCTGCTTATTGTTTTTATTCATGCGATTATTTTGGCACCTTAGAAGTCCAAGCTAGACAAATATTTTTCGTATTTGAAATTAAGTGAGAAACGAATGATGTGTCGACGTACGTAGGATTTTCTATCTTTGGCAGACTCTATCGTGTAGCAGCAGCGTTCCTCATATCTGCAGCAGTGTTTTAAAGCGTTTCATGTGTTTTATTCGGACAGTGTTGGGAGATGTTAAAAAATTCGTAGATTAAAGAAAACGTGATAATAAATCACATGTAGTAGTGAAAAGATTCTATACTTACCTCAGTGCTGAAGGCCATTATTGTTCTCGTACCCTTGGAGCTATGTGCCTCAGGATATGAAAGTGCTCCGACAAAATTGGTATAATTCTTCTCTGAGATATACAGGGTGACTTTGAAGTTGAGTCATTAATTTTCAGATAATGATTGTAGAAGGAAGATAAACCAAAATATGTGTGTAAAAATAAAAAAAAAATTAAAAAAAAATTTTACCTTGTTTTATAAAGTATCCTCCCGACAAGTATTTCAGTGCGGACCTGTATTTGATCGTGAGATCCCCTGTGAGGTCTTAAGTCACCTGATTCACGAGCCCGTTGTACTACATTAACAAAGGCACGAGGGGTTGGTTGCACTCGATTGGGAAACCGATCCGCATAAACATGTGCCATTTTTTATTTCGTTTGAGCCACGCAACAGACACTATTCACACGCGACTGAAACTGACTGTATGTATTTATAACTGAACTGAATTGTAATCGTAAAAACATCGTTCCAAATTCTTTCGCTTTTTGTTTCCGATGCGATGAACCGTTGTTGCCAAACACGAACACATGATATTATTGAGACAGGGCGGTACTCAAACTTCCAAAGGGCTATAACTTTGTTACTTTAATTTTACCAGAAAAATGGTAAAGGAAAAAAACATTTCTTTTGATCAGATCTACACACTGTTAAAATAAATGACTCAACTTCGAAGTCACCCTGTATAATGTGCCATTTGAGCAAAAGGATGGGAATTTTTATTATTAGTGGCGCATTGATAAAGGCTCTTGGGTCTGTAAATAATGTGAAAAAACAGGTGCATAATGAATCATATTCAAAATTGTATTTCTTCAATGTATCCTTGACAACTGAGCGTTTTATTTCAAAATATTTGAGAATGAATGTGAAATGGAATGTAAAACCCGTCCTGTCGCTGTGAGACTCTTATTCCATCAAATAATTACTGTTTTAACTTTCCGCTTCTTTGTCCTGATCATGTGAGAAAACGTAAAATTTGGCATGTGAGCATTGACATTTATGTAAATTCCACTTTACAGAAAGCATAATTGAGTTCATCGCTCCTGTCGACGGTCGTCAGGGGTGTTTGCCTCTGAATTCTCATTTGCGGTCCTTCATCAAGAGAAGACATCAACCGAGTTGAAGGAAACATTTCAATTCAGACCGTTTGTAATTTATCCTTAATTTAGTCACGTTCACAAATGGTGTATGAGATTTACGGCTCTAACGTTGCTGTTTCCATTTAAATTTTTTATGGCTATAATACTCAACCTGAGCTAGAACAGTTGCTAGGTCATTTCGTTTCTTTCTAGTAATACATGTAAGTATACTAATAATATGGCTTTCATCGCCCTTAACAACAGAGAACCAATCGTGTACAGTACTGTTTTATTCTTATTGACAATTATCAGTACGGTCTAGGAATGTGACTGAACGAAAGCACCTGGAGGGGAGACAGGGAAACTAGTGATCCGTTAACTGTGAAATGGGAACATCAACATGACGGTAGGTCGTCTGTGACGGACTGACCAAAACTTTTAAAAATGATGTCAAGTGGATTGACTCTTCCCATACCTTCGAAACAACTTACAGTACAATTTTCCATGTACAATGACAAAAAAGGCATAGGTTTTATCAAAATCAGCAATGTACTATTTGAGCCTTTCATGGAAAGCAATGCTCAGATTGCAGCGATGAGCCTGCCCGAACACGGGAGCTTCATTTATAAGTCACTCGGATCGAGTACCAAAGATGAAAAATGTTTGCGACCGTCTCCAGAAAATATTTTCCAAGTTTTTAGGGCAGATCTATGATGTGCGAAATATGTCTTATGAGTGCGCAAAATTAACGCAGTAAAGCGTGCTAATAGACTGACCTAAGAAAATTGAGAGAGAGAAAAATGATTAGGATCCTCTGAAACTTCGAGAAACAAAGTTTGAGCAACTATGATTTTTTTCGATATTGGACTTTTTCTACGCTGCCACTGGATCAATTTTCGAAAACTACAAGGTTTTTTCGTCCTTGCATAGTAGTGCAAACATTTAAACCAAATCCGAGCAGTGCTTTTTGAATTATTCCGTGATGCACATGTAACATTCCTCCAAAAAATTTACCTCATTTTCTAAATTTTTCTACACCTCTACAACCTTGGTTTGGTGTTTCACTCATAAATGGCTCAACATTTATTGAGAAAGTAGCCACACAGTGTTGCCATGCTGACAGTAAATGTTTACAAACCGCTACATTCTTACTGAGCTGAATGAAGTACACGCATTTTGGCGGTTACGTCAGTGACATACGAAATGAATGAAAATATCATTTTAGCTACACCATTTGCCGAGCTTAGCTTTCCTAGGGGAATTGCACACTGCGCAAGCCCATCCTCAACGCAGCTGCTCACTCACACATACACATGAATTATGTAACAGAGGATCGATGTTTTCATTCAGTTTTGGACAATAACCTAAAAACAGTAGACATTTTATTTTGTATATGGGAGATTAACAAGAGGAAAATTCAAATCATACGCCCATGACAAGCAACTTGTCATACTGGCAGTGAGAAGCATAAACGTGGATAACTCACACGTTGAAGAGGAAATCTGTGAGGTGGTGAGATAAAACTAAATAGTGCATGTATTTGAATTTACATAAACAACTACACATAGAGGACGACTGCAAATGTACAGGGTCGCCAATAAGGAACTGGCTGGTTTGTATCTTGAATATTTGTGAAATGAAATAAATTCTTAATATTTTATTGAAACTTTGAAATTATGTATGAAAAGTATGAAGCCGCGCCAACCCTTAGCCCCCTTGATTACATTTTCCATCACTGTTTGGTACGTTTCGGGAGAAATATTTTCAATCGCTTCCATAATATTGTTCTTCTAAGCGTCCCGGAAATATTCTTCGCACAAGATTCATTGTTTCCTTAGCTGTGTGACAAGCCTGCTGGAACCTCATGTTTTGCAGATTAAATTGTTCGATTTGAGGAGGCAGAAAGTTTTGCACCATATCACGGTAGCGCTCGCCATTGACAGTAAGAGAATTACCAGCGTCTTCAAATAAGTAAGGTCTAATGACACCTCCATACCAAACACTACACCAAACTGTCACTCGACGAGGATGTAGTGATCGTTGATGGAAGACACGAGGGTTTTTTAATGCCCAGATTTGACAATTCTGCTTATTAACAAATCCGTTCGTATCGAAGTAGGCTTCATGGCTCATTATCAGTTGTCGGTAAAAATCGTTATGTTGGGTATAAAGCTGCAATATTGCATATCTTTGTTGTCGGCGACTTTCATGATCACTAGGCTGTAGTTCTTCGGTTAACTGAATTTTTTATGGCCGCAAATGCAAGTCTTTTTTTGAAATAGTGCATAATGACGTGCGACGAATACCCAGTTCTTGAGAACGATATCTGGTAGACGTCTCAGGGCATACCACTACACTCTCGATATTTTCCGGGGTACGAACAGTTCAAACACGGCTCGACCTTGGCAAGTCTTTAACTTTACCTGTTTATTCAAATTTCTGCAAATCTTGTCGTAGTTTCCGAATCGTTGCAACAATCTACTCATTATTTACATGTGTTTTAAACAACTACTACGACGACACCTACTGAAATGCGTGTATCAAAAATGACGCGCCATTTAAGTCAGTCAGTCATATATTGGCCACCCTGTATCTGCGGTGCAGGTGATTGACCAACCTATATTTCCCTAATTTATTCGCCTTGTCTGGCTTTTCTTGGTAAAGCTCCTCTTTGGTATTATGTGAAGCCCTGGATCGTCTCGTTCCTTCAAAGTTAGTCGGACAGCGTACCTTAATAAGTAGCGCTGCTTACTATGTAAATTACGGCACTGCTATGATGATGATCTAATATGTAGAGTTGCTTAGGTTTGCACTTTTCAATTCCTTTGTTCTAGCGTAGGTTATAAGTAAGAGATGCATGTAAACCAAGGTGACCAGTACTCATTCGTCTTCTGTTAAATAAAGTCGCTTTTTTAAAAAGTCGTTCGTTGTTTGCACATTCTTAATTGGCGCTGCGAACAGGATATCGGCGTACCGAATCGATAATCGGCGGTATTGATTCACGAGTATCGCTCAATCGAGACCGAAAAAGTGCAAAAAATCGTCCGGTGTGTTCGGGTACGATTTCAATCGTTTTGACGTCGATCACAAAGAACTTCGAAGGCTACATCGAGCAGGCACATCACCATCGAAGTACCAGGCCGAAATACTTGCTAAGTATTTTGGGAGCAGGCAACGACACTTGAGAAAACGACAGGAACTGACAGGAGCGAGGTGCTGGATCCACGGCAGGCAAGCTGTCAACCAGGAGGAGCTGTATTGGCCCAAGGAGGTATCTCAGATCTCTCCAAATGAAGCTGCTAGTGCCCAGTGTAGCGTAAGAAACAACATTTACAATTTTTGCTGTACTCAGTGATTTTTCCATTTATTTCTCGAAACTTTTTCGCCCTCTATTGCTTTACATTTATATATACTCGTAAAAGTTATCTATAAGTAAACTTATTTAGTGACTTTAATTGCACATATTTAATGTCCGATTCTGAATTTGAATCTGTAGTCGAAAATACACCTGTTAGACAAGTTATTTTGACACCCTCACGTCTTAATTTTAATCAGTCAACCATGTCTCTTCAAGATTTACAAATTAAATTCAATGTAGCTAAATATATGGTACCAGAATATCATGGAGGTCACAGAGATCTAATTTATTTTTTGGATAATTCAGAAAAGTTTATTGCAGAATTTGTTAATACACCTTTTGTTTCGTATGCTTTCCAATACGTTATTTCTCAGCTGAAAAGCGAAGTAAGAGATTTAGTGCATCTAACTAGTCCGAGAACCTGGCCAGATTTAAAATCATTATTATTATCCAAATATAAAGATCCTAGAAATGAAGAAACTCTTCTCACCGCCTTATATACGTCAGTTCAGAAACCTAACCAAAAATATGAAGACTTTTATCAAGAAATTAAATTTAAGGTACAGAGCCTGAAAGAATTTGCAAATTTAGAATACCATGATAATCCCGATCATATCGCTTTTAAATTGAGAGACTATGATAGACAGTCTTTGAGCTCCTTTATCTCTGGTTTGAATGAACCATATAGGTCTTATGTAAGACAGCAAAATCCTACTACAATTGATTCTTGTGTTCAATATTGTCGTGATTATGATAATTTGCAAATGCAAGTTGATTACAAAAATTTCTTAAGAACGAGCCTATATAAACGACAACAGCCTCAGTCTCAGAATAAAGTACAAGCTTCAAATCAAAATTTCCAAAGGTCTAATTTTAATTTTTCTCAAAAGCCCAATCAGTTTAGAGCCCAAAATAGTCAAACTTGGCTAGAGCCACAACAAACCTTCCCTACAGGTCCCACGCAACTACCACCACCTAAACAAAATTTTAAACCTCATTACCCTACAAACATTCAAGCTTTCAGACCACCACAGAATGTTTTTTCCAAAAAACCCATTCCAGGCCAACAAAAAAGTAATCCTATACCTATGTCTGTATCTACAGCACGCACACCGAAACCCCAACAAAACCCATATCGTCAAGAAATGCCCACTAGAGTTAATGCCTTTCAAGTAGGTCCCAAACCAAACCATTATTATGTCGAAGAAATTACTCATCTTGAAAATGAGGAAGAACAAACTTTTGCAGGAACGCCACAATATGAATCTGAGGAATATACCCAAGATTTCGATTCAGACTATACGTATATCCCCGATGAATCTTATTTTGAAAACAATGACGAAGAAAATTTTCCTTCGACGAGCCAGTCTCAAAATTTGACTTAGATATAAATAATTATCAAAAAACCCACCTTCCGTATATTTTTTGTTCTCAGTTTAATCTTATCATCTTAATCGATACTGGTGCATTATCCTCCCTGATCAATCCAGAAATTGCTTTTAAATATTTTCCAGATCGTATTTATGATCATCCTTTTGAAATTAATTCATGTACGTCCAATTTTAGAGGTCAATATGCCTGTAAAATTCCCATATTTTCTGAATGGAAGAATAAAACTGAAATTGAATTTTTAATTCTTCCTTGGCATTCACGTTATGACTGCTTATTAGGATTCTATGATTTACAAAAGCTTAATTGCTCTATTGATTTGACTAAACATCAGATTATTACTGATAAATATAAAATTACTTATAACACTTCCTTTAAGCCAATTCGAGAAAACAATCCAGTTCAGTATAGTTACCCGAAAAAATCATTAATTATCCGAAATTTGGATAATGGTTCTGTTGTTATTCCACCTTTGAAATTCAAAAATTCTGACGAATATTTTCCTGAATGTATTTGTAACGTAGAAAATAATGCTATTCAATATCCAATTGACATAAATCTTCTTGATGTTTCCAACCCATTTTTATCTGAACCTCTTGATGATTTTCTAATTGAAAAAGAATCTCCATTTTCTACTGAAAAATCCAATATACGTGTTGAAAATTTAATTCGTACGTCTCATATGAATATTGAAGAAAAAGGAAAGATTATTAAGCTCTGCAAGCAATTCAAACAGGTATTTTTCAAGCCTAACGAACCATTAACTCTCTGTAATGCCACTGCACACAAAATTGGGTTAAAAAATGCCCCTGCTACCTTTCAACGTATGATGAATACTGTATTGTTAGAATATATCAACGTTTTTTGTTTTGTCTATATGGATGATATCATTGTTTTTTCAAAATCCCTAGACGAACACATTTTGCATCTTCGAAAAATATTCCAAAAACTGAATCAGTTTAATTTAAAAATCCAACTGGACAAATCTGAGTTCCTGAGAAAAGATGTTCCATTCTTAGGTCATGTCATCACGCCACAAGGCATACTTCCAAACCCAGATAAAATCAAAGTAATTCAAGAATATCCTCTCCCGACTACGATTAAAGAAATCCAGTCATTCTTAGGCCTTATGAACTATTATCGTAAATTTATTAAAGGATTTGCACAATTGACTAAGCCATTCACAAAATGTTTACGTAAAGATGAAAAAATCAATATCAATAATCCAGATTATATCAATGCATTTAAACTTTGTAAAGAAGCTCTTTGTAACCCACCTATTCTGGCTTATCCTGATTTTTCCAAAAAATTTACATTGACAACTGATTGTAGCAATATAGCCCTATCAGGAGTTCTTAGTCAAAATGATAAGCCTATTGCTTTCCACTCTCGAACATTAAATTCTGCTGAACGCAATTACAGCGTTATTGAAAAAGAACTATTGGCAATAGTTGATTCTTGTAAAAAATTCCGTCCTTATTTATTTGGTCAAAATTTTCTAATCGAATGTGATCACAAGCCCCTAGTTTGGTTGAGTTCTTTATCAGTGCCCAATCAGCGATTGATTAGATGGAAGCTTCAGTTAGAAGAATATAATTTTTCAATTAAATATAAAAAAGGCAAAGACAATGTTGTAGCCGATGCGCTCAGTAGAATTGAAATTAACGCTTTAGAGGATGACGATCTTTTATCCATTTTACCACAAGTAGATTCTGTAGAAGAGTTAACAACCCAAGAACTTGATGAAATCTTGAATGAAGATAATTTACCTTTAATTGATTTATTAGATGAAATGCCGTTAGATGAACGACTCAAAATTGTTGAGCAATCTGATGTTACTCGACATTCATCTGCACAAAATCCTATCAATCATATATTGTATCAAGAAAAGAATTTTTATTTTTTCAAAAATCGAATACATTTTCAGTTAAAAAATCAGTACAAAATAACAAAGTCTTGCAATGGAACTTTAATGGTAACAGTCCGAAGTGGATCTGAAACAGAGCAACTTTTGAAATTCATGAAGGAATATCTTCAGCCCGATCATACTTATGGTATTTGGTATGAAAATCAACTTTTAGAATTTAAACTTAACGAACTTTTAGAACAGTATTTTTCGAACAGCGGTATAAGATTTGTTAAAGCTTCTTATAAGCCTATATACCTACTAAAAGACTCATTTACAGAACAATTGTCTTTCTATCATAGCCAAACGCATAATGGTATCAATGAAACTTACAGCCATTTCAAGAAAAAAGCATTCACTCCAAATATGAAAAAAATAATATCAAATTACATTAATCAGTGCAATACTTGTTTGACATCAAAATACGAAAGACGACCAATCGAACTCCCTATGGAAGGACCTCTAATAGCCAAAAGACCATTTGAACATATATTTCTAGATATTTTTCAAGTCGAACAACAAATATTTTTAACATTTGTTGATTTATTTAGTAAATATGCCCAGGCCTACAATTTAAAATCAAAATTATCTAACGAAATATTAAACAAAATCAGACACTTCTTTTCCCATCACAATTATCCTGACAAAATAACTTTTGATCCTGGTGAACTTAACACAAAAGTTATAAAAGAATTCTGTAATATGCACAAAATTGAATGTCATGTTACTAGTGTAGGTAACCCCTCATCATTATCACCTCTTGAAAGATTTCATAGTACCTTGAAAGAAAAACTCAAAATTTTACGTCAGCAAAATAAAATCGATTCGATTATTGATCTAATGACGACAGCTATCTTAATTTATAACCAAAGTGTCCATTCTACGACCACATATACCCCATTTTCATTATTATACGGTCCTTACGACGATTTGAATAAACATTTGATCGATACCCCCACAAAATTATATGATGAATATAACGAGAAACGGTACAGAGAATTACTACCTTTTTATGAAGAACTATCGAACCGTGTACTAGATAAGGCAACGGAAAGACTAGAAAAAATTAATCAAAATCGAAATAAGGAAATTCCAACCTTAGAAGGTCCAGTATATCTTAAATCTGCATTAGATCGTTCACATAAAACAAAACCCCTGTATTCTAAAGAGACCTCTTACGAACAAGAAAATGTCCATATTAATTTGCGCACTAAAGGAAAAAAGCATAGACTGAATAGAGTGAAACCGCAACGCAAAATTTCTAACTTTCAGGATCCTAATCCAGGCCCTTCAACTAGTCGGTCTAGAGATCCAGCTGATCGAGAATAAAGCACCATATTTTAAGCAAGAGCTAGGTAACGCCTATCTACTAAAAGCGTACCATAAGACATTTTTTCATATAAATCTCACTCTCATTAATGAAAATATCAAGCAAATAACGTCAAATGTCTATTTTGCAAAGCAAAGAATAGATGATACGTTGATGACACAACTTGAACATGAATACAATTTGCTTTTAGACAAATATGAAATGTTAAAATTTAAACGAGTTAAGCGTGGATTATTTAATGGTCTTGGTTCCGTCATAAAATATATTTCAGGCAATTTAGATCAATCTGATCTAGACGAAATAATGGAAAATATGAAAATTCTGAAGGAAAATCAAGATAATTTATCATTACAAAATTCCCGAACCGTCTCTGTAGCAAAACAATTACAAGACAGGTTTGAAAATAACACTTTAATTATAAAGAAAAATTTGAGAGATAATTTGGATAACCTCAACAAATTGCATAGCGAATACGCTAATTCTCAGTATGTCTTGAATGAGATAATAATTATTCAAAGATTTTCTAATTATTTATCACACTTACTGTTAACCATTAACCTGAGTACAAATCAGGGCATAAATCTCTTACAGCTGAGTAAGACTGAAATTAATTATATCCATTCGTTATTAAGTGATCTATTTGACAAAAATGAACTTCTCCCACTTGATAAACTGCACAATTTTGAATTTTTCGAATTATGTGAATTAAGTATTATAGTCCTCGAAGAAGAAATCATATTTGTTCTTCACATACCAACAGTTACTGGTAACTTTATATATTCCAATATATACCCCATTATACACCAAAATAATATTCTGGTATTGAAACATAAAAATATTATCGAAAATGAAACTATACATTTTTGTGATGAATGCAAATTATTGAGTAATAAATATTTTTACTGTACTATACTAATCCATTCCAGTTGTAACTTACTTAAAGTTGAAAATTGTACGTTCTTGGCAAAAGGTTCATTTTCAGAAGTAATTCAATTAAAACATGATAACTATTTAGTGAATACTAACAAGAATATTCCAGTATATGAAGATTGTACCAAAGAAAGAAAAGAAATTGATTCCTCTTTTATTATCAGCTTAAACTGTAAAACATTTATTGATCATACTGAGTATTTGAAGATTTCTGATATTTCGAAACCTTTATACATACCTAACATTATGGTGAACTATGATAAGAATATGTTATTTGAAAATACTGATGTAAAGGGTTATTCGGATATACAATTGAATAATGTTTTATTACACGATAAATTAAAAAATTTAGATTTTTCACACAAAACGTCCACGTTTAGCATTGTAACTATTTTATGTATTTTAACATTTGTTGTAATTATACTTTGTTTAAAAAAAACAATTGCTCTCTCTTTTGAAGCAAAAAGAACCAAAAAATCAATCAGTCAAAAATGACATTGAACTTAACCAGATTTTTCCTTTGAACCAGGAGGTTCAATCTTCTTGAAGAGGGAGGAATTACGGCACTGCTATGATGATGATCTAATATGTAGAGTTGCTTAGGTTTGCACTTTTCAATTCCTTTGTTCTAGCGTAGGTTATAAGTAAGAGATGCATGTAAACCAAGGTGACCAGTACTCATTCGTCTTCTGTTAAATAAAGTCGCTTTTTTAAAAAGTCGTTCGTTGTTTGCACATTCTTAATTTGTATGAAACGAGGAACAGCTTTAACAACAGACCTTTTAATACTCAATCCATAAACCGTAAATGCTTTTGCACAGTTGCGAGGGATTTCCCTTCACAATTTATGTGTGCATAAGCAGCAAAATCGATACTCCGGAACGCTGGAACAACACATGCTGGCTGCTGGTGTTGGAATAAGGGCTTTGTAAGATAGTCGTCAGTATATGCCGTATCATGGTATAATGGGATTGTCGAGTATTCATTGTTTTGTGGGTGGGTATTAATACATTCCAACTAGCTGGTAGGATTTCACCATTTGAATGTGCTATTGGATCAATTGATTGTGCATTGCGATTTTACAAGGCTATGCATTACATGGTTTTGTCTAGGTACTTTCACAGAATATTTTCATTGATTTACATATTCCACCAGAAGATACCTAACCCTAAGGCGTATGTGGCGACCCGTATGATTGGAACAAAAAGTTGACCAAAGACAGCTACCAAAATTTGGCTATTCGATTTTTGTATTGTACGTGACATCATGAATAAATTTCTTATATATATATATGTATATATATATATATATATAAGTTATAGGGCTACCCTGTAGAAGCTAGAAAATAGAAAATGCAAGTCAGCACATCATCGCAGCGCCTAGCAACCGTTGAAATGCAACATGATATGTTTCCTGTTTTACTCATGCTAACGAACATTCTACTTGTATAATTAAAATTCCGTCTTAATCTAACTTTCGTACCATCCACTACTGTATTTTCGGAAATAAATATTTTTAAAAAGGCACTTACGTTATCCCAAAATATTAGTTATATATATATATATATATATACAGGTATATACCTGTATATATATATATATATATACAGGGTGACTTCGAAGTTGAGTCATTTATTTTAACAGTGAGTAGATCTGATCAAAAGAAATGTTTTTTTCCTTTACCATTTTTCTGGTAAAATTAAAGTAACAAAGTTATAGCCCTTTGGAAGTTTGAGTACCGCCCTGTCTCAATAATAATATCATGTACTCGTGTTTGGCAACAACGGATATAATCCGCCTTACCGGTTCATCGCATCGGAAACAAAAAAGCGAAAGAATTTGGAACGACGTTTTTGCAATTAAGTGTTTTATTCAGTTCAGTTATACATACAGTCAGTATCTGTCGGTTAGCGTGTGAATAGTTTCTGTTGCGTGGCTCAAACGAAATAAAAAATGGCACATGTTTATGCGGATCGGTTTCCCAATCGAGTGCAACCAACCCCTCGTGCCTTTGTTAATGTAATACAACGGGCTCGTGAATCAGGTGACTTAAGACCTCACAGGGGACCTCACGATCAAATACAGGTCCGCACTGAAATACTTGTCGGGAGGATACTTTATAAAACAAGGTAAATTTTTTTTTTTATTTTTTTTTATTTTTACACACATATTCTGGTTTATCTTCCTTCTACAATCATTATCTGAAAATTAATGACTCAACTTCAAAGTCACCCTGTATATATATATATATATATATGGCTGACTAGCAATACACCTACTGGAGTTGTTAAAGTTCCAGAGTATAATTTTTATCGCAGTGATAGAGAAGGACGAGGAGGTGGCATTGGCATTTATATTAAATCTATGTATCAGGTGAGACTTCTTGACTTTGGTATTGATACGAGCACAGCTATGGAAAGCATCTGGCTAGAGGTTATTCTTCATAAAGAGACATGTTCCATTGGTGTCATTTACAGACCTCCATCTAAGTCTTTTGGCGATTTTGCTAAAATATGGAACTCCGTCCTGCCTTTGTGCATCTGCCACTATGATAACGTTTTAATATTAGGTGACATGAACTCAGATTTATCTAATGCCAAAAATAATCTTAACAGATGCTTTT
The DNA here is from genome assembly GCA_963669975.1 of Acanthoscelides obtectus. Lineage (NCBI taxonomy): Eukaryota > Metazoa > Arthropoda > Insecta > Coleoptera > Chrysomelidae > Acanthoscelides > Acanthoscelides obtectus. The sequence continues at coordinate 37,686,681 of CAVLJG010000001.1, forward strand.
CGTGTTATGGTTTTTTCCAACTTTTTACGGACGCAATGGTTTTGGATGCTGGAGAAATTTCCGACCATCGACTTGTATGTTGCTCGCTGGAAATTGCTGTCAAAAAAACAAAGCAAACTTTCATCACCTTTCGAGATTTTAAAACTTTGATGAAAACGGAGGATTGTGTGATGATTTAAGCTCAATTGTTTGTCATGACCTGAGATTATTGAATGACATCGATGAAAAAGTTGATTTCCTTACAAGGAACATTCTTAACGTTTTTGATATCCACGCGCCGCTCAGAATTAGGCGCGAAAAAGCGGGTTACCTATCTTTCTTGCAAGAGCATCATATGTCGAATGAACTTTGAAAAGCTTTAGATGACATAAATATTGGTGGCTTTAATTCAAAGACAAGAACTGAAAGTATCCCGTCTCACCTCAATGACCCAAACGCTATAAACGATTATTTGACATCAGTGTTTCATTCTGCTCAGTCCGACGGAGCCACGTTCAATTTTTATGATAATAACAAGTTCAGCAATCGGAGATTTTCATTAACGCTGGTTGAGCCTACCACTATCAAAACTGTGTGGCCTTAAGTGAAATGCAAAGGGTATTGACGATATATCTCTTTTTATGATCAAGCTATCTCTCCCTATTTACTACCTTACTTGACACACATTGTCAGTCTGTGTCTTGAGAAGGGCTACTATCCTAAATCTTGGAGACGTGCAGTAGTAAGGCCAATATCTAAGAGCAGGAAACCTGCCCATTTCTCGGATCTTAGGCCTATCAGTCTGTTGAGCGTTTTGTCAATGATCTTGGAGAAAATCATTTGCAATTCTTAGATTTTTTGGAATCAAGTGAGTTACTCCCAGTACGTCAGTCTGGGTTTAAAAAATCATACAGTACTACAACTGTTCTTTTTAATTTAGTGGACAACATCATCAGGGCCCTTGATAAAAAAAAAAGGTGTGTCACCTTAGTATCACTGGATTTCTCCAACTCCTTTGATAGAATTGATCACGCACTGATGTGTGCTAAGCTAAAATGTTATGGTTTTCATAAAGTAGCACTGCAGTTTTTCAAATCATACCTAACCTGCTGTTCTCAGCGCGTCTCAGTTTCTGGAGTTTTGTCAAATGAGCACTTTATTATTTCTGGTGTGCCCCAGGGCTCAATTTTAGGACCCTTGTTATTTTTAATTTATCAAATTTATCAAATTCACAGCTACAGTCATATGCGGATGACACTCAACTGCTTTACTTCTTTTATCTTGAGAACCTCCAGTAGTCTGCTACTATGGAAATTAATGAGGACATTGACTCTACTTGAACATAGTCAGCTAATAACCACCTCATCATGATGTTTTGTCCAAATCACAGGAGAGCTGGATTCAAAGCTTCTCTAAAGGGCCAATTTCACCAACATTATTATGAACCAATAGGAAAATACCTTATCGAAATGCAATTTGACGGAAGCTGTCAAAGGTCTCAGAATATCAGTGATTTCTATTAAAATGTTGAATAAAATCGTCAAAATTCGACTGTATTATAAATAAGACCACTTTTTGATTCCAACACGATGCTTTTGTACAGAGAAAACAGGACAACTTTCATGTATTTTGATTTATGTTATAGGTGTACATTTGACCATCCGTTATCCCCTCAGCGAATGGGAATGGGAGAAATAATAGGTCGATTTTCTAGCTGTTAAATTTGGCAGCAGGTTTGGTCGTTTGTTAATTCATGGCAATGTCGAAATTTGTTAAGTTCAATATACTGTGTGTATATGTGATCATTATAGCTACACATACCTGTTGAATTGTGCAGATTTGCAAGAAAATAGAATATAAAATGTATTCCAACCAATTCCTCATCTCTCTTTACATCATAATAGTAATCATTTGTTATACATTCATGGGTTAATGAATTTCTTCAAAGCAATCAAAACAGTATGTCGTCCCCATCCTAAAACACCGATATGTGTAAAACATGTTAATCCCTACATCTCCGAGGTGCATAATGCAATTACTGTAGGCATAGACCTAAAATTATTAGTAATTACTGAAAAATAATGTCGGGCTCATGCACGACTTAACGTAATCGAATTTAAGGATCAGCTGTTTCTACACCAGTGTCCTCCACATGTTACGCCGCCAGATGGTAACTAGCTAGTGATTTCCAGTGGTGGTCAAACGTTTTGGTGATGTCACAGCCATTTTTTTTTTGACATGATTCGGGTGGTTTCGGAACTCGCCTTACCCTTGGATAGCACTTTCTATACTGTTCTATGCTCGTATTGACGTAATTATAATAATTATGTGGTGTCTCGTGTTCCACGACGATTTACGGTCAAAGCCAGGCGGTGAATCATCTGTTGTTTTTGTTTGAGTTGTTGACGAATTTGTGGTAGAGATTTGTTTTGGTGTTCGTCTTCGGGTGTGTTTTTCTGCCTTGGACTTGTTTTTTGTGCGATTAATTGAGGATGGCCATGCCTAGAGCAAAAAAAAACGAGAGCCGCGCTGGTATAAACTCCTGACCGTGGTGAAGAGGTACCTGCAGAAGGCACCTGAACGCAATCGGACATCGCCAGAGGAGCGCCTAATGATGACGTCGTGTACACGTTAAATCTGCACGAACCCCTAAATACGTGGTTATGTTGAATGTACCATCACCGATGGTGCGACTGATTATACACTGAAATTAAAACAAAAAACTGCAACTGCAATTGTATGTATGAATGTTGAAACTGTTGAACAGTTTCGGACCAGTAGGGTTAAAATATCGTTGAGGAACTGGAAAGAAGTGTATGAATGTGTTGAAATGCAACACCTAACAAAAATTTGAGTGAAAAGGATTTTTCATGTAAGGGTTTGGAAGTGCAAGCTTGCAAATATAGGATAAACTATAAGCACACAGTAGGTGATATAATCACATATGGATTACAAAAGTTGCAGTAAACATGGAAAAACCTTCAGCTAATCTGAAAAAATAGATTTTACTCAGTCATCAAGCATTTTTTAAATTTTGGCTCAGTTTTACATAATTTCATAATATTTAATAAACTGAAAAGATTTCAATGGCAAGCTGTCACTTCATATTTGACAGTGTTTTGTTTTGAATACTTTGACGCTATTTGCTGCCAAAAATTTGACGGAGAGATCTTGAGGCTGATTGGGTATATTTAACGGACTGTTTGGTACTCGTACCCTATTGGTGCAGAATAATGGTTTGTTAAATTGTGAAAACCACCCTAAGTATATGTATTAATAATCAGATTCTTCCTTTTTCTGAAAGTGTCGAGTGCCTAGGTGTGTTAATTGATGAAAACGTGCGGCTTCGTGAACATTTAAATAACCTCTTACAGAAAACTGCCATCCATCTAATAACTTTTGCTAAATTTTAAAGTGCGAAAAAAGTTGTGTGAATCTTTTGTGCCATCAATTTTTAATTATGGCAATCTAGTTTATTATCCTCGTTTAGTTGTTGCGAGTCGTAACAGAACATCTCTTGTGCAAAATAACTGCGTACGAGTTATATTTAGCTTTCGGATCGTTATCCTTTAATAGGTTGGTTAAAGATGACAGATTTAGTACAAAACAATCTCCTGATCTTTATACGTAAGTTACTTGTCTCTGGATATCCAATTTATTTACGTGAAAAACTAGTTTTTACGTATAATTTTCATCAACGACCTATCCGTAACACATTCACTTTAACAATGCCACTTCATAGTTCATTTTTTTCAACCGGTGCTTCTCATATAATGCATGCATGTTGTACAATATCTTAGATTATAGATCAAAAATCCTGTCTCTGTACAGTTTTAGAAAACATTTAAAAGCTCTTCTGCTAAATGGTGCTTCCTAAATGTGTTTTTCTCCAGCATATTTTTTTATGCTAACATTTGTTTAGGTTGTGATCAGTTTCATGCGCATTTTGCTCCTTTTATTTTATTTACAGCTGTACTTTTCTACCACCTATTATTTTTATGCAGTAAATGGTTAAGAGTAAGAATAGCTGTCACAGCTAAGCTGCGCCATTAAGCTGCTCACTAATCTAATTAGAGGTAATATGCATTTTCTAAATTTGTTTTTTTAATAAAAGACGGTTTATTATTATTATTATTATTAATATTATTAATATAATCCTATTCCTAAGGCCCGTATCGTCAGTCGTCCCTATAATTGTAGGGCGCCTTTATGGCCTCCTTGATTGTCATAGTTTTCTACTTCTCCGTGTCAGCGCTCTATTTTGAGGTTATGTCACAAACATCTATTTGCTTCAAATTGTGCTTGCTTTTGAGTTATATCATGTTTTATCAGCCTGAAATTTCCTACAATTTAAAAAGAAAACATATCTTCACAATAGGAGAGCGCTGACGCTGACACAGGACGGGTGTAATCTAGAAATTTTTGAAGGAGAGAAAGGAGTATGAGAATCAAGGAGGCCATAAACGCGCCCTACAAATGTAGGGACGACTGACGATACGGGCCTAAGTCTAACCGTTTTCGAGATATCTCAAATTTTGCGTATCGAATGACAATTGCAAGACAATAAATTGTTACAATTTTTTTCTCGTATTTTTGCCTTTGCTATATGATTTGTATCGAATTTCTTACAAATGGTTGTCGAAAAAGAAAATGAACAGATATTTTTGAAAACTCTCTTTTTATAATCAGAGAACGTGGGATAAAATGAGGGAACTAGTAGTAGTGGCTAGGCAAAGACTGACATTTGAACCTTTTGGTCGATCCCGTAACATCAGCATTACACCACAAGCTATCTACTGAGTATTGAAACCAGTGATATGATGTACCTATATTCAATCTTGCACCTTCCTGGTGCGTTATACATGGTGTTTCACAGCTAATCCGATAAATTTTAACACCACATATGCACTGTTATGAAAGAAGTTGATTTCTCAAAAAATTAAATTAAATTAGAGTCCTACAGAAATTAAGTTATAAACCTGAGTTTCAATAATAAATAACTGTATTTTGCATTCATCGTCGTGATTTTTTTGTTTTTGCATACTGATAAGAACGTGTAAATAAGGTTTAATCTGTATCGTGGGTGATCTGAATGAAGAGCGGACTATTTTTGGGACGTTAAATAAGAAAGTATTTTGCGAGTTTGTTTTTAGTAATTTATCAATAAAAATGGCACACGTGTACACTAATGAGGAGTTAGTGTACGGAGAAGCAGGGCAAAATTCGCGAGCGGCTTCTTGTTTGTATGCACACCGATTTCCGAATAGGCACATACCACGTTACGAAAGTTCAATTGCTTTACGTGCACGTGCTAGTGGAGATTTGCGCCCCAGACGTGGAGTGGATGGGGGTCGGGTTCACCCACAAAGCGTTTTGAGTGCCGAAGACGAAATTTTGGATATTGTGGAAGAAAATGCGGAAATAAGCACAAGGCAGTTAGCTCAACAGGCCCCAGAAGTGTCACATGCAACAGCGAGGCGGAAATAACATGAGGTCCAACTGTACCTTTATCACGTCCAGAGAGTCTAGGCGTTGCTACCTACAGGCTATCCCCTAAGAGTAAGATTTTGTGAGTGGTTGTTGCAAGAAAATGCTCCAAATGTGCGTTTTACTGCTAATACTTTGACCACCGATAAAGCTGTTGTTATTGCAAAGATGACATTAAATTGTGGAGAGCCGCGGGACTGTAAGCGCGTTCAGATATAATTAAGGTAATAAGGTAATCGACACCCGAGCCATTCAAAGACAAAGTAGGATTAGCACGAACCTGGGTGTGCCTGTCGCCTGGTCTGGAGGAGCTCCTCTCTCTTCAAAGCTTCTTCTTAGGTTCACCACGCTTGTTTTAGCGGATATATTGTACCCGGCTTAACTACGAATCTTTTGTCGAGGTTTTGAAAACGACCGTTGCCTTTTCCCATCTTTACGAGATTGACTTCACGAAATCTTCCTCTTCTTGTGCGCATGTTTGACTTGTATGCGCACGTGCCAAAGGGTTTGAATTTGTATGGCTTTTGAGTTCAAATAATAAAGTATGTTTTAGAACTTGCATGAACAGCTATTTTTACTCGTAATGGGATCACCAATCTTCATAATACACACGCTTGGTCCTTTGAGAATCCTCACGCAGTGGTTTAGACACACTCCCAACATCGTTTTTCTTTAAGCGTGTGGGCAGGTATTGTCGATGAACGTCTATTTGGACCGTTCATATTGGCAGATCGGATGGATAGTCACCGGTATTTGGAATTTTTTCGGAATGATTTGCCGGTCCTTCTTGAAGATGTGCCATTGGCGGTCCGAGCACGGATGTGGTTTCTGCTCGATGTTGCACCTCCGCTTTTTGTTTAGAAGTTCGTGATTTTTTGAATCAGGTATACCAGATACGCTGGATCGGAATGGGTGGACCAATTGCATGGCATCCACGGTCTCCCGATCTGAATCATCTGCACTTCTTTTTATGGGGATACTTGAGAAACGAGGTATACGGTACTCCAGTTCAGAATATTGAAGAATTGCGTGACCGAATCACAGTGGCTGCCGATAACTTGGGCCTTCAGACACAGCAGGAATGAGGTGTATTTGAATTAGCGCGCCGAAATTAGACTAGACGCGCCCAAGCTTGCATTGCAGTCAATGGAAACAATTTCGAGCAGCTTTTATAAGTAAGTGAACTGTTAAACTATCTCGATCTCTGTAGGACTTTTATTACATTTTTGTTTAGAAATCAACTTCTTTCGTAACAGTGCATATGTGGTTAAAATTTGTCGGATAAGTTGTGAAACACCCTGTATAGACAACATCCAACACAACATACAACGCAACATTCATGACTGGAATCAACTTCCGAAACGGAGATAATAACCCGCGAGTCGACTGATTACTAGCTCAACGAGCTAACTACTACGAACTAATTTTTCCTATAGAATACCTACCAGTCAAAGTACGTATGACAGCAACATTATGATTTCAATAAACCTAGAGGAAGACAAAGAAATGCTTCGACAGTTATCAATACCAATCAGTCTAAGGATGACAGCAACGCTACGATTTTAATTAACTAAGGAGAGCTGAATTTTTTATAATTATCCGACCCACCCTTATTGAGGACCAATCCTGGCCTCCCTATTCATTTTGACGGTCCTCCGGAAATTGAGTTACGCAAAATACCTTAATTTATCTGCGTTTCTCTCCCTTGCTGTACAGGGTTGGTCCATTTTGAGATACATTTCGAGTTCACTTTATAGCAAGGTGGATTCGAGGCTCAAATTTATAACAAATTAAGGAACTATTCTCGCCAAGAGCATCTGGCAGCCGCAACGCAACGGTACGTGACCAGTTGCTTAATTGTTGATGGCGCCGCTGTAGCTATTCGGCGCGAGGTCGGCCACTAAACAATACATGAAACACCTTTCAAAATCCATAATTATTACTAAGACTTATGAACATTACCTTTTGTACTATAAAAGTTGGGCCCAAAATCACACAAAAATTTATTGTAGGATGCCTTTATGGCCTCCTTGATTTTCATAGTCTTTCCTCGTTTTCTGAAAGGCTGGAACATTTCTAGATTTCAAGTGTTCCGTGTTCAGCGTCAGCGCTTTTCTATTGTCAGGCTTTGTTTCCTTAATCAAGGAGGCCATAAAGGCGTTTTACAACTGTAGAAACGACTGACGATACAGGCGAAGTGTTTCTATCAGTGTCGCAGATTGCGTCGAGTAGATCAACTTTGTCACTCCAGGTATTAATAATTATTCGCAGTTTTGCTTATATTACCATGTCTCAAGGTTAACAAACGACTTATTTATGATTTACATCTTAATAAGTTTTTGGAGGATCAGTTTTTGTCTATTATAATAATGTAGTTATCCCCTTTGTAGTTGTAACTATAGTTATTTAAGCTAAGCATATTTCTCAGTGTTTATTTTAACCTTTTTGTTTGTGGGAGTATTTATATTTTTATCACTGAATCCTTGTGGCAATATCACTTTTCACAGGTCTTTGGTGAGAAAGTGTAAGAGTTGCAAGACATCTTCGAGGTACCCCTTTGTAGAGCATACAATTTGCTGTTTTGTGCATGCCGCTGTTAAAATTCTATTTCTCCCTTGACATAGCGTTGTTTCTAGTTCCACCATAATTGGTGGAGTCGATAGTAAGAAATGCTATGAGATGAGTGTTTAGATGTTTTTTTAATCACTGTGTTTGGATAAAATGGACAATGATGACCTTAGCATTTTCTATTAAGTTAGGGGGCTTAGAATCTCGCAAGTCCCCGTTTTTAAAAAAAATGGTGAGTGAGGTCCTGGAGTTATTCAAGTAATTGTCTAGTTCTTAAGTTGAACACTGCATCCTGATAAGTGGGGTTCGTTCCGATGTACGTAGCTAGCATCTTGGACATACCTTTAACCTAATGTTGAAATAGAGAATCTGTATCCAAATACAGTAGGGTATTTAAATCAACGTAGTAGTGCTACTAGCTGAGTAGTGCTATTTATTATGTTTAAGTTGTTATCTTAACAGAATAACCTTTGCTGAATGTCACGCGATGGGTTTTTACTGTGATACCTCAGAATTTACCATGGAATGTTATATTTATTGACCGTGTAGCTAGAATGGCAGTAATTATTGATGTATGAGACATAGAAATTCACTGACTGGATCATCAGTAAATAGTGATAGTATGGACCACAGTAAATACTGCTCGTGTAAAATTCACCTTTCCCCAGTACAGAATGAAGTCTCACCCGGTACAACCAGAACGCCCACAGCTACCTCTCTCTATCCTCTGCAAGGGCTCTCTGTAGAGCTAATGCAATAACCAGCCAAAACGGAGCTGTATTGCTGCATCTAAAATGCATTTTATCGAAGTAATTTCATCACTTCCTCTAGTATAAACGACGACGACTCGTGGCCCATGTTCCTAGCGAAAACTGGTTTGAATTTCTTTAATATTACGCGAGATGCTGTCGAGTAATTTGATGCAGTAGTTCGAGCGAGCAAATCTCAATATGCTCTTTGGAGTTTGTTGAATACACAGGTGTTTTAATAGGTTTTTAGTCTAAGGTCCCTAAGTTGATAAAATGACTGACGGACAAGTAAGAATGTTCATTCTATTAGAGAGTCCGTATCCAAGTACAGTAAACTGATTCAAATGGTTATGTAAAATGCAATAATATGCCAATTGAAATACGCCAGTAAAACCTAAAAGTAGGGTTGCCCAAGTCTTCCATACTCATTCAAAACCCGCACGTTGCCGGCGTTGAGCACAAACGTCTTTTCAAAATGGAATGGCGACAACCTTGAACAGTATTTTTCAAGCCTCAGAGTGGTACTTTCCAAATAAGTGAATACCTTGTATTTTCCGTGATCCACTTTGGAGCTTACTTTTAGTGGAGTGAGTGTTCTCGCACTGAGAATCATTTTTTCTTGACAAGTATTCCATATACGTATATATAAGCAGAAGATCCTATCCAGGGAAATGAAGATTCCTGTCCGGACGATGTCGCGCATCATTAAACAAGACCTAGGGCTAGAGGCTTACCGGAGACGTACGGGCCAGCGACTTACGGCCACCTTGCGACACATCAGGGCGACAAGATCCAAGAAGCTCTTGGAGAGGTACGCAGCTGGGGGATTCCGAAAGATTTTGTTCACGGATGAGAAAATCTTCACCATAGAAGAAAAATTCAACCGACAAAATGACAAAGTGTATGCAAGGAGTTCACAGGAAGCTTCGGAGATCATTCCGAGAGTTGAGAGAGGCCACCACCCTGCGTCAGTCATGGTTTGGTGGGGGGTGTCCTACGAAGGGGTCACTCAGCTCCATTTCTGTAAACAGGGCGTGAAAACAAAAGCGGCAAACTATCAGAGCGACATACTGGATCCTATCGTCAAGCCTTTAAGTGGTACATTGTTTGCCAACCAACACTGGGTCTACCAGCAGGATTCCGCCCCCGCTCACAAGGCTAAGAGTACGCAGCGCTGGCTGGAAAGCAATGTGCCAGAGTTCATTGCTGCGGAAGATTGGCCCTCAGGGAGTCCGGACCTCAATCCTTTAGACTACAAGTTGTGGGACCTGCTAGAGCAGTTGGCCTGCTCCAAAGCCCACCGTAATATCGAGTCCCTGAAAGCGGATTTGATCCGATCAGCGGCAGCTATTCCTTTGGAAGCTGTGCGTGCAGTGATAGATGAGTGGCCCGCGAGATTGAAGCAGTGTGTGAAGGCCAAGGGGGGACATTTTGAATAAAACTGTTTGATTATGAATTCTAAAAATGTTGTCGAATAAATAATATCTTTCATATAAATATATCTTATCTTGTTTCATTTTTATCATGAGATTATCATGGGACAGAACTTATGGCACGACTACGTAATGTGGGCATTGATATTTGGGACACTTTTCCAAATTATATTTCTTCTTGCGGGATCCCCATGATAAGCCACTGCTAATGAATACTGGAGTAATTAGGCGTATATCATTTTGGAGTGGGGCTTAGAGCTGTTAGTCTTGCTGATTAATACGCCATTACTTTCCGGTCCCCCCATTATGCGGATGTTTATAAGTTAAATAGTAAAGGTTATTTCCTCATACCGGATCGCACAAAAATATGCGCCCAGCGTGTAAATTTGTTGTTTGTCTTTGGACTTTCGCTCAAACTTTAGCTGAGAATGCTCTGTACAAATTTTGGTTTCCTGAGAAACCAAGGAGTTGAGATTGCAAAGCTACGGTTCATGCGTAAACAATACAGAGTGTAAGTAGTGTATTCGTAAAGGTTAACTTTGAAATTTACGTCATAAGAATTAAATAGATTATAGGTTATCTTTAACATTTTCGTATGCCATATTTGTAATTACCAAACTCTCTACATAGAGTGAACATTTAAGGAACGATTCTTCGAACTATTATAAGCATATTTTGTTCTTTGCGCTTTATTTCAAATATGGAGAACAAATTCTCCACAGATTAACATTTTTTGTAGAAGTTATATTTGAACTGACATGATCCTCACAGATTGTTCAATGTAATTGACGATAACATTTATAGACATTGCTTAAATATTTAGTGACGTTTGAGGAGTGATATCTCCTTGGATCCTAAACAAACAGTAACGCTTCCTTGAAAGACCTTCAAAGGAGAATGTAAAATTTGCGTTTCACATTAGGCGAAGGATCAAAGGCTGTCATCAACGTTAGAAAGGATATTTTTCGCTGACCGCATGTATTTAGGCTTTTAATGATAAATTTTGGACGGTTTGGTGTTTTGTGCTAAATTTTAGTGGATAATGCAAGAAAGTCTTTGTAGAGAATTTCAAACCCACATGGTAGAGCTGAATGAATATAAGCATCCAGTACTTAGCCTTCTTGTAAAGTACGTTCGGCAGTTTCAGCGTTTTCATACATCCTGAATACTATTTTACTCATAATTTGAAAATAATACTACTAATAATAACAAATAATAACCATCTTTCATAATAATAAGTAATAGTGAATTTAAGAAAAAATGCTTAAGAATAAAGGATGTCCAGGTACTAGAAAAAAACAGGTGAAAATAAAAAACAGATACTTCCTCTATTTCAATAAAATCTGGTGAAGAGTTCATGCAAGAAATTATGGAACAAACATTAAACAATGATAAGTAGAGAGCTTATATAACATCTAGGCGGATAGCAGTGGTTTCTATGTGAATTCTTTATAAAGCGGTTTTTTACATCGATAACACCTGTTGTAGTTGTAGTAGTTGTAGTTGTTTATTGGCATTTAACACAAAGTGTGTTTATGCATGTCATTACTAGCATAAATATCTAAAATGTAATACAGAGGATGCTTATTACATAAGACGAGTACGTGAAAAGCACATTGAAACAATAGACACAGACACAATCATGTATTATTTATTATAAAGAATGACTCATAAAAAGTCTGTTATTGAGTAGGGGCACAGCTCCACAAGATACCTCCTCAGACGTTTTTTAAGTACTATGACATACTGAAGTCGTTTAGTTTCTGAGGGAAGGTTATTATTGATTTTTATGCAGGCATACCCAGGTGATTTTTCAAACATTATTAAAACATGTGATGGTATGCTCAAATCCATGCCAGCTCTTGTATTGTAACGAACATTTACATCTTTATTTTTAAAAAAACCTACATTTGTTGTGGAATGTAGACTGCCGGAAGTGTTAGAAGAACATCCCTCTTGAATATAGACCTACAAGGTTCACGCCTAGATATGTTAAAAATTAATCTCACAATTCTTTTTTGAATTATGAATGCCCTGTTCACAATACGGGCTTGTCCCCAAATTATTATGGCCCTTGACAGATGAGAGTATACCATCGGATAGTACACTTAAGCAATACTGCTTGTGTTACACAGTGCTTCAATTTTAAGATGACAAAATATGACTTGTTGAAAGTTTTACATATTGAGTCAATATGCATTTATCAAGTAAAATTGTAATCAATAATTATTAACCCCAAAACAGTCCCCGAGTCAGTGTCAACGTCGTAGCTGTGACCTATAACTGTTAAAGTAAACGATAACAGCCTTGTCGGTATTCAAAATCAAGCGATTCTATAAGCACCAATACTGCATTTCATTTTTCACTAGGGTGGTGTTACGAACAAGTTGCTCAGACGAAGTACCATTTACTACAACTGGGGTATCATCAGATTAGCTTATTACGAAGCTAGACAGGCTCAAATCATTGAAAAGTAAATTGAATAACAAAGGTGCCCATACTGATCCTTGAGCAGCTCCAATATTTATGTTGTACTGTTCCGAAATTGTAGCGTTCACCTTAACCTGTAAGTGCCTCTAAGACAAAAAAGCAAGAGCCAATTCTATAAGTAGCCCCTGATTCCCATGATGTACAGCTTTTCCTTTAATATGTTGATACTCATAAGATCGAAGGCTTTTGATAGATCAAAAAATGCACCAGCTACATATGTACTTGCCATGGTCGAACTCTTTGTTGATTGGCTAAGAAATTCAAATGCCGCCATCTCTACAGATCTAGACTTTCTAAAGCCATGCTGGGAATTATTTAGTAAGTTAGAATAGTCTGCAAAACGGGTTATTCTGGTGTGCATTATTTTTTTTTCAAAAATATTAGAGAACAGAAATAGAATAGAGATCGTCCAGTAGTCGATTAGCTAAGGATCGCCTTTCTTGAACACAGGTATAACTGTAGCTAACTTCAAGAGCTTAGGAAATACATTCTTATAGATAGATATGTTAATGAGAACAGCTAGCGGATATGCATTTTCGTTACAGACACTTTTGAACATGCGTAGAGATACCATCACTGCCACTGGATTTTTTGTTTGAAAGACTGGCTATAATGGTTTGCACTTTAGCTGCAGAAACCTCACTAACAAAGATTGATTTTTTATGTTGTTTGTTGAGCCTGACCGATGATGGAGGACCCGGATACTGTGGAGAAGTGTTTACCAAATTCCTCCGATACACATGATGGATTGTCATTCACTGTGTCGTTCTCGTCGGTAAGAGAAATTGGGTGAGTGTTGTATTTTGCGCCCCAGCTATCTCCCAGACAGCGTGTTATCGGCGCGTTCAATTTTATTACATGAGCTTTTTGTGAGACTTTTTTCCGCCAGATACAACTGCCGAATATATTCGTCATACTTATGTTTTTTTGTGATGACAACTGTTACAGCCTACCGGAAATGTAAATGTTTGCTCCTTCCTTCAACAATTATCAAGAGAGATTTATTGTTTGTTAAAAAAAGGATGGATCGTTCCTCAAACGGCATTCAATCCTCTAGGAACGTCTATACGTTAAATGCCTCCAGCAACGTAAGTGAGGCAGGGAGAACCTGACAAATGGTCTTTCCGATGTCCGGACTTAAACCCCGTAGGTTCTTTCTTATGAGGCTATCCAAAGTTCATTAGCTCACACAATTCTTGTAGAAGTCAATAAGGAATGACAAATCATATTGGCAACAAGCGGCACCAATTTTAAAATGGAACAAGCAACATTGGATTAGGCATCGAGTTCGACAAGGTTGTGTGTTATATCCGGAGTCTATTGCAAAAGAAGCTTAAGACGATGAACCTCAAGTTAGAATCAAGATCAACGGTATGACGATCAACAACATCAAGAACGCGGACCATTCAGCCCAAATAGCATACAACGTTCAAGAACCACAAAGTACAATCTATACCGTAGAGAAACATTCTGCTTACATTAAATGCCTCTGAAAGCAAAATAATAGTCTCCTAATAGGTGCCAATAAACGTACATATTCATGTTAATGGTCAAAAAATAGAGCAGGTAGTAATATTAGTGGAATCCTGAGAAAGATAGTTTCAAGGATGGTACAAGTGAGGAAGGCACTTATGAGAATGAAATCGTTTTTCACAGCTCAAAGGGTCAGGTGTTACCTTGTCTCCGTTTTACTTTATAATTGCCAACGTTGTATAGTACACGCACAGAAAAGAGAATATAAGCATAAGCATATATATATACAGGGTGTTTCAGTTTATTGTTGCATAACTTTAAGATTCGATAGAACTTTTAAAATTAATGCATAAAGTCTATATAAACATGGGTCGAAAAATGCGTGGCTTCCGAAATACAGGGTGTTTAAATTTACTTTCTAAAATAGTCTATTTTAAATATTTCGAACAATATTTGATGTATAACAGTGAAAATTGGTATACAAGGGTTTTTTGGTACGACAAAACGAACCATGGGCATAGTTTTACTGTAGCCGCTTGAGGGCGCTCTCTACTGTTGCTGTAGTGAATTAAAATGACCGAAAAATTTTTCTTACTGCAATTTCTTGCTTTCTGAATAAAAAAACTGATTCTTCACACTTTTCAACATAAAAAAGGTCTCTTGTGAATGTTCGTTATAGTTCGCGTTTTTGAGATATTTCGATTTTTAAGGTTCGATGCATTTTTAATTATTTATGATAAAATAACGTTAAAAAGTCAGTATCTCGATAATTTTTAGAAGTAGGCTGTACCTGCAAATATTTTTGAAATTGAAAGCAGAATAAGGTTAAACGTCAATTAGTTGACAGTTAGTTTTGTTGTCTGTTGAAACCTTAAACGTTTTTTTTGTAACTGTGAATGCACGAAATTTAGTTTCTTTTACCTGTTTTTTTGTAAGTTTTATAAAAATGCCATTTTTATTCTCCAATCAAGAGTTAGCGGATATTCATTTTGTGTATGGTTTTGTAATTGGAAACGCAGCAGAAGCAGCAAGAAAATACGCACGAAGATTTCCAAACAGACGACATCAAACTCGCTCAGTATTTGTAAGAGTGCATCGCCAAATAGTTGAAAATGGTTTTGGAAATCTCCAAAGGGATCAAAACATAAATATTCGTCAGCGCAGATTTACCCGTATGATTCTGCGTGAGTTTGATAGAGATCCGACCACAAGTGTTAGGAGAGTTTCTGGTGCCTTGGGAATTTCAGCAAGCCATGTTCACCGTGTTCTTAGGAGTGATCATAGACGTCCTTACCATTTGCAACCTGTGCAAGGACTACAGCCAGGGGACGGAGAACGAAGAATCACATTTTGTTAGTGGATTCTTGATAGAACTGATAATAATAGGGAGTGTTTAAGTAACGTTTTATGGACCGATGAGTCATGCTTCACTAGACGTGGAGTGGTAAATTTTCATAATCAACATATTTGGTCGCATGAAAATCTGCATGCAGTTCGGGAAAGAAATTTTCAGCATGAATTTAGTATGAACGTGTGGATTGGTATCTACCGTAATCGACTATTTTTACTCTACCTTTTGCCTGCAAGGTTAAATGCTGCGACCTTCTTGGAATTTTGAAAGACTGAACATGCAAATATGTGGGATGATGTTATGTTAGATTTAATAATATTGGCCTGGTTCCAGCTTGATGGTTGTCCAGCTCATTATTCGAGGATAGTTAGAAACTGGCTGGACGAAAATTATACAGAAAGATGGATCGGCCGTGGAGGACCAGTCGCCTGGCCTCCACGATCCCCTGACCTAAATCCATTAGATTGCTTTGTGTGGGGATTTCTAAAAGAAAAAGTGTACCAGACTCCCGTAACCACAAGAGATATGCTAATAGTTAGAATCAGGAATGCATGTGATGAAATAACGCCTTATTTGAATAATGCGATCGATCATTCCTAGATGTGAATTGTGTATTGAACAATTGGGTTTACATTTCGAGCAACTACTTTAGATTTTATATGTTTGTCCTAACTATCCAATAGCATTTTAGTTGTAAATAATTAATTTAATTTGTTAAAAATAATATTGGAAAATTAAACAAATTAATATTCTGCTTTTTTGTGTTTATTTGGAGTTAGGAATTATTGCTGTGTTTAAAAACACAATCTAAACGACCATCTTAATTACTTGTAATGCCCAAATCGAAAATGTAAAAAAAATATTATTTTTCCATGAATAATTAAAAATGCATCGAACCTTAAAAATCGAAATATCTCAAAAACGGCGACCTATAACGAAAATTCACAAGAGAGCTTTTTTATGTTGAAAAGTGCGGATAATCAGTTTTTTTATTCAAAAAGCAAAAAATTGCACTAAGAAATTTTTTTTCGGTCATTTTAATACACTACAGGTACAGTTGAGAGCGCCCTCTAGCGGCTACAGTAAAACTATGCCCATGGTTCGTTTTGTCGTACCAAAAAACCATTGTATACCAATTTTCACTGTTATACATCAAATATTGTTCGAAATATTTAAAAAAAACTATTTTAGAAAGTAAATTTAAACACCCTGTATTTCGGAAGCCACGCATTTTTCGACCCATGTTTATATAGACTTTATGCATTAATTTTAAAAGTTCTATCGAATCTTAAAGTTATGCAACAATAAACCGAAACACCCTGTATATATATATATATATATGTACCAGTCTACAGAGAAGAATATGCTGAACAAGGACTTTTGCCTCCACGTGCCTTTCTTATCAGTTACAGTATTGTATTTCATTTGTTCTTTACTTTGGTTTGTATAATGAACTTTGCAGTCAGTCTCGATTCAGAACTCATTCAATTAACATCATTGTATTTGGTCTTTCTCAAAAATAAATCTTTTTAAAAACGTTTTCGTTGAAGAAAGATATTTGAGTGGCGCAGTCAAAGCAGTAGGATAGCCAGACGAAAAAAGGACATTTTCGGCTCGTTTCAACGGTTTACTGGCTATAACGAAACCAACCGCGATTGGTCGCGAACGATCCGACGGAATATCGATATCGTTACCGTGATCACCGGAACCAGATTTGGGATAGAACCCTACCCAAATCGAGAAACCAAGACGACAGCAGCCCAGAAGACAGAAGGAACATCTGCTCCAGGACAGGCAACCCAGCAGTGGCCCAGGCATACGGACACATGGGACGGATTGGATTACTACTGTAAGTACGAATGTCTTACAGGGGTGAAAACAATCAAAAGCTGTTTGATGATATATTGAGTGACACTGATTCGGACTCACAGTCGGATACGGAACATATCCAACATAGTTTAAGGAACTTGCAATTAAGACCTAGTATACTAAATAGTACAGTCAATATGAACAACAATCAAGTAAATCAATCAAGCATGTCATTACGCCCAGAGTATCTTAACATGATACCCGAATTTTATGGTCAACAAGAATTATTACCAAGATTCATAGATATTTGCGAAAAGTTAGTGAATAAATTTTATAGATTAGAGGATGAAAATGACTTCCAGAACGAATATCTTATGAGTAGTATTTTAGCGAAAATCAAAGGTAATGCAGCTTTAAATATTAGTAGCAATATTATAAAAAATTGGACAGACTTGAAAACTGCACTTTTAAATACATATCAAGACAAGCGTGACGTATTTACTCTAAATATAGAATTGTGTGAATTGAAACAGAACAATGAAACCCCCTTTGAATTTTATAACAAAGTTCAGAGTTTATTGAATTTACAAATATCATTTTTAACTACACATTGTGTGAGTGAAGAAGCTCAGATAATATGTAATTTTTGCAAAAGCGTAGCATTAAGAGTATTTCTAAAAGGTTTAAAGGAACCTCTAGGATCGCTCATGAGGACGAAAAATCCTACAGACTTGAATGAAGCTCTGAATATATTAACTAACGACTTTCAGCTTGATCATAAGGTAGATAAACATAAAAATGTTAATCGAAATAATATGCAATTAGTACGCCATATGAACAACAACTTTGGTAATTATAGGAATCAATACCAAGCGGTACAGCGTCCAGTATTACAAAGACAATTTAGTCCTAATAATGTACGACCAAATAATCCTAATCAGAATAGAACGAATTTTCACAATAATAACGTTTTTAGACCTAATCAGATCAATAATCTGCCAAGGCCTACTCCGATGAGTACATCCACTAGACAGACGTATCAGCAACCAAATTTTCAAGGTAGACATTTTAACAGACCTGGTGTCAACGCAGAACAGGCTATGTTTAACTTGTGTGTACAAGACCAACCTGTTGTAGAATTTCCAAATGATGACAATTACGAATGCGCTTATTCTCAGAATAATTCTGACAATTTTTTAGGGCAAGAAGCCTCGGTACAGATACAACCACAAGTCTCAACGGACCACCAAAGTCAATTGAAATTATGAGTTTAACCGACAAATGTAGCAAACTACCATACATTGTATTTCCGGAGTATAATCTCAAAGTATTGATTGACACTGGAAGTACAAAATCTTTCATACACCCTGAAATTGCGAAAAAATTATTTTCAAGACATATTCAAAAAGACCCATTTCAAATCACTTCAGCACATGGTTCATCTATCGAACAATATAGTATGACAATACCTTGTCCAAAGATTTTTAAGAATCCAAATATTCTCATGAAATTTCATTTATTCAAGTTTCACGAACATTTCCAATGCCTTTTAGGACTCGATAACCTGAAAGAGATATTGAATGCCAACATTGATTTGAGCAATGATCTTTTAGTCACACCCACAACAAGGATACCCATGCAATATCACGAGATTACAAAAAATTCTTCTAATGTTATCACTGTTCCACCTAGAACAGAACAGATAATTAAGGTTAACATAAAAATTTAAAAAATGGTAATGCTATTATTCCATACAGAAAATTATCATGTTTAGAAATCCCTGAATGTCTTACTACAGTGAAAAATCACGAAGCAATTTGCACAGTATTAAATTTATCTGAAGAACAGATTTCTCTTGACATATCTCGACCAATTGATGTAGAAAATTTTGAAAATTACGAAGTTTCAGAAAATTCTGATCCACCGAATATTAATTCTTTGAACTTTCAAAAATATAAATTTGATATTTCCAAAATTAGGACAGAGCATATGAACTCTGAAGAAAAAGACG
Organism: Acanthoscelides obtectus; assembly: GCA_963669975.1. Classification (NCBI taxonomy): domain Eukaryota; kingdom Metazoa; phylum Arthropoda; class Insecta; order Coleoptera; family Chrysomelidae; genus Acanthoscelides; species Acanthoscelides obtectus. The sequence goes on from CAVLJG010000001.1 coordinate 37,706,031, forward strand.
CAATCAAGAAGTTAGTAAGAGAGTATTCAGACATATTTCACATAGATGGTAATTACTTAACTTGTACGAGCAAAATTAAGCATCATATACGTACAAGCGATGAAATACCCATTTACACGAAATCATACAGATATCCTGAAATCCACCGAAAAGAGGTACAAAGACAAATACAATCAATGCTTGATCAAAAAATTATTAGAGAGAGCCATTCAGCGTGGTGCTCACCTATATGGATTGTTCCAAAAAAAATTAGACGCATCGGGAAAGCAAAATGGAGAATAGTCATTGATTATAGAAAATTGAATGAAAAAACATTGGGAGATCGTTATCCTCTTCCAAACATAACAGATTTGTTAGATAAATTAGGGCGATGCCAATATTTTTCAACATTAGACTTAGCTTCAGGTTTTCACCAAATAGAAATGGCAGAAGATGATATTCAAAAAACTGCATTTAATACAGAAAATGGACACTACGAGTTCACAAGAATGCCATTTGGACTAAAAAACGCGCCAGCGACTTTCCAGCGAGTAATGGATAACATACTGAGAGGTATTCAAAATGAAAAATGCTTAGTATATTTAGATGACATTATAATATTCAGTACTAGTTTACAGGAACATATTTCTCGACTTAGAGAAGTTTTTGAAAGGTTACGTCAGTCAAATTTTAAAATACAGTTAGACAAATCGGAATTTCTTAGAAAAGAAGTATCGTATTTAGGTCATGTTGTAACGGCGGATGGTGTGAAACCAAACCCCGATAAGATAAAGGCAATTACAGAATTTAAAATACCAAAAACTAAGAAGCAAATTAAAGGCTTCCTTGGACTTTTAGGTTATTACCGTAAGTTTATAAAAGATTTTGCGAAAATCACTAAGCCATTGACAATCAGATTGAAAAAAGATGCAATTATTAATCCCAATGACGCAGATTATATTAAATGTTTCGAATTATGCAAGACTTTATTGACAAACGATCCGATACTCCAATATCCGGATTTTTCCAAACCATTCTTGATAACTACAGATGCAAGTAATTATGCAATCGGCGCAATATTATCCCAAGGTAAATTAGGCTCAGATTTACCAATAGCGTACGCCTCACGAACATTAAGTGATTCAGAAACAAAGTATAGCACGACAGAAAAAGAACTTCTAAGTATCGTATATGCAGTAAAATATTTCAGACCTTATATTTTCGGACGTAAGTTTACTATTGTAACAGATCACAAAAGCCTCCAATGGTTATTTTCAGTTAGAGATGCTAGTTCAAAATTACTAAGATGGCGCTTAAGATTAGAAGAACATGATTTTGACATTGTTTACAGGAAAGGCAAATCAAACACAAATGCGGACTTTTTATCTAGAATAGAAGTAAATGTTAATGAAACAGGAGCACCGACTCCACTGGCACAATACATGAAAGAATTTAATAGAAATCTTGAAAATCCATCGAATATTTCCAATATTCCCAATCAGACCGATAACTATTCGATCGCACCTCAACCCAATGATTTAGATAAAATTGATGAAAATGAAAATGATTCATCAGGATACACTGTTCATTCTAATATAGAAAATCCTACGATAAATATTCCAATTAGTGATACAGCAGTAAATTGTGCAAAAAATCAAATTATTATTTCCGAAGTAAACCTCGAACCAGCTGATCCAGTAATTAGTAGATTACATGTGAATAAACAGCGAATATCCGTTCAATTATCAAAGAACAATTTTGAAGCTGATACAATTAAATTTGTAAAAGAATTTATTGCACCAAAGGTAAAATATTGTTTATATTTTGAAGACCCAGTCTATGAAAAGTTCAGCGTAGTTCTTCAAACATATTTCAAAAATTCCCAAATAAATCTAGTAAAATGCACAAAGAAATTGATAGACGTTACAGATCAAAATGAGATTAAGGATATAATCAAGAATTATCACGAAGGTAAAACCAATCATCGAGGAATCGATGAAACTGATAAAAGAATAAAACAAATATATTATTGGCCGAATTTAAGAAACTCGATACAGACTTATATTAATGAGTGTGAAATCTGTCAGTTAACAAAATACGACAGACACCCTTTAAAACTTGAATATAATATTACCTCAACGCCTACGAAACCATTCCAAATTTTATACGTAGACACTATTTCTTTAGAAAATGCAAAATTTTTGACTATGACCGATTCATTTTCAAAGTACGGTCAGGCTTACATGTTGAACTCTGCCAATGGAGTAGAGGTAACAAATAATTTTATAAGATATTTTACACATCACTGTATACCAGATCAAATGATTTTCGACCATGGCACAGAATTAAAAAATTCAGTAGTCAAAGAACTTTTAGAATTGCATAAAGTCAAAATACATTTTATTAGTTCACAGCACCCAGAATCTAACGGAACCGTAGAACGTTTCCACTCAACGCTCATAGAACATTTAAGATTATTGAACAATCAGGTAGAGTACAAGAACGAACCTATAGAAACTAAGGTAAATTACGCTATTTTAGCTTATAATAACACAATACATTCTGTAACCAATCTTAAACCCTATGAAGTGATTACTGGTCATTTCAATACAGAATCACCTTTTAATATAGACATAGATAAGCAATTATTAAATAATTATTTACAGAATCATAAGGAAAAAATGAAATTAGTATATAGGAATTTAAATGAAAAGATATTACGGAATAAAGAAAAAGTTATAAATAAAGCAAATGAGAAACGAGAAGTTTTGCCTGATATTCCTAACAAGGTATATGTTAAGAATAAACAGAAGATAAGAAATTAAAAAGAGCGGAGATAGATCCCACACATGCCAATACTTCTAAAAATATCCATTTATCCAATATTAAAAGGCCCAGGAAGAAAACTTATCAATTTAAATTTACTAATATTTCAGATACCTCATCTATTTCGGATGCGGAGCAGAAATAAGAAACATAACGAACAATTTAGGAATTTTGCCAGTAAATTTAGGCACAGCTAGGCTACAAAAGACAAAACATACTTTTGTGCACTATTATGATCTATCACCTTTATATAAGGAATATGAAGATTTGAATATTCAATATAGTAATCTTAACTATAGTTATAGAAACCATTCTAAGATTAATAACGAGCTAGAAAATTATAGTAAGATAGTATCTTATATAAGGAGCTTGATTCAAGAGAAAACCGAATACATTAAATCTCATTCTCAAAAGACTCGCAATAAGAGAGGACTTTTTAATGGCATAGGCTATGTAGTAAAAACAATAACAGGAAATTTAGACTCCGACGATGGAGAACGTATTGATAAAATTTTATCTCATTTACAAGAAAATCAGCATCAAATTCAAAATCAGCTGAGAATGCAATATTCAGTAAATAATGAACTTGTCGCAAAATTTAACGGGACTATTCAAGATATACAGCACAATGAGATGACATTAAGAAATAACATTTTACAATTGAAACATATTTTATTGAACCAGACAACAAACCAGGATATTCTTTCAGCGAAGGACATTATCAATCAATTAATTATCCTTTATAATGCCATATTGAATATTTTACAAGATATCGAAAATTCGATAACTTTTTGCAAATTGAAAACCATGCATCCCAGTATAATAAGGACTAGAGAATTATTTCAAGAACTCCGTAAGATATCCACATTTTATAAAAATGAATTACCATTTGAAGTAAAGTATGAAAATATGCTAGATTATGAATCTATTATTTCTATCAGCTGTAAAATCGATGAGAATCAAATAAGTTATTTTCTATCTATTCCTATAGATTATCCTGAACATTTCGATCTTTATTATATGTTACCTATACCGACTCTGATGCACAAATCAGAATTCGTCACTATTATCCCAAATTATAAGTATTTGCTAAAATCTGATCGAAATGAGATCAAACCCCTGCACGAGATTTGTACCCAAGGTAGAATCTATCAATGCCCTAATCGTATATTAGCCAATCACAAAGCCCAATGCGAGAAGTCAATAATTACAGAAGATCATACAGAACCATGTAGATACACGAAGCTTCAGATTGAAGAAAATCACATCGAATTTATTCCCGAAATTAACCAGTATTTAGCTGTATTTCTCACCGAAGAAAAATTGAAAATTAAATGCAAGGAGCAAATCGATACAAAGTCATTACTTGGCATTTTCTTAGTCAAAGCCAGTGAATGCCAAATATCATTCCAAGACAATGAACTTATCTTTCAAGACAAAACCTATGGAAAGCCCCTCGTAGCTGACAAAATGGATTTCCATTTTATGAAACAAAATATCCCAGAGACGCAAATTACTCTGAAAACGTTAAATTTACCAGAATTACAAGTTAATCGAATGTTACCAATTTTAGAAGAAAATTCCATAGAAAATTTTGGAAAACCCAGTATTTGGACCATATTACTATATCTCGTATTTTCAAGCATCTGCTGCATAATTTTATATAGAAGATGGAGAAACAAGAAAGCATCCAAGTTAGAAATCGACATTGAATTAGCCGAGATGAAAGAAGAAGGTCCAAGTCCCACAAAACGCACTAGAAGAGAAGATTCCAGTTCAAGATATAAGAAGAAAGAAATTCACCTTCCAGGGGAAGCTTCATTCTAGGGGTGGAGGAGTTATGTACCAGTCTACAGAGAAGAATATGCTGAACAAGGACTTTTGCCTCCACGTGCCTTTCTTATCAGTTACAGTATTGTATTTCATTTGTTCTTTACTTTGGTTTGTATAATGAACTTTGCAGTCAGTCTCGATTCAGAACTCATTCAATTAACATCATTGTATTTGGTCTTTCTCAAAAATAAATCTTTTTAAAAACGTTTTCGTTGAAGAAAGATATTTGAGTTATATATATATATATATGTCTCCTTGAAAATTCGAGGTCTTCTAGCCATTTTTTACTACTATGTGTAGGTGCCTCTTGTTGTGGACTTCGTGTGTCGTTTTTTTTTCTCTCCATCTTCGTTACCTCAGGTTACACCCGTATCCGGATGTGTGGGCATGTGTATCTAGTTTTGTAGTTTCATATGTGCATTCATTTCGGGCCTGATGAAGCCAACTAGCAGAAATACGTATCGCTCGTGTTACCTATCCTATTTTCTGCTCGAATCCACTTTCCTCCTTTTTGCGGATTTTGCCCGTTATTTTCCTACTTTTTGTTATATACCTGTCTCCTCATGATCATTTTCTCTTTATATATATATATACCGAAACCGACGGTTGTTGCGGCATCTCCAGGCACAAAGAGTAATCAAGGATGAAGTACGATACAAACGTAAAATACAGAGCAGATCAGTTGGAAAATATCAAAAGTTATAGTTTAGAGACCTGAGGAGATGTTTGATCGATCTTGTCACATGGATCGCCAACCTCCGAAAGAAGACGGTGTTTCAACTTTGGCCTCCAGTGCATACCTAGTTTGTCTTTCGGTGTTCCTACTTCTAGGCAAAAGCTTAAAATTTTCCACGTATAATACTATATGAGTCTATACATATTGCTTGCTCTGTAATAAGCTCTTCATCTAATTTGTTTCAATACTGGGCTCGCAAAGCAAAAATAATGAGAAAATACTTACGTTGGACTGGGTGTTTGTTGGTGGTTGTCGTGAAGGCGAGGAGTGCTGTTGGTGCTGGTCTTGTTGGTTGGATCGCTGTCGCAGTCGGGCTATTGCAGTCCGGATACCCTCCGTTATAGATGAGCTTCGCTCCCTGTCCACTCTGCAATAACATATAAAATTATCAATTTTTGGAAGATGTGACATTGCCATCTACAGATAATTGACCAAACGTGGTACTATCGACCCCTAATGAGTGAGATGCTGCTTACATCAATATAGCGTCAATATTACCTGTTTGCTCTTCGCTCTTTAACAGTAACCGACTGTATACAATGCTGTTTCATGATGTTTAGCAATCATCAGTTCGGTATAACTCTAGTCATTGCAGACAGACAACAGAACGCACGCAAGCGATCTTGGGGAAGCCGGGAAACAGATTCTATCTAACCGTTATGAATATCGCAGAAAAACCGTCAGTACAAAAGACACGAATATGAGATCAATTTCAAGAATAATGGCATCAGCCCATTATGCCGCATCATCCTAGTACCACAAGAGACAATCTTGATAGATAGATAATCTTTATCTAGTAGAAATGATGGCATAAGGCTTGTCAACCTGCTACCACTGAACACTCCTCTTCCAAACAAAAGGCCAGTGTAAAAGATTGACCTGAATTATGTGCGCCATATCTTGTGAGATGTATGTAACTACAAACAACAAAAAACTGTGGATTCCTCCTTTCACCACGTCGCCTTCTAACTCTGGCACGACCATCGTGCATGCCTAAACAAAATCGAGACTCGTCACTAAAGACAATACTGTTCCATTCCTGATCCCAGAGTGACCGTTGTCCGCACCACTCAAGGCGATTACGTCGGTGTTCTCGAGTTAAAGGGAGGACCCAGTGTGGCCGGTATGAAAACAAGCAAAAACTTCTCATTCGTCGGTAAACACTTCGCATGCCAATAGGTCTTCCGTGTTCTGCAAACCATTCATTTGCAATGGACCTGGTAGTGGAGAAACGGTCCCTTAAGGCCAATAATCTTAGGCGGCGATCTTCACGGTCTGTTGTTCTACGGCGGCGTCCAGTGCCCCTTGCTCTTTGCGTACGGCCTTTTCGAAGCCATGCCTGACAACACCTAACCACAGTGTCTACACTTCTTTGCACTTTAACTGCAATTGCCCGAAAAGAAAGTCCAGCTTCCCGAAGTCCCACTATACGGCCCCTATCAAACTCACTAAGTTGACGAAATCGTACAGGTCTCCGTACTCTAGGCATCGTAACCGATCGTAAAGGATGTCAAGAACCAAAATCCGCTAACGTTGATTCTTTACTGCGGCTGAAATATTTATTTTTAGAGCGTTAGTGAATTAAAAAAAAAGCAGTATAGAAACCGGAATGTCCAACTGATAAGGCTGAAAAATTTTTCACTTGTTATTTACAGTAAGATAAATACATTCACTAACTTTTATTAAAATAAAACCACTTAAACTGGGTGTTCAGATTTATATGTCACTTAGTATATTTTCAAAAGAACTAAACAATTAAATAACGTATTTTAGTTGCTTTTCATAACTGTGTTTTGTGATTGAAGGAAACAGTGTATAGGTGTATGTCGGCGTCAAGCGCTGAAATCCGTCATTCCCTGAAATGCCTATTTAGTCCCCGTATTGCCGGCAAACATGGTAACAGTTTGATTATTACAACGCTTGACTAAGCATTCCAGTTATTCCATGTAGTGACTAAACAATTTCAGTCAAACACCGTAACAAGCACATCAAGTTCTTCACTGCATTTGTCTGATTTAGTCATTCATTGTACCAGTTTTGTGTTCATTTGCATCGTCTTTTCTGTGTTTGTAAATATGACGCAGCATTCAGAATTGTTTTACAAGCAACTAAGTGACTATAACAGAGTGAATAAGAACAAACCATGGAATACAAACGAGTTAAAGGAGGTAAGTTAATTTTTATAATTTTTTGAACCTCACCTAAATTATAGCGTACATAGGCTTGCTCAACAGCAGCATCCTTTGTTGCCGGATTTCGTATATGAATACAAGATTAAAAAAATATATAATTCATCCACGCTGGAGTTATTTATATCAACAATACACGCCCTTCACGCGCGTTTCGCCAACAGTATCGCTGCGGTATTGTGAATATGTATAGAAAAAAAATACAATGAAAAATTGTTTGCAATAATATAAATTATACGATAATTCTATGTAACTTTTATTCGTTTGTCACTACTCGCAGGTTTACATTTTGTTTTTTGTTAATGTGTATTGTTTTATATTTCATTGGATAGTTTCAAGATATTTCTTGCTGATTTAATACACTAATGATTAATGTAATAATAAAGACAACGCTTTAATCTATTCTTCTTTTCTTTTAGACTAACGCATGCTTGATTATTATGCTTTTAATATTATTGATAAAGTAGTATCTTGTTATATTATCTACTTCATTGAAACAACACTGTATTAATTACAGCGTTTGACTAAAATAGGCGAATGCAGTAACGAAGCTAAAGTGGTTGTTACGGTGTTTGACTGAAATTGTTCAGTCATTGCAAGGAATGACTGAAATGCTTAGTCAAACGTTGTAATAATCAAACTGCTACGGTGTTTGCCGGCAATCCGGGGACTGACTAGGCATTTCAGGGATTGACGGATTTCAGCTTTTGACGCCGACATATACACAAAATAATGAATAGAATAGAGGATTCAGTGGCAAGAATTTTCAATAACTCTACCTCATTTGTAGAAAAATCTCTTCCACAAACATGATGCCAAGTTGTTAAGTTTCTGATTGCATGTCTCATTATTGAAATACGAGTATATCGAATGATGCTCTTGGATTTGGTGTTGTAAGGCTCTGATGATTGCATTCTTTGATGAAGCAATATTTATTTGTCTGAACTATCCTGAAAATAATTTGTTTATTATCAACTGATTATACAGGACATTAGCACATTAACTAAAAGTTTTCACTTGTATCGCAACGTCGAAGCGGTCGATGTCGGAAATTTTTGAAACCGGCACGGGTATTATGTATCTTGAAAAGTGACATTTTGTCGTTTTTGTTTTGGCAACTTGTAAGTTTTTTGTGACATATCCTATCCTATAAGATGTTAACTTATCTCTAGCTATTGTACACTTGTTCTGAACTAGTTCTGGAGCTGTACGTGTTGCCTAAACTTCATGATGCTTTAACTATCAATGTACCGACTTTTAGGTAAATCTGCTAAAGTGTCGCACAGTCATATTTGAAGCAGAAAAGTAGAACTTCCGAGGCCGTCCCTCGACATCAGATATGACGCGGTCTACACAATTCATCCACGGCAAAATCAATTGTAGCTACAAAATGCAATATTCTCCAGGACACATTGTCGGACTTGCTCAAAAAAGTGAACCTAGACCCTCCAGTTATCATAAGATTCTTTTCCCTTTTAATCAACATGTTCTGAGAATATATGCATTAGGTGGACTATGATTTTCCATGCCATAACGGCCTGTGTACTTAACTTAAGCCTATAACATCATTCTTAGCTAACACAACTCTGTCAGAGTAAATCATATCATGGATTAATCCAGTTAATCCCTTCGGATGTTTGCGGATTTTCCTATCCGTCCCTAAGGAAATTATATGCTTAGCCGTGGAAATTGCAATTGCCGGCTCTGGTCCCATAAAGGGCACCCTTACTCTTCCTGCCAGAAGTTCGTCAGTTTCATCCCATTTCTGACCTTTATATGCTGCTTCCATGTTAAGTGGATTATTTGCCCATTTCTTATACTACCTAGACCGTAATTATAATTTCGTTGGTGAATTAGGAAAGAGGGAATTTCGTATATCTTTCATTATGCGTTTAGTTTGTTTTGCCTTTTAAATGACTTTACAGTATAATAGTCCAGGCAGTATCTTCGCACCTTCTAGAAAAATGAAAGGATTCCCCTTCAAAGAGGATCCCTTTCAGCGAATCTACATAATAGCCTCACAATTTGTTCAAACATTTTTTTCTAATCAAAACGTTTCTCTAAAATTGCGAGTTTTCAAGGTATAGGCGATTTAATATTAAAAATGTGTCATCATCGATACCGAAAAAAAAATACGAAAAAAGGAAAATTTCACTGTTGCCAAAGCCTCTAAATATTCACCAAACATTCACTAACCAAATTATCTCGCGCTCACGCAAAATATACATGATGAAAGATTAATGTTCGTTTACTTTATAAACTATGGTCCAAAAATGATTCCTTATAAAAGCGTTAGGGAAAAAATGGAAATTAATTAATATTTTCAGAACCGCTTCAGATATTTCACTGATATTTAGTACGTAGTGAATAAAGTTGCATAATTTTCAATGCAAAAATAATTTTTAGCTTTAACAGTGGCGTGCGTACGGGTATTGACTTCGATATTTTTTAAGAAAAAAATGATACGCCAATGGTTTTTTGCCAAATAAAAATCGTTTTTGAATTCCCCGTTCAATTTAAAACAAATGATCTCTCTTGAGTTGCTTTCCTTCGATGCGCCATTTTTGAGTAAAAAAAACCGTTCTATTGTCCGAGAAAATTGATGTAATAATTGAAGAATGCAATTTAGCAATAAATATCTAGTTGCTCTGGAATATGTCACTGGCTTTTGACATCTGACAAGTCTCTGTTATTCAAATCTTTTTCATTATTTAGTTTTTATAATCTTGTTAATAATGGTGTATTATTCAAATGCAGAAATGACGGAAATGCATTACGTATATGGCCTTGCCGACGGTAATGGTGAGCAAGCCAGACGGATTTATCACCAGAGATATCCCGATCGTGCTTTGCCAGATAGTCGAACCTTTTCTAATATTCATCGTCGCCTTGTTGAAACTGGTTCTGTCCGAAAAGGAACATCTGAAGGTAGACCTCTAAGTATGAGAACACCTGAAATTGAGGAAGAAGTGCTGCACGAAGTCGAAGAACATCCTGAAACGAGTACAAGGAATATCGCACACTTAAATATTTGCCATCAAATTGTTTGGAGAATTTTAGTGGATTTTTTCTTATATCCTTACCATATTTTAAGAGTACAGGCATTACTTTCCATTGATTTTCCAAGGCGTGGGACCTTTTGTCAGTGGCATCGTCAAAAAATTACACAAAATCCGCAATTTGAATCAATGATTCTGTTCACGGACGAAGCTAATTTTTCTAGAAATGCCATTCAGAATTTCCGAAATAATCATTTCTGGGAAGGGGAAAATGGCTATGCCGTAACCGAAACCCATTTCCAACACCAATTTTCGGTTCACGTATGGGCAGGAATTATTGGCAACCACTTTATTGGCCCATTCTTCTTGCCGGGACGACTTGACGGACAGACTTATCTCAATTTTCTTCAACAACAGTTGCCTTTGCTCCTTGATGATGTTCCGTTAGTAATAAGAAACAATATGTCGTACACGCACGATGGTGCACCCGCGCATTTCAGTGTAACGGTTCGTAATTTTTTAGAAACTGTTTATCCAAATCGTTGGATTGGCCGCGTTGGGCCCCAAGAATGACCACCAATGTACCCAGACCAGTTTAAATTTCTTTTTGTAAGACACTAGTGTACATAAGTCCCATTAACACTGTAGAGGAATTAAGAGAAAGAATACTTAGTTGCAGCTTGTGATAGAATAAAAAAGACTCCAGGGATATTACAGCGAGTGCGCAATGCCATGAGAAGGAGGGCGGAAGCTTGCATACGAAGTGAAGGGGGCCATTTACAACAATTTTTGTAATCACTTCGTTGGCTTTAATGTTATGTTCATGTTGTCAGTTGTTGTTGTTCATTACCGCTAATGTGTTTAATTACGGTTTTTATTGAACGGGAAATTCAAAATAATTTTTATTTGGCAAAAAACAATTGACGTACCATTTTTTTCTTAAAAAATATAGAAGTCAATACCCGTACGCACGCCACTGTTAAAGATAAAAATTATTTCTGCATTGAAAAATATGCAACTGTATTAACTTTCACTACTTACTAAATATCGGTGAAATATCTGAAGCGGTTCTGGAAATCTTAATAATTTCCATTTTTTTTCCTAAAACTTCAACACCCCGAGTTTTTGTAAGGAAACATTTTTGGGCCATAGTTTATAAAGCAAACTAACATTAATTTTTCATGTAGTTTCAAACCCTTAAATATGCGCATATCATTAAGGAACACCCTGTATACAAATATACATTGATCCCGCGCTTAAGTAACAATTAAAAAACAAACGTTTACAATAACAGTAGTCCCTAATAGGTCAAAGCATTTCATATGGAATATTTCTGAGCTATGAAACATCAAAGCTCTCGTTTTTTCATATTGTTTTTTGGCCTCAAAAACGACAAATTTCGCATTTTATCGAAAATTAAATTGCTTACATCTTGAGAAGTGCCAACGCTAGAGGAAAGTTCTAAAACACCTATTTTTATTCAGACTATCCCAAAAAATCTAAATACACTCTAGCCGGAAAAAAAATCATTTCTTGAAATTTGTTTATAAAAAGTGTATGAACAAATTTTTCCAATAAGATCATGATAAAATTCAAGCCATAATATTTTTATGAAAGATGCAAAAATAATACCTGGAGTATAAAGGATTTTAATTATAGTTATTTTGTATATCAGCTAGTTACAATTTTGTACAATAAACTATCTGCGTAAAAGAGACATGAAGCATGAAAAATTCAAAATTCACGCGTATGGCCTCTTGCTGGTATTCCAGTGATTTTGTTCCTCTAAACCCTCCTACAAATCGCACAGCACACTGCTTCAAGAACCAAAAAACCTGGCCAAAAGTATAAAAAAAATGTTTTTTACGTTGGATTTGACAGATTTTGTTCACAGTTATAGCGATGCCTAATTCATCTTTTGATAACATTGGTTCCATTCCGATTGCGCCGCATGCGGAACTATAGTGAAGTGAACGTCTGTCGCATCAAACGTTAACATGCCTATACGCTCGTATCTAAAAAATGTATAATCAAATAGTTTCGCGTTCTAAAACAACCAGCTGTATCGCGATGTGGCAAAATGGATTGCAGAGTAGACGGTATATATACGTATATAATTATGATGTGGCATTGTATATATTACTTGCTAATACATGCATGACAATAAGTCAATATGAAATTAGTGCATGAATTTAAAGAGAGCTTAGTCCATTAGATTCCACTAAATTTCGGATAGCAGCATGTTTATCAGATACCCACTTAAAAAATATGCCAATTCTGGCTGCAGCTGACTGCACCTTTGACATAATATAAAACTTAGAAACATATAACCAAAAATGAGGACAATTAAAGCATTGCTGTGTCCGCCACATTTTGGATCCATTATTTTTATTTATTGTGTAATCAGTACTAAATTCTTTATCAGTAATCTTAAAACTCACACAACTTACAACAAAACACACAAAACTAGAATTTGAGCGTAAACCAAACATTTTTTCTAACTTGTGATAAATAGATATCAGCAACCTTGAAAACATGTGAATGGTGAAGCCTACTGGATCTTCCTAGTTTTGGTTATACTTTTGGACTTAACCACTGTGCGCTTTAAGAATGCAAGATGGCCCGCCAGGCATTCAGACTGACTCTACTATTGCTGTTCCTTAGTTTCTACGATATCGAGAATTGAAAATGAAAAAACATCGGTTGTCACTACAATAACCTAATCAAGTTCAAAACTTGTACGGTCCTTCCTCATGATAATACTTTTTCTAACTCTTCCCGACTTTTTCACTTGAGCCAGCTGATCTTCATTTGGAAAAACCCATACTCGGTTTTAAAACAACAAAAAATCTTCACCTGTGATTACTGAATTTCCAGTTATGTGCTCTTCAGATTCAAATCGCTCCAAAAATGTTTCTGGCAAGTTACCCTTGTCATCCGCTGTTCGTGATTTAATATGTAGGGTACCCAAAATATGTGAGTTTTCATAAAATTTAAATAATTTTATATATTTCGTCTAATGCTCAGTTGAAAAATACGTATAGTGTCGATGTTAACTGTATATGTGTGATTCACCTGTATTTCATTATAGCTTCTCTCTTCGTCTTCTAAAGTAAATAATCTACGTTTGAGATTTTAATAACATCTCCCGATAGCTGAAATGAACATATGTAATAATAATAATAAATAATAAATAGCGTTTATTGTTCAACAGTGAAGGAAACCATTTACAGGACAATCCTAAGAAAAGATAAATCAAACTACCAAAAATAGAAATCATACAGAAAGCTGGTGATTCTATCTAAACGAAAAAGCAAACAAGAAAAAGAAGCAAAAAACATGTTTCACCCAAGTGAGAAACATATCACAGTTTTTTTAAGTAATTCCTAGCTGTCAGCATGCATATCACAATAATTAGGATATAGTATTGAAAGTTTCACACATTACATATATTATGGGTGCTTTCAAAAATAAATTTGTGCGAGCCCTGTCACAATAGAAGGTTTTAACGAACGAGTTGGCATTAACGTTTGGTTGACAAACAATCTCATTAGCATCACTTTGGTTGTGCAGCAGTGTATGCAAGAAAATTATTGACGCACGCTTCCTTCTCAGCTATAAAGATTGCATTTGAAACCTAGACAATAACAAACTTTCAGATACACCCTGCTCACAATATGCATCGTCAACCTTGAAACTGAACATGCTCAAGAGAATCATTGTGGCAGTTGTAAAAGGGGTTACAAATTAACGATGCATATTCCAATTTCGATTTAATAAATACAAAATGCAGAACCATCACTGACTGGGCGGCTGAAGCTTCTGCAGTTTCTCACAATAAAACCGTACACCTGTAAAGCTTCCCTCACCTTTTGAGCTATCTGGAGTGAAAAATTAAGTTTATGGACAAAAACTACACCCAAATCTTTAATGAAGTCACAACGATTTATGTAAACATCCCCAATCTTATGATCAAATTTACCAACAGACATTTTCCTGTAAAAGCTGACTACACTTTACTTAGACGCATTAAGAAATAAGTTATTATCGTCACAACAAGCTACTAAAGCATCAATATCCCGCTGAAGGGCAATACAATCAGCCTCAGAGTCAATAATCCTGAATAATTTTAAATCATCCGCAAAAAGGAGTTTATTACAATTTAAATATTGCGCAATATCATCAATAAATACGTTAGACAATAAAGGACCAAAATTTGAACCCTGAGGCACTACCAATTTAGTTACATACCGCTACTACTTGAATCCATTAAAAGTAACATACTGCTTCCTTTCATAAAGTTAACTTTGAATGAGTGCTAAAGCTGGTGAATGAAAACCATAATGGGAAAGATCATTTAAAAGTATGCTATGTATGTTTGATTCCTGTCTCTCAGACCATGACAGTACTGTTTTGCGCTCATTATCAACTCGTCAGTTCGACATAGGTCTTAGGTCTAGCCTTGGATGCAGACGACATGGAAAGCAAGAAAGTTGGTATGGTATTTTGAAAAACTAGTGGCTGGTGCGGATCATCAGATTTTCTCCTACTTGCGCACATTCTCTCGATGGTCCTGAAAATGTACGTTTTTCATTTGGTCGTCATATGATTTATTTAATAGATGACGACTAAAATTACAGAAAAGCATGGCACGGTAGCAAATAATCGGGAACGACACACTGCGACTATTTAAAATGGTACTAGTTTATTTGTATCATAAGTTAGTCGCTTATACTTTTTTAGACTAACCAAAGTGATTACTTGATAACATCGTTGTATCTAATTGACACAATACAATAATTATTGTTTTTTTCAAAAATAGCCAATGTCAGATATTCAATACTTTCGGGATTATAAAAGAACCTCTTTAAGCCGGTATGGCTAACGTTATACTTTTTTTGTTCCCTGTAAGTAAATATACCTGTATTTTACTGATTTGGAGATATATTTGGGTATTATATAAACTTCTGTTTTTTTTTTTGTAAATAAGGATGAAATGTCTGACATTGGCTGTTTTTGTTGAAAATTAAAAATAAAAAGTAAAAAAATTTCAAATGACACTTTATTTAAATTTACAATCGTCAAGAGGTAAATTTACATATTTTATATAATATTAATCACTCCCGTCACTGTTATCATCCACGACTAGGACTTGACTGAATGATGATATGTGTATGTCGCGACTTTGTTGACATTGGTTATTTTTGATAAAATTCGCGTCGACATTGTTTGTTTTTGCCAAACTAGACCATCTCACAGTCGCATTATGGTAGTTCTTGCTCTAATATTTGGTCAGGATCTAAAAACGTCATTTTTACATACGATGGTGCGAACAGCACCAAATTTCTGAAAAATGACATTGGTTGTTGTTGCAAAAAACCCTTCAATTATTCTGACACTTGCTTTTAATCATTCGATCCCCTTTGTTAACAAGTAAGAAAATTTTGCAGCGCGTTCTCGGACTATAGAGACACAATATATCTCCTTCAAACTTCTGCCCCTGTTTTTGTATGCACGAGTAATCCTTTCAGTTATTCTACAAAAGTATGATATTCCGCCCCAGTTTGTATTCGCAAACTCTCGAGCAGAAAGCCAACAGCAAAAGCTGAAAATCGATTCACCTCCTAATGAGAAAACCTTTTTTCCTCTACCACCTCCCCGCCTCTTTCATACAATCTCCACCACGACCGTTTTTGATTTATGGCCTATGCTGTCCTCCCTCTCCAAAATAAAAATAAAAACGGCCGCTAATATCTATACGTCTGCATCACTTAGTCATTTTATGTGTGACGGCATCCCATCAACGTTATTGCACAATCAACCAAGACAGCTTTTTTAGTACGGTCGGAGTGGATGATATTGCTTTCTGAATGTGGATGAAAGTGGATGAGTTCTTGCCGGTAACAATTTTCTTTACGCACTGTTCCAAACCACGGCCCGACCAAGCGACAGGTATCGATACAATCACAGAATTGGTAACCCATAAACTACACTTCAGACAAATTCCTCAATACCATTTTCAGCCGCATAAGAGATCGGGTGACGTTCACCGCCGTTTACAACGTCAGGCGGTAGTAAATCGAGGCATAGCCTGTACAGGTTCGTACTTATCTGTTCTTTCCAACAATAAATTTCCGATAGTCCAGATAGCAGACCAGATTAGAGCAGCTCATAGCAAGGCAACATCATATCATTAATTTGTATGGGTGACTGTATATGGTCTCAGGTAGGGAATAATTCCACTTTTTCAAATTCAAGATTGCAGTTACGCCCCCTAGCGGTCATTTCAGAAACTTGAAAATACTCTCCAGGTCTTCCTCTGGTCTTAGAATACAATGTTGTTTTGTATAAGGCCTTGAAAGAGGAAGACTTTGATCGGAGGTTACCAAAGGATGATAGGCAAGAAAAATATAACAGGCTGAGGTCACTCATCAAGTCACAAGTTGCAATTGCTTATTCAAAATATATTGATGACGTTCAAACTACTAGGAGCAAAAGGAGCTCGTCAAGAATTCCTTGTAATATGTTGTTGGCTACCGCTCAATCAAATGATCCCCAGGATATTGTAGATCTTTTTGCTACATTTTTTTATAGTGCTTTTGTTGAATTCGATTCGAATGTCAGTAGTAGCCTCAGTAACATTATTCTGCTGTCTCTGAGGACGATGTATGGCGAACAATAAAGAAGTTGAAATTAAATAAACTGCGGGTCCAGATGGTTTTCCATCTTTTCTCGTAAAAGATGTGCTCGAGTTCTTGCAGCTCCTTTAACAGTTATCATCAACCTAGCATTCAGATCTTTAAAATTTCCAACAACCTGGAAAAAGGCATAGATCTGTCCCGTACACAAAAGTGGTGGTTTGAATGAAATTGAAAACTGTAGAGCCATATCTATTTTGTCAAATTTTTCAAAAGTATTTGAAATGATTCTATATGACCGCATTTATCCCTTGATCTGTTGCCAAGTTTCCACCTCTCAGAATGTTTTTTTCAGGGGTACATCTACAATCACCAATTTTGTTACTTTCACGCAGTTTGTCAATAATATTTTGGATTATCATGGTCAAGTGGATGTGATCTATACAGATTTTTCTAAAGCTTTTGACAGGATAGGTCATGGTATTTTACTGAGCAAAATATCTAATTTTTGTATTCGATGATTTAATGGTTAATTTCCTTCAATCATATCTTGAAAATAGGTCACAATTTGTTTTTTATAATGGTTTTGTGTCTCGGGAATATATAGCATCTACAGGTGTACCGCAAGGATCAAACTTAAGTCATCTTCTATTTTTACTGTACATAAACGATCTGTCTTGCAAGTTGTTTTGCTTGAATTTATTATATGCTGATGATATAAAAATCTTCACAACAATAAGTGGCATCTCTGATTACCGTATTCTACAGCAGAACCTTGATTCTCTCCATGATTGGTGTCTAGCTAACAAGCTGTACTTGAATGTAACAAAATGCAAAATTCTGTCATTTTCAAGAAAAAGAAGATAATTGATGATGAAAAACTAGCCTTTAACTATCATGTCAACCTAAAAATATCAGATGCATTCAAATTCTATGGATTTATTGTCAGAAGTTCGCTATATGTTAGAATATGCATCTTTAGTTTGGAAGCCGTCCTATATAACTTATAAGACCTCCTTAGAATAGGTGCAAAGGCGTTTCCTCAAATATTTGTGTTTAAAATGTGATGGTTTATATCCTATGACGGGCATTTCTGCCGTCCATCTATTATAAGTTTGGTTTGTCACTCCTTGATATGAGGCGCGTTCAATTTTCCTTAATATTTTTACATAAACTGTTGCATAACATGACATATAGTACAGTGGACCCCCGATAATCCAGCCCCTGTCTAATCCGGCGCCCCCTGTAATCCGACATGTCTTGGAATATGTATTACATACATACGTATTTGACAATCTTCGCTAATGTATATCACGCAGGTTTGAACAGGTTACAACTTGTACGCGCCACCGCTATCGTGCTCGACGCGTCAGCATTGTCTTACTTAGTTTGAATTTGACTACTTGTGATAGCGGTACGGCCTAGCGTGCGTTCATTGTTTACTATTTATTCATTGTGTATTAAGTATAGTACCTAGTATTGCCATCACAAGCTCAGAAGCGAAAGCACAAAACATTGACAATTAAAGAAAAATGTGATATTTAGACCGCTTAAATCGCAATGAAACTTTTAGTAGTTTAGCAAGTGAATACGGCGTAGGCCCATCTACAATTTATGACATTAAAAGAAACCACGAGAAGATCAAGAAGTTCGTGTCAACTACTGACTGCGGGCTAGGCAAGAGACAGACACTCAAGAAAGCTGCTGAACATCCAGAAGTGGAAGAGGATTTGTACATGTGGTTTCTTCAGGAAAGAAATAGGCATGCACCATTTTCAGGACCCATGTTGGCCATGAAAGCTAAGGTTTTTTATCAGGAAAAAAAAAAGATGATTTTGTGGCCAGCAAAGGATGGCTAGAACGTTTTAAAAGTCGTGATGGCATACCTTTAATGACTATTACAGGAGAGAAACTTTCTAACGATGTCACCTGCATAGAGCCCTTTAAATTAAGAGTTTTGCAAAAGGTGAACGATTTAAATCTTGACTCGTCACAGGTGTACAATGCCGACGAATCAGGGCTTTTTTGGCGTGTGATGCCTAACAAAACTTTCGTTTCTTGTAACGAAAAATCCGTACCTGGATGAAAAGTTAGTAAAGAGCGTGTAACCATACTACCATGTGCTAACGCTGCGGGCACACACGCGCTTAAGATGATGGTCATTGGGAAATCTAATAAACCACGGGCATTCAAAAACATTGATTTACCTGTACACTATTACGGACAAAAAAGTGCATGGATGACAAAAGACCTTTTCAAAAAGTGGTTTGATGAATGCTTCGTACCTGAAGTTATAAAATGGTTAAAAGAGCATAATTTTCCTCAAAAAGCGTTGTTGCTTCTTGATAACGCTCCCGGTCATCCGTCTTCAGAAGAACTAACAATTGAGGAAAAATGCATCACTGCGATGTTTCTTCCGCCAAATTGCACTGCACTGATTCAACCAATGGACCAAAATATCATTCAGTTTGTCAAGGAAGACTATAAGAAAAACCTACTTCTGAGAGCTGTATCAAAAGACCAACCAATAGAAAAAACTTTTAAAGAATTTAATATGAAAGACTTGGTTTTTGCTCTTTGTCAGTCGTGGAATGCGTTACCGTCAACAACTATTAAATCGTCTTGGAAAGAGTTATGGCCAGATATAGTCCCCACTCCTAGCAACGTTCCACAAATCAGTGTTACTTCGGAAGTTATAGAACAAGTCGCTACTGAAACACAGATAAGTCCGGAAGATTTGGAAATCTGGTGGCGTGGAATGGATAAAAAGGAAAATTTTTTTCATGAAATGTCTGACGAAGAGATTATAAAAGAGGTTTCTAATTATACAACAAACAATCAGGTAAATAACGACGACGTGATTGCAACTGCTCCACAAGTCACGGAACAAGACGCAATTAACGGGTTTACAATGGGCTGAAGAGAATGGTGCATCCTACAACGAACTTTTACTTTTGAGAAGACTGAGGGACAAAGCTCTGATCTCGCGTTATAACAACCTTAAACAAAAAAATTGATGAATATTTCCAAGCTTCATAATTTGATAAATTCATTAATGATTTTGATTAATAATTCTTGATTATTTTGGTACATATGTATGTGCATTTATGCTTAATTCTATAATAAAACGTAAGCTCTCTATTGTTATTTAATTTACTAAATTCGACATATGTACATAAACTATGTATGATTTCTACTTCAAAGTACATACATATACCTAACATATATAATCTTACCATTGGATATGTAATTTGTCGGATTACAAGGTACTCTTGAAAAAAAATCCGGACCATAGGGGGTCTATAATCCGTCAAATTCGGTAGTCCGACACTGCCCTGCATAATGTTTGTCGGATTACCGGAGGTCCACTGTATGTACCTACTATCACAGTTGAATTTCAATGCACCGCCATTTAGGCTTCGGTCTTACCCGTACTTTAAGTTAGATCTCTACGATGGAGAGGTTCCCTCGTTCCCAGATACAATACCCCGCATTCTTAGTTGGCCACCCTGTACAATAATAGTGTAGTCCCAAAACCGGAGAAAAACATACAAAGATCCTGAATTTTTCTCTGTCCAAGGATATCCAATACAATCCCAATATCTTGCAAAAAAGCAAACAATTTGAATTCATTTAAAAAACAAATGAAAGCCTGGCTGCAAGAAGTCCCGACAGCTCAAATCCATATGCAAATAGAAGACACGAGCTGTACATTGTAAGTTGCAGGTTCTTCACTGATGGATGTTTCCCTTTTTTCATGGATACTGTTTAACTCTTCTTATATTCTATTTGTTGTACATTTTACTTACCCTGGCTGTTTGTGATATAGTTAAAAAAATTGTTACAGGTAGGTGAAGTAGATATAGGTTATTTGAGTCATTAAATCTTAGCGGCCCACTTGAAATTGTGTGTGATGATGCGTTTTAAAATGCTTAAGTTTAGTTTTGGTCCAGTTGGACGTAATGAACACACACAGGTTACCGATAAGTGGTTTGTATTTCCACTGATATACCAAAATTCGATGAATAAAACAATCCGTACTTTCCCTACATACAGGATGTAAACATCATGGTAGTCATTATTGAAATGGGTAAAACAAAAAGTTCATATGACCCATGGCCCAAAAGTCAATAGATTTTTGTCTAAATGGCTTTATAGTTTACAACTGTAAGTGCTTTATATCGACCACAATCACCACAATCTTACTAATTTTTATAATCTAATCTAAAACGTTTTTAAATTGGGTAACTAACAAATAAATGGCATTAAGTTTTTCTAAGTTAAGCCAAAATTTATAGTCAGTAAATAAGTAAGTTTCATTAAATTAAATATTTAAAACACACATGACAACAGAGCGTCGGTCACTCATCACTCTTATCGAACCAGCAATCGATTGCAAACGGTAACAGTGGTTAGTTATTGTTCGCGTACGTCGTCGTGGTTATTTACAATGTTCTCGAATCAAGAGTTCGCCGACATGTTGTTAGTTTACGGTGAAGCTCGTCAGAATTCAAATCTTGCAGCTCAAATTTATCGCGACAGATTTCGCCAACGGGTACACCCAGACAGAAGGACATTTGTGCAAGTGTACCAAAGACTTCGAGATATAGGAAGTGTTCAGCCCACTAATATTCGGACTCATGAAAGACAGGTTACTGTAGAGCAGGAGGAACAAATTTTAAATATCGTGGAAATCGATGCAGATATCAGCACTCGGGAATTAGGCCGCCGCGTAGGACTATCGCATACCATAGTCTATAGAATCCTACGGGAAAATTTGCTTTATCCTACCATGTACAACGAGTGCAGGCCTTGTTACCAGAAGACTATCCTCACAGACTAACATTCTGTCAGTGGTTTTTGCACAAACACATTGAAAATCCGGATTTTTTTAAAAACATTCTAGCGACGGACGAATGTACCTTTACGCGAGACGGGATATTAAATTTCCATAATACTCACACGTGGCCCCTAGAAAATCCTCATACCATTCGTGAAGGTCATTTCCAACGTTTTATACAAAATATTTGGGCAGGTATTCTTGACGATCAGGTAATTGGCCCTTTCGAGTTACCCCCAAAGTTGTCAGGAGAAGGATACCGTAGCTTTTTAGCCAATAATCTACAAGAACTTTTGGAACAGACCTTAGACAACATGCCATTACAACGGAGACATAATTTGTGGTTTCTTCATAACGGGGCAGCTCCACACATCTTTAATGGCGTCATTCAGTATTTGAATGAACATTATCCAAATCACTGGATCGGTCAAAATGCTCCTGATCCTCGAAAATGGCCACCAAAATCTCCTGACCTCAATCCGATGGATTTCTGGTATTGGGGAGAACTTAAAGGGATGGTTTATGGGGCTGGTCCAATAACAACTGAAGCACAACTTCGCGAAAAAAAAATTGAATGCGGCTTAAATAATGAATGGACAACTTCGAGGACCTAGAGTAAGAAGAAACTGGGTTCGTCGTAATGAAGCTTGTGTGGAAAGTGGAGGACGACATTTTGAACACCTTATTTAAATACAACAAAAGTGCAGTGTGCGTTTTACAATATATGTATCAAAATTGCGTTCCCTATTTATCAGTTGATTTTTTTAATACGTTCAATAAACTTTCACACTCCAGGTGAAGCGCTGAGACAGTTAGTGGTAAGTCCGTTTTTGTTATATGAAACTTTTTGCTTCTTTCAACCCCCTCTATCACCCATTTAAATAATGACTATCATAACCTTTACACCCTGTATATTGCAAATTGGCATCATCGTTATTACAAGTATTTTCTTCTAACTGCGTAAAAGGGCCACCCTCTTCCCTAGCCTTCATTTATTTGTCTTCTATAAAATTTTATGTCTACTGGTTGTGTATTTTAGAGACAAATAGATAATATTACTCCTATTACTTACTTGCTTATAGCCACACAATTTTGCGAGATGACGAAATTTCAACTGAATAAAAAAAGTGTATCGAAGTAGGTTAAAGTAATTTAAGCTACACGTAAATTATAAGCGTTGTTAGTGAAATACAGGGTTTGTCCGGAAAGTAATAGGACTGAGTCGATTTAAAAAAATTTATTGAGCCAATCGTTACAATACTTTAAAAACTTTCCAAATAGGCTCCTTCTGCGTCGTTGCAGCGCTGCCAGCGCGATTTCTAAGCATTGAAGGCGTCACGGAAGGCATTCTCCGGAATAGCCTTGACAGCCGCGGTGCATGCTGCTTGGATCCCCTCTGTCGTCTCAAAATGCTTGCCTTTCATCGGCCTTTTCAGGCGAGGAAACAAAAAAAGTCTGGGGGGGCACATCTGGGCTGTAGGGCGGCTGCGGAAGCGTTGGGATGCCGGCCTTGGTCAGGTAGCTGTTCATAAGAAAGGCGGTGTGAGCCGGGGCGTTGACGTGGTGCAACTTCCAGTCGGCTGCGATGTCTTGTCGAACCCGACTGACCCTTCGTTTTTAGTCTCCTGAGCACTTCCACGTAAAACTTGGCGTTGACGGTCTGTCCAGGAGGAACAAGTTCATGGTGGACGATGCCTTTGATGTCAAAAACGACAATGAGCTTCGTTTTCACTGTGGATTTGCTCATTCTTCCCTTTTTGGGCGAGGAGACGCCGTCGTGTGCCACTCGGAAGATTGCCTCTTTGTCTCGGGATCATACTCAAAGATCCACGACTCGTCACCTGTGATTACGTTATCCAAAAATTGGGGGTCACTTTCACACATGTTCAAATTTTCTTGGCACACTTCCACTCGCCGCAATTTCTGGTCGTCAGTGAGCACTTTTGGGGCCATTTTCGCGCACACCTTGCGCATGTTCAAATACTGTGTCACAATGTCATGAACCACATATTTTGGTAAATTTAACATCTGAGCAATTAAACGAATACTTAGTCGACGGTCTGAGTTGAAAACTTTGCGCACACGAGTCACATTATCGGTGTTTGTCGAAGTCGAAGGTCTTCCAGCATGGTCTTCATTAGCGACCTCTTCCCGGCCCTCCAAAAGGCCTGGTGCCACCTAAACACACCACTTCTTGCTAAAGCAACACCTGGGTAAGTCTGCTTGATCATATCAAACGTCTCTGACGCAGATTTACCGAGTTTCACACAGAATTTAATCGCGTACCTCTGCTCTAACGAACGCTGCATTATCGGCTTGCACCACTCACAGAAAAGTGTCGCGCGAAAATGCTTGTCCTGACTCGCCAAGTGCTCGGAGACAACTGACCAGCCGCTCATTAGTTAGCTAGGAATGCCCTCTACCGAATCCAGTCGGTGCGCGCACCCTCCGTACAGTCATGGCGGAAGAAAATGAGTCCTATTACTTTCCAGACAAACCCTGTATACAACCATAGGAGGAAAGCCTGCTTTCAGAGTTTTCGAACATCCTAAATTTCACAAAGATCACCTTTGTGATTGGAACGTTCACTCCAGTAAAGAAGATCTGTCAATACATGTGGTTTTATTGACCAAATTAGTATTGGGGATTAATACATTTGCTGCATCACTGGAATACAATAAATAGCTATACTGAGTTACGAAGAGCTGCTGCCGTTTGTGGAGGATATGGTAAAGAGGTCACCATTTTTCCATCATATCCCACTCTGGCTCACCGTTCTGCCTTTATTCCGGCTCTAATGGAAACTACGTGTGATGAATCAATACAAGCACGATTTAATAGAGTTCATCACAAGAAGAAATATGCGTTTAAATAAAAAGCGATATAAATCAAAAGCAGATAAAACACAACACGAAAACAAATAAATAAAATAAATACATGGCGAAAATACTCTCACAATCAACCGCAGTATAAAGAAATATAAATATTACATGTTAAAATTGGACAAAAAATCCATAAATGAGACTAACGGGAGA
Source organism: Acanthoscelides obtectus (assembly GCA_963669975.1). Classification (NCBI taxonomy): domain Eukaryota; kingdom Metazoa; phylum Arthropoda; class Insecta; order Coleoptera; family Chrysomelidae; genus Acanthoscelides; species Acanthoscelides obtectus. The sequence continues at coordinate 37,731,106 of CAVLJG010000001.1, forward strand.
GAACCTTTTAACTGATACTTGTAGCAATTCCTTTGGTAACTTACGGAACATTTTAGGACCCCAATGAGTTGTTGGCTATGACATACCATATTTCGAGAACGCCAGATGTATATTGTAATCGCGAAAAAATCGAAAATGAGATATTATGTTTTTTGGACGTTATATGACATATACATCACAAAAACCATGTCACTCATTTCCACCGTTCTGTCATCTGTCTGTCTGTCGGTGTGTCCGATAATCTTATAACTTGAGAAGTACAGCTCGGATTTTGATGGAATTTTTACACAATGTTACTACTACACCAAGGACGCCAAAGCTTTGTATTTTTAAAATTGGCTCAGTGGCGGCAGAGAAAAAGGTATAAAGCGAAAAAAGTAAAAATCTCTTAACTTCGTTTTTTGACATTTCAGAAATCACCTTTGAAAAAATTTTAGATGTAAAAAACCGAGGGGTTGTCATTTTAGATGCTGGTAGATTAATACGCTCAAACATTGGTAATTCTAGGCACCTATTAGACATATTTCACACAACATTTCTCTGTACATTAGCCCTAAAAACTGACTGCTTGCTGCTGTCGTGCGCTGACCGTGATTAGTGTTCTGTATGAAATCACACGTAGTTTCTGCCACGAAATAGCAAGTGTTTTCATGCTCTGACCCACACTACAACGGTGCCACTTCTGCCCACGTTAGGTAATGGAGAAGGCGACGTTTCCAGATGCACTACCGGTAAGGCAGGGAAAGAATATCTATGGACTAGTTATATGGACCTATTTGACTGACTTTTCTCACAGGGTCTAGTTTGTGCTGAACATATTTTCTTTATAGTATATATAGCCTACTTGATCCCGTTTTTTATCAAATAATCATCCTATTCAAGGTATATTCACCTCTATTGCATTCACATATACCCAATCAGTACTTTTTTTATACTCCAACTACCACGATGGCCTAAGGCCTAAACACCCATTGGGTACCGTGGGCTACGTTATTTTAGATTTCTCAAACAGCTGAGCCTTTCATCACACAACTCGTTTTTGCGCTATGAATGTATTTTGAACTGCCGACTCCATATCTAATTCTAGACTCGGCCAGACCATAATAAACTGATATTAGCTAATTCTCTGGGAGGATAGAGCTCAATTTCCTAAGCATATATGGAAGGGTATTAAACTGTGATATTAGACGGTTACAGTGCACACTGAAGATTAGTTTAATGAAACACGATCTGTTAACTTCCGGCATTTCTATATTCCGTTGCGGACCATTTCACGTCACGAAATTTCCCTTAGTGGTTACTCTGAAATCAGTTACTCACCTCAGAAACAACCACAGTAATTTTTCTTTCAAGGCATGATCGGAATCACTAGCATTCTTTCCCATTTCAGGCATCATGTTTTTGATAAGAAAAATGAGAGCAAACTTTTCTAGTACGTTTCCAAAATTCTGATCCCTTCCGCCATTTTAAAATGATCCATAATCGAATGATGGGGTGATTTGAGGCTAGTAACAATATTTTTAACTCAACTTGATATTGTTGTCACGCAAAATTTTCTAAAATCAAGTGTTCTTTATTCCTTAATACACTCAGATATGGAATAACGCAACAAGCTAAAATTTGGTCAAATCCGTAACGCCTAAAGTGTATCTAACGAAGCTACAAAGTAATCGTAAACAGTGGTTGATTCGTGATCAAACGCGTGATCGGTAGCCATGGCGCTCTGTCGGCCTCTTCCTGATTGGCTTGTAGCGACGAGCCTCCAGACAAAGTCGCACGGTTGCCACGCTCGGCGAGTTTTCGCCAGAGTGGTTGATCTCATTCGCATGGATCACAAATCAATCTGTTGGTGCATACGTGCAATAACTGTTGTAAAGGACATTATATAACAATAAATGGCATCACAAAGGTATATTCCAATTTGATCTGCAGCAAATTATGAACGGCATATACGGAGATGCGAAAACAAAAAGGTGAAGAAAATTTTTGTGCAATCTTTATAGTTAAATTTTTCCTAAGAGATAGCATCAGTGAGGGAATTTTTTTCTATTGTCTTATTTTTCACATTAATGCGATGTCGAGGTATGTGGCCCTATCGCAATTGGAAAATAAGGTTTCGATAATCCTTCCATAAAGTTTCGATGAGTACATCTGAAATAACCTTGAGATATTCTTCAGGGAAATACAAAAATCTCCTTTTGTGTTTTTTTGTGCAGATTTATCTATTAAAATCCTATCCGCAATCTATTTTCCGTGCACACATTCAACCGAATGTATGCCATATATGATATTACCGTTTCCAACTTTCACCAAGGTTAATAGGAACCATAACAGCTCCCTACCCTTCCCCCCTATAAGAATATCGATTTGTAGCCTCACATTTCAAGGTTAGACTTCTTGTAATGTTTCTGTTCAACATTCGGCGATTTCTGACAATTTTCCCAATAAAACATGATCATTGTGACATTAAGCCTGGCAACGCTGCATAGTAGAGGGAACTCTCAGCGTCACGTTGATGGTTCGTCACCACGCACAGGATTGTAATCAGTTACGGATACCCGTTTATGAGCGCGAACGTTTTATGCACGTCTTGACTTGATTTTTCTTGCGGAAATTTAATATTAGTCTAAAATGTCTGACACAGATACAGCTGATGAAGTGGTTGAAATCAGCTTAACGCCACCCAGCAAAAGGGCTAAAAAGCTTCATCTTAGCGCAGGTGAAAAACAAATTATTCTAAATATCTACAAGAACCAGATGCAAGAGAATAGTGGATTGGCTATAGAAAATATCGTATGTAAGGTTGCTGAAATTTCTGGAGTAGGTCGATCAAGTGTTTACAAAATCTTGAAGGAATATAGACAAAATCACTCACTATCTGAGCCAAAAACATATCCAGCGAGAAAAAAAATCATCGAAAAAATAGATGACTTTGACAAAAGTGCCATTAGAAGAAAAGTACATCACTTTTTCTTCAGGAATGAAATACCTACAATAGATAAAATATTGAAGCAAGTGAATGATGATGAGG